>OY282470.1:22452453-23678166 GCA_958295575.1 Leucania comma | reverse complement strand
AAATATATAATATAAACTAGTGCTTGACTGCAGTCCCACCAGATGGTAAGTAGTGATGCAATCGTTGATGGTGAGGCGCACTAGTTTATTAAGAGCCTATTCACTCTAGCCTTGAAGACACCTAAATTATAATAAATATATATACTACCATCTGAATAGAAACCACTTGGATGAAACAAAGAGAGAGGAGTTTAAGAAGAAACACTGTGAAATGAGATTTTATATTTTAGATAAAGAGCGAAAAACTGTTAATTACATCGTAATACATTTCCATTCTTTACTAACATTTATCAAAGGTTATAAAAGTGGCCTATTATCTGGTTTAATTTAATTTGGCAGAAGACTTTGAGGTCATGTAACGTATTACCTGAGCTACCACTATTTTGTCTAGCAATATATTCCTAGCAAGTCGTTCGTCTGCGCCCGACCTAAGCCCGGACGATAAACATAGTTCTTCATTGCGCGCCCTCTGTGAAATAAACAGCAATTTGTTTAGCTTGACTCCTGCTTGGCTTAAGAAATGAAATGGAGCATGCTCTTTGGTGTTTCGGCTTAGGAATTTCACTTGCGGTTTTTTCTTTGATGTAAATGTCAACAAAATAAATAGGTGAAGTAAGTACTTACGTACTTACTCCATTTCTTCTGAATAAAGTTATTGTTTTTACAGTGATTTTGCACAAAGTAATAGTGCGTTACCTTATTTTATTTTGGTTTTAAAAACAAGGTCCAACATTCTTAATTCTTGTGTACCTACCTTTTTTTCAGAGTGAAAAAACATCAAATAACTTTTTTTTTACACAAGCTAGCGCTGAACTGCGATCCCACCTAATGGTAAGTTTATTAAGAGCCTATTCACTCTAGCCTTGAATACACCCAAATTATAATCGGATGGAAGACCACAGCCTGAAGGCAAATTGTTCCAGTCCTTCGATGTGCGGTCATAAACACACTTCTTCATTTACTTTGGGTAGAGCGAAAAGAGTGTTCATGAAGTTTCTTGCACGTTCTTCTGCATAGCGATCTACGCAATTTAGCTTCACTGTTTTTTGACTGACCGCCATTTTGAAAATTCAAAAGTGCCTTTCATATTATGAACATTAAAATATTATGACAGCTATGATGCTTTCTTTCTGAATCAGTCTATCATTCAGACAAGGAGCATATCTGTGCATCTTAATGAAAAGCCAAATCAAATCATTTCTGGGTTGGTATATACTACCCATAACGCATAGTGCAGGAAGCAATCGTTCAGTTCCTGGTACAACCTTGACGCAAAGTTAGACAAAGCATTTGTTTACTTTTTCAGAGTTAAATGCTGGATAGTGGCCAACTTATCAACCAGTCTTAACTTTCGATCTAGTTTTAAAAGCATTTTTATGAAACCAATTTTTTCGTGATGCATTAATCTAACCTTGAAGACACTTTTATAATCGGACGGGAAGGCCGCCGCAGGAATATTATCCATCGATACACGTTGGCTATTTCTTGGCTGAGTTATACCAAAACTAGGCCAACATCCCATTGTAATATCTTAACATGAACTTGGTCATGTCCTTTATAAGTAAAACAACTCATGGAGGTTTAAATTAGTACTTATTAGTTGCCACCAGTATGGTATGGTGCAAGAGATTAGCTTTTCAAAATAAAGCTCAACCGCCTTATTTCAAAACGCGATCTAAAATAGTTTCGGGACTAATACTAGGTTTAACCTTTTAAATACCGTAATTAGAGACACAATAGAAAAATAATAGGTGTTAGGACACCGGTGTCCTCTTGGGGCTTGAGAGTTTTCCCGATTAAACGCAATCTAAATGTAGTTTTCGGGATTACGACTAAATTTAATACCAATTAAAAGCAATCTAAATGTATTTCCGGGACTAATTAAAACTAATAATAGTCCCGGAACTATTTTAGATCGCGTTTTGGAATAAGGCAGCAAATGCACTTTTACATCTGATTAATTTTTGAAAATATAAAAACCTCAGATGGATGACATTTTTTTTTTTTGTCATAAACTAGTGCATCCCACCTGATGGTAAGCAGAGTTTTAATCGTTGATGATGAAATGCACTAATTTATTAAGAGCCTTTTTTCTCTAGCCTTGAAGACACCTAAATTATAATCGGACAGGAAGACCGCAGTAGGCAAATTATTCTACTCCTTCGATGTACGTGGTATAAACGAGGAGGTAGATTACTTAATCTGGATAGTAGAGGTGTTAAAAGGTGGTTACTGAATATCTTTCTCGACTATTCTTTTCTTGGATAGAGTAAGTGGGGGTGTTAGACTTTGACTGATTATAACCTACCCTTTCATTCCCCTGTAGGGGCCCAGTAGGGTCAAAACCTACTCTGGGGCTTTGGAAGTATGAAAAGGCATACCAGGGTACTAGAACCAAGGTAATGAAGGAACGGGGTAGGTATTTAGTCAGTAAGATTCTGACACTATCTCCTGCTCCACCCAAGGGGAGATGTCATTGGATGATTTTACTACTATAAAAAACCCTTTCATTTCAAAGCCGTAGTAAATCTTTCGAACCCTAACGGGCTTGTTAGGGTTTATTCTTGTCACTTGGACCCTACACATAGTTTGCTAATCACCGTTAGTTAACAAGGATACGCCAGGGAGCCGCACTATTCGAGGGCAGTGGACCAGCGCCATTCCACTCTCTTGGATTTATCTATACTTGTTTTTAACATACTCGTCGCTTATTCTTACTGGTAGATTTCATGTTGGCTTGTGAAAGGATAACATAGGTTGATAAAATTAAAAATAAAGTACTTTTTTTTCTAAAACTTGAATTAATATACGCATGTACCAAATTAATTGCTTTAAGTAAACGAGTCAATGACCTTATAGGTAGTTGTTGGTTGTTGCGTACTAACTAATTACAAGTCATTGAACTCGCCCAGCTGACATTTACTTATAGAAATAATTTCGTACATGCGTAAGTCAATTCGAGTTTAAAAAAAAGTACTTTATTTTTTAATTTTCTCTACAAATCGATAGTGTTTTATGTACCGAATCGACCCTCCGTTGAATATTGTGTTTATATGTTTAAAAGTATTAATTCCAGAAACTACTATGTCGATTTTTTTAAATATTGTATAACGCATTTATCAAGGAAAGTAATAGACTATATAAAAATGGGACCATAGACCCATGGGAGTGAAGCAGTATAAAGACGTAAGTGGAACTACAGGAGACAGCTAATTAGTTTTATTTTGACGTACCTAGTTTGCGTAAAACTATGACAAGATATTTCCATAGTTATTATAGAAAAAAAAAACTAGTTTGCTACTCTGCACGTTGTATAACTTCGTCAATTTCAAAATTTTCTTACACATACGCGTCTATGAAGCTACGTGTCCGTGAAGGGTAGGCCATAGGTTGGGATTACGTACAATAACCTCTGGTGTCGTATCTTTATGCTCCGGTACTATTGTCGGGTTGTTCACTGAGGTCCAAGATTCTATTGTTCTTTATTTTTCACCGAGTGTATGAAAAAAAAAAATCGAGTTTCAAATGTTCCAACATCAATTCCCAACGTATCCACGAGGTTTCCTGTCCAAAGTACAGTCAGTATAAACTTAAGTTAGGAAAAATTCTAAAACTGTGATTTATAATTTTTAATCTATTTTAGTGTAAGAATAAAATTATTTACTACAATTGTTATAAACCTTTTTTTTTCATGGTTACGACTATTCACTTCTTTGGAGATATGCATGTAGAGCTTGTAACGTTTGTAATGTTTACAGTTTAATAAGTGCTGCGTATATGAAATAAAAAAAATAATTATCTTTTATTTCATAGAAATAGAAATAAAAAACATTATTTTATCCCATATTAAAACTTTTACTGCTGACTGTACCAAACATTCTCATGGACTCGTAGGGAAAGAAAATATTTAAGATTTTAAAATAATATGGACTCATTGGGAACGAATGTTCGAACTTTAATTTTTCGAGAACAATGTACTCGTGGACCTTTGGGTAAAATCCAGAAAAACCCCTATTATTCTCTGTAAACTTGCTTAGCGGCAACAATCTTTATAATAATATAGCTGCAATATTTTCATCAGGATTTCTATAGCTTAATAAAACGTCAGTGATCGTAAAATTTTATGTTTATGATCAATTAATTTTGCTGTATCTCACCACACCTCAAGTAACTGTTAGTAGTATGCCCTATCCAGTTTGCAATTTCTATTACTCTTGTGATAAAACCGTTTACTTCAGTATAAAATAATCTATTTATTTCTCAATCAATCAATTGAAGTAATTATTCCAAATAAACCATTTACAGGCACTTTTGAATTATTGAGAAGTCAATCAGTCAAAAATATGATGCTAATTGTACATTTTAAAGCATGGAATTCTATGGAGAAGAATATGTAGCTACTTTTTAAAGAGTGGCTACAGTTATGTCATGGCGTCCTCACTTTCCACCCGACTCAGTGGTCATCACCAGGCTTCTTCATGCCTGATGATAACCACCGAGTTTCCTGTTTCGGATTCGGCGGGAAGAAAACAAGGTCCAAGTTCAAGCCTCGTAAAGATATCAGTGATGATATGACGGATGGGGCCCAATAGGACAACACCACCCAATAGGAACACAGATGGATTTTAGTAAAAATCTGACGTGCTTACTGTACCCAGAACGGGAAAATTTTTTTGATTGAAAATATTTTTAACTCTAAAAAAATAAAATAAAAAGAAATAAGTCAACTTTCCGTATAGAATTACGACTCGGATATTTTTATTATTCTCACCGTTTAGTAATAAAAAAAATATAGGCGCTATAGCCTATTTCACATTTACGGCCCATAATTGGATGGTATAAATATAGTTACAATATGAGACCTACTTAGATTACTGTATTCTTGTTACGCGGTACTTTCTAATATCTTAAGACAAAATATAGATAATAATCAATGTAAAATATGGATAATATCTTAAGGCAAAATAATGACCGATGCCTGGTGAGGGTAGAGGAATTCCGATGGATGCGTGACGCACAGGATCGGCCGTTGTGGCGACGCTTAGGGAACGTACGGCGAATATCCACCCTTACGTTATTAAAGCTTCTAAGGTCCGGACTAAGCGTTTCGCCTCGTCGTTTATACCGCGTACATCAGGAGGACTGGAACAATTTGCCTGCTGTCTTCCCATCCGATTATAATGTAGATGTCTTTAAGGCTAGAGTAGACAGGCTCTTAATAAACTAGTGCGCCTCACCATCAACGATTGTGGGATGGCAGTCAAGCACTGGTTTATATCAATTAAAAAAAAAACAGTTAATGTTTTAAGCCATATAAATTGTTCTGTGCGAGAATCGAACCATTGATTTGCAGCACAGTAACCAATCACTAACACACTGGGCGGAGTGATTGAAGGCACGAATGAAAAAATTTAGCCCACTTTAAAATAAATAAATGATCTTGTCATTTATTGTCTTGGCATTTATTTTAATAAAGTGGGCTCCATTTTTATTGGCGAAAAGACATCATAAGAAAGAGTATTTGACTGAGTCTATTGGTTTTATGCACTACTTGTTACGGTTTCTCACAATGCTATCTAGTTAGTGGATTTAATAATAGCCATTGATCTTTTATTACCTACATCATGCTCTGTGGGTCTGTCCCCTGTATGAAGAAGCAAGGTGCAAGATGATGAACGGGATTAGGCGTGTTTTTTTTTTTTTTTTGGTGGTGGGTAACGTCATCCAATGACATCTCCAAGGGTCCAAGTGACAAGAATAAACCCTAACGGGCTTGTTCGAAAGATTTACTGCGGCTTTGAAATGAAAGGGTTTTTTTATAGTAGTAAAATCATCCAATGACATCTCCCCTTGCGCGGAGCGGGAGATAGTGTCAGACTCTTACTGACTAAAAACCCACCCCGTTCCTTCGTGGCCTTAGATACCAGGGCCGGGCTTTCCTTTCGGAAGCAAACCCTTGGCCCCAGTAGGCTTCGACCCTACCTGCCTGCAACGGGATAAGGCGTGTGGAGGCCGGTCCGGTCTACTACGGCGATTTGGTGAGCTCACCGGCGAACTTCGAAAGGCTGCGGGAGTTCGCGCATGCGTGGCATGCTGCCCGGAGCAAGATGGAGGGAGAGGAGCGACATACATAACCCAAGAATGCCGATACCATCACAGCCTACATGGCGCAACGGCGGCGAAGTCTACGCATTTTGTAGTGTGTGGTTGTGCAAGCCCATTAGGGAGAATGCAAACCGGGACACACGTGGCTAATTTGTAAGGGATCAAGAAGTGCCTGCGGACAATAAAATAAGATGGCCTAGGGTGCTAAGCCCACAGCCGCCCCACGATTCGGCCCGTATAACATATGTTAGTTGGTCGGGCTATGGGAAGGTGGAGGGAGTGATCTTTTACTAATTCATCGCCATCTTTGGTAGTAGCAAACCGTTTTTTGCGTTCTAGGGTCACGGTAAATCTTTAAAAAACACCCGCAATAAAAAAAGCAAAGGGTGCTTTTAATATCGTCTGAATTTCATTACGCATGCGTAACCTCCGCAAATGTCCTTTTCATACGAGTATTTACTGTAATGCGTGCAATACGCACGCGGGACAAGTTGTTTTGCCTTTTGAAATTTTGTGCATGCGGAGCAAATCCGCATGCGTGATGAAATCCGCATAATATTAAAAACATCCTAACAGGTAAAAATTTATCCGAAGACTAGAAAGTAAATAAAAATAAAAAAAGCCTTTTATTTTCTAATAATATGTAACAATATCTACGTTAAAATGTGATAAGTTGAAATAAAATATAATTATTTCTCAAGTAACCGTACCTTAAAACGTGTACGAATAAGTAAGTTTCAATATCGCTTCGTCTTTGGCATCCTTCTTCTTGAAAATTTCCCTGCTAGAGTCTGTGTTTCCTGATAGTTAGAACCTACCCATTCTTTATGTCAAGAATTAATAGGTTACTTCTTAATAAGCGAGTTCCATCGTCGACCATATCGTATCCATCAGGTGAAATAATGGTCGAGCGCGAGCCTATAAATAATATTTTTTTATTATTTATTTTAATAATAATAATAATTAGTATACCTCTCCACTCCTCAAGCACCTCAGGATATGTTGCCCTCTTGTTGCTACGTCACTTCGTGCTAGCGGCCTTTTTTGGGGGCCCATTTATTGAGTGTGCAAGTCACCCCCTGCCTGTTTACCGATGGATATTAATAACATTGTTTAGGCAGGGGCCATAGTTTTCACATAGTTCTTGGTAACCAGTCCACTTAAGACTCCAAAAACCATAGCCCTATTGTCTTTTTTTTCCATATGTTACAATAGTTTTCACCAACCGGGGGTTGTCCTTGGATGCACTAGCATTGCGCGTACAGGGACAATCGTCGGTTGGCATCACGTTCCATTAAAAGGTTTCGGCTCCTTGTACGCCTTCAAAAGGTCCAGGACCTCAGGGTCCTAAGATAAATAAAATAATAATAATAATTAATGGCTTACCTTAATAGCCTAGAGTCTCCACCGACATCTTAATTGAGGCTCGCGTTAGGCGACTGTATCAAAGGCTTGATTCAGAAAGCGGTATTCCTGGACACGGCTCGTATTGTTAGGAGGTTCCTTTCTCCGGAGGAGCCCTGACCACCGGTAACTTGGACCCTGTTTCCGTTACCAGTGGGATGCTACTTTTTGTATTTTTTTTTTTACTGAAATATTTAAAAATAATTATAATTTAAATGTAAATGTTAATAAAATAAATTGAATAATAGAATTTAAACCTAGATAGGTTTAAAGTACAAAAAAGGTGTTACAACTCTTCGTGTTTGCCGGCACCTCATCATTTAAAACAATAAAAAATCTTTGATACGTAAAAAAAAGCCTCATTTGAATCGCAAATGCTACAGTTATGAATAAATCAAATGTGCTCATAAGTAGTAGTTTTATGAAATAAATCAATTACTATGTGTTAATTGTTTACATCGGCGCGTGGCCGGTAGAAACTCGTGCGCAGTCTACTGCTTAGCGGTTGTAGGAAAATTGTACGAGGAACAATGGTAGTTGATACTTGGTGCAATTATTCTAAGTGCAGAAAGAATGTGGCTCTGAGGACGGAAAAAGGAAAATTATAATTACATATAAGCTATTTTTATAATAAGGAGAACAGTGGTGGTGGCTTACGAGTTGTAGGTCGCGGGTTCAAACCCAGCCAGATGAATTACTTTGTGTAATTTATTTTATTACCACTGCTCTCAAAACGCTGAAGGAAAACATCGTGAGGAAACCGGCATGTCCTACGACTAATACAAGTAATCATCTTTAAAACTATAGTTCCATGCACGTTGGTCGGAAATTATTCCTCACAAAGATACTAACTAGGTCTCATTTCTCATTCCAAAAAGATTATTATAAGAAATTATTTCTACCATCGAACAACCCTGCGTACAGCGAATATCAACCCTCACGTTGTTGAAACTTCCACGGTCCGGACAAAGCGTTTTGCCTCGTCGTTTATACCGCGTACATCGAAGGACTGGAACAATTTGCCTGCTGCAGAATTCCCGTCCGATTATAATTTAGATGTCTTCAAGGCTAGAGTGAATAGGCTCTTATTAAACAAGTGCGCTTCACCACCAAAGATTGCATACCAGACTGCTTACCATCAGGTAGGATTGCAGTCAAGTACTAGTTTTTAAAAATAACAAAAAGAGATCCTTTAATATACTCGTAATAGTTTTTGCAGAAAGAAATGGAGTTGTTTGAAGTTTTAGAGTTTTTCTTTTCATTTAGCTCATTAGAATGCGCACAATTACATGTTGCACTTTATAATAGATACAATAAAACTGCTATGAATTGTGATAATTACTATAAAGCGATTCTTCAATATGTAAAAAAAAAAAACTGAACAGTTAGATACAAACGCGGAAAAATATTGCATGCTGAAATGATGAGGCATTAGAATAATAATTTTATTATTATCCATTGTCTTTACTTTCCATGTGCCACACATTACATTTTTTTCATCCTTTAGAGCCGAAAAACATAACCGCATTGCGTCACCGCGCGGCAACGCAACGCATTTTTGAGCGTTGCGTTGCGGCGCCGCGAAGAAGGACGTTCTATAGGCTAACCAGTTCCTCGTGATTTTTAAGAGTGGATCTTCAATGAAATATGTACTAGATTACTGTTTCGAAAACGGCCCTTCAAATATCACAACAAATAATTGTGGGATGATATTTGAAGTCAGTGTGGTCCAATAATAGCCAACATTAGCACGCAAAAATGGTGCACTGCACGTACAAAAATTGTACAAATAACCAGCGCAATATTCAAATTTCGGAAAGAATATCTTTTTTCGGTAATTTTATACTAACATTTGCTTATTTTCGTAGTAAAAATGTAACAGCACAATTAGTGCGATATAAATATATTTTTTTTTACATATAAGGTTTTTATTGAAGGATATAGTTATATATAAAATAATAATTAAAACTATATATACACTTAAACCTTTAAATAATTGCCTAGAAACAAACTGCATCATTGTCACCAAGTATGACGTCATAACGCTGGAATTTGCGTCGCGTTGCACACCGCAAAATTTTGCGTTGCGTCGGGCGGCACCACCGATTGTAGCGTTGCGGTTACGCGACGCGGTTATGTGTTTCATCCCATATGATGTGAAAAAGTATAAGGCACAAATAATAATTCATATGAAAAACAAAAGGATAAAACTACTTTCTTTTGTTTTAGTAGTTATTAATGTCAAAGACGTAGTCACTACAGCATGACCACCACAAGTCCGAATTATCAAGACCTCTCTATCCTCCTACAAACCGTGTTTTCGAATGCCGAGCGCCGCCTGCGCAGCACTCGCTCGTATCAGTATCTGTAGGTCACTCGCGGTAGCTCGTCTTTCACTCAATCGTGAATGAACGGGTCGCAACGAAAACAGTCGATTTAAATTTCGAATTTAATGAACTTCTAGGGTGGTCCGTTGAAGTTTTGTTTTACGAAAATCACGGTGAAAATTTTATTGGGAAAGTGAAAAAATGTTTTGTTTGAATTGTGATGATTTTTAAGTGAAGTGTTTTAGTGATAATTAGTGATAATTTTACATTTTGTGGACAGAACTTTTAATTAGAAAAGGTATTGTTGAGTTGTTTATTTTTGACGTTTCTGTTACTGAAAGTAATCTAGTATTATTTTATTGTCAAGTAAATTATGAGTCGTACGTTGTCGATGTAATTGCTGTTGTCGTTTTCAAACCAGTCAACAGTTAACATGATATTAGACACAAGATTTACTGTTTAGAGATCTGATCTGACTTTCAGTAAAGAAATCCGGGGAGGTCCCCCAGATTTCTACTTGTAATTTATAACGTAGCAATAATTCACGCGATACAATTTTTTTTTTAATCTTTATTTTTTAGGGACTTTTATCTCATAGAGCATGACAGCCTCGTATCCTAACCAAATTTTACAATATCGTCCTAACTTCATATAATCAGCACAAAGGATAGAATGTTTTTTACCAAGGTTTAACTACCAAAAAATTGCCATATCAACGTAATGTTAGCAGCATTACTTCTTAGATCAGGCGGGATTTAAAAAAAAATACTTAAACGATTTTAGTGATGTTTCGAAATTTCGTCAGTAGCTCCTTAACTCTCAGATTATTGACACCTTCCACTAAAAGATGCTTGACGTCATCAATAACTCCACAACGTCATTATTTGGGGAATTGCTGCAAATCTTCGTATATGTGTATAATACCGTCATTCTTTCAATTTATTCAAATTATTTACCCAGCCTTTTCCCGAGTATGTTAGGGTTGGCTCCCAGTGTTTTTAATTTCTTTTAGTGGAATATCATCAAATAACTTTACCTGATCTCTAGGTGAAATGATAAGGAGTGTTAGATTTTTACTGACTATAACCCAAACAGCTCCTATAGTTACTCTTAGCAAGGGCTAAGCTAACTACTTCAAATATCTAACATACCTCATAAAGCGGCCCAGTTTGACAAAAGTTTCTTTCGTATGGCATCAAAAATTTATAATATTGTAAGCACTAAGGAACTTCCACTATTTAAATATAAATTCCGTAATTTTTTAATCGATAAAGCATACTACACGATCCAGGATTTCTTAAATTATTGAATAAATATGTAATTTTGACATTTATAATCATTTTGACTCTGTTAATTTTGACATTTATAATTCTTTTGGCCCGATTAATTTTGAATATTTGAATATGTTATCTGTAATTTATTTTTGTATGCCTAATAGGCAGGACATAATGGAACTGTAATTTATTACTAAGTCATACCATCTGCAGCCCTGGCAGGGCCCCTAAGACGATCCACTGATCGTATTTCTTTCCTAATTCTTCTTCACATTCCTAAAACAAATGGGTCACAAGATAGCCCTAATTGGGCCGACGTCTAATCTATCTTATCATTATTCTCACCTGTTGCTTCATCGTCATAGACTCAGCATTCCTTATCTTTGCTTCCACATCGCAGCATCAGGACTTTGTCTGGCCAGGTAACTTGCGTGAATGAACTTGTTATAAAAGCTGCGTAAAGAGTTTCATAAGAGCCTACTTTTGATAGTACGAGTACATACTTGTATATTTTTAGTACCATTATACAACACAAAAAATAGCATCGATGTTCAAAATTGGCTATTTCAGCTATGTTTAAAGTAGGTAATATTTTTATCCTAAAACTAATATTTAATTATTTTATGATAAAAAAAACTTCTATTTTGACACGATCCTTGCTAAATCTTGATTGTGTCTCCGGTGTTTGTGTGTGCGTGTCTAGGTATCAATACAGATATTATACTACATGTGTATTGCATCGATTCCCATATTATTTGCCTACAATTAGGATAAGTCATTAAAAAAACACTACTTAAGTGCATTTAAGAGCGGTCAACCCGAGGTACATTTTCATACAACCGCTTTAACGTGATTATGACTAACGTGATTGTGTTTAACGTGTTATTTTGGATACACAGAAATCAAAACATAAATCAGTGTAAAAACTAATCCAGACCTCTGAAAATATGCTGTTTTACATGAATTTTGGCCCTCCTTAATGTACTCATATATTAAAAATATAAAAAAGTACTTCTATGCAAGCCTTGCACATTTAATCAAGATTCTCAATGATAACAATTTTTCACAAAAACTTTTAGGTATTAAAAAACACGTATTTCCTGAAACAAGTTTTGTGAAATATTCGAATCATCACCAGCCTCATAATGTTTCCACTGCTAGGACACAGGCCTTCTTTCTAGGAGAAGGAATGGGCCGTAATCCACCACGCGGGTCCAGTGCGGATTGGTAAATATCACAAAACACATGTCACAAATATTCAAGTAAATCACGGAATTACCGAATGCCAATAGTGTTTTCAGGCGTTATGTCTTTTTTCGCGTTGCCTCTTCATCAAAAATCGCGTTGGATGAAGCTTTTAAACCATGCTCAATGTTGACGATATGCAAGTGGGTAAGGGCCACATTAGGTAACATTTCAGTGCTCGAATTATGATTGTAGCTTTTTTTTCTAACTACAGTATATAAACATGTGCATTATTGTAGTAAGATGTTATATATATACTATATAAAAAAGGAATCATTAATGAAGGAATTAATAAAATAATTTTATAAAAACTTATTATTCATTTATCTACTGAAGTAATAGCTATCAAAATATTTCCATAAAAAGACTCATTCAATTGTTTTTTTTAGTTAGCATAGAGCAGCTAGCCGGCTATCCGCCAGTTATACATAAATCATAAATACACCACTATTTTTTAATTATGGCAAATACTTATAGGGCTTATTAGAAAAGGTCTTATTATTATTGAAGTAAAGTCTCAATAAATAATATCCATAAACAACAAAGTTATGAGTGTTTGTTTATATCCCAAAATCTCACTCAATTTATGAAAACATTGTACAGGTTATTGTTTATGAATGAAAGAATTTCAATAAAAATAGAAAACACTGCACTTAGTATTTCCTAGTAGTAGTTGTTATGAATGATGATTCAATTATGAATTTACCAGTAATGACATCGTGGACAATTTTGTGATTTCGTTTTTTTGTACTTATGACTACACAAATATGATCAGTAACGGGTACTGATTGAGCACCATTTTTTTGTGCACTAATTAAAAAATAGGGGTGTATAATAAATATATCTTTAAAAAAAAAAAAAATCTCCAATCATATTTCTATTTAACACCATAAAGAAAACTGCCATAACAGACAAGATTTATCGAGCATTTTATTAGTTACAGCCTCTTTACAACCTTTATCTGAGATAAACGCAAGTCCATGTGCTTGCATTTGAGATTTATGCATCCACCGCAATTACACTTCTTGTTATAAATACTCTCTATATGAGTTCCCAGAAATTGCAGACGGACTGGCGGTTTTGATGCGTGATCGGTATTTGTTATTTGTAGTTTTACTGTATAGTAAGTTATATTGATATGAAGTGTTATTAACATCATGCGGATTTCATCAAGCATGCAGATTTGCTCCACATGCAAAAAATTTCAAAAGGCATAAAAAACGCGTCCCATACATATTTGTATGAAAAGGACGTTTGCGGAGGTTACGCATGCGATACAAATCCGCATGCGTGATGAAATCTGCACGATATTAAAAACACCTTAACTTCTGGAACCGGTTTCGCCCGTGTAAAAATAGGTTTTTTATACAAACTTTGGGTCTCCATTTCATCCCTTTAGGGGGAGAATTTTGGAAAATCATTTCTTATAAAATACATACATCATGGAAGAAATTTTGGTTCGTAATTTTAGTATTCTAGGTGCCTGGAACGAAAGCAAAGAAGGAACAGGAGTGGGTTTTGCCCACGCCTCCAATTCCTTTGTTCTGACGTCATCTCAACGTTCGGTCACGTGGTCAGAACCAAGGAATTGGGGGCGTGGCCAACTCCAAGCGTTCACGCTAAACGAAACGATTGTAACTTGACTAGGAGGGCAGGTAACATAACAAGCTTATAACTTTACGATTTTCCATGATGCTGTTATGGAATTTTGTACATAGATTCGTTACATAAAAATACCAGACACGTGTTTCGGGTTTCGCATATACTATAAATAAGATTGTATATATATTTTAATGCACAAGGGTGTACGCAAAAATACAGGTGCACTCTCTTTTCCTTTAGTGTTTGATTACGGAGACGCGGCGCATTGCGCGGCGCGTCGGGCGGTCCGTCGTACATTACCATATGTTTGTGTTTGCGCGAGCGATGACGCGACTGCTGGGGTCATGGTTCAGCTTCTGAAAGGAAGGCTCGGCCCTGCAACGATAGGCAACGAAGGAACGGGATAGGTTTTTAGTCAGTAAGAGTCTGATACTATATCCCGCTCCGCCCAAGGGCGGTATCTGTCATTGGATGATTTTACCTACCATAAAAAAAGAAACACCTACTAAGGAAATCTTTTATCTCATGAACAAATGTTCGTTAATTTTGAATGACTACTATAGGAAATTGATAGTACTATCTACATTTAAGATCTCAGAATTAATAGCCTCATAATAATGGATGAAGGTACCGTATTTAGATTACTTTAGTGTTAATTATGCCTTCTGGTCAGATTCATTAATGTCAATAACTATTTATTATTATCACACGGAATTGATGGGTAGACACGCTTTAAGGTCCAGTACTTATTTAATTGTATATATATGATCTTTGAATTAGTTCTTCGTACAGAAATGAATAGGGCGAGGCAAAATTTTGCTAAAAAAAGACTGGGCAAACAATAATTTTCTGTATTCAGATTTATTCCTAAACCAGTGCTATAAGACCTTGTTTTATGTCATTGCGGTGCCATTTAGTATAATGAAACAAATTATAACCTTAAAAAACCTAAAAACCTTAAAATCTTGTTCTTATCATTGGGAACACTACTTTTTTCGGAATAAATGGCCTAGGCCATTTCCGGCCACCATAGGCGCGGGCTTGCGTACAGCAAGCAATGGGTAGCTCACTGTCCGTCCGTCCAGTAACAGTCCAGACCGAGCACAAGTCATCGACGGTGTGCACTGTGCGGTGCGCGCCTCAAGGAGTCGTCAGCAAACTGTAGGGGCTCAGTAGGGTCGAAGCCTACTCTGGAGCCTATGGTTCATGTGAAAGTGCGCACCAGGGCCCTGGAACCAAGGCAATGCAGGAACGTGTTTTTTTAACGGGTAGGTAAAATCATCCAATGACACCCCCCACCCATGGGCAGAGCGGGAGATAGTTTCAGACTCTTACTGACCAAAAACCTACTCCGTTCCTTCTTTGCCTATCATACCGGAGCAGAACCTTCCTTTCAGAAGCCGACCCTTGGCCCCAGTAAGCTTCGACCCAGCCAGCCTGCAGTAAGCAGGCTGGGCCTCTACGGTTATGCAGGAACGAGGTGGCTTTTTTAGTCAGTAAAAGTCCGACATTTTAGATGATTTTTACCCACCAGAAAAAAAAGGCCTTTACTACATCCCTGACAAGTTAAAACTTGTGCACCTATATGAAAATTTTCATAATATCAATTAAGATGGAATAATATGTTCAAACTTATATAACTATGTAATTTACTCGTAGATATAACTTTAGATTTAGTTTTAAAAGTAATTGAACTTTCGTGATATTAGTGATATAACAAGTGATTTTATATAAATGTTGTTGTAGTCGTCTGTAGAAAGTGTTCTGGTTGTGTCACTTCAGACAGCAATGATAAATGCAGAGCGGCAAATGCGCTAAAGCATAGTAGCGCATACAGACAGGAAGAAAAATTAAAGACTATTATTTAGCACAAACAGTTTTATTAAATTTTGATTAAATTAAACTTGAACTACATTAGACTGACGCATACGTGTAACCCGCCTGATTTTTACGTAGAACGAAGTCGAGTGACATGTATCAAGTGTAGCTCCACCAGTCTAGTTGCCATATAAAATGTATGGACACCGACACGCCCCGATCAGCGTGTGTAGCATACGTGTACGCAATGTAGTTCTTCCTTGATACTTGTAGTAACAACAAGTATGTATTTATATAAACCATTGTCATAACTCTTTAACATAGAGACAAGGTTGAACGTAGTTTTTGTTAGTAGTACATCATAGCTCTTTTCTAAATTAATTGTGTTTATGGTTTTTCTGAGTATAGTAAGTTGTGTAAATACATAGATATCATTACGTCAAATACATTTTTTTAATTCTTACTGTCCAATACTGAACTTCTAATTGCAAAAAACATGCGAATATTTGTATTTTATGGTATATTCTGGATGTTGTTGGATAATTGGACAGCGTTGCACGTCATTTTGGGACATATTTTATCCCCAAATGTATCCTAGACTTAATTTAACAGTTTTCGCATCATTTTGAGGGGACTTTTGTCCCCTAATGTGTCAGAAACTTTAGTCAGACATCGATCTATGAAACCAATGATCTTACGCACAGTTAGCGAAATAAATATTATAAAACTATTTCTCCAGTCTACACAGAGCTTTAAGAATAGAAATTGAAGTTGCAGTCAAACCGTTAACGTCACATTAATTTAAGTTTATTAATCAAACCGTTTAATTCTAAATTAAAACACGTTTCACTGTATAATTATTCAACTGCATATCAGACATTTATTATACTGATTTAAATGCTGTTTATTATTTTATTTATATTTAGGTTTAGGTATAGCAGTGGTGACCGAGTGGTAACGGCTCCGACTTACTAGTAGTAGGTCGCGGGTTCAAACCCAGCCAGGCGCATTACTTTGTGTAATTTATTTCATCATCACTGAAACCGTATGTCCTAGAAACAAAAATTCGAAGACATGATATCCACCAACCCGCATTAGGCCCGCGTGGTGAATTACTTCCCATTCCCTCTCATATAGAGGAGGCCTGAGTCCCAGCAGTGGAAACTTTATAAGCATTGCAACGCAATATTCAGGTTATTATTGCCTAAATACCATACGTATTTCCAAGATTTTTGACACTTATTTTAAATCTATGTTATTGTGGAACCGGTTAACAAGTCAGGTGGCATAGTGACAGTGGATAGATGTGCACGTATAATAAGCTTAATAAGTAGGTAATGATGCGACAAGATAATGCTTAATGTATATCACAAACATGATTAATGAAATAAATTAGTAGATAAGTAAAATTACTATTTGAGTAGCTTTAAAATCAATAAATCTCAAAAGTGTATGTTGGAACTTATACACCGTATATATAAACGAGTCAATGACCTTGTAGGTAGTTGTCAGTCGTTGCGTACTAACTACCTACAGGACAATTTTTTTCAGGTCATAGTACTCACCCAGCTGACGTTAACTTAAAGAAATTAATTTCGTGTAATAATAATTCGAGTAAATAAAAGTACTTTATTATTTTATTTTTACAAATCGATAGTGTTTCATGTACCGGATCGACCCTCCACGGGATTAAAACGATCAAAATTTAACGGTGTATATGTCACCGAAAAATTGTGAAAATTATAATATTGTCATACATCTTGTGGGAACGTAAACATACGATAAATTACACATAGATTATTTAAAACAGATAGTACATTAAATCACATGTCAATTCGATAATTTACAATATTTTTTTTGCCTGTGATAAATCTCATTTATTTATTTATTTTATAATTTGTGTACACACATATACAGCAGAAGACACATTAAAAAAAAAATGTACAAAGGTACTGCTTATTTTAATAATAAATTTCTTCCAGCAAACCTGCGAAAGGAGACATTGGAAGAAATGTAGACAATAGTGATAAGTGACAGTGACAGACTCTTTAAAAATAAAAGAAATCAATTTTATGTGACGCTAATGAAGGGTAGTCTGCCGATCTTCCTGAAGCGTAAACTTATCGACATGTGTATCTTGCCATCCTAACCTACGGTGCTCAGACCGGGTCACTCATCGAATTGCAAAAGTTCCGCCTTAGGGTATGCCAGAGAGTTATGGAGCGCAGAATTCTGGGTGTAAAATGACAGACCGAATACGGAATGACACGCTGCGCTCCATAACGGGCATAATATACGTGGGCAAAAAGGCCGCCAGGCTCAAATAGGGTTGGGCGGGTCACGCCAGCCGCATGCATGGTGTCCGTTGGGCAAGTGTTGCCACGCAGTGGGTTCCTGCAAAAGGAAAGCGCAGTCGAGGCCGGAATAGAAAGAGGTGGAGGGATGATGTAGACACGTACCCCCCCCCCCCCCTTTGTTCTTCGTCGGTCGTTTTCCTAATAAAAAAAAAAAAAACAATAAAGAAAAATCGAATAAAAAATAAAATCTAATTCAGTGAAAACAAATTAAAAATCTTTACTTTTTTATTTATTATAAAATGTGTAAAATAATTATTAAGTATTTAGTACTTAATTTGCTTTTGTTTTAATAAAATAGACATATTTATTAAAGGAAAACAAACCATCAGCGTCGTCTAACTTGAAAGCACTTTATTGCTACTTTCCCACGCATAATAACCTAGCTGCACTCAGTCCAGTTTCAATCAACAGGCAACAATATCATACCAATCGTAAAGACAGCTTAAAAAACACAACTTCCTGACCAAAACATCAACATTATTCAAATGAACGCAGGAGTTTACGAGAACGCTACAAAAACTCAACACGTACATACTAACGTAGGAAGTAACATGTAACCGTCTCGCTTCGTCGCGGTCGGGTAGCAACTCAATCAATCATATGATTTGTGACATCACTAAGGAAGGATGGTAGGAAACTAACTTTGACTGGCCTGTTGGTCTAGTGGTTAATGGCCCTGACTGCTCTGCTGGAGATCGTGAGATCGATTCCCACCCAGGAAAAATCTTTGTGTGATGAACACGATCATTTGTTCTGTGTCTGGGTGTAATTTATCTATAATAATGTATGTATTTAAAAATAAATAAGTTTGTTTATCAGCTGTCTAGTACTCATAACACAAGCTCTGCTTAGCTTGGGACTAGACGGCGTTGTGAGATAGTTGTGAAATATTATTATTACCACATTATTATTTCCTTTATTTATTTCTTAAACATATTTTTAACATTTTTAAATATTTCCTAAAAAAAACGTATAAAAAAACATTTAAAAATATAAAAAAAAACAGTAGTCCGCTGGTGTCGGGAGCAGGGTCCAAGCTACCGGTGGTTAGCGCTCCAAAGAAAGGTCACAATGCGAGCCGTACTGCCTTCTGTATCAGTACTCCTCGATACAAATGAATGATTGGATCAAGATCCAACCGCGCAACGACAGCTTCGACAGGTGGTCGTCGAAGCTTTTGGCTATAAGGCCGTTGGCAGTCACGACAATCGGCACAATGATAGCCGAGTCTACATTCTACATGTCGACAATCTCGTGAGCTAAGTCGAGATATTTGATTTGTTTCTCTTTCTCAGCTTTCACGTGATTCTCGTCATGTGGGATGGTGACATCGACTATCATTGCGCGGCGCGCTAATCGGTCTATTACCACTATATCCGGCTTATTGGCAACAATAGCCCGTATTAATAATAATTATCATATTATATTATTACTATCTTTCATCATAACCAACACTGTTTTTTAAATTACCACTATTTTACAAACGCATCAAGAAATGGTTGAATCAATTAATCAACTCACCGTATCGCAGTCCATTGCTGGACATAGGTCTCTCCCAAGCTGCCACAATACTTTCTGCATGCCGTCCGGTAACCGTCCGGACCGAGCCTGAGTCGTCGACAGCGCATAGTGTGCCATTCGCGCCTTAAAGAGATGTCAGAAAAACCGTAGGGGCCCAGCAGGGCGAAGCCTTCAGGGCCATGGGTAGGCAACCGAAACAGAATTTTGAGTTCCTGGAACTCAAGGCAAAGAAGGAAAATAGGGTGGATTTTAGTGAGAAAAAGTCGGTTCTCAGAGTTTTACTGACTCCTACGGTTGTTGTTCATTCTAAGTGTTCGATTACGGAGATGCGGTGCGTTGCGCGGCGCGTCGGGCGGTCTGTCGTACATTGCCATATGTTTGTGTTTGCGCGAGCGATGACGCGGCCCGCTGCAGCAATGCACGACGAAACGCCCAACGCGCCGCGCAACGCGCTGCTTCTCCGTAAACACGGCTTTTCTTTTATTTTTTGATAGCTTTACAGTTGACCTCTATCTCAATTGATGGTAAACGTGGTAAATATGGTTGAAGATGGATCATACTGGCCCAGAAATATCTTGTAATCTTAAAAAAAACCTCAGGATATCAGAAAATATACTGCAGGCTAGACTGCAGCAGAGAATTCTACTCACATTTTCTAAAGCCCTAGGTTCTACACAAAAATCTGGCTTTGAGCCTTCACCACCTGATCTGCCATTGAATTATAACCCTTAAAACAATATATGAATATAATTATTAACCTGAGAATTCAAAGTGCTATTCAATGATTCATCTTTCAAGATCTAGGAAATAGGAAAAGCGATGCACATTGAAAGAGTCTATGAATAATGCAATATTTTAATATCTTGAATCCAGACAGTGAAATTGTTACAAGATAAAATGTTATACATTTTAAGGTTTTTTTTCTATGTATTAGGGGAAATCATCCATTAACTTCTTGCACTCTAAGGTGGAGCGCCAGAGTGTCAGACTTTTATTGATTTAAACCATACCCGAGTCTTTCAGTGGCCCTCTGCGTTCTAGGCCAGGTTTCCTTTTTAAGTAATTAATGTTTTTATTTTTATAATCAATAATTTTTATCATCTCTTGGAGAGCAGTGATGGCCGAGTGTTAACAGCCCCAACTTACAAGTTGTAAGTCCCGAGCTAAAACCCAGCTAAGTGCATTATTATGTGTAATTTATTTCATCACCACTTCTCTTGAAACGGTGAAGGAAAACCAAACATCGTGAAGAAACCAGTATATCCTAGAACCAAAAATTCGAAGACATGTGACATCCAACCCGAACTGGACTGCGTGGTGGATTATGGCCCATTCCTTCTCCTAGAGAGGAGGACTGAGTCCCAGCAGTGGGAACATTATAATGCTGATGCTATGCTATTAGTCTTAAAAAACTGAAGCACGCTACAACCCAATTTATAACAAGTATTTTCGACTACCGGTATTTACACGAGTTAGAGATGAATAAATCACGCTTTTTAATTGGTTGTTTGTATTTTAGAATGTCCGGTACCGTACTCGGAATATTTTACATGGGTTAATTAGAGGGTAAGCTTGATTTGACGTTTATTTTTATTACTAGCTGATACCAGCGGCTTCTTTCACAAATAATATAGAAACCAAGCGGTTGAAGAATAAAATTATTCGGAGGGAACACAAAAAATATCCTATGTACTTTTTCTGGATATAATCTACCCGTGCGTCTGCTTCTCAACTTGCAGTTTCATCTAAATCTGTTCAGCCGTCGAAGCGTGAAGAAGTAATAAATTACACACACAAACTTTCGCCTTTTTAATATTTCTAGCTGATCCGGAAAACTTTGTACTGCCTTATAGTTAATGAGTAATATTAACAAATATTTCAAGACCGATATAAACCAAATCGGTCAAGCCATTCTCGAGTTTAAGTGAGACTAGCGAATGCTCTATTCATTTTTATATAATTATAAAAAAATATTATACCAAGTGAACACACTCCCAGAAGAAAAAGAATCCTATATGCTATTCCAAGACATGGTCTACCCACGTGCCAAGTTTCATCAACATCCGTTTAGCCGTTCAATTCATAAACTGTCGCTTTTATGACATTAATGTCATAGGTTTGCCCGCTTTAAACTACTATATTACTGATGGTAATAGATAATTTTCATAATAATTTATTCGTTTATACAACGAAACGCTTTTAAGCAATTACACAAATGAATTTTCATATTAGTTCAGAATCTGCTAATTTCTAATATGATGTTATCGATGATGGAGTACGCTCACCTAAAAGTAACCTTGAAGACACAAAGGTTGGTTAATATGAAACATAGACTATGGCAGGTAAGGCCATTCTCTAGGAGTACCTATAATCAATCTTTTCCCGTGTGTATCGTTTTGGACGTATGGGTGGGATATGCACCATGTATAGGTGATGCATCGCGCAAGATCTTAGCTATCCAGTGATGAACAGGTTTGCTAAGCCTTTGCCTGCCCTGCCCGTTCAGGCCAAGGACTTTTCACTGGCCACACTGGCTAGTAAGATGTGACGATTCTCTTCATTTCTGGTAATTTAAAAGAAAGTCCAAAATATGAGTAGAGCAGTGGTAAAGATTCCAATTCACGAGTTCTACGTTGCGGTTTCAAACCCAAACAGGTGCTTTGCTTTGTATAATTTAGTTCATCACCACTGCTCTGAAAACGGCGAAGGAAAACATCGTGAGAAAACCAACATGTCCTTGAACCAAAAATTTTTATATATACGTCAAATGGATCGTGTTAAGAGATTGTGTTAGGGCTTCTGAACAGCAATCTTTGTCTCATTGATAAAGCAGCTGTCAATAAAGTCGACTCGCTCTTCAGAATCGCAGTTGCAATCGCAATCGTGACCAAACAGCGACCGCCCGGGTCGGCTGTCAAATGTCAACAACCGTTGGTCGAACGCGATTTGAAATTCAAATTCCATATGGTCATGTTCGGAAGGACGGTTAAAGATGGCGGACGCGTGGATCGAAAGGCTTGAAGTTTCTTTTTATTTTTATGTACTTGTAATATGGGGTATGTTTAATGGATGGCATTGATTGATTTTTATTTATGACGGATGGACAGCAGAAGGGCCCCGTTGGGACCCTTTGAGGTATTTTTTTTTTTGACGTTGAAATAATCTACCTTCTCCAGGTCTAGAGCAGTGCGAGAGGGTGTCTGACTTTTACTGACTGAAACCAGACCTATTTTACTTCAGTTGCCTTTTGCGTTCCAGGACCAAGTATATGGACAAGTCCTTTTCAGAACCAATCCCATGACCCTAGCAGGTATTGGCCCTGCTGGGCCCTTCGGTTTGCTGAAATCTCCTTAAGATGCGCGACTACGCGCGCGAACACTACATGACGGGGACGACTCAGGCGCGGTCGTTATAGGACGAGTGGACGGTGAGTTACCCGTTGCTCGTTGTCCACAAGCCTGCGCTTACGGTGCCCAGGGCTACTCCTGGCATCTCCTTTGCTAGTATTATTGCTTCGCATAAGCTTGCGACTGTATACCATTCGCTCTCGCCCAGGACCACGGCCTGAATCTGGGCCCAACGGGCGCCCTTCGCGTATGGAACCCTAAAAAACAAACTTTACTTCTACGCGATCAAACTAATTAACTTTACGTACATAGCCATGACCTCAGTTCACCAAGTCACGTCTACCACTTA
Source organism: Leucania comma (assembly GCA_958295575.1). NCBI lineage: Eukaryota > Metazoa > Arthropoda > Insecta > Lepidoptera > Noctuidae > Leucania > Leucania comma. The sequence goes on along the minus strand of OY282470.1, from coordinate 23,654,817 downwards.
ATAACTCTAGCTTCTCTAAGTCCATAACTTTAACAGAACATAAACCTAACTTTACGTTCACTAACTTTAATTAAAACTAACTTTAGACAGTTTAAATTAACAGTAGATTTAATTAAACTTAGGAAATTAGTATCATCGTATATTTTGAGCGGTACAACGCAGGTTTTCGAGGTAGCAAAAAGTTGCAACTTTTTGTTACCTGTTTAAAACTGTTATAGAGCACTATATTGGAGTGCCGGCAGCGACTAAGAACGCCATTGCAAATATGCTGTTGCCAGCGGCTTCGCAAGTGCGAAAGTAAAAAACCGGTGAACGGCGACTCGAACTCGCGTACGAATGCTCCCGTGCCCTCCGTAGCAAAACTGTAGGGGCCGAGCAGGGTCGAAGCCTACTCTGGGGCCTTGAAAAAGTGTGAAAATGCATATAAGAGCCCTGGAACCAAGACAAAGAAGGAACGGGGTAAGTTTTTAGTCAGTAAGAGTCTAACACTACCTCCCACTCCGCCCAAGGGCGGGAGATGTCATTAGATGATTTTACTTAACAATAAAAAAAAACCTCTGTAGTAAAAAGCAGCAAAAAAATATCACATTTGTAATAAGGGAGTCTCCTTTAAACATTTATTTTAATTGTTGTTATAGCGGCAACTGAAATACCTTCATCATCTGAGAAAACAACTGTCTAGCTATCACAGTTATGGGTAAAGTGAAAGTGAAACCCGGGGCCCTGGAGCGAAGGCAAAGAAGGAACAGGAATGAGTTTTCAGTCAGTATAAGTCTGACACTATCCCCCGCTCCGCCCAAGGGCGGGAGATGTCATTGGATGATTTTAGAACCTAAAAAAGAAATGTACGTTGATTGTTTTGGCGGATGTTTTGATTTATTCGATAGAAATTCAACGATTCGTGGTAAATTGATTCTTAGTCGATATTGTGTTAACTGGAAAATATGTAGAATCATTGAAATAAGCATGCTTTCTGTAAAATAGAGCTGAGTTTTTTATTATAACACTATACACTGACTATTTCTTTGAAGCGTGCCGAGAAAGCTAACTCAATGTACTCGTATATACTGTCAAATACTAGAAAAACATTAGAACATGTTACATCCGCATTTTAATCGAAAACAAAGTGACTGTGTAGTAATAAATACTTTCTATACTTGACACTGGCATTAAGCCAGTGCAACGTGCGAAAACAAAGAAGAAAAAATGCGTAAAGTGCAATTTTCACTTGTCATAGTCGCATTTAGGAAAATTAAAAATATTTCAGGAAAATTAAATCTACCAGTTAGCACTATTTTGTATGAACTCTTCCCGGGTCTATGTTGAATTCGCAGTCCCGTAACAGCGAGATTTTTGTTTGTAACTTTCAAATTTGGCCGGGCGCGCGGGGAAGCCTATGCGCCGTTGACGACTTGGGCTCGGTCCGGATGGTTACTGGACAGTCGAACGGCCAGCTCGCCGTCCCCAAAGCCCGCGCCGACGATGTCCGGAAATCGGGAGCGGAATCCCTGCGGCGGCTGGGGCGTGATGGCCGTGACGCCTTACGCGTGCAGCCTCCTCCTTTGCTAGCAGTACTACTTCGCACAAAGAGGGACCGCCTGTCGCTCCTACTCGCTTCGGACCATGGCCTGTACCAAGGCCTGGCGCGAGAGATCGCTGCTGCCGATCGCCCCCATAACTTAAAAAATATGTGGCAAAGTACATAGTACATAGGCGAGCTTAACTTAAAGTTGAGTTGTATTCCAGCCAACTATTGAGTGATTGAGAGAGATCAGAATAGAGAGTTTAGCCTTCATAATATTTATATTACGGAGTATCAAATTTGTAACCCGCTGTAAAAAACACGAGAAATGACAAGAGGTGGTGAAAAAATCATAAAATTCGATAGCCTTTCAAGCCACCCTAGCCAAGTTACAATCGCTTCGTTTAGCGTCAACGCTTGGAGTTGGCCACGCCTCAATTCCTTTGTTATGACGTCATCTCAACGCTCAGTCACGTGGTCAGAATAAAGGAATTGGACGCATGGCCAACTCCAAGCGTTTACGCTAAACGAAACGATTGTAACTTGGCTAGGGGGACAGTTATGAGTATTTGAGTAAACAAAGCAACTTATTGGGAGTTATTTGTGGCCGCCAAACTGTCTTCGTGTACTGTAGTTCAGGCACAAACCTTGATCGATGCCGTACGCATCACTAAACAAGATCAGTACAAAAAAAGACCTTTCAATGGTTTCTTGACGATAAACTCGTTTAAAAGAAACAATAACACTGAAATTCCGTGACGGATCGCGAAAAAAACAATTGAATGAATAAATTGTGTCTGTGGGGTCCAGGTTTTAATGCGATTTTCTCTCTGTGAGTTGTTTTATTGATCCAGTTCATTTCCGCAAGCTTACACTTTCTCAACGTTGGTCAAGCTTGAAGTTACTGTGTTTGAGATATACACCGTTAAATGATAGGTTTTTATCCCGTGGGCGGTCGATCCAGTACATGGTGGTTGGTGACCTTGACTGCAGTGCCGGAGGTCGTCAGTTCGATCCCACCCAAGACAAACGTTTGCGTGATGAGCACGATCATTTGTACTGCGTCTGGGTATCTACAATACGAGTACGTTTCGAAATTTATAAGTATGTTTATCAGTGGTCTAGTATTCATACCACAAGCTCTGCTTAGTTTGGGATTAGATACTGTTGTGTGAAAGTTGTAAGAAAAAATGTATAGCAATGAACGTCTGGTCGCCTGAAATGTCAATAAGGTCGTTATTTCTTGATGAAACTACTCTAATGAAACAGCTCTTTAGCTGTTTTATAGTCTGATATGTAATGATGATTCAGTCATGTCTAAATCGAATACGGATACATTTACGTGTAGTCGATATTTTAATAACATGACATTTATTTTATGTGTCAAGGTGTCTCAGTGCATTCATGTTGAAATATCATAAAAGGATGCTCACTCTGTCGATCACGATTATGGTTAAGACGAAGTAATATGCAGAAAAATAAGTAGCTTGCATTACATTTTTTTTTAATCGTCAATCTGATTGACACTATTTTTTTTTTCATTTAACACATAGGGTTTATGCATTTAGCCAGTATCAAATTTAAAAAGTGTTTTTTTAAAATTACTAATTTTTACTTTTGAAGAAATAAATACATTATTATGTTAATCTTGACCATATTTCCTGGAACTGGATTGTTTTCGAAACAATTAAAAAAAAATATATATTTTCCAATATTACTAGCTAGCGTAATTTGAATCATTTATTGAAATAGGTAATAAAAAATCTTAATGCAGAACTTGTTGGTTTTCAATTTTTAATAACTCCACTCATTTTAGCGTAAATCAATAAAACACCACATATTTTGCAATAAATTGCAAACTCTTTTTTCGATGCAGTCCGACAGTGACCGTGCTTAAGGTCATGACACGGCCTTAATAACGTCAGGTTTACAAGTGAACGGAATCAACTTGACTTCACTAAATTATACGGTTGAAAACACATCCCAATTAATCTAGACGAAGTGAAAATTTAACCGAAAAAACGATTAGCAAAAAGTTCAAAATATATAGAATTCGATACTTTACTATTTTTAGCAGTGGTGGCCGAGTGGTAACGAACCCGACTTACAAGTTGTAGGTCCCAGGTTCAAACCCAGCACGCATATTACTTTGAGTAATTTATTTCATCACCACTGCTCTCAAAACGGTGTGACGGAAAACATCGTGAGGAAACCGGCATGTTCTAGAACCAAAAATTCGAAGACATGTGACATTCACCAATCCGCACTGGGCCCGCGTGGTGGGTTGTGGGCTATTCCCTCTCCTAGAGAGTGGATAAAGCTGATAATGATGCTATTTTTAGGGTTCTGTACACCAAAAGAAAAGAAAACGGAACATTTATAGGATCAGTTTATTAACTGTCTGTCAAGACCTTTTATCTTGAGAACACGTGGAAGTATCGTAAACTGCAAGCCTGGGTCTCAATGCACAACCTACGACTCGTAAGAAGGTCATTATTATCACTGGGCCCACTGTACTTACAGTACGATCGACGGATCTTGGCGCGCCTGAAGTTAGGCTCTGCGAACTTTAGCGCTTGTGCACTCGTAAAAAATAAATAGCTTGAAAAAATAAATGCCAATAGCAGTTGTTATTGCTATTAACAACTGTTATTGGCGTTTATTTTTATAAATCATTTATTTGACGCGCTTATTTTGAGCGCTAAAGTTTGCAGAGCCTAACTTCAGACGCGCCAAGATCCGTCGATCGTACTGTACTCACGCAAACGCTAGAGCCAAAGCATACAACAGTTATTCTCTCTACGAATAAAAATTTTATTCACGTCGTTACCTAAAATCTGATAATAAATTGATTCTTGATTTGATACAGGATGTGAGTCCGCTAAGTCGTTGCTACGAGCTAACGTGTGAATATCCTGAGTCCTACCATCTTAATACTTTATTGCACAAAAAAAATATAACATAGTACACGGTGATACAGACAGTTCATGTAAAAAGTCGAGTTTAACTCAGCAACGAGTTTTTTTCCCAGCAAACCTTATCCATTCCATCTTATTATTATTATTTTTGGGGTTCCGTACCTCAAAAGGAAAAATCGGATCACTTTGTTGTCCGTCTGTCTGTCTGTTTGTCATGACACTTTTTTTCGAGAACGCGAGGTGGTATTGAATTGGAATTTGAACCATACACTCAGATCTGTGGTCCCTTGAAGCTGTAAAAAAATTAAACTTCAAAATTAACGAAAAAAAGATACGGTCGTTTACGTACGTTGTCTACAAAAAAAAAAAAATGTATATTGTGACCCCTCAAAGAAATCAAAATTAAAAAGGGTACTTCTCATTGACCCAGGATCTTGAAATTTAATATGAAGCAAGCTCTTATAGCGCAAGTATAGGGAATAGTCTGAAATCTGTAAATTTGTAGTTACGTCACAAAAAAAAAATACTATTCGGAAATTAAAAATCTGGGAAACTCGATCGGGAATTGAATTACTATTTTCATAAATAAGTTTGTACGGAACTTTTTTTTTTAATTACATTATTTGCAACACATAGAATGTAAACTGAATTTTAATTATTTGTGAAATCACTGTTGACAGTTTGAAGTAAACGTCAGCTTAGTTTTATACAATTTATTAAAATCATCAGACGTCTTTTTACGACATAATACTGTCATAATTTTGTCTTAATACGCTTTTTAATATATATTTTATGACCATTTCTAACTTTAGCCATATTAAGTGTTTGCATGTTGCTAATTTATTTTATAAAATTTACATAATTATCACTAACTTTAATCAATTAAAAACATTTCCGCATAATAAAGTTACGAGGATCTTTCTTCAAAAAAATAAAAATAAAACAATACCAGTTTTCCTCGCTTTACATCGATTTTTGGGATCCGTACCTGTGCAGTGAATACTAAAAACCTATGCAGCGTATAAGATATACCTATAGCTGAAGTACAAAAATTTTGTTTAAAAAAACTACAAGAATAAATTTTTAAATACATTTTAAAATAAAAACCGGGCAAGTGCGAATCGGACTCACGCACCTAAGTAAACAGTTAAATTCACGAATCGAGTCTCAAAGATTTTTCAGAATCGCAAAAATAGCTTTTTTCTGTGACGTAACTACAAATTTATAGTTTTCAGATTTTTTCCTATACTTGTGCTGTGAGTTCTTGCTTCATGCCAAATTTCAGGATTTTAGGGCAACGGTAAGTACCCTATGAATTTTGATTCACTTAAGAGTGTCGAAATATACGTTTTTTGTGACATCAACGGCCATATCCTTTTTGATTTTTTTTTTACAGCTTTAAATGACCGCAGACTAGAATATACAGTTTTAATTTCAACTCGATACCTCCACGCGTTCCCGAGATGAAGCGTCTTGACAGCCAAAGACGCGGACAACAAAGTGATCCTAAGGGTTCCGATTTTTTTTTGAGATACGGAACCCTAAAAAAATCTTTTTACCAAAAAAATACAACCGACTTCAAAAACAACCAAAAAATGCAAAATAACTTTCAATTTCGGAAATCGGTGTTTCTATAATAGTTTGGTCTCTTCGCTATTTAACACCGACTTCCGAAATTGAAAGTTATTTTGCATTTTTTGGTTGTTTTTTAAGTCGGTTGTAATTTTTTTGTAAAAAGTGTTTTTATTTCACACTTTTTAGTAGTAGTACCCCTCAGCCAAACTTAAATAGATAAGTACCTTTCGCCATTCGGTTCCATCATCAAATCATCATGACAATTCTAATAATACCAAACACGGCTAGGATACACTGATTTATTACAAAGTTCCGGCTCTTACCTGCCTTCCGTCTTCATCATCAGATCAGTTTTATGTACCCCTCCCCTTTTTCCTTTAGTCAGCCACCAACTACATGTATAAACAAAGCAATTTTACTTGTTACGACAGTTCTGCTAAGGTTTTTTGAAGAATTCCGTTCTATGTATTCGTAGTTCATCATCAGATCAAAACAATATTTTTATAAGACCAACTCGAGAGTATAATCTTTCAATCAAAACAAAAATTTTCAAAATCGGTCCACAATTGACCCAGATATCGGCGAACAAACATATACAAACGACAGTTCTGCTATGATTTTTTGAAGAGTATCGTCCTATATCTTCGAAATTTATCATCAGATCAAAAAGATATTTTTATGGGACCAATTCAGAAGTATAATCTTTCAATTAAAACAAAAATTGTCGAAATCGGTCCACAATTGACCGAGATATCGGTGAACATAAATATAAAAAAAAAATACATACAGCCGAACATAGAACCTCCTCCTTTTTTCGAAGTCGGTTAAAAAGTACATAATTTTTTAAAACACCGTTGAAATATTTAACATGTCATGTACTGCATCCAAGGTATGTAGATTTGGTGGTTTAATGCGTCAATGTGGGAGACGCGGTGCATGCCTCTCATATCACTACATAGTATAAAACAAAGGCGCTATTAGATCTTTAAAACTTCGTAATGATAAATACATGAATAATATATTTAATATCACCATTGCACCCGAGCGAAGCTGGAGCGGGTTGCAAGTTAATTAATAAAATAATTGATCGCTGTCCATCCGTTCTTATGGTTAAGGTGTCTTTGGACCTGGGGCAAATATTAACTTTACATAATCTGTGCGTTATCATAGCTGTATAACAACAGGTAGGTAATAAAAACCTCTCAAAAGCGAGTCGTATTCAACAATGTTTTGCAAAGTTGTACATTTATATAGAACAGTCACAAAACCTTATGCACTTGTCGTAAAATCAAAATCATTAATTTTTTTATCCTCCACTGCACGGAACCCTTCTTATAAGAGTCCGACTCGCATTCGTCTGTCTCTGTTTTTATTAAGTTTTATCGTAACATTAACAAAAAGTAATTACGTTCAACATTGAGGTTATCAAACGTATCGCTTAGCGCATGTGCGATGCAGCCCGCTATCGTGCGCATGCGGATGCGTCCGCGCAACGTTGTGAATACCCATCGACTTTCCAGGTGTGGGGGATAAGTTATAAGCGGGAAGAGATTAAAAGGTGTTGTTTCTTTCTGTTGAAATTAGTGCTAGCTATAGTTACAGCTTCTTCTTCTTTTTTACTAATAAAATGAGTAAGTTATTAATACTAACATAAAACTAATTACATACCAAAATAAAATATATGGAACCCTTAAACTTCTATATCATGATATAAATATTAGTTGGCTTAATAAAAAAAAAACACGAATCTTATCCTAACTTACCACGAGATTAACCCTTTGAATACCGTAATTAGAGACACACTATAAAGACAATAAGTGTGCGGAGACTGGTATCCTCTTTTTTGGGGCTTGACAGTTTAAGTCACGACAATAATTAAAATTTACCAAAAAAAATTTTTTTTTTAAATGGCCTCTCATCAACATTGTTTTTTTTAATTAAAAATAAAACCGTTGTTACGGGTAAGCGAATTTGACATATACGCGGGTTGAGTTCATACAAAATACTCAGTGACTACGACCGGCTTTTCTGTCTGCGAACATTCATCCGCTCCCCGCTCACCCCTTGCCCCACACTACCTTACGAAGCGTGTGCACATAAAACTGTCACAAGTTGTAATAAACGGAAGGAAACAATGTGTTCAATACAATCCGGTCAAGCGTGAGCGTGAGCTGTTGTATGATATTAGCACCGTTTCTACTAATGAATTTTTTTTTATATGACATCTATTTTTTTTTTTGACGTGGAAAGTCATTAAATATTTCCTCTCGCTCTGTGTGGAGCGAGAGAAAGTATCAGACTTTTACTGACTAAATCTCACTTTTATTCCTCAAATTGCTCTCCGGATTTCAGGATGGTGGAAGGGCTTTTAAGCGTTGCCTAATTAATTTTTCTGTATTGTCGTGCTTCATAATTTTCTTTCACACAATATTCCTTCATCTGTTTCTGTATCTGAGAGTGTGAAGGGTGTTGTATACCCTACATACAAGAGCGTTGTAAATCTGCCCACTAGCCAAGTTACAATCGTTTCATTTAGCGTGAACGCTTAGAGTTGGCCACGCCCCCAATTCCTTTGTTGAGATTACGTCAGAACAAAGTAATTGGGGTTGTGGCCAACTCCAAGCGTTCACGCTAAACGAAACGAATGTAACTTGGCTAGGGAGGCTGGTCGGATCAACTTATTGAGCTGCGGCCACGAGCCCTTTCTCCATCTGCTCTACCAGACACGATGCTCTTTTCGAGTTTTCCACCGTCTTTTCTTGAAATGTAACCGAAGTATTGTAGAATCTTGCGAAGACACTCGAACGAAAACAGTGAGGAAATTTCGAGTTCTCAATTATGACATCAATTATTTCATATATCTTCAATATTATCAACAGTTTTACTAAATCTCTAATAATCCAAAAAGCAACCATGATTAACAATCATAATAAAATTAATTATAGAAAGGAAACGAAAAGATTACTGTTAAACATCCGTTAACTTTATTATCTTAATTCAATTATCTTTTCATGAATTGATAATTCCTTTCGAATATTATGAAAGTTTGATGCTATTATGATTTAATTGCCATTCTATTCTTAATTTCAGAGTGACATTATATAACTTAGCTTAAAAGTTTAAAAAGACATAAGCACTAAATTGTCTCAAGTTTGCAATAAAAGTCAAGTTAAGTCTCAAGTTTGTAATAAATTATGTTATTAATGCATAGACCAAGGTACAGTGGTTATGTAGGATAATTTGCATGTCTGTGTGTATGAGAGAGTGAGCACTAATGTACCGTTCATAATAGATCAGTTGTAATTGCTTAGTTTCTATGAATGTATACACGTTTCTCTAGAGTTGGCTGTATTAGTGTCCGACTGAGTGTTCGGTACCGGCAAAAAAAAAAAAATTGGTTTCGGTTAAAGTTTTGGTTTGGGCCGAAAAGTGGCCGAACATTCGGCTCCACCGAAACTAGAGTCTTTGAAGTAACAATTGACACAGTCATCTAAACACTGATTGTCTCATTCATCTATAGATAATTAGTCGTCGATGTATTGATACACTTTTTTTTTAATTAAATTTTTTTTATAGTCGTTTTATTACTACGTTAGTTTTTTTAATAATTATAAACTGGTGCTTGACTGTGATCCCACCCAATGATACAATCATTGACTGCATAAGCATTGATGCAATTGTTGACTGTGTAAGCATTGATGCAATCGTTGACAGTGACTCCAGCTTTCAATTATAATCGAACGGGAAGACCACCGTGGGCAAATAAATTCTTCTAGTCCTTCGATGTACGCGGTATAAACCACGAGACAAAAAGCTTTAACGGTTTCGGCTAAAACTGGAAAGAGAGCCAAACATTCTGTTACGGTTTCAGTTTTGGCTGAAAATGGCTTGTTTGTGTAAGTCACTAGTAAAAAGTAACTCAACGTTTGTTGTAATTGTAGGTTTGGCCTTCGAGATGTTAAGTTGTCTTTTTGATAGTTTAATTATCATTTCTTCGTCTTTATTGTAGACTTAATTGCATGGTGTCAAATGTTTTCTGCTTGATATAAATTGTCGACTGGCTAAAGCTTCGTGTCTGCATTGCGCTATGCATTATCATTGATTTTTTTAAATCGACATCATCATTATTTTGATCCTAATTATTCAACTTCTGGGTTCTTATTTCAGGCGAAATTCTTCCACGGCTGAACATAGGCTTTCACTTGATACTTGGGTATCGCTTCGCCAAATCGTTGGTCCATCGTGTGGAAGACCTTCTATCGCTATGTCTTCTGCGACCATCTATTCTGCATTATCCATCTGTTCTATGTTGGTAAACTTGGTTATTCTGCAATTATCTTCATTTCTGCTTTTATTTCCAACACAAGGAAATTTCAAACGTAGTCCTCTCCATTACTCTTTGGGTTTCTTGACACTTTCTGATAAGGTCTACTGTAAGCTACCACGTTTCAGAGCTATTTATCATCATTAATCGCATGATTTGAGTTTCGGCTTAAGTCACTGTGATACCTTTATCGTATGACTTCTCATACGACATATCACAGTAACTTTTAGTTAGTTTTGAACTTCAATGGCTTTTGTGCCAATGTAACTACAGGTGCATAAGACATAACTACATACTATCAGTTGATATGTCTGATAATCTCCACATTACCCTCTTGTACCCTCTTGTGCTTGTTCTGATCTTCAAACAATCCATCCAACGTCTCTTTAGTTTTCCATTTCCTCTATAACCATCCACCCAGAGAGATATTATCCACTATTACTTATTAGGTATATTTTATCCCATCATTTATTTTGATTTGATTTAATCTTACTCCAATTTTAACCATTTCGTTTTTGTTCACACAGCTACTTCTTTCTTCACCTAATTTGCGTACTTCATTTATCTTATCAACATCAATAAAAACTTTCCCTAATCGTCAAATACCTTCGTAAAGACACAATAGTACTACTCTCACGACATTAGGCTTAATTCTCTATTATTTCAACTGTTTGCTTAACGATCACGGAGATTTTTTTGTTTCTCACGATACCTGTCACTTTCTTTCTGTTTTTATAGATCAGATGCAAATAAACTAGCCCATGATGTTAAAAGACAAGAATTTTCCCATGGACTTGATTGACATTGAGTTTTATAACATTGAACTTCAAAATTTCTTTCACACAGCTACCATTTCCTGACCTTCGACGGTGGTTATGGATAGTCAACCCGAAAAAGTTATTAACCTATTAAAAAATTGACATCTTGATTAAGGAAAAAAATGGTCAATAATATAACCTTCTTCGTAGGGATCTAGAAAATATGACATTTTTAACTTGTGATTGTATCTTGAACTTTATGACTCAATCAGCGATTGCGGTTGTCGCAATCGCTGATTGAGTCACTCGTCAATTTCCTAAAATCTTTTTGTCCCCTTATTATCTTATTCAAAGTAATCTAAAAATGATTTTAATCTGCGAATGACCCTTAACCTAGTCGTTCCAAAATACAAACATTATTAGTCACATGAGGTACCTGTGGATCAGCATAAAACAGAGTGCCAAAATATTCATTATTATTATAAAGTTTGGTTTAGTGTTTATTACACATAATTTTGAGGAAGTTAAAGATTCTGAGCCACTGAAATTATTCTACACTAATAGTCACCCGGGGTCTTTTGGACGCCAGATAATGCCATGTAACACTTGTAGTCGACATTGTGACTGGAAAAACTCTCAAGATGTGCGTAAACAAAAAACTACTTAAAGGGAAAATCAAGAACGTATAAAATTGCAAAATATGACAAAAAAACCAAATTGCTTGGGAATTGCAATGGACTCTACGCAACTAATTGAGGGCTTAAATGGATGATCCATCAACAAAAACATGCTAGTATCACTACATAGAACCAAGATAAGTAAGTCTAAAAAATGTCCAGCACTGTCCCATATTTTCTGAAATAAACATTTGAAGTTGAGTAAAAACTGTCAAAATTTAACATTACAGTAGAGTTTGTGTAATTGTTAACTCAAAATCAAAATACTTATTTCAGAAATTGGGCTTAAATCCTACAAAGAGGAAGGCAGCAGGTATTTAGTTGACATTGCTTTATCATTGATGATTCAAATTATTCCCACGACATGTTTTTTTTTTTAATATTTGCATTGTTTACAAAAAATCACGTTTAATTCTGTACCACGCTACCATTATTCAAATTACTTTCTTTATATTATTTGTTATTGTTGTTTTGTTCAAAGGTGTGGCTACTAGAATCTTGATACAGATTAGTTCAAATGGGTTTTTATAATAAGCATTTAGGATCCTGCGCATAATTAACCGTAAAATGTTTCCACTGCTGGGACTCAGGCGTTCTCTCTAGTAGAGTGAATAATATGGACCTTATGTTATCACGCGGGCCCAGCATGGATTAGTTGTCACATATCTTTGCAGTATGTCACATATCTTTGAATTTATGGTTCTACGACACGCCTGTTCGTTTGCTCACGATGGTTTCCCTTCACCGTTTTTGAGAGCAATGGTGATGAAATAAATTACACAAAGTAATGCGCCTGGCTGAGTTCGAACCCGTAACTTGAAGTTACCAGTATGCCGTACTGTGCTGTACTTAATAATACTGTGCTGTATTGAAATAAAATGTTTTTTTTTTCTTTCTTTACTGAAATATTAGATTAAAAAAATACATGTACCAATAAAAACAAAGTACACAGTACGTTCAGCGCTAATATATGGGCCCAAATGTCGGATGGCAAAGAACACGCATGAACAAACAGTCAATATCAACGAAATTGATTGTGATGCTAAAATAGCCGTATGACTAAGCTTTACAGAGTGCTGCGGCGTGAGTTGTCTTGAATGAGAATCGAACCTAAGACCACCTGGTTGCTATACTTTCAAGGCCTCTAACCACTAGACTAACAGGCCAGATTGATAAAAAAAAATATATCTATATATTGATCGAAAACAGAATGATGTCCGAAACAAACTCAGGGGTCAAAGTCTCTTTTAAAAGTCTATACAGCAAACATGTAATGGTCAAATCATATGAGAACCATGTAAATTTGAGTGGAACTGTCCAGTCAGTGCAAGCATTTGTCAGTATTCGTATAGCTTAACTTAGAACTACTAAGGAGTTCAACGAGTTGACGAAAAATATAAATGAAAGGACATTTGGGTAGATTGGATACTCAAATTGCCAGACATACATCAAAATAACTGAAAAGAAAAAAAGAAAATGATCCACATAGTCCTCATATTCACAATGTTAAACGAAAATACAAAAATAGAAATGTGTAGAATAATTTAATATTTAACAGAGTAAATATTTATGTCAAACTTGAATTTAAAAAATAAATTAATATTGTAAAAATAGAAATAATTATCAATGTCAAATTGTAAAAAGAATATAAAAAAGCACAATTGATATATAATTATATTAAAAAAAAAAACTGAGAGAAAAAAAAATCACAACAATTGTAGAGCGTACTGGAGCAGGTCAATTCCAAGCCTTTTTGTCTTCAAGATAGTCTTTTACAGTGTAAAAAGCCTTTAGCAAAAGTTTTCGCTTTACGAATGATTTGAATTTATTAAGGCTTTGTTCTTGAATATGACTAGGAAGTTTATTATAAAAGTGTATACATTGGCATTTGAATGATCCTCCTATTTTTTAGCCTGGTAGCAGGAACTACAAATTTATGTTTGTTCCTGTATTAAAATCATGAATATCAATGTATTTCTTGAACATGCTTTTATTTTATGGGCATATAAAGTATTCTCGTATATATACTGACAAGGTACAGTCATTATATTAATGTCATTAAATTTGTCTCTGAGGGAGTATCTGGGACCTAATTTATAAATAGAACGAATAACCCTTTTCTGCAAAATAAAAATTGTCTGAATATCAGCGGCATTTCCCCATAATAGAATAATTGGTTAAGCGACGCTAGCTCAGTTCAGCCAGTAGATGGGTGATCTTTAACATACCAAGATTCCTCTAAGCCAAAAAAATATTAAAACGAGCAACATGATACACAAACATATTCTCAGAATAGATCGCAAATAAATAAAACAGTGAATTGGAAGTTACGATTTAAAAATAACCTGACATTACCATCGTTAAATGTTAATTTTATGATAATCTTGTTATAAAACGGAAAATATATCCGTTATTTGGCTATCAATAGCTTACAGTTATATCGTTTTGAATCTAATATATTCTAAAACGTTTATGAGAGGTCAGGTTTGTTATTTGAATATGAAATGAATTGCAGTGGCCGAATTATATCATTCTGCGAAGCAGTAATGCTAGCGAAGGTGGTGGCCGCACATGTGTGGAAACAGATGTCCTCACGCCCCGAGCTGTCAGGACCTCGACCTCAACTTTCAGCCACCGTAGACGTGGGCTTGCGGACGATGAGCAATGGGTAACTTGCCATCCGGCCATCAGCCCCCATTAGCCAAGTTACGATCGTTTCGTTAAGCGTGAACGCTTGAAGTTGGCCACGCCCCCAATTCCTTTGTTCTGACAACGAAGAAATTGAAGGCTGGTAACCGTCCGGACCGAGCCCGTGTCGTCCACGGCGCTTTGTGTTACATACGCGCCTTAAAAAGATGTCAGCAAAACCGTAAAGACCAAAACCATGGTTTGACTTCTGAAAGGGAAACCTGTGGTCCTGGAACGCAAAGGGTAACTGAAAGAATATAGGTGTGGTTTTAGTCAGTAAAAGTCTGACACTCGTTTCAATCAAAAGTAGAAATTATTTGATAACTTTCAACCTACCAAAAAAAACTCTATTGCCATCAATCAGACACTTTAGTGTCCGATCTGCTGCTGAAAAATTCTAGATCTTAAAACCCCGTATTATTTTCTTCCTTACCCCTTACGCCTTAAATCTCATTCTAGCCGATGGTAACCCGTTTTTATCAATTAGGGCTTTAGGACCTACTTATTTATTTCAATCTACGGTTTTATTTATTTTTTACGCATGAGGCAACGGCCATCACGCCCCAGCCGCCGCGGGCATTCTGATCCCGATTTCCGGCCACCGTAGGCGCGGGCTTGCGTACGGCAACCAATGGACATGGACCCATATCGTCAACGGAGTGTATTTTCCACGTAGGCCTCAAGGAGATGTGAGCAAACCGTAGGGGCCTAGCCAGGTCGAAGCCTACTGGAGCCATGGGTTCAATGAAAGTGAACCCCGGAGCCCTAAAATGAAGGTAAAGAAAGAAAAAAAGTGGGTCTTTTAGTACCTAATTATTTTATTTATCAAAACATGTCATTCCACACACCAAGATCCAAATTAACACACTGTCTATACTAACGTGTCAATGGAATGCTTGAACGATTAACCTAACGGCTCGAACAGCCACTAACGGCCGATTAATTTTGATGAACCGACAAATAACTGGAGATAATACTGTAATCACCGATTAACTTAATTGAGAAGCGTATAGTCTCAATTGGTTAGTTACTAATGTACTAAAACGGTGGATTAGTTCGTGGTGGAGACCACCCATGATTAGGTATAATAACAAACCAATTTGTTAAGGACCAATTTTGACTAGCCTGTTAGTCTAGTGGTTAGTGGCCCTGACTGCTATGGCCTAGGTTGTGGGATTGATTCCCACCCAGGACAAATGTTTGTGTGATGAGCACGATCCCTTGTTCTGTGTTTGATTGTAATTTATCTATAACTATCGAACCCGCCCCAGCTTCGCACGGATGCAATAGTGATATTAAATATATTATGCATGTATCATATAAATGAACCTTCCTATTGAATCACTCTATTTATTAAAAAAAAAACCGTATCAAATTTCGTTGCGTAGTTTCAAAGATCTTAGCATGCGTAGGGACAGACAGCGGGAAGCGACTTTGATAAATACTAAGTAGTGATATATATATGTGTATCAGTTGTCTAGCTTGGGTCTAGACGGCGTTGTGTGATAGAAGAGTAATAAAAAAAAAACTTCATGCCAATTGGCAGCATTATTCTATTACTTTTCGTCTCGTAACTGTAAGCAAAAGTCCTGTTGTCATCTCCTAAACTTTTTCCCAACTAAGTTGGGATTGGTTTTTTTTTTAATTAATATAAACTAGTGCTTGACTGCAATTCCACCTGATGGTAAGCATCACTGCTTACCATTAGGTATTGCAGTCGATGATGGTGAGGCGCACTAGTTTATTAAGAGCCTATCCAGTCTAACCGGACGCAGGTGATTGACCGTGTTTTGTATGGACCGACTGTCTAGTCCTATATTTTATAAAAAACTGGGCAAGTGCGAGCCGGACTCGCTCACTGAGGGTACCGTACAAACTAACTTACGTAAAACGTTCAATTCCCAAATCGAGTCCTGAAGATTTTTTTGAATTAAAGAGAGTATTTCACTAGCTTCTGACGTTTTATACATATAAGGCTTATGTGAAATAAAACTAATTTTGTTTTTTTTTTGTGACGTATCAATAAAACAGTTGTCAGATTTATTCGTATAACTGTTATAAGTCCTGTTATAAGACCTCGCTTCATGCCAAATTTCAGGATTCTAGGTCAACGGGAAGTACCCTATGAATTTTGATTCCCTCGAGAGTTTTGTCATTAACATAAAAGTTTTGATTTTTTCACAACTACAATGGACTGCAGATCTGAGTATATGGTTTTAATTTCAACTCGATACCTCCACGAATTCTTGAGATAGAGGGTCTTGACAGACAGGCAGACGGACAACAAAGTGATTGTATAAGGGTTCTGTTTTTTTTCCTTTTGAGGTACAAAACCCTAAAAAGAGCATTTTAATCGAAAAAACAAAATTGGACATGCCAATTCAATTACCAAATTAAGCTTCAAGACGTTTTTAAAATGTATTCTGTCGCTAAATACATCTTAAAAGCACGATGCCACCATAAGAAACTTAACAGCAACTTAAACTGCGCTTAACAATCCAGCCGTTAGCCACATGAAACCAATATACCTAATACACTTATCTGTCTAATCTAGGTTTAAGTACACAGCGTCACATGCGCTACTTTTCAATCTAGGTATAACTGGGCGGCGGTGATCCAGAACCGGGAACGTTGCCAAAACATACACCTTCATTACTTAGATTGGTAGTACTGCAGTTGAAATGTTTTTATATTGCAGGTGGTGTATTAGTTTTATTAAGTTGGTATTCGTCTAACGTCAGTAAGAAAGTGAATTTGTGGTTAGTTGTGATTGGGCACTGTGTTGCGTGTCAATTCCCGCACGGAACAAACATTTTGTGTGGCTAGATAACACCTATCTGTAGATAGGTGTTATTATTATATATATTATCAATAAAAAATAGTACATATTTTGGGTACCTTGTAGACGTTTTGGACTATTTTGAGATGATTCATAGGATTACAAATCTACCTTATTGATTACAAAAAGGAGACAATGTCAAAAAAACAGAAATCCGAAAAAAAATTCGTGGCGTTGCGCCACCCGTACATAGTAGACCGCCCATACGTACGAAGTTTTTTTATGGCATATTTATTGTGCGTACCACGTATTTTTTTTTAATAATAAAATATTGGCTAAAAGTGCAATAATTAATAATACATTTAGACTAATATCTTTTATTAAATTATGTTCGTCCTCTCTTCTATTAAAAAGACTTTGCTGTACCCGACAGGGTCTATAATTGAATCTTTTATACAACATAACAACTCTGTAACATTATGGAACGCAATAAAGTATTGAGTATTGAAAGGAGTGGAATTCCTTGCTGGAATCTTGGTTTCTTGATAGCTACAACTTGGGGGTATTTAAGTCAAAGAGTGAAAAGGTAACTTTTAGGCAAGCGTGTCGGTCACATCATCGCTTACCATCAGATTCATCCATCTTTTCCGCGTTAGTGCGGAAAACAGAAAACTGCAATAGGGAAAAGAGCAGGTTTTTGAATAAGTGCATTCAAAACCAAATTAACGACAAAGAAATGAGGGTTTTTTGTAGTTATTTTTTTTTTTACGGAAAACTTCGCAAGGAAGCTTATACTTGCAATGATCGTTACTTTTTCTACATTAGCAGAAGTATTTTCTAAGATCGGTACCAATAAACTGCAAGCTAGAATCGTATTATTAATACGAAACTAATATATTTCCTTGTTTATAGTCATTACTATGATGAAAACTAGTCATTCAGTAATCGTCAAGATCAAAGAAAGTCATTACCTGTGGTATTTACTCTTCCATATCATTACTTTATGACTTTTACTATTTGATGACATGTGTATGATGTATGTAAGCACTCTGGTTTGCTTTCACTCGCTCACGAGCTCAAATAGCATAATATTATAAGTTAAATGCTGTATTGGTTTATATAGTGATATGGATGATGTGATACTCGGTTTCGATGGATATCTCATCAAGTTTTGTGTAGAAAGTGTTCTGTTTCATTTTGTAGGTATAATTTACAAGCTTGTGCCAGCGACTTCGCCCACGTGAATCTAAAATTGTCCATACAAAATTTGGAACCCCGCCTCATCCTTTTAAAGGGTAAATTTTGGAAAATCCTTTCTTAGCTTATATCATAAATGAATAACTTGTGGAGAAATTCACGCTCCTAGTCACCGCAGTGCGTTGATATGTCTTTGTCTTTTGATATGTATTTCGGTTGTGCGTTGATATGTCATTCTTTTTAACCGACTTCAAAAAGGAGAAGGTTATATGTTCGGTTGTATGTATTTTTTTTTTATGTATGTTCACCGATATCTCAGTCAATTGTGGACCGATTTCGAAAATTTTTGTTTTGATTCAAAGATTATACATCCGAATTGGTCAGATATAGAACGGAACTCTTCAAAAAATCACAGCAGAACTGTCGTAACAAGTAGAATTGCTTTGTTTATACATGTAGTCGGTGACTGACTGAAGGAAGAAGGGATATATAGAACTGATCTGATGATGAAACTGGAAGGTAGGTAAGAACCGGAATTCTGTAATAAATCCATGTATCCTGCCGTGTTTGGTAATATTAGAATTGTCATGATGATTTGATGATGGAACCAAATGGCGGAAGGTATCTGTTTAAGTTTGACTGAGGGGTACTACAACTAAAAAGTGTGAAATAAAAAACCTTTTTACAAAAAAAAATACAATCAACTTCAAGGAAAAAAAAAACACAATAAAGTGCAAAATAACTTTAATTTCGGAAATCGGTGTTTAATAACGAAGAGACTAAACTATTATAGAAACATCGACTTCCGAAATTAAAGTTATTTTGCACTTTTTTGTGTTTTTTTTTTCATTGAAGTCGTTTGTATTTTTTTATATGTATATATATAGAGCTGTCTCCTGCGGTTTTGCCCGCGTCTTTAGATGACCTAAAGCTTTTCTCGATTAATGGATTGTAAACGATTTTTCTCAATTTAAACCAGTAATTCAGACGAACAAACAAACTCTTCAGCTTTATAATATAATCTAAGCAAATATACTAGGCTCTACCTGCAGTTTTACCCTCGTTACTGTTGTTTAGATTAAGGTAAAGGGGCGGAATCATAGCGACTAATATTAATTAGATTCTGGGGAATTAGTTCCCACGAAAAATAGATGGCGTTGGCGTCGATTTTAAAGTCGCTATGGTTTCTTTACCTAGCAAACTATATATAGGTTTGAATATTTTAGTCATTCCAGTTCCTTCGATTCCTTGTGAAGTGCAAATATATAGTGCAGGTTTGAAACAGTGATTGTCGATTTATTGGATGTTCGCGCCTACGGACCCTGAATCCTGTTCAAAATTAAAAATATCATAGGTGCTATACCGGCAGCAGTTTGATCGTAAAAGAGTTACAAAAATACATACAAACTATCGTTATTATTATGTTAGTGTGATGAACTCAAGTTAATTAATTAAAAACTTTAGTTAATTAACTAGTTTAGTCAAAGGGCGTCATCGCCAGCTAATACCTGCAAGGTACCTACTGTAATCACCGATTTGGGGTCAATATATTAGAAAATGTCATTATTTTACTGTGAACCGTACAGGACCACACGTAAACCAGATAAAAACTAAGAAACAAACGTGAGCCTGTCCATAATATAAAAAAAAGAAAAAGATACACACAACACTGATTGGTTGGATTCGTTTTTCACAATAACATTGCTTATTTATGTGGAGGTATGTATCAAAGTATGTATTTATTATTGTAGTTTTTTATTTTTTCTTTTCTGTTTGTCTATTTATTAGTTGCACCTACCATGTTAAGTTTCTGCACCATCCTAAGGTCGACTGGTAGAAAATGCCTAAGGCATTAAGTCCGCCTTTGTACATTGATATGTGCATGAAGTCTGTATTAAATAAATAAATAAATAAAAAGCAGTTGATTTATGTCAGTCATCAGCGTAATTCAGGAGGTAACACAAAGTACGTTTTTGCTTATGCCTCCAGGGAATTCAAGCGCTTTGTTATCTAGTAATAACTTTTAATAAAATTAGGAGTTCTTTATAAAGATTTTAAGGCAATTAATCTACTGATTTTTTTCACGGAACAAAAAAATAACTAGGCAAGCGCAATTTGGACTCGCTCACTGAGGGTTCCGTACAAATTAATTTATGTAAAAAGTTCGATTCCCCAATTATCGAAGAGTTTTCCGAACGGAAAAATGTTTTTTTTTTTTTTGACCTATCGACAAATTTATTATTTGTAAAGTTATTTCTATATTTGTGCTTGCTTTATGCCAAATTTTGGGGTTCTAAATCAATGGAAAGTACCCTCTGAATTTTAATTTTATGGCATATGGCCGTATCATTCTTTTCGTTAAATTAGAGGTTTGATTTTTTTACTAGTTCAAGGAACCGCAGACCTGAGTATATGGTTTTAATTTCAACTCGATACGTCCACGTGTTCCTGAAATAAACGGTCTTCTCAGATAGTTCGACAACAAAGTAAACCTATAAGAATTCCGTTTTTTCCTTTTGAGTTTCTGAACCCTAAAAGCAAACGTACGTAACACCACACTAATGAAAATCTATAACAAAATTACCAATCCAGCACCTAAAATCCTAACCACCAAGCTTGAACTTTCAAAAACCAACTAAAGTACGATCAAAATACGGTATAATTTCAATTGTAAGTAAGCCATAATGTTAATAAATTAATAGAACAATGGCGGGTGTAAATCTTTGGACAACAATGCACTATAAATTGTCAATTGAATGGTATTAGCATGTCGGACGGAAATTAGCGGGGGTGAAATAGGCCAGTAATATATGGTACGTGTACACCCCGGCGGGCTGGGATGGGCTGGAAGAATGGACCCAATGACGCTTATGTTAAATGAGAATTTAGATTGATCGGCTTTTAAGGAAAAAGTACTAATACAATATTTTTTCTGCGGGTAGGTTAACCGCAATGTTCTCATCATATTTTGTCTTTGAAGAAACTGAACTCGTTTTTTTTTTTAATTAAAACTTTAACCCACGCTAGAATCACGCGTGAGGCAACTAACCTAACGCCTCAGCCGCCGCAGGGATTCTGAACCCGATTTTCGGTCACCTAAGGCGCGGGTTTGCAGACGGTGAGCAATGGTTAGCTCGCTGTCCGACCGTTCGGTAACCTTAGCCATAGAATCTTCGAAGCCTACTGGGGCCAAGGATAGTTTTCTGAAAGGAAGGTTCGGCCCCGGGTATGAAAGGCAAAGAAGATACAGAAGTGGGTTTTTAGTCAGTAATAGTCTGATATTATCTCCCGGCCCGCGAAAGGGCGCGGTGATGTCATTGGATGACGACGAAAAAAGAGCCATAGAATCTCTCTTTCCATTTGTAAATTATTTCAAATAAATCATCAGCATAATCATTTCAGCCCTAAGACGTCCACTGTTGGACATAGACCTCCCCCAAATGTCGCCACACTTTGAATAATTATAGGTCTGAATCATCATCATTATTTCAGCCGAAAGACATCCACTGTTGGAGATAGGCCTCCCACAAGTGTCGCCACAATGATCGGTCCTTATTTCATCAGGTCTGTATAGTTTGGTCAAAACTAAAATCACATCTAGCAGACAGTGGCAGAACTACAGGGTGGCAAGGCTGGCTAAATGGCACGGGCCCCCGGTCTGGTAGGGCCCCTAGTCTTAGAAGGCTCAGAAGAAGTAACGAATAATATTTTAAAAAAAAATCTTAACGTGACATGATTTTTCTGGGGGGCCCCATCCAATGAATTTGCCACGGGCCTCAAATGACATAGTTACGCCACTGCTAGCATGTCTACACATATATATATATGTCTATGTCTATAGCACTCATACACAAATCCCTGAAGTAGCGCTGGGATGGTCAATAAACGGTGGTATGGACAATACGCGTCCCAAATGGTCGGCTGTCATGTTATTGGGGACCGATGGCGCGAGAATGATGCATATCTCCAGAATGGCGACGAATCGCTGTGTATCCGTTATTTATTGTTGTTGGCATGTGAGCCTGGAGTTCATAAAATCTGGCATCAACTTACTTTTCGGTTGTATCGTAGATCTATGGTCGAATTTTTCGACGCCAACTGACGTAAATATTTTCTTTCATTCTTATGAAAAATGACCTGATCATTTCCAACCAGGGTAGGTACTGTTCGTAGGAGTCAAGAAAAAGAAAAAAGATATTATTGGAAATTATCTTAAATTAGACGTTTTGTTTTTTTATAAAAAAATCATCAAATCCCACTTAGGGTGGAGCAAAAGGGAGTGTAACACCCGTATTTATAAACAAGTAAAACTAATTACTTGAGTAAAAATAACTACTTAAGTAACAATTTGTATTCTATAGTTAAAAAAAATAGTAGTTGAGAAAAATTTAAACTTTTAGTGAAGTTTTCTAATCTCAAGTAATGACTTAATAAGAAATTACTTAGAAACAAGCAATTACTTATAAATACGGGTGTTAGACTTTTACTGACTAAAACCCACAATGTTCCTTAATTTGCGCTTTGTTGACACGCTCTCCCACTCTATTCTAGAATGGAAGAAATCATTAGATCATTTCCCACCTCAAAAATAAAACCCTTTCTATGTTCCGCAATGAAAGAATCACTACGGGGATGGCACGTGTGGTGCAATTTTAGGGCACCTTCATTGCCGCTAGGCAATGTGCCGCGCGACAGCAGCGCGGTTATAGCACTGACGCCTCACTGCTTTGTTATTCCCTAAAAATAAAAACGTACGACTGACGAGCTAAAACCGCGCTGCGGCAGCGCGTCATTTCGTGCTCATTCTCGCGGCACGTTGCGGCTAATTTGAAGACGCCCTTAGGTATGTATAAAAAACGGTACAACGCTATCTACTGCTTTACACTAAACTGATTATTTACGTTGACTGCATCATCGCTTACCATAAGAAGAGACAGTGGTCAATAGGCAAAATAACATATATGTTTGTCACCATAACTATTAAGAAACACAGCTATTCCAAAGCAAGTTACCTCCTACAGCGCTGTTTACCTCATTACAGCCTAATAAGGCTTCATGCGAGATATTTGCACTTTCTAACCTGTTCAGAAGAAGCTTCCCCAGATTTGTACTGTCCAGCACACTTTCCCCGGGCTTATAAGCAAGTAGCTTTACTAGCTCATTTTCTTAGGTTTTTTTTTTCAAGATAATTTATTTGCTCCAAGTAAAACATTGAAAATGACAGCAAAGAGTATGACAACAATTTTACAGCAAAATATTTTCGTAAATCAGAAACAAAAAGGAAGAAAGCAGACGTTGAAAATCCGCATCTTTGTAATCCAAAATCTAAGGCACGACTTCATCCTTTAAGTGAAGCAGCTTGCCCCAATTGGCAGACTCCCAAACAGTGAACCAACCGAATATTCTTACAGAGGCACTAATCATGCCATCGCGTGCAGTTTGTACTCCCAACCTAACGGCTAGTTACAGGGACCTATTCTGTTAAACTCCAAAGAATCCACAAATAATAATATACAATAATATTCTACAACTATCACACCACTCCGTCTAGTCCTAAGCTAAGCAGAGCTTGTATTATGAGCATCGACTATATTCTAAGTGATAGACAAGCTCGTTCATTGAAACTATTTGTCAAAATACTGAAACGAAAAATTTCGCTGCAGCGCTAAATTGGCATTATGACGTCTAACAAAACTTTTAAAACTTACAGCGGTTAAATACTGCAAAACTGCACTAATGTCATCAAGTCATCAATGTAAAGAGGTGTATGGCCAGCAGTACACATAAATTAAGCAAAATGATTGTATGGCACGCCTAATCTAGTGTGTAGTACATATATATCGACGGTTGATACAAGTGAAGAAACTTTGTAATTGGAACAGAGGCGGATTTCGCCCGAGCCGCAAGTGAGGGTGTTATGGAGCCGAATGTCGCAGAGATAAATTTCGAAGTGTATCGAGTGACGTTTTTAATATACTTACGAAGAAACATATAAGCGGCGTTTGACCGGTGACTTCGTGGGGTTCGTTTAGCGCTTATTACCGCCTATCTTGATACGATACAATAAACTGAGGCGGGTTGAGCTAGCGCACTTTTCCGAGCTAGTGCGGTAAATATCCAATTGCGTGCCTAAAAGTGGTAGGGATAAGAATGAGTTTTCAAGTAAGTGAATTGAAAATAATATTTTACAATAATACTAGATGACCCGGCAAAAGTATTTTTACTATATAAATTACTACGGGTGACCGTTTCACCTAGGGGTATGAAAAATAGCTTACAACCTATTCTCAGAAATAGCATTTTTTTTAGCCTAGACTTTTCCACTGCTGGGCAGAGGCCTCCCCCAAATCCTTCCAGCAAATATATACAAAAAAAAAAAATAACAGACGGAGGAATCCATTTCGGAGGAATTCGATAAAATAATCAAGTACTGTGCCTGTGACATGAGATTTTTATTTATAGTAATAGATTTTTACACAATAAAACTGACGAGTTTATTTTTACATGCTAATATAATTTAGTGTTGAATAGGTTATTTGTCGAGGAAGGCCTATGTAGCCTATCTATATAACATCACGCTACGACCCACAGGAAGGGAACCGTAGGTGCGGGCTTGCGGACGGCGTGCAATGGGCAGCACGCTGTCCGATCGTCGGGTAACCGACCGAACCGAGCCCAAGTCGTCGACGGCGCGTTCTGTTCCCGCGCGCCTCAAGGAGATGTGAGCACACGGAAGAGGCCCAACCTGCTTACTGCAGGCAGGCAGGGTCGAAACCCACTGGGGTCATGGGTTAACTTCCGAAAGGAATACCCGGCCCCGGTACGATAGGCTACGAAGGAACGGGGTAGATTTTTAGTCAGTAAGAGTCTGACACTACTTCCCGCTCCGCCCAAGGGCGGGATTTGTCATTCGATGATTTTACCTACCATAAAAAAAAACCCACAGGAACGGAGCTGATACCAAAGACAGGGTGAAATCGTTTATTTTGTGTAGAAGTAAAATTGGGTCAAGCCTGTTCAATCATCGGACTACCAGAGATACGGCGATGCATTATGGTACATAATGGACATACCATACGCACAAAATGTTTTAGGAACACATTCAATGTGCGTGCAACTAAGGAGTGGAATTTCTTCCCGGAGTCTGTGTTTCCTAATTTGTAGCTATCAGGAAACACCTCCCCTAGGTGTTTAAGTGAAGAGCGAATAGATTACTTCTAACCCAGCTTGCTTTATCGTCGAACACGTCATCAATTTCCATCAAATAAGGTAAAGGTCAAACCTTCTTAGTCGTACACTCTTGACAGAGTTGTCGTGGTCATATTTCGGTCGAGCCTTGCGTTACCGCTTCTTTCGCGATGCGACGCCATGCGGCTCTATAATAATAATATTCCACTACTATCACACAATGCCGTCTAATCTTAATCTAAGCAGAGCTTGTGCTAAGAGTACTAGACAATTGATAAGCATTATATTTCTAAATACATAAATACATATTATTATGTAGATAAATGAGGGTGTTCAGTAAAATTTACACCGCCAGTGGGCGCCACTTAGCCAGAGGTCTTTTTCTTTGAAAATGCGTAAATGACGTTGACGTTAATGTCTAACTAATGTCATTATCAAACGCGTTTTGACAGGTGCCTGAACCTCAGGCCTCAGTGCTGCCTCATTTTAGAACACCCTCATTACACCCAGACAAAACAAATGATCGTGCTCATAACACAAACATTTGTTATGTGTGGGAATCGAACCCACGACCTCCAGTAAAGCAGGTAGCGCCTCTAACCACTAGACCAACAGGCCAGTCTATGTTTGTTAGCTTGGGCGTTTCCATTTATGCTGCAGTGTGTCATAGATTTTATGAGATCTATCCAACGTGTTGGAGAGCGTCCACGCGATCTTTTGCTCTCGACAGGTTTGCGCAAGCGTATCAAAAATAAAAATGAAGTTTTGTCCAGGAAACCAGAACTTCATACTCAGCTAAACAAACAGACAACACGTTTTCCACTTAAGACGAAACATGTTTCTGCCGGTTTCATCAGAAGAAAATGTTATTAGTATTAGATTATACTATAACGGTCTAAAATGGCTTCAATTGCCAGGTCAGTAACGAAGCTGTCTTGAAATTACGGTTGATTGAAGTGCATATTGTAAACTGCCAAGAAACATGTAATCAAATCACTCACACTTCTAATGGCAGAACTAATTAAAATAAATAACCTATTATCTTAAGATTACCTTCAAGTATTATGAGTTTAAGTATTTTAGTTTTTAACTGTTTTGCTGCACTGTTGTTCTCACGGATGCTTTCTGTATTACGATTTTCAGGTGTTACCAAAAAAAAAAAAACGTAACGGATCATAGTTTGAAAGTTGTCTGTGTGACATCCCCGTAGCTTTTTAGGGTTACGTACCTTGAAAGGAAAAAATGGAACTCAAAGGAAATACGAAGCGGTTTTTTCCCGCTGCCGCCACGGCTGCAGGTCCGCAGCTTCTGTAGAATGCAAATATATATGTAAAAAATTAAAGCCGTTTTTACGACGTGCTTTACGGCCGCGGTGTGCGCGGTTGTTCGCGGCTGCCACTGCCTCGGCGATTTGTAGGTGGCGACTGCAGCCGTCGCGGCGGCGGCGAATCTACCGTGTCGTGAGTTTTGAAATAAAATAACCTTTTCGTCTGCCGCGGCGGCCGCGGGAGAAAACCGCTTCGTGAGTTCAGTGCCTCATAGGATCACTTTCCATCGCTAAGGAAGGTGGAATTACTTTGTGTTTCATGATAGCTATGACCTAGAGATTTTAAAGTCAAGAGTGAATAGGTTACTTTTAGGCAAGCGTGCTCCATCATCGACAAAATTAAAATATTGAATCTGAGGAAATCAGATTCATTAATCTAAAAAATTCAAATTAATTCCTCTTGACACGCAATTTTGGGCATTCTATTCGACCAGCCACAACGCTAAGATTCTCTCAGCCGCATGACATAAGGATGCTTATACTTACATTGTTATTTACGAGGAAAACACTACATTGCTCGTATATTGCAGAATATTAAACTGTTACTACATAATAAGATCCAGTATAACAAGATTATTAAGAAGATACAGTTATAGCTCAGGGTATAAAGATTAATATTCATGGTTAACTTACGCTGTAGAGATGCTGGCAGTATTTCAAAGAGCAAAAAGGTTCCGTAACTATTTATTTACATTATTCTATTATTTATAGAGGAAAGTCTTTTAAAGTTGTATGACTGGCCTGTTAGTCTAGTGGTTAGTGGCCCTGCGGGTCTAAAAAGGTCACATTTAGCAATTCATTTCCTGAATTCCTGTCATACTTACGATCTTTTAGCAATTCTGCTAATATTCGTAAAATTTTACGAATGTTCTGTCATTTACACCAGTCTGTCAAAAAAACTGTCAAATTGATGAATTGCATTGCAGAATCATCTATACTTATAATAAATCTGTAGAAGTAAAATTTCTGTACATTGAAAATATCAAAATATTGAAAATATTAATATATCAATAAATTGCAGGGGGTGTTACTAAAGCGACACCGAACCCAAAAATGTGATTAAAAAAATTTTTGTCTGTCTGTCTGTCTGTTTGTTCAGGCATCACGCAAAAACTACCGGTTGGATTACGATGAAACATGGTATAATTATTCTTTAATATCCTGGGCACCACACTGGGTACTTTTTATCCCGGAAAAGTATATATAATAAAAAACAAACTTAATTTTGCGGTTCGATTCCTAAGCCCGATTACTGTACCAACCGCAAATAATAAGTTTGTCGCAGGTTACGTCACCCATTTCTATTGTAATTAGCCACAAAAGGTCCGCGCCGGGACAGAAGTATTAATACCGGTATGCTCGATAGATAACGTTCTACAAAAATAGCACTTTACACAAAAACTCATTGATAAGTTTCGTCGTTCACGCGAACGAAGTTACGGGCACAGCTAGTACCTAATATAAATATTGTTTACGTATAACAATATGAACTGCCAATTCTTGACCATTTTGCGATTTTTGACATGATTCATATTATTATCCGAATGCAGATCTGCTAAAGTGGCCTTTTTAGCACCCCTGACTGCTATCCAGGACAAATGTTTGTGTGATGAGCACGATCATTTGTTCTGTCTGGGTGTAGTATATCTATAATATGTATATATTTAGAAGTATATAAGTATGTTTATCAGTTGTCTAATTCTCATAGCACAAGCTCTGCTTAGTTTAAGACTAGATGCCATTGTGTGATAATAAAAAAAGTAATATGAAAGGCCTCTTCTCCCGCTCTGGGTGGAGAGAAATCCTTCTGTATTTTTTCAGTTACTCTTTGCCTTACAAAGCTGTGAAGACTATTTCGAACACTGTCACAGCCCTGCAAAGTCGGTAGCCCTCAAAGTATACATATAAGTATCAAAACGTAACCTTGCATGGTGGATAAATGGTCTACCCGTGCGCCAGATTTCATCTAAATCCGTTCAGCCGTTTGAAAGTGAAGGAGTTACACACATACACACACATAAACACACACACGAACAAACTTTCCTTTGTAAACATTTTTATATTAGCATTATTTTCATGCTACCACAGTGTGGCCAAATGTGGCTGCACCAGGAATAAATGCCATTTTTTTTAATAAGTGTAAATAGCAAACTGTGAATTAGGCCCGGTATCCACCAAAGCGGAGAGGAGAGGAGACCAGAAGAGATGTGTTTTAATAAACCAATCCGATTTCGTTATTTCCACATCTTTCCTCCGCTTAGCTTTGGTGGAAATGGATCAAGCGGAGAGGAGAGGAGATGTCTCATTTTGCTATGGAATTTTGTGCGGCGAGCAAGCAAGAGGTGCGGCAGAGCGGAGAAGTGTCTAGTCGGGCGGCCGCGCGGTGCACGCACTCGCGCACCCCGCACCCCGCTGCCTTCTCCCCGCGCCTCTTCTCTCACCGCTCACATCTCTGCTACACAAAGCTCACGTCTCCTCTCCGCTATATTTCTCCTCTCCGCTTTGATGGAAATAACCTGCCAGTTTCGCAACACATCTCTCGTCTCCTCTCCTCTCCGCTTTGTTGGAAACTGGGCCTTAAGCTGGTTTATTTTGAAAACACTGGTTCCGAACAATCCATCAAAAAGTTTCCCATTTATCAACGAAAACCGCATCGAACTGACGTTTTCATGAAAAAGTGATAGCGGTTCACTAAAATAGTATTTCAGTGACATTTTAATTTAAAAAGGCGAAGGCTTGAAATGGATCCCGCCGGCCATGCGTGGAGTTGCATTGACAAACACCTCTGTCCGTTATTTTGCAAAGGGACATACTTAATTAAGAATTTAAGTAGCTCATTTTTTTGACTTTTCTCTTTATTACTGATAGCCTAACTATCTCGCGTTTGACCACTATTCATATTAATTTTTTTTCCTAAACTACACTTTCATAATGTTGGTAATATGGTAACAAATAGGCTTAAAGCTTTGGATCATTGTGGAACCTGTTAGGGCACAGCATCAAAATTTTTAGTATTAGAAAATTCTACATCATTCATGAGGGTTACTTTAATTATTCATTAAAACACTAAAACAATAATACAAATAAAAAATAAGACAATTCTAATACATCGTTCATTACTATCTCATGTGTTTGACGATGGAGCAGGCTTGCCTCGAAGTAACCTATTCACTCTTGACTTTAAGACACTTAGGTTGTGGCTATTCCGGATAGCTACAACCTAGGGTCTTAAACATACACACACTCTGGGAAGAGGAATAAGTGGAGAAATAAACTGTTCTATTTTACTAGAATTTTGCCAACTTTGTTTTTATTATTGAAAGGCTCGCATTTGACCCCTATTTTAGCTGATGGTAAGCTATGTATGACAACGTGTTAATAGGAATTATTGTAACAGATTGCATGAATAAAAAAAAGAAATGGAAAATGTCGCTTACAATCGCGTGAAAGTCGAATATTATGCCAGTATATAGTGTGATTGGTTTATCCGAATTTGTTCAGCCGTTAAAACGTGATAAGATAACAAACAGATAGAATTTCTTTAGCATTTATAGGCAGTATACATTTTATATTAGTAAGGATAACATGGATTGCATTAGAAATGAAGTAAGCACGAAGGAAGTAATAAATTCAATTAAGTAGTTCATTAAATCCATGCAGATTGATCCGTATGTTGAATGTAGAAACGTATTCAGTGATCGCTTAGATTGCAATGTTTGTAGGAACCAATTCCGTTAAGTCTATCAAACTCTCATCCCGGCCTTCTCCGAAATTGATTCGTATCAAAACGTCAAAGTGCAGGCTATGAGCAAACTGATTTTCATGAAGAAAATTGCAATTTATAGACGGTTTGTATTGGTCCGTGAATAGTTAATAAATCCGTAAATAGTTACTATTTTAAATGTATCTAAAGGTTATACATATGGCATTACCCCAAACTATTGTAGCATCCTTGTTTTAGTGTAAGTAAAAAACTCGACAAAGGCAATCACAATTTTTAACAATTTTACTTATTATTAATATGACGATAATGAAAACCAAAAATATTTACAAGTAAAGCAAAATACACAAATAATCTTGCAAAATAATATACATTAAAAAAAACCATAACTACAACAAAAGTGACGGCGTTGTTTTGCTGTGAGATCGATATTCTTCCACGAAATCGTCGATACACCCTTCGGCTTAAAATCTTCTCGGAAGGTCTCCAAATTATGAGTTGACACCCACACCACAAACGTTTAATTTTAGTGTTGTGGCGCGACTGTAATTGCACAACTCATACAGTCCAATTCGTCTTGAAACGCATATAGGTACTCCACAATCAGATTTATGTGGTGTGAAGTAATCGCAACTCTTAGAACGTATTTATGGAGAGGAGGCAGTCTCAGCAGTGAACTGCTGTGAGAGTGAGTCTCGCTACTGGAACTGTTGTTTTTTTTTTTATGGTAGGTAAAATCATCCAATGACAAATCCCGCCCTTGGGTGGAGCGGGAAGTAGTGTCAGACTCTTACTGACTAAAAACTTACCCCGTTCCTTCGTTGCCTATAGTGCCGGAGCTGAGCCTTCCTTTCAGAAAACGGCCCTTGACCCCAGCAGGCTTCGACCCTGCCTGCCTGCAGTTTACAGGCTGGGCCGCTTCGGTGTACTGACAACTCCTTGAGGCGCGACGGAACAGAACGCGCCGTCGACGACTTGGGCTCGGTCCGGTCGGTTACCGGACAATCGGACAGCGTGACTGGAACTGCTGTCGCTATATTATGCTTGTGCTTAGAAGAAAACAATGACATTATACGACACAGAATAATAAAAATAAGTTGATTACTACCTCACATCTGAAAACAAAACCAACTTACATTACTGCGAACAATATTACTGCAACCACAGAGTAATAAAAATCCAGATTATACAAACGGGTGCAGATAAATTCCAGTTTATTACAACCTCCGTATAAATAAGCGAGTTTCCTAGTTATAAACATTTTTCATAAAGGAGAAACGAACAGATCGCTTTATGTTCTTTCTAATGAAATTCTTTGAATAAATTGTAAAGTTTTGAAGCCTTTAAACAAGTTGAAATAGTTGTTTTTAAAGTTTCGCTGAGCTGGTTATTGTTTCAGAGGTTTACGTAGTAAATACGGTCTGTTGCATCTGATTTTACTTTTTTATTTAATAAATTATTTATCCAATTAATTAAAGTATCCAAAGTCCACTCTAGAGCTAAAAAAAACCGGGCAAGTGCGAGTCGGACTCGCGCATTGAGGGTTCCGTAAGTTACCTATGAAAACAGTTCAATTCCGGACTTGAGTTATGAAGATTTTTCCAAACCACAATTTTTTTTTTATCATGTAACTACAAATTTACAGTTTTCCGATTTTTTCCTATATTTATGATATGAGACTTCATGCCTGATTTCAGGATTTTAGGTCAACGGGAAGTACCTACCCTTATATTTTGTTTACCTTGAGAGTTTTTAAATACCTACACTTTTTTACTGTATAAACGGCCGTATCTTTTTTTCCGTTAACTTAGAAGTTTATTTTTTACAGCTTTAAGGCAGTACAGACCTGAGTATATGGTTTTAATTTCAACTCGATACTTCCACGCGTACCCGAGATAAAGGGTCTTGACAGACAGACAGACGGACAACAAAGTAATCCTATAAGGGTTCCGATTTTTCCTTTTGAAGTACGGAATCCTAAAAAACAGTTTTTATCATATACATACGTAAGCAAAGCTAAGATATATTAACTAGTAAGAAAAACACTCTGCTAAAATAAGATTTACTTTTAAAAACATATCCAATACCTACTCAACGCCATATCCCAAGAGTTTCATATATCATTTACCAAATATAATAAAAGGATACAGTATATAGTCTCTCTCACATTCTAAGGAAATGATATCATGATTGATGAGCGGAAACCCTCTTGCGCGAGTAGATCACATTTGTCTGAGAATTTCTTTGACCAGTTGATACAGAAAATAATGTTGAAGAATTAAGTCGGGTTCAGACTGCTGTGACGCAACATGCAATGTAACACACAACGAAAGAATTTACCAACCAGATTGTTGCTATGTATCATGCAATGTATTCTGTTGCATTGCATGATACATAGCGACAATCTAGTCCCATAGTTTGGACGTCTAGCGTGACGAACAGGGCCTCAATTCTGCTACTGAAATAGTATCAGAATGGTCTAACATTGATTTCATAATTGTTGATTTTGACAAGTTTGGTATAATGGCGTCATTATAACTTTCCAAAGATCAACCACTGACACTCCATTGAAAGAAATGGCATAGAATGGTAATCTCGTACATAATAACAAATGAATATCTTACTTATGCAGTAATTTGCTAAAACTTTTATAGTTCCTATGATCAGTGACCTACAATTAGAACGGCATTGTGCAGTCATTGCTTTTAATTCGATACAAGTCAGCTCGTACCACAACTCTATTACGAGACCATAGACCGGCCAATGATCGTCCATTATGAATTAAGAGATCACGAACTTTTATCAAAATGACAATGGGATCGTGTTTGAATGACGAATTTATAAAAATAGCAGATTAGGGCTCCAGAGCATTTCAACTATGTGACTAATTTTTTTGGTTTTTGGTGGGAAAATCATCCAATGATATATCCGCGCTCTTGGGTGGGGCGGGAGATAGTGTCAGACTTTTACTGACTAAAACCCACTCCTGTTCTTTCTTTGCCTTCTTTTCAGGGTCCCGGATTTTATTTTCACATTCCCCATGGCTCCAGCAGGCTGCAACCCTGTTGGGCCCCAACGGTTTGCTGAAATCTGCTTGAGGCGTGCGTGAAACGATACGCGCCCTCGACGACTTGGGCCCGGTCCGGGTGATTACCGGACGGTCGCACAGCGAGCTACACATGGCTCGCCGTCCGCAAACCCGCGCCAAAGGTGGATGTGACTAGGTACATGCTCGGTTCGTGCGCGCTGTATCTACACTTACGAAATGCTCCTTACCTTGTATTTTACGTTACAATAGTTTGTACTCGGCTTTATGTGAAGCTATTTCTTCAGCCAATCTTATTTGGAGATCAAACGGGTATTTGGAGTATGAGGATATTGTTGTACAATAGTAACTCATATACATTTTGAAAAAATGAATAATATACGTAGATTGAAAACCTATGCTTTCGTTCATTGTGTAAATTCAAAGCCAAAGTTGGAGCTTTGTTGCTAAACGCAATACAATACATTTCTGGTTATTATGTAAATGCGTAGTTCAAGTTCATTGTGTTCTGCCAATTCAGGTATACAAAATTTAAGCACAAATACCATTGATATACAACCTTATTTATAGTAGGTATATATGAGAAACCTGAAACACCGTGTTCAGGCCATGGTCCGCAGTGAGGAGGGATGGCAGGCGGTCGCCTCCTTCTGCGAAGCAGTAATGCTAGCAAAGGAGATGGCCGACCATATCAGGCAGAGGCAACGGGGCGCTCGCCCCAGCGCCGCCGGGATTCCGATCCCGATTTTCGGCCACCGTCGGCGCGGGCTTGCGGACGGCGTGCAATGGGTAGCACGCTATCCGATCGTCCAGTAACCGACCGGACCAAGCCCAAGTCGACGACAGCATGCACTGTCCCCGCGCGCCTTAAGGAGCTGTCAGCAAACCGTTGACGCCCAGCCTGCTAGCTGCAGGCAGGCAGAGTCGAAGCCTGCTTGGGTCATGGGTCAACTTCCGAAAAGAAGGCCCGGCCCCGGCACGATAGGCAACGAAGGAACGGGGTAGGTTTTTAATCAGTAAAAGTCTGATACTACTTCCCGCTTCGTCCAAGGGCGGGATATGTCATTGGATGATTTTACTTACCATAAAAAAACACCTTTTCTAGTTTTTTTTTTATTTTACGTACTATAGAAAATCACAAAGTTATAAGCCAGTTATGGTTCTTGGTTGGAGACATAAATACTTGGTCATCGGGCAACCTGGGCGATTGAGGGGTCGTTTTGTTCCTGCACCCAGCTGGGCACTGGTGCCTCATGCCCGTAATGTCCTGCCGTGACCCGTGTTGTAATTTTTGGTAAAAAATATAACATGGTATAAAAATTATTGGAATCGATTAAACTACTGGTTCTGAACACAATAAAGCTAGTGAAGGAGGCGCCCCAAGAATGAGGAATTGTGCGTCCTCACGCTCAATCTGCAGCGACAGAAGACGCATACAGAAGGGCATAGGGAATTGCAGAGTAATCTCCGGCCATCGTTGGCTTGCGAACAACGAGCCGTCCTATAAGAACCGAGCCTGGCTCTTCAACGAAGCGTAGTGTTGTAGGAGTTTTTTTTTTTTTTGAGCGGGTTTAGCCTCCTCTACCATCCCACTACTAGACCGAATTTTCCCCTTAATCTAATCAGGACCTTTTCCAGCATTATCTCAAACCAGGCCTCAAGATACTATCTGAGTCAGCTTAGGAGACAACCACAATCCATCTTTAAACACCCCAAAAAATATCTAATGGTATTTATGGGTACCTAAAATAAATTATAAGAACAAAAATATCGTTATTAACATTAAAATTCTCTCAATTCCAGAACACATCAACCCTCAATCTCTTCAAACAATGAAGTGACAGCCACTCCACCATGGGCAGCGGTGCCAGCACTGCCACCAGTCGGAAGTGGCTGGGTCGCAAGCGGGAAGCACCTCCTCCTGCACCTCCACCCAATGCTGACTCCTCAAGAGTACTGTTCCTCCTGTATCTGATACACAGGACCTGGAATGTGGTCGTGGAGCATGTTGATTCGAAGAGTGCAAGGTATTTTATTTTCTTAAATACATAGGATAAACATATTCAGTCTTTTAAAGTCCCTAATGCTGGGAGTCAGGCCTCCTCTCTAAGAGAGGGAACGGGTCGTAACCCAACACTCGGTCTCAGTGCAGATTGGTATTTTTTTTATTTATGGTAGGTAAAATCATCCAATGACAAATCCCGCCCTTGGGTGGAGCCGAAGTAGTGTCAGACTCTTACTGACTAAAAACCTACCCCGTTCCATTCTTTGCCTTGGTCCCAGGGCCCCCAGTGCAGATTGGTGGATGTCACGTCTCCGAAACCATTTTATAATATGCCGTTTCACTCACGATGTTGTGTTTTATCATTTTGAGAGCAGTGGTGATGAAAAATGGTGAAGAAAAATTACACAAAGTAAAGCGTCTGAATTGGTTTGAACCCAAAACGTAGGTAGGTACAGCTTGTAAGTCGGGGCCATTACCACTGATCCACATCTGCTCTCTTTTATTTAATTTTAGCCATCAATTAGCGTTACCTTAGGCGCGGGCTTGCGGACGGCGAACAATGGGTAGCTCGCTGTTCGTCCGTCAAGGAAATGTCAGCAAATCGTAGGGGCTCAGCAAGGTCGAAGCCTACTGGGGCCATGAGTTATGTGAAAGTGAACCCCGAGTGAACGACGGCAAAGAAGGAACAGGAGTTGGATTTTAGTCAGTAGTCAGTAAAACTCTGACACTATCTCCTGCTCCGCCCAAGGGCGGGAGATGTCATTTGATGATTTTCCCACCTAAAAAGAAGGTCAAAAAACATAAATAAAAAATACTGTTTTTTTTGCAATATAGATTATGCAAAAAAATATTTTTTTTTTTTTTTTGTTTGGGATTTGAGAAAATAAGTTGGAAGAATTTCACATAAAAATTAAGTTAAAGAATAATTTTAGACAATTCCTTAATACAATGCTTAAACACATCAATCTTTTTTTAGAAAGTTAATTACAATCTATATGCCTAAATTAAATACTGTTTCTCAATAATTTCAGATGGCGTGGCTCTCAAACTGTTCCCAGTTCAGGCGAAGGCCTTGCGCAGAGGTTCGACTCCGTCAGCCTGGCTGACTCAGACCTTGGATCCTGCTACTCCACCTGCAGTTGCAGTTACTGCAGGCTGAGGGAGTGCGCTCATGATTGTGTCAGGTGGGTACCTTATAAATTTTAAACTCCCCAAGTTCTCTCTATAGTTTTTAAAGTAACGATGCCCTTCACTAGGAATAACTCCTACATCGTAAGTGCGTTCCCAAATATGACAAATAAGTGCACAACCTCACATACACAAGACTTCTGCAAAGCAGTAATGCAAGCAAAGGAAGAGGCCACACGCGTGAGGCATCGGCCCTCAATCACGCCCTGCCGCCGGGATTCCGATCCCGTTTTCCGTACCTCTACCATGAGTTTTAAGCAATAGTATTCGTCGCTACTCGATATCGCCGCCGTAAATATTTTGTATGGCAAATTTTGGTTCTGCAAGTGACCGCTAGAGGCGCTGCAAAATTTGCCATACAAAATATTTACGGCGTCGATATCGAGTAGCGACGAATACTATTGCTTAAAACTCATGGTAGAGGTACCGGCCACCATAGGCGCGACCGTCCGGTAATCGTCTGGACCGAGTCCAATTCGTCGACAGCGCATATTGTTCCATGCGCGCCTCAAGGAGATTTCAGCAAACTGTAGGGGCCCAGCAGGGTCGAAGCCTACTGGAGGCACAGGTTGTGCAAAAGTGAACCCCGGGTTGTTAGTTAGGTACCTTTCATGTATATGACATGGATGATTTTTATTTCAAGAGCATTAGGAATAGTTTCCGATAGCTATGCAGGTGAAACCGCTTGCAACAACTACTTAGACGTAAAAGCTATCCAATAAAATAATAGTCCCAGGAATACATTTAGATCGCGTTTATTTGGTATTAAACCTAGAAATAGTCCCGGAACTATTTTAAATCGCGTTTTGGAATAGATCGGTCACAGTTTCTAGTTACCACTAAGAATTCAAAAAACAGTTATTCTTGTCACTTCAGATTTTGACCAAGCAATCGCCCTGAGGAAGTAATTGTTTCTAACCTTTTATTTTCTCTTTCATTCCAGGTAAGAATCTTAAAACTTCAGCTGAAGAGGAATTTTGAAAACTTATATCGACATCCTACGCGGTGGCCAAAAAAAAAACTCCAGTTCCTTAGAGAGTAGTGCTGGCCGAGTGGTAACGGCCCCGGACTTAGGAGTTATAGTTCGTGGGTTCAAATTCAGCCAGGCGCATTACCACTGCTCTCAAAACGGTGAAGGAAAACATTGTGAGGAAACCGGCGTGCCCTAGACATGTGACATTCACAAATTGGGGCCGCGTGGTTGATTATGGCGGTATTGCCTCTCCTAGAGAGGAGGCCTGAGTCCCAGCAGTGCGAACATTAAAAGGCTTATTATACTATATTTATGCTAAACACACAGGAATAATACAATAAGCCCATATTATGTTAGTACGTACAAACTTATGAATTTTTTAAATATAATAATCCACAACTATCACACAACGCCATCTAGTCTCAAACTAAGCAGAGCTTGTGGTATAAGTACTAGACTACTGATATACATACTCATATATTTCTAAATACATACATGATATAGATAAATTACATCCAGATAGAGAACCAATGATCGTGCTCATCACACAAACATGTGTCTTGGGTGGGAATCGAGCCCACGACCTCAAGCATAGCAGTCAGGCCCACCAACTACAAGACCAACAACGCTTGGAATTGGCCAATTCCTTTGTTCTAACATCATATCAACGCTCAGTCACGTGGTCAGATTAAAGGAATTGGGGGCATGGCAAACCCCAAGCGTTCACGTTTAACGAAACGATCTTAACTTGTCTAGGGGGATAGGTCAGTCAAACAATAAAACCATCTAATTGAACTTGAATAATAATATCAAAACAAAGGACGTACGAGGGTGATTCTTTGAAACCGAGAGGGTGTCTCATTCGACTGGCCTAGTTTTTTCTTTATAATTTGATATTTTTATTTACAAAACTTACCAATGAGTTTTTTGTGTAAAGTGCTATTTGTGTAGAACGTTACCTATCGAGCATACCTGTATTAATACTTCTGTCCCGGCGCGGGCCCTTTGTGGTTAATTACAATAGAAACGGGTGACGTAACCTACGACAAACTTATTATTTGCGGTTGGTACAGTAATCGGGTCTAGGGATCGAACCGCAAAGTTAAGTTTGTTTTTTATTGTATATACTTTTGCGGGATAAAGAGTACCTAGTGTGGTACCCGGGATATTAAAGAATAATTATACCAAGTTTCCCTGTTTCCTTACCTGAACAAACAGACAAACAGAGAGACAAAACTTTTTTAATAACTTTTTTGGGTTCGGTGTCGGTCTAGTAACCATTAATTTTTTTGATATTTTCAATGTACAGAATTTTTACTTCTACAGATTTATTATAAGTATAGATTAGTTTTCCCTGATCACTAAATGTATCAAAGGCACTTATTTGCGCCCAGTGGCTTACGACAGAAAAAAGATAGGTACGAAAGC
Organism: Leucania comma; assembly: GCA_958295575.1. Classification (NCBI taxonomy): domain Eukaryota; kingdom Metazoa; phylum Arthropoda; class Insecta; order Lepidoptera; family Noctuidae; genus Leucania; species Leucania comma. Next base: position 23,615,503 of record OY282470.1, on the reverse strand, counting down.
TAGACTAGATGAATGAGACATTCTCTAGGTTTTAAATAATCACCCACAAGCACCTTTCTTCTCTTATAGATACATAAAAATTAATAGCTGTTCGTTAGTCTCGCTAAAACTAGAGAACCACTGGACCGATTTGGCCAATTTTGGTCTTGAAATATTTGGGATACTCCAGGAAAGGTTCGAACGGTGAGAAAATATGAAAAAATTCACTAAAAAAAAATCTACTATTAGGCGATACATAGTTTGCCGATTCAGCTAATATATTATATGTTTCACTTAAAGCATGCATAAACTAGTAAGATAAATCTCCTGAAAGAGGAAAATAATGTTACAGATCCTCAGATTTAAGTGATGCAAAGCCTCCAAGCCTTATAGTATCCCATTTTTCTTACAAAAACGTACTAGAAAAGGCCAGCAGATGCAACCTACATCAAACAATTTCCTTTTAACGTAGAAAATAAAGAAAACCGCAAGCTCGTTGAAAACTAAAGATTTATAAATACACTAGCTGATTCAAAAAGCTTAGATACATTAAAAAATCTCTTTTTGATACTTAACTCGTACTTAAAAACTCGCTTTTACCCCTCAACTTTTAGGAAAAGTGTGTGTTCACTATCCCAAAATTTTATTACTAGCGACCCGCCCCAGCTTCGCACGGGTGCAATAGTGATATTAAATATATTATGTATAATGTAAATGTTAACATATAAACCTTCCTCTTCAATCACACTACCTATTAAAAAAAACCTCATCAAAATCCGTTGCGAAGTTTTAAAAATATAACCATACTTAAGGAGTAATAAGGACAGGGAGCGACTTTGTAGTGAAAGCTGGGCGCCCATCGACCCCCACGAGTTTTGCGGCTACCACCATGAGTCTCATCGACACCCGGTTATTTATGTTTTCTTAAGTGTATTAAAAAAAATCGTTTGATACTCGTGGAAATTTTTCACTGCAGCCCTCGGCTCTATAACACACTCACCGAGGCTCGAGTGAATGCCGCCTCGACCTTCTTTCTCCACTTGTATCAAAATGTGTTATTTTCATTTATTTATTTATTTAATCTTTATATACAGTAGTGGTACAATTATGACTCAATGCAACAAAGCATTCTCTACCAGTCAACCTTTGGGTTAAGAAAGACAACACTGTGGTAGGTGTGCACAATAAATAACTAACAGATATTTCAAATAGAATGCAATATCAGTAAAAAAAAATACTTATAATAATAAAATACGTAATACGTATACGTATTTATGCTAATATTATAAACTTATATAAATACTATGATAAATATCAAATCAGTATAAATAAGAGAACTTAAAATATGACAAATATGACGAAGACCGAACTAAAGTATTTATCATTGATGGAAAGGAAACATTACAGCCCCCCTAGCCAAGTTACAATCGTTTCGATTTGCATGAACGCTTGGAGTTGGCCACGCCCCCAACTTCTTTGTTCGAACAAACAAATTGGGGGCGTGGCCAACTCTAAGCATTCATAAAAACAAGACGGTTCTAAGAAAACCACATCCACCGTTTCAAACGCTTTTGCAAAAACCAAATACCCGTTTCCTCTATTTTTCTTTTATTCGCTAGAGTCAGTGGTAGAGCTTACTATTAGAGCTATTACGTAATGAACGCCCGTAGTCTACAATGTTAGAAAACTCTTTATTTTTTTGCTTCTAGCTTCAGCTAAAGTTTTGAGGTATGGTTCCGTCGGAATATTTCCGTAGAATTTATAGGTTAATTATTTATCTCTTACATACAATTTTACATACTAAAAATAGGACAATTGATGTACATAGGAGAGCTTAACCCATAATTGGGTTTTCTTAAAGCACACCATATACATAAAAAAAAATTACAGATAAACTTTAATGGAGTGTGTGTGTTTCGAATTACACTTATTTCATATTGACTGGCCTGTTGGTCTAGTTGTAAGTGACCCTGACTGCTATGCCGGAGGTCGTGGATTCAATTCGTCACGTCACAAAAACAATTTTTTTTTTTGCGATTCGGAAAAATCTTCGTAAATCATTTCGGAAATTGAAATGTACGGAATCTTCAGTGCGCAAGTTTGACTCGCACTTGCTCGGTTTTTTATTATAATTGATAGGCTCGCGTTTGACCACTGTCTCACCTGATGGTAAGCGATGATGTGGCTGACGATTGAGCATTTTTGCCTAGAAGTAACCTATTCACTCTAGACCAAAAGACTGTTTATATTAGTCTTGAGCCAAGAAATCATTTGCAATTCGAATCAATCCTTGACGATCTATTTTCCGCCGTAACAGCAACCACACATTGCTCAGAACACACAAAACAATTAAATTCCAGTGTTGAGAGCAGTTGAAGTAAAATGGCGGTTATCTGCACACACTCGCCTGCTCGTGGCTCGCTCGCTTCCCTTGCTTTTAATTCCTTCCTAACATTGTTAGTATGAAACCTTTTTAGCTTCGTTTGTGTAGTTTTAGTCTATATTTAATTAAGGCTATGACTAGATCCCGGTGTTTTCCTGATTCTGAACAACTGTCTTGAGCAAAGCGAGTTTTTTTTTTACACAATGCCGTCTAGTCCCAAGCTAAGCAGAGCTTGTGTTATGGGTACTAGACAACTGATAAACATGCTTATATATTTCTAAATACATACATATTATGGACAAATTACACCCAGACACAGAACAAATGATCATGCTCATCACACAAACATTTGTCCTGGGTGAGAATCGAACCCACGACCTCCGGCATAGCAGTCAGGGCCACTAACTACTAGACCAAGAGGCCAGTCATGTCAGTTAAAAGTCATGTGCGGATTTACAAGAGCCTCAAGACAAAGTAACAAATTATCTATGATAGCGATTATGATAATGCCAATTATGAATTTGACTTCATCATCATCATCATATCAGCCGAAAGACGTCTACTGTTGGACATAGGCCTCACCCAAGTGTCGCCACAATGAACGGTCCTGTGCTTCTCGCATCCATCGGATTCCAGCAACTCTTGCCAGGTCATCGGTCCACCTTGTATAAGGCTTTCCAACACTGCGTCTTCCGGTACATACCTTTCGGGCCCAACGGCCATCTGTTCTGCGAGCAATGTGCCCTGCCTATTGCCACTTAAGTTTGACGATTCTTCGTGCTATGTTGGCAACCTTGGTCTCCTGCGGATATCTTCATTTCTGATTCGATTACGCAAGGGAACTCTAAGCGTAACCCTTTCCATTACCGTTTGGGTGACTTTAAGCGTTCTGATGAGGCCCATTATGAGCGACCACGTTTCAGAGCCATATGTCACCACTGACAATACGCACTGGTCATAGACTTTTGTCTTCAGATACTTGAATTTGGAATTGACTTGCGCTATCAAAAAGTCTTGTGCCTTGAACAGAGGCCTTAACACATGCTCTTAACGCGACTTAACTTTTGACGACCTATCTGAACTATTAAAGAGATGGAGCTATAGAAGTTGTATAGATCTATTGCTCTTTCTCGCTCGCACACCAGACCTTTTAACACGTCGTCGTCGTCGTGGTAAGAAACCTGGAGAAGTTATTGGATGATTTTTCACAACTAAAAATCAATGTCGATAATCCTAAACATTTTGGCATTCCGTTGTCTACTGTCTCCAATAAAATGTTACTATTCATTTAAAGACATAGATATAAGAAAGGTTAAAATCTTATATTTTTGCCGATCTCCTTTCTCAAAATGCAATATTGGTTTTCCTCATGTGTTGTACTCACATAATAAAGGCGACGAGAAATTATGAAACCAAGATATTTGTAATACATACATCAATACATACCATAATTAATATTACGAGTATAATAGAGAGTGTATGGAGTTTCTTGCACATTCTTCTCCTCAAAGATCTACGCTTTAGAATGTGCACTAAAGCATTACCAATTGTTCTAACTGACTCTTCTTAATAATTAAAAAGTGCCGGAAAAATTACACTGTGGGAGATGTAGGTTTGGACCTACAACAACAATGAAATTATATTTAAATACGAAATTAGTACAGCAAAGATTCTCAATTAATATTAGATTTTTGGTCTTGCTTGTAATATTCACAAAACAAATCAACAATTTGAGGGAAGCTATAACAAAAGACTTTAATCAGCAAAATTGTTTAACAACTGCCCATACAGAAAAAGATAAAAGATTGAAAATCCAAACCTCTATTTTCCTGCCATTCCCAGAAACAAAGATAACAGTTAATATCTTTTAAGAAAGCTTCTTAGAAGTTCAAAGTTAAGGCGTGTAGTCCCTTGAAAGTCTGGGCAGAGTTAATACTTATATTCTGCCCGTACTGCCGCCTGCACCCACACAGAGCCCCGCTAAACATTAAAGCTATTAAAGATATATATAATAAGCTATTTTTGTTGCAAAACATTGATTGATTTACAATATAATACTGTGTTCATTTTAAAGAACATTATCAACCAATTTTTCTGTGTACATATATTTCTAAAGACCAAAGCCGTTTGGAAAGAGTAAGGAAAACAAGCAAAAAAATATCATGTTACAAATTTTTCTTTGGGAAAAGCATATTTATTTATATATACTTTATTGTATACCAATCTGGTACATAATACAGTTTGTGCCTTAAACTTAAAATATACAATGGGCGGCCTTATCGCAAAAAAAGCATACGAAAAAATCATCTATGTTGATAATGTTAAATAATGTATATGATTCTGTAATAAATATATGTTACCGCCGTTACAGGCAATCTGTATAATTCAGGTATTCTATATAATACCTTTTGCGCAGCCGATAATGTGCGTAAAAGGCGTGAGCAAGGAAGGAGGGGATGTAATTTTAGGGCACCCCGACACGGACTGGTTAGGTCAGGGTTATTTTTTTATCACCACCTGAAAATAAAAGCCTTACTTTTAACCGTGTTCTATGCATTGCGTAGGTATGTTAATGAATACCGGATTATACAGATTGCCGGTAGTATATTCCTTTTTTTCAAATCTATTAACCCAGCCGTTACCGAGAGGTAGGCCTCAGAAAGGTAAAATTATTTTGTACCCAATGCAGGGAAGTAGCTACCACCGTATCTGCCATATCAATGATACGGGGCCCCCGTGCTATAGGAGCCCTGACATAGGCAAAAAATCGCAATATGTTTTCCACAACCGTCTCGTAGATTTTATACGGGGCCCCCTTGGAACTTTTGATACGGGGCCCCCTGTGGGACGAGCTACGACGCTGACTAAACGGCATCCACAAGGTTATAGACCATGTCTTAAGGCCCTTCTTAAGACATGGTCTATAACCTTGTGGATGCCGTTTCAAAGGGATTCTTAAGTCGAACCAAATACTAACGAACACAATATTTTGAGAAGCTCTCGCGTTATTTTAAAAATTCCCTTTCATTCAACAAATGGAATTGTAAAAGTCGAACGATTTTTATTAAAAAGCGCCTTTATAGAAACGTGTTTCCGTGAACGTAATATATTACCATTGTGTGAGAAGTGTATAAGAGTGTTGGCAAGGTCGAATTTTAGCTTTTGATAAAATATTCGGGGTCTCGAAGTTCAGAAACGACTTTGATTCGTGAAAAGTTTTTTTTTGTGCTCGTCTAACTTGTTGTAAGTGGTTATCGCCTGTAGGCGTTTTCAGTGAGGTTGCTATTATGTTGCTGAAGTTTGTGAAAATGAATGTTTTTTATAAAGTATTATTATATACTATATAGGGCATAGAGGGAGTTTAGTAATTGTTTAAGATTATTTAATGTATTTTATCAATTTCCTTCCGTAATAACCAGAGGTCGGAGTAGGTAGATTGATTTTATATACTTGCGTCAAGATATTATAATATGGACATGCCATTTTATCCATAATGTATTTTATTTTATTTTATTTTATTTATTTGGGACAAAAAACAGTTATACATTACAGAATTAAATTACAGTAATTTTATCATAGAAGTAAAAACGTATAACCCACACCATTGTCCACGAAATTACACTTGAAATATGATAACGGACGCGTGTCAAACAAATATAATATTTAAATAAATAAATGCTCTTACAATTATTCTAAGGGAATAAGATTCCCAGATTTAAGGGCAGTGAGCCAGCAATTGACAAGCCATTTTTCTAAATTTGGATTGAGAAAGGGCGAAAATGTCTAAATCTATAAAATGTGAGTTATAGGTTGCCACTAGTTGACGGAGAGGCGCCCGCACCCCAGCATTCGTCCTACAACGTGCAGTATAGAACAGGCGAGGTACGCGCACCTCCCGCTGGACAATAGTTCTAGGTACTACGTAACATAGCGCGTTGGAGAGTTCAATACAGTTGAACATGTTGTTGCATATACCATATAGCATCATAACCATGATCAATGGACGTCTAGAATCCAAGCTCAATACCTTATAATGTTTCAACAAATCTGTATAGGATATCTTGTTACGGAAACACTTGTAGTGGGTGACGCGAAGAAACCTTTTCTGTACCATTTCTATGGCATTTTTATATTTCTCATAAAAGGGACACCATATGGGTACCGCGTATTCTAACTGGGAACGGATAAGAGTTTTGTATAGGAAGAGAAAAGTGGAAGGTTTCTTGAATTCCTTGCATGAACGCATGACAAAACCATACATCTGTAAGGCTTTGTTAATTCTGTTGTCGACATGGGCATCCAGATGTAATTTGCAGTCCAGTAATACGCCAAGATCACGTGTGCACTCAGTTTTATTTAATTTTGTGCCATTCAGAGTATACTGGAAATTTATAGTTTTTTTGTTTTTGGTAAAAGATATAAAATAACATTTAGGAAGACTAAGATGAAGTTTATTAACAATACAATACTGAGAAAGTCTGCATAAGTCCTCTTGAAGTAGCAAGCAATCTTGAAAATTCATACAGGCCTTATAGATTTTAATATCATCGGCGTACATTAGGAATTTAGAGTGGACTATGCAGGATTTTATGTCGTTAATAAATAATATAAAAAGTAATGGGCCCAAGACCGATCCCTGAGGCACACCTGACTCAACAACTACATAGTCAGACTCAAACCCATTGATGACCACCTTTTGCGTCCTACGAAAAATGTACGATGCAAACCATCTAAGTAAATTACCTCTTATGCCATTGAAGGCAATTTTATCGAGGAGTAATTTGTGGTCCACCCTGTCAAAAGCCTTCCGAAAATCAGTGTACACAGCATCAACTTGCGTGCGCATGTCCATGTTTTCAAACAAAAATTGGGTAAAGATCATTAAATTGGTGACAGTCGACCTGGATTTCACGAAGCCATGCTGTTCAGGTATTATAAGGTGACTCATCTGTGGAAATAAATGACTGTGCACTAAACCCTCAAAAAGCTTAGACAAGGTGGACAAGATAGAAATAGGTCGATAGTTTTCGACATTACTTTTGTCTCCACTTTTGTGAATGGGGGTGATGAACGCCCTTTTCCAAACATGTGGGAAAACCCCTTCCCTGAGACATTTATTAAATAAAATGTGTAACGGGATACAAATGTTTTGTGCCGTGTTCACAAAGAAAGAAGGAGGCAGTCCATCCGGTCCAGCTCCTTTAGCTAAATCTAATGTGGAAAGAGCCTTCAGTATGACAATCTTTTCGAGATAAATATCCGGAATACATACCGAATTGTCATGCGTATCTGGGGGTATCCACGAGTCGGGGTCAAACGTTGAGGGTTCGTACACTGAGTTAAAGAAAGTAGAAAACAGTGAGCATATCTCACTGGGGCAGCTGGATGATACATTTTTGTACTGCATGTTTGCTGGGAGTCCAGAACATTTCTTACGGTTAGAGATGTATGACCAAAAGTGCTTGACATTAAGAGGAATGCTATCTTCTATAATGTGCGCGAAGTACTGGAAAAAGTTCCGGGATTGGAATTATGGACTAAAATAAAATAAAGCATCATACTGTCAAGCGTCATTCCTAATTCAACAATAAGGGACAAAATACGGTGTAACTATTCCAAGGTATTTTTGTATAAAATTAAATACTGATTTCTTTCACCATTAGCTAACACTAGCAGCGTAGATTGATATTATTAATACGTTTTTCACCTTAAACACAAATTCGTGCTAATTTCAAAATTCCGGAACAAATATCACAATAAATATGAAGTTCCGGTAATTTGGAGGCATATCCGTATTATCCTCTACGTTTGACGTCAACGACCTTAAATCAATCTACCTACTCCGACCTCTGGTAATAACATTATTATTGTTACTTTAGTACAGGACTCTGTCTGACAAATTAAGTTTGAAAAATATTAGCATAGCATAGCACCAGCCTTATAATGTTCCCATTGCTGGGACTCAAGCCTCCTCTCTAGGATAGGGAATGGGCCGTAATCCACCACGCGGGCCCAGTGCGGATTGGTTTTTTTTTTTTTTTTTTTTTTTTTTTTTTTTTTAGTGGTAGGTAAAAATCATCCAATGACGAATCCCGCCCTTGGGTGGGGCGGGAAACAGTGTCAGACTTTTACTGACTAAAAAACCTACCTTTCCATTCCTTGCCTTTATCCTGGGGCCTTTGGTGACAGTCTCACATAACCTTTGGCCCCAGTAGGCTTCGGCCCTGCTGGACCCCGGATGTCACATGTCTTCGAATTTTTGACTTTCTAGATGCCAGTTTTCTCACGATGTTTTCCTTCACCGTTTTGAGAGCAGTGGTGATGAAATAAATTACACAAAGTAATGCGCCTGGCTGGGTTCAAACCCGCGATCTAAAAATCGTAAGTCAGGGCCGTTACCACTTGGCCACCACTGCTCTAAAAATATTGAGCTTGAGAAATATTGCGTAGTATCAAATACCTTTTTTTTTTTTGATAGCCTATTGTGTGTCCCACTGCTGGGCAAAGGCCTCCCCTTTCTCCTTCCAAACTTCCCTGTCTAGGGCAAACTCTGGCCAATTTTGCTCCGCAAACATGATCAGATACAAATACCTATTTCAGAAAAAAATACTTAAGTCCGCCTTTGTACACTAGTGCATAAAGTCTTAAAAAATAAATAAATAAGAGGATAATCTTAATTATATTCTCTTTAAAAATAAGCATAAGCCAACTAGGAACTACGTAGTGTCTTTGCTTTTTAGTAAACTCTCTTTAGCACTTAGCGTGTCGATGTCAAAATTAGTTAAATTCCTTGCCTGGCCCAATATTTGGCCACGGCAATGCCGTCCACTGATGTTGTCATTAGAAGAAATAATATTTGAATGATTGGATCCATAATAACCATGTTTTTTTTTCAATTACCTACCTATTCTGCAATGTGGTAAAATATTTTATTATAGACATATAATATCCTGCTAGGTACTCTTGAAGTTAAGCGCCCTCATAACAATGAACTCTTTTCTTTTACCATTACAAACGCCATCTAGTGACAGCTAGTTGAACTAACTCGAGGGTGCCTACAAGAACCGCACATGACAAAGAACTTTCACTTTGTGCACTTCGGCGAAAGCTAAGCATTAAAGTAGTTCTAAGTTGCTTTCATAGATGGCGCTTGTCAACTTAACATAGAGTTGCAACTTGAAAAAGGTATATAATTGAAAACTATCATAGACGAGCATCCACCATAAATTCTTATGGCTATTCGTAAATCTAGATGTACATAAATACAAATTAAAATAAAAGTTACAGGAAAAAGTGAGCTTTAATGTAGTAGTAGACTTTGCAGACTATAGTCTAAGATAAAGTTTATACACCGTTAAATTTTGCTCGTTTTAATCCCGACCGTTATTATGGTTCAACTTGTGTGACGAGGATTGACTCAGTTGATCTGCGCGTAGCCGTGGCGAATGGTTCAACTTATTTGCTGCGTAACTATACTACCTTTCAGGTGTTGGGACATTGCAGTATTCATTGGAAGTATTAGGTTACTTATGTAGGCCTATGATTATGAATAATAAAAGTAGGATTTCTCACGCAATCATAGGGATTCATTCGGGTACTTCAATTATAACTCTCCACGCGATTTGAATATACTTACACCGTTAAATTTTGGTCGTATTAATCCCGCGGAGGGTCAATTCGGTACATGAAACACTATCGATTTATAAAGATAAAATTTTAAAAAAAGTACTTTTTTTTTAAACTCGATTTAATATACGCATGTACGAAATTAGTCAATGACCTTGTAAATTGTTGTCGATCGTTGCGTAATAAGTAACTACCGTTCATTGGCCTAGCTCAGCTGACGTTTACTTAAGGAAATTAATTTCGTACAAGCGTAAATTAATTTGATTTAAAAAAAAAAATACGTTATTTTTTAATTTTCTCTATACAAATCGATAGTGTTTCATGTACCAAATCGACCCTCCGCGGGATTAAAACGTCCAAAATTTAACGGTGTATATACGATAACCCGAAGTCATCTTATGTAGTCAGCAGTTGCCCACCAGACATAACACACGTCTGGTCGGAGGATCCTCCCTTTTCAACGGAGGTTTGTAGGACTTTACTCTCTGTTCCGCATCATCATCATCATTTCAGCCGATAGACGTCCACTGTTGGACAACAAAAATAACGACCAGTCCTGTTTGTCTCACGTCTATCGCATCTGTACATAGTTTAAAACGAATTCTGTCTTTCTCTTTATCCGCACCCTAAACCACACGGTCCGAGCTCAGGTCGTCTACGGCGCGCACTGTTCCCGCGCGCCTCAAGGAGTTGTCAGCAAACTATAGGGATCCAGCAGGGCCGAAGCCTACTGAGGCCAAAGGTTATGCGAGAGTGTCACCATGGGCCCCGGGACAAAGGCAAGGAACGGAAAGGTAGGTTTTTAGTTCGGTAAAAGTCTGACACTATTTCCCGCCCCACCCAAGGGCGGGATTTGTCATTGGATGATTTTACCTATCAAAAAAAAAAAAAAAACCCTAAACCACACAACAGATTTAGTTGCTGTTTCGACTATTAGAAAGAGCTTAGATTATTCTAGAAAGAAATTCATAATCATCATCAACAGTCGAAAGACATCCACTATAATATTGGACATAGGCCTCCGCGAAGTGTCGTCACAATAATCGGTCCTGTGCGTCTCGCATCCATCTGATTCCCGCAAACCTTGCTGAGTCATCGGTCCACCTAGTAGGAGGCCTTTCAAAACTGCGTCCCCGACCCCAGAACCTCTCGATCGACCCCAACGGCAATGTCCAATGCCCTTTGGTGATTCTTCGCGCTATGTCGGCAAAATTAACAAAGGATTTTATTTAATTGCAACCGAGGCAGATCATTAGTGTCTTTATAAAAACTAACCACGGACAAACAAACGCAAAATCATCGCCTCAACCATGTCTCAACTCTTCCACAACAATGCGGTATCATTTATCAGCTTTCTTCGGAATGAAGCTATTTCTTGAACGGCATATTGTGGCGAGCTTTCCCTGACACTGTTATTGTCAACCTGCAGGGTATTCGGCGAAGCCATAATAGGTTTCTTGTTCGATGAGCCAAACGGTTTTGTTATCTGGAATTGTTGTATAAACTGGCATATATAGCGTGACTGGTAATTAGTGACCGATACTTAAACACGTGATTGTAGTCATGATAACAAACTACTTTTACTATGAGACCAAACCTGATATCGCGAAAAAAAACTACTTTTTATGTTCACTTAACTGATCAAAATGTATTGAACTTGGCCGAGCTTTTTCACGATTTCAGGTTTGGTCCCATAATAAAAGTTGTTTGTTACGATGACTAAAATCACGTGTTTAAGTATCGGTCACTCGTTACCAGTCACCTTCTATAAAACTAGCTTCTGCCAACGGCTTCGCCCGTGTGAAATTTTCATTTAACGGAACACACTCTTGATATACCTAGATATATCCTATGTTCTGTTGAAAGACAAGTGTACCTGTGGGATAAATTTTATTCAAATTGAGCGTCAAAGAGTAAGGGACAATTTGTCTGCTGCGGTCATCCCGTCCAATTATAATTTGGTTGTCTACAAGGCTAGAGTGAATAGGCTCTTAATAAACTAGTGCGCCTCACCATCAATGATTGCATCACTGCTTACTATGAGATGGGATCGCAGTCAAGCACTAGTTTATATTAATAAAAAAAGACTAAATATGTCATGAAAGTGAGCCTCTTCATTTTTTATTGCATAGAAAATTTTGTTTCATAGTAGAAAACTTTTCTTGTATCGTGAGTGTGGTTAACATAGCTATATACTCATAAAAAAACAGCCACTCCCAGAACATCTTTTTGTAAGTCATACAAATGCATATACCCATATACCTAATAATATGTTCTATGCGGGTATTGAAACCGCGACATGCAGCACAGTAGACAATCGCTCAGCCGCTGCGCCAACGCAACCACAGTAGTAGTAATTTCTGAAATAACATTGCATTCCTCTGACCGATGACAATTTTGATTTCTAATATGATTTTAAATTTTAATTGCAATGTTATAATGACTAATATTTTAATAAAACTGAAATATAAACCATTTTATTTTTTCTAGAAGATTTTTTTTCATTTATACTATAGTAATTACTTGTAGCTTATAGTCAGTACTTAATAATCTACTTATCTTTATGGAGCATGCAGTGCTACCAATAAGAAATTGTAACACTAACCTAGATTAGAGATTTTTTTTTCATATACGTTTCATTGTATGTAATTATTGGTTGGCCAATAGAATAAATAAAACGCCACTAAAAATCAAAAAACCTACCATGTTACGTTTCTGCACCACCCTAAGGTCGACTAGGAGAAAATGCCTCAGGACACAGGGGCCCAGCAGGGTCGAAGCCTACCGGTGCCATGGGAATGTGAAAATGAAACCCTGGAACGAAGTCAAAAGTCAGTAAACAGTAAACTCGGGCCGAGCCCAAGTCGTCAACAGCGCGTAATCTTCCCGAGCGCCTCAAGGAGCTGTCAGCAAACAGTAGAGGCCCAGCCTTCTAGCTGCAGGCAGGCAGGGTCGAAGCCTACTATGGCCAAGGGTTTCTGAAAATAAGGCTCGGCGGTTTTAGTCAGTAAGAGTCTGACACTATTTCCCGCCCCGCCCAAGAGCGGGATTTGTCATTGGATGATTTTACCTACCATAAAAAACCCAATCAAATAATTTATAAATTAACACTCGTAAATATATGCATGTACTTACTACCAGTTATATTGGCAATAAAACGCGTAAAATTACATAAAATAGTGAAGTATCCAGCTGGCAGCGATGGTACAGATAAACACAACGGTAAAGCGTTATTGGAAGCTGCTGTGCGTCTATTGGTTTTATAATGATTGGTTTGGTAGGACGAGGTGCGACTGCTAGCTGAGCGGGTTGACGCCTCAAATATAATAATAGACCAGCTTTTATCAGCTGATTTGCTCGCGTAAAACTAAAGTGTATTGTATAGGTACGTCTATGTCATTTAGTGATAAAATAGCATTGTACCAGTATAATGCAGTATTCTAGCAGTAAATTTTAAAATTGGTCTAGAATTTTTCTAGTTTCGCCATAAACAAAAGTGTATAAAAATAAAGTTATTACCTCTTAATAATATTGCGGGGATTCTCTGAAAAGGAAACCCGCAACGCAAAGGTCAACTACAAGATACAAGTGTAAAATCTGATACACCCTCCCGCTTCGTACAGAGCGGAAAAAGACATTGTATGATTTCCCATTTTAAAAAAAAAAACCTCGTTTATTATAAATAAAGCTTCTAACAGTGGCTGCAGCGTGGAAGTATATTTCTCCATATAAACTTTTAACCCCGTTTAATTTCCATAGGGGTTTTTTTTTATGTCAGGTAAAATCATCCAATGACAAATCCCGCCCTTGGGCGGAACGGGACGTAGTGTCAGACTCTTACTGACTAAAAACCTACCCTGTTCCTTCGTAGCCTATCGTGCCGGGGCCGGGTATTCCTTTCGGAAATTAACCTATGACCCCAGTAGGCTTCGACCCTGCCTTCCTGCAGTTAGCAGGCTGGGCCTCTACGGTGTGCTGACAGCTCCTTGAGGCGCGCGGGAACAGAACGCGCCGTCGACGACTTGGGCTCGGTCCGGTCAGTTACCGGTCGATCGGACAGCTTGCTACCCATTGCACGCCGGGTGAATTTGGAAAAGGAGGATTTTTAATTGTTTTTTTTTTTTGTATATTATTGATTTTGTAATTCTTTCTCTATGTATCTTCTGTCTTATTCTTTTTCTTATTTTTCTTCTATTTTTTATAAATAAAAATAAATCACCGAAAAGGCTTTAGAATTCCAAGTTCGTAGACGTCTGTCAACTCGCTGCCCTTCATGATTTCCTTCCTATCGTAAACTGTGATACTGGAAACAGCAAAACCGTAACTTTGAAATACTTCAAGGTATCTGCGCCAATATTTACTTTTAGCCTAGCTGATTCAAATTTCGAATTCAAATTTCTCAAATTCCGTGACGTTGTCCGATACAATCATTACAACTTCCTAAACGAGTGAAACTTAAAAATAAGTGTAGCGGAAACAACTCTGATTTAATTGATATTACGTTAAAAGAAAGGAAATTATAATTTGTGATTACTACTGTCAGTCGAGCGAACCTTTCTCAGTAAATTTTCTCGATTTAATATTTATCATAGTATTATTATTTTCTCTTTATTTATTTTTTTGATCTCATATATTATTTACATTTTTAAATAGTATTTGTTATTATAAATAACTTAATTTATACTACATTCTGTTTGAAATATCTGTTATTTATTTATTGTGCACACCTACCACAGTGTTGTCTTTTTTAACCCAAACATTGACTGGTAGAGATTACCTTGTTGCATTACTACTACCTACTGTACATGAAGTTTAAATAAATTATATTTTACACTCAATGCATTTAAGCATCACCTTTGTACCTACTTTTCTGTTTCCTAATCATCGATCCATACTTAACTAGGCAACCGTACTAAAAATACCAAGCTCGTACATATCTGTTATCGCTTCCGCTTACAATCTCACCTGTACCTCACAGGTACTACTGTCATGGTTTGGCCCTCGGCGAGGCGATGATTTTATGTTTACAAGCTTTTCACGTGTCGAGTTTATCTTAGCGACATAAATACGCGAGAAAAGCCGGTACGCCAATTGTGTTTATTGTAAACGGAAATTGTTATGTTTTTTTTTAAATTTCTTTAGGTATTAGAGCAGTAGTCACCCAGAGGGAATGGCCCCGAGTTGCATATTACGACTTAACTCATAGGTCGCGGGTTCCACAGGTGGTACGAAAGTGGACCCCGGGGCTCTGGAACGAAGTCAAAGAAGGAACAGGAGTGGCTTTTTAGTCAGTAAAAGTGTGACACAGCCTCTTTCTCTGCTGAAGAGCGTGAGATGTCATTGGATGATTTTTCCACCTAAAAAAAAATGAAAAAAGAAATGATGTAGGTATGTTCCATACAGTTCTATCTCCACCCAAATTACAACGATGCAAAAGGTTTGATCAAAATCATGGCCCAAGGCTTGTGATGTGAATATACAATCATTTAAGATATGACAGAACTGAAAGACGCTTTGAAAAATCATCATCATCTTCTTGCTATTACTTATGTTCAATACAAAATGTTTTTTTATCCATTCTGACCTGTCATTCGTCACGTCACGCTATCACTTTCATAACACTCTTCACACAATCTACCCTTCTTTTCTTTGGCATCCCTCTCCCTTTCATTGCATTCACATGTATACTCGTAATTCCTTTAGTAATATGCGTTTCATCCTTCCTCTTCACCTGACCGTACCATACGCTATGTATGGGGGACAGAGTTCCGGCGGGATCTCATGGTGAAATGGCGAGAGCGACTATCGCAACCCAGTGCTTGGCACGCCACGATTGAGCCGGTAAGACCCCTCTTTGAGGCGTGGCTGTAAAGACCTCACTGGGTCGTGACCTTCCGCATGGCGCAGGTACTAACTGAACATGGCAAGTTCGGGACGTACCTGTACAAGATCCGCGCGGAGGTTACGCCCGGGTGTCGCCACTGTGCCGAACGTCTGGAGGACACGGTGGAGTACACGGTAGAGGTGTGCCCCGCTTGGGAAGAGCATTGCCGTATCCTCGTGGGGGCGATCGGCGACGGCGATCTCTCGCGTCGGGCCTTGATACAGGCCATGGTCCGGAGCGAGGAGGAGTGGCAGGCGGTCGCCTCCTTCTGCGAAGCAGTAATACTAGCAAAGGAGGAGGCAGACCGCATCAGGCAATAGGCCGCAGCCGCCGCCGTAATTCCGATCTAAATTTCCGGCCACCGTAGGCGTGGGCTTACGGACGGCGGGCAATGGGTAGCTCGCTGTCCGTTTGTCCGGTAACAGACCGGACCGAGCCCAAGTCGTTTACGGCGCGCTGTTCCCGTGCGCCTCAAGGAGTTATCAGCAAACTGTAGGGCCCAGTAGGGTCAAGGCCTAGTCTGGGGCTCTGGGGAGATATGACAATGCATACCAGGGCCCTGGATCCAAGGAAGGGAAGGAACAGGGTAGGTTTTTAGTCAGTAAGAGTCTGACACTATTTCCCGCTCCGCCCAAGGGTGGGATTTGTCATTGGATGATTTTACCTACCATAAAAAAAAAACCATACGCTATGTAAAAAGAGAAAAGAAATGAATACCTAGAATTTGATAACAGTGGCAAGATTAAACCCAAGCTAGTTTTGCTAGATTTTGACCCAAGCAGATGGTCAGATTAACTTGGTCAAAAATCTTGGAATTGAGCAAAAAACAGCTACCGTACAAACACTACACGCTATACCACTATACTACAACATTATTTTTAATATATGCGAAACTTGAATATAGTTTGTTCAGAATCAGTAACTATATACTGTTAGGTATATTTTTCCCAAAAATATTTAAATAAGGTCACAATTTGGACATCACCGAGAGGTACTAAGTACGAAAGCCACGGCAGGCTAATGCGGGCATTGGGCGCCAGCGCACTGCTGGGTGCGAGAGTAAAACCACCCCTCAGTCGCCCGGATGGCCTGGTGACCATGTGTTTGTGTGAACAACCAGGTCACATAACAAGCTTACCTGTATGATTTTTCATGACACAGTTATGAAATTTTGTAAGTACGAGTACATAGATTCTTTACATAAAAATACTAGACACTTGTTTCGGGTTTTGCATAATTATACTAAAAATAACGTTGTGTTCAGAATTTTATCATCTGATAGAGCCATTTTTACCACCAAAATTTTGTTATTCCATAGAAACAAAAAAAAAAAACATCGACAAACCAGATTCAAAGCACACATAAAATTACCTAACCGTAGCAAAGATCATGTGCGTGACAGAATTTTTATCTTTTTTTAACCTGCCCCTATTTCGCTGTCAAGAATGTAATTATTACTGTAATATTGTGCTGTCCATCGTCATTTCCATGAATTTGCTAAAATTATGTCAAGCTGTTTGTCATTCCGTATATAACGGCTTTAGCATTCACGCAAGATGTTTACTAGGCCTACTTTGACGACTATTACTTCAGAGTTTCAAAACTTAATGACAAAAAGCACGATGCTTTGTACATTTCATGCTGTGAGTAGGAAAAGAACATAGTCGTCATATCATAGTCGATTTCAAGTCTTCGACGTTTTTTTGTTTTGTTAATAAGAGATTTTTATGGTTCTCCATAATTATATACACCACATATTAATGAAATCATCTCTCATCCAATAATTTTCAAAATATGTAAAGAATTCTTTTAGTTGTTCATTATTATATTCAGCTATTTCACTTTTAATTTATTCCTATCCTATTTTTATTTCACCTACTGATAAGAAAGGGAGACGTAGGAGTCTCCCTTTCTTTTTTAGTTGTAAAATTTTGTTTTTAGTTGTAAGTACTATTTTGTTTTTTAGTAGTACTATTTTATAATATATGTTGTTTATCGTTGTACTAGTGAGAACAAAAATTCCCATTAGTTCTACCGTGGAACTGTTCAGTAGAACAAGTGGGAATAGAGAATCCCAATAGATCTACTATTTTGTTGTACCTAATATCGTAGTACTAATGAAAAAAAGTCCCTTTAGCTCTACCGTAGAACTTTTCAGTACAATTACTGGGAACAAACGCCCAGTGCGGGTTGGTGAATGTCACATGTCGTCGAATTTTTGGTTCTAGGACATGCCGTTTTCCTCACGATGTTTTCCTTCACCGTTTTGAGAGCAGTGGTGATGAAATAAATTACGCAAAGTAATGTGCCTGGTTGGGTTTGAACCCACGACCTACACAACAAAAAACAATCATTTGTCTTTTTTAGGTGGGAAAATCATCTAATGACATTTCCCGGCTTTGGGTGGAGCGGGAAGGTGTGTCAGAATTTTACTGACTAAAACACTCACCTGTTCCTTTGTTACCTTTCATACCAGGGCCGAGTCTTCCTTTCAGAAGACCGTTGGCCTCAGTAGGCTTCGACCCTGCTGGGCCCCTACGGTTTGATAACATCTCCATGCACCGTCGACTGCTTGGGCTCGGTTCGGACAGTAACGGACGGTTGAGCGGCTCGCCGTCCTCAATATGTCTAAGATATAAAATTACTAGCTTCTGCTAGCGAGCAAGTGACGATCGGAAATTATCCCAAGGGATCATATTTTTGGGATAAAAGTTCGTGTTATTCTAGTACAGGGGTGGCCAACCGGTCGACCGCAATTGATTGGTGAATCTCAAATGTTAATCCAGTTGATCTTGGCTTTACTTTTAGGCAAAGAAGACTATGGTGAGGCGGCTATTTGGCCCTATAACATTATATTAAATTATCGCCCCAATATAATTTCTCGTCTGTTAAAAGAAAGTCGAACATATTCCAGGCAAGTTTTTCAAACTTTTGAGTATATTAAACCTCTTTAAAGTGTTGTGCTACTTGTGAGCTCGCTTGCTCTTTAAAATTTTTACTGTTAAACTGATTTTCAACCGTTGAATCCATTCAGCCGTTCAAGTATGAAGAAGTAATAAACATTCCTAGACGTTTAAAAATATTCATGTATATAAATAATGATGTATTCCACAACTATTATACAACGATATACACTGTATAACTATATAGCTTGTGCTATGAGTACTAGATAACTGATAAACATACTTGTCACATTATAAATAAATTAAAACCAGACACAAGACATAATCGTGCTCTTCACACAAATATTTGTCTTGGGTAGGAATCTAACCCACGAACTACGGCATAGTAGTCATACCACTAGACCAACAGGCTAGTCAAAATATAATACAAAAATAATTAGTGTGAGATGGCACATATTATGTTAAGCAGATTTTTATTATTGATAAACTTAACCTTTTGAAAATCGTACATCTGTGTCCGAGGGTGTGCGGACACAGGTGTCCTCTTGGGGCTTGACAGTTTAAAACAACGTTAAGTTTATTACTTGGTTTAACATTTGTAGAAATTAAATTGCAAAAGTCAAACCTGTTTTTTGACCTTAAAACAGACTAAGGCACCATCAAAGAGCCTCATTAGTATTTAAGTACGTCCGGCCCACCCTAGATATTTATATCCATTTCGAACCAGACACTATTTAATTTATGTCAACTTCATCAGAATGTCATTTGTGTTCATGGCGACTTCTTTTCATCTGTTAAATTTATCTCTTTCATAATAGTTATCATTCTCATCCCGTGCATCTCCTTAAATGAATAAAATAAAAATAGCCTTTTTTACTTAAGATGCTTTGATGATGATGATTAAGATTTGCAATTTTGAGCTATTTTATATTGGGAGCAACATTTTTGTCACTATCTGTGGAAGCTTAGAATTAGCTATTTAGTTATTTATTAGTGTAGTTATAATGTTATTAGTCTGTAAGCTTTCTTAAAATGTAAAAAATAAATAAATAAATAAGATGATTTACAAACAAAAAAATCTACATCGTATGAAATAGATCGGAAAATGTGATATTAAATATAATTATCAAATATTGTTAAATATTATTATTTATTTTTGTTTTGTTTTCTTTGCTACTTTTTTTTTCTTTTAATTTTTTATACACATCTAAATTTTGATCGTTCCTTCCCCATGGAAGTTCGATCCGGCACATAAAACACCATCGATTTGTAAAGACAAAATTAAAAAAAATCATCAAATAACTCCTTACTTCTCTATTACGAGTATTATCTAGTAGTAACCTCTTCTCTAGCCATTTCATTTTGCACTTAGTCCATCCATCGTTTCTTCTGTCTTCCCAAACTCCTTTACCCAAAAATTTATACATTTTTCTTAAAACAATATAACTACTGGACTGCTAAAAAACGTGGGTGTCTGTTTTTGAGGTGAGGAATCAGTCAGTTTGTTTTCTATCAAATTTAAATTTCTTTATTTTGCACAATAATAGAATAATGTAAAGTATATTTGTCTAATCAAATATACTAACACAAACACCTTTTTAACTATTAATCGGTTTCCTTCTTCTTTCTTTTATTACAATATGTGTGTAAGTACATGAATTGTTAAATAAATAAATATATTAAAAGCGGAATTAAAATTTTACCATACATTGCTGGCATATACGTATTTAGTTTTCTTGTTGCCAAAAGTGAAACCTAGGCCGTTTCTTAAAGAACTGTATGAGAAATCAAAGCAAAAAGAATTATGTCTACGAACCGTAACTGAATGAAGTAAGAGATTATTTAGTAGATTGCCATAGTTTCTTTTTTACCAAGCGTCTTTTTTTTTATTATTTTGGATTCCGTAATATGGTGTGTACGCATTAAATAGTGTCAAATAGTATCGCACGACTAATATATATGTTTATAATAGTATGTTTTCGATTCGTTTATCACTTTTTTTTTTACTGGTATAAAACTGCGAGTGTAAAAAATATAACAGTAACAACCAACTTAATCTTTTTTGTTAATGGAAACCTCAAAATATTACGTATTTTACTAGTAATGTTTCTATTTGTATCTTTGTTCGGTTACGGTTTAAGGACCTGGTTTTTTTTTCTGTTGATTTCTCGTACTATCCTCTAATATATAACCAAGGTTTCATTTCTGGAAAAGTAAAAATAGTTATCAGCAATTTTGCTATTTTCTGATAATTACAATAACTAACGACAAAATATATCTGCAAAAAAACATATGGAATATTTTTAATAAGTTACTATCAGTATGAGAAAAGAAAATTGCGATATTGCAGATTATAACTGCTTTTACTTTGTACCCGTCTATTTCTCCCTATCCTTAAAAACAATGGAGTAACATTGAACTTCTAGGGTCAAAGTTACCGGATGCAGGAGGGTCGCTTCCTAATTCATCACAAACATTAGTCGGGGTCAAATATGCATTGGTGCGTTACATTATTCCGGCTTCAAGGTTCATCAGGTTTTATTACTTAGTGAACCAGAAGTAAATTAGTTGTCATTTCCTGTAACTAATCTTCTTCATTATCACTTACTAAAGTATGAAATCTATTTTAAATATGCATTTAAATTTTAAGACGTAAAACACGTCTACTTTTAAACCTTATAATAATTTCGTGCAAATATACTCCTAAGATATAGTTATGAGTTCGTCTCCCTCGACAGCTGCTTCATGCAAAAGCCACCTTTAATTTTAATTAGATAGAGATGAAATTTACCAGCACATTTCTAGTAGCCAGCAGTGCGTATAATCAATGAGAACAGTAGCTAGTTCACCGTCGAAGTTCGTCTTTGTATCGTCTTGAAAGAAAGTATACTCTTTTACATTGCCTTTAGTAATGCCTTTGTGGGATTCTTTATTTCGTCTAGTTTTTGGGAAATGTGGGATCATTGCCAAATTCCGCTTCCCAATTAAGTCTTATTGGTTTTGTTTCTTCATGTATATCCAAAGTAACTAAAAAAGTTTTTATAACTTTCATGGTCCAATTATTAATTACATTTTGAAAACGTGCAAATCTCATATCTAAATTATTTCGTACCATATCTGCCTTGTCTGTTATAATATATTTTGTTTAAAAAATATTGATTTGTTTTTGTCTAATGAAATTGATTGAGTATCCGTGGGATGTTTTGTAATGCAAATCATACTATGAAAACAAATCTAGTTCACTTACATCCTACACATTCTTGATTGAAGTTTGCTATTAGAAAGCTGACTGCTGAAGTGTTTATAAACAAAATCATTATATGCCATGCACTGCACTATTATATTTACCTGACATAACACTCCAACATAATATACCAACGACACAGAAGCGACATAACCCGAATAGCTTCGTAAACTTGACATCGAACCAGTCGCAGAGTTGTAACGCGCGCGGGCGCACGTCTGTCGCAAGTCTCAAAGTCGGTTAAAGATGGTGTACGTGTTTGTGCAGTGAATAAAGTGTTTTAGTGAATTGGGATATTCGTCTACTTTGCTTTTGGTGATTTTTTAAACGGTAAGTGTTTCGTGAAATATAATATTTGTGTATTTCATTTTTGAGTTTTTAAACTTGCGTATCGTTTAAACTGTTAGCCGGTCGTTTGAGATTGCAGTGACATCTTAGGTTAAAAGAAAAGTGATTGAGAATTTATCTGCGATATTTTCTACATCGGTCAATTAAACACGAACTACAACATTCCAACTTATATTCCCAGAAACTTCTTCTATTTCCTCACATTTTGCCAGTTTTTTGTTAATTCTTTCATCTGTGTCTTCAACAAATTTCTCATCCATTGGGTTCTTGTTCTAAGATTCCCATGTGTTCGTTCAGGTTTTTATTTTAGTTCAGTTGTTGCTATGGCCAATGTGCGTGCAGTTAGCAGTTACTGAAGATTTCTGTAATAAAACTATTTTCTAAGCTCTACTTACTGTAGTGGAGAAAATCGTGATTCATGATTCTGAATTTCGTGAATTGGATATCATTCTTTTTTTTCGTTAAGGCTATATGCCAGTTACTATATTGTGTACTGTCTACTAAATCTTTAGATAATATTATATAAATTTAGTTACTTGTACAATTTAAAATTTGATACCGAATTGGGTTTAAAGGTGTCTAGGTTCCAGTAAAAAGAATTTAGGGTACTTGGCGTGGATAATCATTAAAATTTAAAGCGTTGATTCTAAACTGAAGTAAAGCTAGGAAATTGAAAAGTGATGTTCTCTAACCATTGCCATCTTATTCTACAGGTGTCATAAAAGTCTTTAAATTATTTTTATCTCTAACAGTAATTTAATTTTCTACATTAATTTCCCGTTACTGTCTGTGCAATTATTCAATATTTGACTTTTGTTTATTATTACGTCTAGTAAAACCACAAACACACAAACACCCAATATACAATAAAATAAAATTGAATGCAACCAAACTCGACTAACCTAAATCCACTATAGCGTGGTCGTTGACTTTTCCTTCTTGATAACGGGAATTGTTGCCCAACTGTGGGATGCAATTAATTGCCCAGTAATGAGATGAATGTTTACGTTATGAGAATATGTAAATAGGTTTTCATACTTTATGTGTTTATTCATCATTTTATTTTAAGATTTTATGAGATGATATTTTTAGAATTTGAGTGTTGTGGCGCAATTTGGAAGAAGAATTTTAGATGATGACTGCAAAAGGCTTTATATTTTACTGGTCAACCATATTTTTTTATAGGTTATTGTTTATGAATGAAAAAAGTTCTATAAAAATGAAAAAACACTGCGCTTAGTATTTTCTAGTAGTAGTTGTTATGAATGAAGATTCAATTATGAATTTACCAATAATGACAAATTTTCGTGGACAATTTTGAGATTTAGTTTTGTGTCCTTTTGACTACACAAATATGATCAGTAACGGGTACTGATTGAGCCCCATTTTTTTGTGCACTAATTAAAAAATAGGGATGTATAAGCATAAACGTAATCAGCCTTAAAATTATCCTACAACTGGAACTCATGCATCTTTTCTATGAGAGAGAGATCTAACGCGCGGGTTCATATGACTTTGGTTTTAGCACCTGCCAGTTCTCAGACGTCCTTTTCCTTCACCTTTCTGAGAGCAGTGGTGATGAAATCAATTACGCAAAGCGTCTACCAAGATTTGAATTCGCGACTCAAACCCTAAGAAATAGTATGTCTCATATCGGCTTAGGACCATTGCCACTACTGCTCAATATTAAGTATGCTGATATAAGCAGCTTATATTCCACAATCTAGCTTATATTCCGCATTTGCACCAAGTTTAGAAATTATGTTCCACAAATCATACTTACCAAGGATCTTAATATCATTATTACCTTTATGTACTTTCTATAAATATTTTTATCGTTTTTAAATATATTCTAAAACACTATAAAAACATATTTTCATCTTTTTTCAAGATTTTTTTTCAAGAGTTCAAGCTACCGGTGGTTAGGCTCCAGAGACAGGAACCTCCTCACAATGCGAGCCATATCGAGGAGTATTGACTTCTGTACCAGGCCCTTGATCCAACCGCGCAACGACAGCTTTGAAAAATGGTCGACGAAGCTTTTGGCTATAAGGCTATTTGCAGTCACGACAATTGGCGCAATGATAGCCGAGTCCACACTCCACATGTCGACAACCTCGTGTGCTAAGTCGAGATATAATAATATAATTATAGTTGTTGTTGCTTTTTATCACATCAAACATAACTTAACTTTCTTTTAATGCAAATACGTATTTTACATGCTCAAGCTATTTATACAATGTTTCAATAAATTGAGTGAGATTTTGGGTTATAAACAAACGCTCATAACTTTGCTGTTTCTCAATATTATTTATTGAGAATTTACTTAAATAATAACAAGACTTTTTCTAATAAGCCCTGTAAGTATTTGCACTGATTAAAAAATAGTGGTGTATATTAATTGCACTCCATAATAACTTGACATAAGCTTAGGGATCTCCAGAGAAGCCACTTAAAACTTAATCGATTCTTACTTTAGTTGCCCTAGTTTTTATTTCACCAAAGAAATTTGCCAATTAAGAAGTTCATGTCCGAAGCTATAAAGAACAATTTAATAACTGAAGCAAGCTTAATATCTGTATCGAGTTTTTTATCTCTTATTGCTTGGGCTTTAGCACGCGAGGTCCAATTTAAATTGCAAAGTTACGTATGAAAAAAAAAAACTAGATGCTATTGTTTCCTCTTTTGTATACGGAACTTCATTGAATACCGCATGAGTGTGTTCACTGGTATTGACAAGTGATGTTGGAGCTTGGGCATCGCTTGATGGTTCATTAGGTTTTTATTTTCTATGTTGAACTATTTTCACACAAAAAGTTTTGATCACACAATCAAAATGTGTACGCTGTACAGCTAAGTGCTCGATTACGGAGACACGGCGCATTGGGCAATATATCGTACATTGCCTTAAGTGTATTAGTCACTGCTGCAATGTACGACGAACGCCCAACGCGCCACGCACCGTGCCGCGTCTCCGTAAACACGGCCTAAGGCGTGGAATTCTCTACCGGAGTCTGTTTCCTGGTAGCTAAACCCTGTGGGCCTTTACCTAAGTCAAGACTGAATAGGCTACTTCTAGGCTATTTCATTGTCAACCTCATCATTTCCTCCATCAGGTGAGATAGTGGTCAAGCGTGAGCTTATAAATAATAAAAAAACTGAGCAATTGCGAGTCGGCCTAACGCACTGTGGGTTTCGCACAAACTTATGTATGAAAAGAATTTAATTCCCGAATCGAGTTAAGAAGATTTTTCCGAATCGCAAAAGATTTTTCTGTTTCTTGATAGTTACAATCTCCTCAAGTTGTAGCTATCAAGAAACTTGGACAAGTTCTGTTTAAGACAAGAGGCAAGCAAACTCCATTATTGACCATCGTTATCGTCCAAATCGATTATAATTCTTGTCACACAAGTTGAAACATCATGTAACCGAGATATTTGTAATACATAACATGATTGAAAAGAGTGTCCATGGAGTTTCTTGCACATTCTTCTCCACAGAGATCTACGCTTTGGAATGTGCAATTAGCATAATTTTCCGAACAAACCCACTTCTTGACTTTTCAAAAGTGCCTGTAAATGGTTTATTTGAAATAAATGCTTTTAATCTTTGAATGTTGAATCATGACTGTAAGGTGCGTTGGGGTAAGTTCGGCACTGGGGTAATAACGTAAAAATTAAATATTACACATATGAAGCTTTATTATTATTGCTACCTGCTTTGCGTGTCACGTCATTATATCCCGCCCCACCGCACAATGTGACTAGCATTAAAAATCTAGCCAAATAAGTGGGATATTTGATTTAGATGTTCTTACCCCAGCGTCGATCTTACCCCAACACACTAATATACTATATCACGATGCAGGATTTCGAATTTGGGCAGCATACATGATGCTATAGTTTCTTTTCTATTATACATCGTTAAATTTTGGTCGTTTTAATCCCGTGAAGTGTCGATTCGGTACATGAAACACAATCGATTTGTAAAGATAAAATTAAAAAAAGAAAGTACTTTTTTCTAAAAGTCGAGGTAATATACGCATGTACGAAATTATTTTTAAGTAAACGAGTCAATGACCTTGTAGGTAGTAGTCGGTTGTTGCGTACTAACTACCTACAGTTCATTGGCCTCGCTCAGCTGACATTTACTTAAAGAAATTAATTTCGCACATGCGTAAATTAATTCGAGTTTTAAAAAAAGTACTTCTTTTTTAATTTTCTCTTTACAAATCGATAATGTTTAATGTACCTAATCTACCCTCCGCGGTATTAAAACAACCAAAATTGAACGGTGTATATTGGATACAAATACTATAGCTATGTTTTTTCATACAATTTCACTCACAACATTGTAGCATGTAGATTATAAATCTTTATACGTGTGGCAGGTTTTCACATAATTAATTAACCTATGACGGAATAATACGCAGACTATTAGAGAAAGCGTCCTTAATAAATCTTTTACATAAAACTAATTTTTACATAAATCTAATTTCTTATGTATCGGTAGTGACTTACATAATACGTAATAAATTTGACGGAATTATTTGACCGATTTATGTTAATTTAATGATTATTACTTCATTAGCAGATTAAAATTTAGTGATTACGTTGTGATTTTATAAATAAAACCGTGTATTTTTTAATTAATTATATGCCTAGAAAGTGGTCAAACTGGGTTTTAAAATCTATGATGTCTACGCAGTGCTAGAATGTAAGCCTACTCAGGCTTATATTTTAGGTGAAACTCTGTAAAGTTTATAATGAGTATTAAAAGTTTAATACAATAGCAAAGTTCTTAAAGATAAACAAAAATACACGTGTATTAAAATCTTGGACGGTATGATCTGCACAGTAGTTGAGCGACCAACTGCTGCGCTGTGTCTTGAGTTCGATTCCTCGACGAAGAAAATGTTTGTATAGTCTACAGGTAGGTGTTCCAGACATGGGTTTTTTTTCGGTGGGAAAATCATTCAATGACATCTCCGTGCCAGAACCTCCCGAACTTACCATGTCCAGTGAGGACTTGCGTCATGCGGAAGGTGAGGACGCCGTGAGGCCTTTCCAGCCACTCCCTCACGGCCCAGCCGCCGCGGGGGTTCCGATTTCGATCCTGATTTCCAGCCAACGTAGGCGCGGGCTTGCGGACGGCGAGCTATGGGTAGCTCGCTGTCCGACCGTCCGGTAACCATCCGGACCAAGCCCAGGTCGTCAACGGCGCGCACTGTTCCCGCGCGCCTCAAGGAGTTGTCAGCAAACCGTAGAGACCCAGCCTGCTAACTGCAGGCAGGCAGGGTCGAAGCCTACTGGGGCCAAGGGTTTGCTTCCGAAAGGAAAGCCCGGCCCTGGTATCTAAGGCCACGAAGGAACGGGGTGGGTTTTTAGTCAGTAAGAGTCTGACACTATCTCCCGCTCCGCCCAAGGGCGGGAGATGTCATTGGATGATTTTACCCACCATCAAAAAAAAAGAGGGGACTTACCACCATAATCATGGCGTGCCCATCCAGATCTAGGGGTCTTGTAGATTGTCAGCTTACTTGTAAAAACAATAAGGAGTTAATTATTAGACAGGGGGGCAACGTTTAAAAAAAATGTAAATTAATGATACTGTTACGTTACTCTTGGTCTGGTTTTATTAATATATTTGTGAATTATGTCACAAATTCACCATAAAAAAAGCAATGATAGTTATCTAAAACCTCTAAAGTAAAGTTTAAATCCCTTACATAACTTTTCACAACACTTACTAAATCGACTAGTAGCATATCAAATGCATTTTCGTTGCTTATACCAATAAACACATAAAGGACTAACGCGCGCGTTAACGTTTGTCATAGGTTACACGCCTAACATTGATTAATGAGGTAATAGGTTGGAAACTTAAACGGTGATATCTATCGTTCACGCTTTTTCTTTCATTTAATTGGTAGGGCAACACAGTAGTTATTAATTAGTGAAATACTACCCGTGCTTAATTGAACATTGCATTAAAAAAGAGGTGTAATTAGTGACAAAATGCTGCTGGAGCATTGGTGACCGAGTGGTAACGGCCCCGACTTAATAGTTGTAGATCGCGGGCTCAAACCTAGCCAAGCGTATTACTTTGTGTTGTTTATTTCATCACTACTGCTCTCAAAACGGTGAAGGAAAACATCGTGAGGAAACCAGCATGTCCTAGAACCAAAAAATCGAAGACGTGATATCCACCAACCCGCATTGGGCCCGCATGGTTGATTACGCGGATCATTCGCTCTCCTAGAGACGAGGCCTGAGCCCCAGCAGTGGGAACATTATAAGGCTGATGCTATGCTACTATGCTATGCTTGGCTAAAGTGACGCTATGTTTGGTGTAGGGTGGAGCGCTGCGTATCGCGAGTTCAATTCCCTCACGGAACTAATATTTGCATGGCATACAGATGTTTGGTTCCGGATCTGAATCTCTTGTGTATGGGAGTGTACATATTTGTGAACGCTTCTCCGATACAGGAGTAGTTACTAGTTAGAGCAATATTAATTTAAAACCAAAAAAAAAACCGGTCAAGTGCCAGTTGGACTCGCGTATGAAGGGTTCCGTATCGTCTGAAGGCAAAAACAGCTAACAAAATACATTTGCTATAAGGAAGCCCCACTTAAATGTTCATGTTATTCTTTTTTTTAGTATCTGTTCTTATAACAATAATAGTATACATGATTTATGAAAATTACAACTATCTAGCTATCAAGGTTCATGAGATACAGCATGTTGACAGACAGACCGACAGAGTCTAAGCAATACGGTCCGGTGTTTACACTTTGGGCACAGAACCCTAAAATTAACTCCGCATATTCAGAACGTATTTTCGCTTATTAACACTTCGATCCACAACTACCCAACTTGTTCATACAAAAGTAGACTCTAAACATCGGAATTAAGGCCTATAGTGGCGTGGATGTGAGAGGACACCGGTGTCCTCTGAGCTAGGACAGATTAGAATAAATAGTTTAGCAGGAGTCGTTATTTTTTAAGAGCGTATTTCTACGAAACCCTAAAGAAACCTTAGGGTTTCGTAGAACCTTAGGGTTTAGTATTTCTGCGAAACCCTAAGGTTTGCCTTAGGGCTTCTTAGAAATACTCTAAGGTACATCGATAAAATCTAATTAGTATTAGATACCTGTTTGTGATAATATCGTGTTGAGCTTATCAAGAGAACATTCGTAAATAGCGAAGCAAGATAAATTATAAAGTTATCTTGAGTAAGTTGAACCAAATAGATTTTCAGGTCTCAATCGAAACAGGGCGCTGCGCGTCACCATAGCACCGACAGCCATTTTGGATCAAATTATCTGTCGCTTACTATTCATACCTGTTATTGTCAAAACTAACATGTTATACCGACAATAACTCTGAACGGACTAAGATTTGGAATTTGCCATAGTAATTTTTATTCAGCTTGAAAATACCTATCCAGCATACACAGCTATTGTGGAAGGTAGACCCAAAACTGGCATCTTCCTTTTATCCAAATCCGTTCAAAAATATGAGCGTAAAAAAGTAACAGACATTTATACTTACAAACTTTCGTTGTATATCTCTTATATTATAATATTAGGCCCGGT
Source organism: Leucania comma (assembly GCA_958295575.1). Taxonomy (NCBI): domain Eukaryota; kingdom Metazoa; phylum Arthropoda; class Insecta; order Lepidoptera; family Noctuidae; genus Leucania; species Leucania comma. The sequence continues at coordinate 23,585,538 of OY282470.1, read as the reverse complement.
TTCTACCAAAGCGGAGAGGAGAGGAGACGAGAGGAGATGTGTTGTGAAGCTGGCAGGTTATTTCCACTAAAGCGGAGAGAAGAAGTGTAGCGGAGAGGAGACGTGAGCTTAGTGTAGCAGAGACGTGAGCTGTGAGAGAAAAGGCACGGCGAGAAGGTAGCGGGGGCAGGGTGCGAGAGTGCGTGCACCGCCAGGCCGCCTGACTAGACACCGCTTGCTCGCTCGCCACTCAAAATTCTATAGAAAAATGAGACATCTCCTCTCCTCTCCGCTTGATCTATTTCCACCAAAGCTAAGCAGAGAAGAGATGAGGAAATACGAAATCAGATTGGTTTATTAAAATACATCTCCTCTCGTCTCCGCTCCTCTCCGCTTTGGTGGATACCGAGCCTTAGTTTGATTTGGGAAGAATTCCTGTTTCGGCACCAATTGTTTCGGCACCAAAGCTATTCCTCTTTCCGCACCAATAGCTATGTTAGCTTAGTACCGAATCTGGAAATAACATACCAAAAATACCTATTGGTACCGAAAGAGGAATAGCTTTGGTGCCGAAACAGGAAAACTTCTGATTTTGTAGGTTTTTATGTAGTTTTTTGCAAAAAATTCTTTTCTAATCACGTAAGAAGGTCTAAAAATATTCAGATCTATATTTAGTGAAAAAATTAAAACTATCTCCACAAAGCGAACCGCCAACCATGAATAAATACATGGCTAATTCTATTTCAACTTACGTAACACAACGTTTCCATAATTTACAGTTTAATGAAATTTTACGCAAAGAAATTTGAATAACTTCCGCTCTTAAAACTTGTGTTATAATACTGTTTTTAATTTCTTACTAATTAACGGTTTTAAAGTCGTAAATGTTTAGCATATGACGAAGGCTTTTAGTCTTTTTTTCGGGTGGGAAATAACCCAATATCTTTTCTCACTCTGACTGTCATATTTTACTGACTAAAACCCATCTGCGTTCCTTCAGTTGCCCTTTGCATTCCAGGGTCATGGTAAACATACCTGCAGCTCTATCAGGCATTGTACGGGCCCAGCGGAGTCGAAGCCTACTCGGGCCATGGTCCGATTTCTGAAAGGACGGTCCGGCCCCGTATGTAAGGCTAAAAAAGAACGGGGTGGGTTTTTTAGTCAGTAATAGTCTAACACTATCTCCTGCCCCACCCAAGGGCGGGAGATGTCATTGGATGATTTTAACCCACCAAAAAACAAACAAAAAAAACCCAGTTACCAAAAAACAATTAAAAAGTCCCAAACAAAACATATTTTAATCACTCTGATTCATTTGATGGCAGTATTTTTTGGTTCAACCAACTGTATCAAATGTCAGATTGTCAGTCGTTGCGTACTAACTGCCTACAGGTCATTGCACTCGATCAGCTGTTGTTTACTTAAAGAAATTAATTTCGTACATGCGTTTATTAATTCGAGTTTTAGGAAAAAACTTCAAATTTTATTTTTATTTTTACAAATCGATAGTGTTTCATGTACCAGATCGACCTTCCACGGGATTAAAACGCTCAAAATTTAACGGTGTAGAAAATCGATAGCTTTAAATTGAAACCTTTTTTGTACGAGATACATAAACTTATTGTTTATGATAAAATCAGCCTTTAGCTTAGTTAGGGGCTCGTCACTTAATAGCATTTAAGGGCGATAGATCAGTAAGTAAGGTAAAGCTGGGATTGACCTGCTTTTTCAAGGATTTGTAACATATAAGCCTTCTTTCAGGCCGTAGTGATCGTATCAAACCGTTTATGTAATTCACTGGCTTTCAATTTGTAATGAATCTACGCTGAAATTTGAACGACTGCCACAAAGGGTGTCAATTAAAAAATCAATAATAAGTTAATCACACTTAAAAAAAGTATATAAAGAAATTGTCAAATAGACATTATAAATTTAAAAATAAATAAATCATCAATAATTAAAATAACAAATTAAACAAAACACTTTAAAAACAATTGACGTGTAAAAGTGATTTTATTTTAAAAACCTATTTGCCAACATTTATCATTTAAAAAAAACATACATATTCAATTTCAATTATAAATATGAGGGACCGCTGGCGTGCTGATGTGTAATGCATTATAAGTATCGCTGTTGGTTTTCTAAATAAATAAAGGACGCAAAAAGCAGCTTCTAGTTTGAATATCATAATTTTGTTATGGAGGTGTTGTAACCAGGCTATTGGAAACTCAACTGGGGTCTTGATGCTGAAATACGTATTGGATCGGAGTCTCGCCCAACACCCAGTTAAATATAATTGACGATATACGTCAGATCACGGTGCTGCTCATAACTATGATTTCGCCGACACTGCCTGGCGCTCAGCGCATTTTAATATGACATGCCTTGCCTAGCTAGAAAACGTGTCGCTATTCAGTATCGACTTATAACTGTTTCTTATCGTATTTTCTATAGCTATTTTGCACCAAGCTTGTGATTATGGAGAAATAGTAAGTACCTATAGCATAGCATAGCATAGCATCAGCCTTATAATGTTCCCACTGCTGGAACTCAGGCCTCCTCTCTAGGAGAGGGAATGGACCGTAATCCAACAAGCGGGCCCCGTGCAGGTTGCTGGATGTCATATGTCTTTGAATATTTTGGTTCTAGGACATGCCGGTTTCCTCACGATGTTTTCTTTCACCGTTTTAAGAGCAGTGGTGATGAAATAAATTACACAAAGGTTCGAACCCCCGACCTAAAGCTCGTAAGTCGGGGCCGTTACCACTCGGCCATCACTGCTCTAGTCGGGGCCGTCACCCTACCTACCTAATATATATATATATAATATAATAGGCACCTATATATGTACCTTTATGTCCATCATGATCAACCATTCGTCCATTGCTGGACCTGGCCTCCACAAAAAGTCGTCACAGCGACTGGTCTTCCGACGTCGACCACATCATCGCTTGCTATCAGGTGAGATAGTGGTTAATCGCGAACCTGCTAATAATGCCGCCGGGATTCCGATCCCGATTTCCGGCCACCGTAGGCGCGGGCTTGCGGAAGGCGTGCAATGGGTAGCACGCTGTCCGATCGTCCGGTAACCGACCGGACCGAGCCCATGTCGTCGACGGTGCGTTCTGTTCCCGCACGTCTCAAGGAGCTGTCAGCACACTGAAGGGGCCCAGCCTGCTAGTTGCAGGCAGGCAGGGTCGAAGCCTACTGGGGTCATGGGTCAGCTTCCGAAAGGAATACCCGGCCCCGGCACGATAGACTACGAAGGAACGGGGTAGGTTTTTAGTCAGTAAGAGTCTGACACTACTTCCCGCTCCGCCCAAGGGTGGGATTTGTCATTGGATGATTTTACCTACCATAAAAAAAAACCTGCTAATAATAATAATGTATATTGTAAAAAGGAGAAACTGACTGACTGACATACAGCCGAAACTACTAGGATTGGGAGCGCGAAATTTCGTACAAGGCTTCCTTTTATGATGTAAGCAAGTACTAAAAGGTGATTTTCCAAAATCAGCCCCCTGAAGGGATGAAATAAGGGGCCAAAAATTTGTATGGAGAGACCTACTTGCATGCTAGTGAAGCCGCGGGCAGAAACTAGTCTATATTTTTTTAATGTTTTCCACTACTTCGTAGAAGGTTGTTACATTAATCTGTCCTAGCTCAGAGGACACCGGTGTCCTCTCACATCCACGCCACTATAGGCCTTAATTCCGATGTTTAGAGTCTACTTTTGTATGAACAAGTTGGGTAGTTGTGGATCGAAGTGTTAAAAAAAAAAAAAAATGATTGTAGGGTAGGAAGGTAGGTAGGTATGGTAGGGTAGGTAGTCAGTTGATGGAAGCAAAGCACGGGTAAAAACTAGTAAAAAAAAAAAAAACTTGCTGACGTTTGATGATACTGGTAGAATTTCTCTATGTAGAGCCTTTTACCAAGAATTTGTTGAGTGTTGTTTTCGCAGTCAGAAAAATCGATAAAAATATTTGTCGCTTTCTTCGCTCGTAATGAGGAAATAGTTTAAACGATGACAAATATGCAAATAATAAATCAAGCTTTAACCAATTCCTTCTTTTTATAATTAAAATTTACAAAATATATAATCATCGAAGTTGCTGACATAACGTCAATCAACAGCCTATTGCACAGCATTTCGTCAGTTTAACGACCGTTAAATACAGTAGTTAACAAGGTTTAACGTTCCAGTTACATCATTTTAACGATTGATTGGTCGTTAATAAATAATCGATCTATTGACGTTTCTGTCCTTGAATTGTTTGTTTATTACGTTGGTACTATACTCGTGAGTTCAAGCTGTCAATTGATCAGCCAAGCCTTTTTTCAACTACATATATGGCTTTCAGTTAAATCATATTATTCAAATCATCAATAAAATCAGTAGTACTTTTTTTTAAATATAGTTCTAAATTGTATAAACTTCAAATCATTCCATGGCCTTTTGTAATTGAGGAAGTGCACTATTTTAAAACTTAAATATATAAACCTTTATTTGTGTGTGTACATCCTTTGGAGGTCCTTAATAAATAAATAAGTCAGATACAACTGAAGATCAGTTTGTTTTACATGGAATGAGTGCTTTTTTGACTTTAAAATAAATAAAAAAAAATACCGTAAAACACAACACCCCTAAATAATACTGGTTGGTTTTTTTTTTATGGTAGGTAAAATCATCCAATGACAAATCCCGCCCTTGGGTGGAGCGGGAAGTAGTGTCAGACTCTTACTGATTAAAAACCTACCCCGTTCCTTCGTTGCCTATAGTGCCGGGGCTGAGCCTTCCTTTAGATTTTAGGGTTTCAAACATGTTGAAGGCACACACTTCCAGTCGACAGCGATGCGGAGGAGTTTTATGACGCCATATTTTAGCCAGGAATAATTGCCTTTTGTGTATGTTTTAATTAATAATAATAATAATTTTATTTATTCAGACATCATTGATCCATCAATTAATTGGTTGAGAGTTTTTATTTTCCTTCTAAATTGTGTAAAAGTGACTGTAGTGACGAAAGAAATAATTATAAGCTTGGATACAATAATAATTATACGAACAGATAAATAAGTTAATCATATTGAAAGAATAATCTTATTAAAAGTAAAATGTTGGAAATATTGAATTTCATGTATTAAACTGAACAGCTATGTCAAATCACGTCATTTACGTGTATTTTCTCTTTTGTAAATATGACAATAATGGAGTAAAACATACCAACCGTAACTATTTGTACAAAAAAAAAAAAACAATTTGCAATATTGCAATTTTTTTTTCTTTTTGTACACACCTAATGATTATAAATAAACATACGACTAAACTACTTGTAACTTCTATCAAAAATCTAAAAAGACACGGAGTAGTCTTTGTATATAAAGGATGGTCACCCATCATAGTACCAACCTCAGCAAGTGTCGTTTAACGTTACCTTGTAGCTGTTATTATTTAGCCAAGAGCTTTACATGTTGCTACAGTATTCGTAAGCTAAGTACGGACATGATTGATTAGTTCACTCGTAATGTGATGTCAGCCAGAGCCAAGTGAAAGTATCGTCTCCCGTTGGTCGGCAAGTACAGTTATTTAGTAGTAACTTATGGATATGTAGCAGTTACTGTTAATATGTTGATATATTGGTTTCATCTTAAAACGGTGATTATCTTAATACGATTTGCTTTGGTCAATTTATATTTGATATTCCCAATATCAGTTTTCAATGTTTTGGTGGAATCGAGCCTCAGAAGCTAAAAGCATAGTTTAATTTTTTTTTTCTTTATCTAGTTCTCGCAAGAGCTCTGCCTGTATTTATTTATTAAAACTTTTTGCACAAGTAAATAACACAGTACAAAGGCAGACATTTTCTACTAGTCGATTGTACGAGTAGCTGTAAGTGCGATACAGAAACAACATGGCAAGTGCAATCTAGTAATTAGACGATTAGAAAAGAAATAAATACGTACTTAAATACATACATAATTATGATTAAGCAATGATAAGATTTTCAAAGCATTCACTATAATTCATAATAACTAGAAACAAAATAAATTTGTTCAATGTGTCACCCTATTCAAAGGTGTTTACAGCTTAAATTTGCTGTTGCGTAATGAAGTTAGTATTCGTGTATGGCCAAAAAATATTTCCGAAAAATCTTAAGAATTGCTTTTGAGCTTCAAAGTATTTCTTTTTATTCAAAACAAAAGTTGTTATGGACATTTTCCCAATGTTTCGGGTCATAATTTTAATTTTGATAATTGTAACGACTCATCTTCACATTCAAGTGTTGTGTAAAGTGGGTTGTGGGAATCATGATGCAGAAAAACAATAACTGTTTGTAACAGATGTCTTCTCCCATTCACGCTCGTTTCACTGAGAGAGCAGAGTTCAAACTAGTTTATAGTATCTTTTTAAATACCTAGTTTACTTTGTAAATACCTAGTTTCTTATGAGAAAGCGTACGGTACGGACGCGCCAGTAATAATTTTACAAAAAATAAATAGTGCTTTAAACGAAAGTGAAACCAAGTGCTCTTTATCTAAGTTCATAATTAGTAAAACTCAACCGACGCAACTTTGGTCGTTTATTGATATTCATCAACACACTCAAGCGAGCGGCAGCGTCAAGTGTTACTCCTCACCCCCTCGGGGAAAAGAGACGGGCTGCGAATATTCATCTCGCTCTCGTCGTGGTGCTGCGCGGGCGTGCTTCCGAATATACCGAGTGTAGCTATACAGTCACTATGAGTGTCGTTCGATCGCCACCGCCATCACCTATTACGTGTAACGAAGGCAATAGAGATTCGATTCTAACGATGAGTGGTATTGATAGGTCTGAAAGGATTGGTGGTTCACAACCAGATCTGCGAAAAATTGCCCTGTCTGACAATACCAACCAAATAACTTTTCGCTCCAAGCGGAAACAGCCAAATGATGACTTTGGGGCTGAATTCGAAAAATTTCAAACCAAAATGGAATCGCTTATCATGGAAATGGCGAGGACTCAAACTGAAAATATTGGAAAAATAGCCCAGGATGTATCAATAATAAAGGAGCAAATCAGTCTGATCAAGGTAACAACTGATCTTCTGTCCTCAGAACAGGCCAAAATAAAATCGGAATTATCTGACATCTCCAGCTTTAGAGCTAACATCGAGCAAAAAGTTGTAGCGATAGAAAGCGAAATAGCATCACTAAAAGCTGGTCCCGCTTCCACGTCTAATACTTGTTTGCTTAGCTATGAAGATTTTGTATCAGAGACCTACGAACGATCTCAGAGGGAGAAAAATGTTATTATACGAGGAATAAAAGAGATACAATCATCTAACCTCGAAGAAAGGCGCTCCCATGACAGTGAAGTAGTAAAGAAGATACTAAAAATGGTTGTCTCAGACCACATGGAACCTACGAAAACTATACGACTAGGAAAGTATAATCCTGATACATCGAGACCTATAAAAGTTATATTTTCTACATCTGAAGGAGCAAAATTGATATTACGCAATAAGTCAAACATTAAATCTGCTGAAATTAAAATCTACTCTGATGAAACACCCTACCAACAAAAGTATCGGAACAATCTAAAAGAAGAACTGAAACGGCGACTAGCAGGAGGTGAAAAAGACATCACTATAAAATATATCAAAGGCGCACCTAAAATCACGAAAATACAACCAAAAAACTAGATGAACAAGATACAGATGATACAACCCCAAACAACACTACTCACGATATAACAGATTCATACAGCAATTTAATTAAAAATACCAAATCACTTAAATTTCTCTACGCTAACGCACGTAGTATAGTGAAGCCAGGTAAACTCGATGAATTAAACTGCATTTTACAATATAGCATATCTAGCCCTATACATTTGATTATCTTAACGGAAACGTGGATCAAGTCTGATTTTGAAGCCAAAAGTTTGAAACTGCCAAACTACACCCACTATAATAATATAAGAAAAGGTACCAGAGGAGGCGGAGTATCCATATTTGTCCATGACTGCCTAAAACACAATTACTCAGAGGAACTAAATAAAGAAGACAATCACTATTTATGGGTTCATTTAGATAAATACTCGTTGGATATTGGCGCCATATACAAAACTCCAAAATCAAATAACTCTGGATTTCTGGAAGAATACTCACAACAGCTGCTGAGAAAAAAAAGAGGTTTAGTTTTTGGTGATTTTAACTATGACTTACTTAATCCTAATCGATCAATAAATAATTACACTAAAACACTGCTAGAAAATGGATACGTAATCCTGAACAAAATCGATACAAAATTCAGTACCCGTGACTCACAAACAAAAAAATCAATTCTTGACCACGTTTCATCAAACCTGAAAAATCATAAATTTCATGTAACTATAGTGGAATCCCCAATGTCAGACCATAAGCAAATATACCTGGAAGTGGGAAAATATATGCCGGAAACAAGAAAGAAAACTAAGTATTGTGCTATAGACTACACAGGACTATACCAGACAGTAGAAAATGCAGTCACCAATATTTTGGATAGTGACTACGATAACTTAGAACATATGATAAAAAAAGCAGTAAATGAAAATAGAATACCAAAATTTAAAATCCTTAACACTATTAAATCAGACTGGATTAACAAAGATATTATTCGAATGATAAACCAAAGAAATCGGCTATGGTTAACTTGCAAGAATAACCCCAACGATGCCTCAATAAGAAAAGATTATATAGCCCTACGTAATACCGTATCTAAAAAAATACAATATACCAAAAGTAACTATTATCACAAAGCTTTCAAAAACTGTGAAAAAAAACCTTTAAAGATGTGGAAGTTAATTAAAAACTTAGCTGAAAATAAAACAAAGTCATGCTCTGCTCCTTCAAAATTAGATACACAAGCTGGTCCAATAACAGACATTACAGATATATGTAACTTTTTCAACACTTTCTTTGCTTCTATAGGCTCTATTTTGGCCAACAAAATAAAAAAGGACAAGGCAATAACACATACGCTTTCAAGCACTCAAACAGGTAAGTCTGGTACCTCTAGCACACATGAGCTACTCCATCTAACTCCAACTACAGTAGAAGAAGTAGGTAAAATCATAGATAACCTTAATCCAAATACTAGCACAGGCTTAGACGGTATTGGGTGCAAAACTATAAAATGCGTCAAAAACTTAATTATACATAAACTTACGACTAGTATCAACTATTGTCTACAAAATGGCATCTTCCCTGATTCTCTCAAGGTAGCTAAAGTGATTCCAATCTTTAAGTCAGGAAAAAAGTCCGATCCAGGTAATTATCGCCCCATATCTGTCCTCCCAATCATTTCTAAAATCTACGAGAAAATATTACATAAACGCTTAGATAACTATCTTAATGCTATTAACTTCTTCTCTAATAAACAATATGGCTTTCGAACAAAATCCAATACACTAACTGCTACAATCGATCTTGTGACCAACTTGAAAAACAATATTGATGAAAAACGCATAGCTCTCGGTGTATTTGTCGACTTAAAAAAGGCATTTGATACAATTAGCCACAACCTCCTTCTTCAAAAATTGTATGATATCGGTATCAGGGAAACTGCCCTCGACATGTTTCGGTCATATCTCACTAACAGACAGCAAACTGTGCGTATTGGGGATGCTCAAAGTCATAGTGAAACTCTAACCTACGGCGTACCTCAGGGCTCTATTCTTGGCCCTTTGCTGTTCATAATATATGTAAACGACATACATAACCTATATCTGGCCGGTGACATAACACTCTATGCAGACGACACCAGCTTATTCTTGTTTGGCAACGATATTGAACTGATTATTGAACAAGCACAGCAAGACTTAGACACTCTCTCAAAGTGGTTCCAAAGTAATTTACTAACAGTTAATATATCTAAAACAAATTACATTATTTTCAGCGCTAAGAATAAAACAATAGGAAACCACTCAACTCTATACATAAATAACGAACCTATAACCGAAGTCAGTTCCGAGAAATATCTCGGACTCCACCTAGACAAACATCTGACGTGGCAACCACACCTAGATAAACTGAGATCTAAACTATCCTCTGTTATGGGAGCACTTCGAGGCATCGTTCGCTGCCTGCCAAAATCTGTTAGGTATATTATATATAACTCCATGGTAAAACCTCATATTGACTACCTAATAGAGGTTTGGGGCACTGCAGCAAAAACCAATTTAAAGCAAATCGAAACATGTCAAAATAAACTAATCAAACTACTATTTCACTACCACTACTTAACTTCTACAGAAAAGATTTACAAAGAAACTAAATTAATGACACTTTCGCACATATATACATACAACACGTGCATATTAGTATTTAAACTACTGAATAAAGATATACACTCTAAAATAACGTTTACAAGGAAAGGACAAACACAAAAACGCATCACTAGACGAAAAAACAATATCTGCTTGAGACGACCTCGAACCAACTACGGAAGAAAGAACATATTATATGAGGGAGCAGAATTATACAACAAATTGCCTAATGACATAAAAGAGATCCAATCCTACACGTTATTCAAAAAAACCTTGAAACATCACATCTTGAAAGATTTTTCCCGTTTTAATTAATTCAATATAAAGTTCCATAAATTAAATACCTTTTCACGTTAAAATACATTTACATATCATGAACATTAAAATAATTTAATAAGTGAAACTACAGAATTCAAAAAAAGAAAAAAAAAATAGTAATAATCTATTTTTTTTTTATATTTTTAAATGTTTGTTTAAATGTGTTTTTTAATTTAAAGAAATATTTAAAAATGTTTTAAAATATGTTTAAAGAGTAAAAAACAAAAAAAAAAATTGAATAATAATAATCCAATTAACAAACCAAATAGACTCAAAATAACAAATCATAGATACAATAAAAATATGTAATTGCTATTGACTTGCCTATAAGAAACGATACGTAATGAGTTCAGTAATACAACAAATATGTACTGTTTTTTACTGTTACCCGCAAATTGTGAATAACTTCTGTTGAGCTACTACTTAATAGTTTATTTAAGTACCTACTTTTCTCACATATTTAGTATCTAAGAATAACTTGTATTTCTCATTCTAAGTGAATTGTATTCTTTTTGAGAAATAAATATCTTAAACCGTAAACACTCAGTAGAAATTCTTCTGGTACCTAAGGTATTCTTTGTGACGTCTTTTTTTATATGGTTCTAATCTCCCACTCTTTCGTATTAGACTTTTACCTGACTAAAACCCACTCCTATGTTCTTTCTTTGCCTTTCGTTCCCAGGTTTTTTCTTTGAGAAGCGAACCTATAGCCCCAAGAAGCTTCGATCCTGCAGCGCCCCTACGACTTACTGCCATCTCTTTAAAGCGCGCGTGGAATAGTACGCTCTGTAGCTAATCGCGACGCCCCCGCAAGGGGGCGTGGCGAGCGGTTTCGGGGCTTCGCCCCCTGACCGCGGAGTCCTACCGCGGCCCGTTAAAACGGACCCGTCGTTAGGTGGCCTACTAGTGGCCTAGCTAACTAGAGCGATAGAGCTCTATGTGTATCTGTATGTATGTGTGTACTGTAGGCGCGTTACGGCGCTACGTTGATATAGCGCCGACTCTTCACGACACACCGGCGGTCAGTCGCCGCCAGGTGAAACCCCTAGTTACCTAGAGGAAGCCCAGCGGGGGACGACCTGCGACAGGTGTGCCGGCTTGTTACGAACCTACAGTAGGCATGAAACACTCGTCTAACCCGCTTCCAGAGCGAGCCGGTCACGTGTTAGACCGCAGTGTCGACTTATGTTTGTGTGTGAGCAACATTGTATGTGTGACATTACTCAGTGCACGTGCACCGAATAGTAAGCCTAAGCTATCTACTCGGTGCGTGAGTTTGGCGAGTGAGTAGTGGTGAATGTATGGGCGATTTGTACCGTGCCTATATTAACTTAGCACACGGTACTTATCGGGGTGCGTGTAGTATGTGGAGTCTTATTGTTTGAGTAGGTCGCGTGTAGACTGGTACGACCTACTCAGGCGTCAATCCGGGGAAGTTGGGGACTCACTGCCCGCAATTAGATCGCGGGGGAGTCGTCTCGCGTCAGGTGGGCGCGCGTGCCAGGGTGCCAGGTGCTTGACGTGGGGCCAAGCTGAGGCGTCGGCACGCGCGAACATACCCTTCGCGAGGCGCCGCACAAACTCGTCCAGGCTCTCAATCCCGAGGTCTCGCTGTATAATGTCGTTCCTCACGTAGCGAGGGGCGTCGACGACTCTACGCAAAGCGAGGCGTTGTTGCTTGCGGAGTCCTTCTCGGCTCGTCTCGCTAGTGAGGGCGAACCATGCTGGAGCGGCGTACGTCAATACCGGGCGTATGTATGCCTTGTATATTCCCAGTTTGACGCGCGCCGGGAGTCGGGACGAGAGCACTGGTTTGAGCCTATGGCGGACGACTCTACCCTGCGAGGCGACATTGCGGGCGTGAGGTCCCATAGTGAGTCGTCTGTCGATGGTCACCCCCAGGTACTTAGCCCGGGGGGCCCAATCGATCTCGACTCCGCTGAGTTTCAGACGTGGTGGTAGAGGGCAACAGCCGGTAATCAATGCTTGCGTCTTACCCACGTTAACCGACAGTCGCCACTTGGCGAGCCAGCCGGGAATTGTGTCTAGCGCGCGCTGCATCTTCGTCGCCGCGTACTTTGCGTTGAGTGACGTTGTTATGTACGCGGCGTCGTCGGCATACAGCGCGAGCGTGGCATCTGCAGTTGTAGGTATGTCGTCGGTGTAACGTGAGTAACACGCCGGCGAGACACAGCTACCTTGCGGTACGCCCGCTAGGATAGGTCTAGGGGCGGATAGTGCCCCGTCGACCACCACTCTGAAACACCTGTTGGACAGGAAAGCTTGCACCACTTTTACTAAGCGACGGGGCGCGCTTGAGGTGGCTAGTTTGTAAACTAGCCCTTCGTGCCAAACTCTGTCGAACGCCTTTTCCATGTCGAGGAATACTGCTACCCCGTACTCTCTCTTGTTCATCGCTGATGACAGGAGGTGCAGTACCCTCGACAACTGGAGCGTCGTGCTGTGCTCCGCACGAAACCCGAATTGTTCAGGGCGCGGAGAGATGTGAGGCGACAGGTGTCGCAGCAGGAGTTGCTCGAACACCTTAGAGATCGCTGAGAGGAGGGTGATCGGCCGATAGCTCTCCGGTTTCAGCGGGTTCTTTCCCGCCTTGGGCAGCATAATGACGCGCCCCTCCTTCCAAGATGCGGGGAAGGCCCCCGTGCGCAGTATACCCGTGTACAGGCGCGCCAGGGCCGCAACAGTACGGTACGGCAAGTGGCGCAGCGCTGCGTTGGTTATACCGTCGGCACCGGGGGCCTTACGTGGCTTGGTTCGTAGGATGGCGCGTCTAACTACGCCAGGCGAGAAATAGACGGGGTCTTCGTCGGGGGCTATCGGCGTCGCGAAGTAGTCTCTAAGGTGTTGCTCGACTGCTGCGACATGGTCGTGCTCAGTGGTCGGATTCGGGCGGAACTGACGCTCCAGGTGCTCTGCGAAGAGCTCGGCGCGGTCCTCGGCTACGTACTTAAGGGCCCCGTCGTCGGCTTGCAGAGGGCGTACCGGAGCTGGGGTGTTTGTGAGCTGGCGGCACAGTCTGTGTGTCGCCGTCCAGTCACATGCTGCTGAGTCAATACGTTCCTCCCAGCTCTCGGTGTCTAGGGCCTCTAGCTCGGTCTTTACCTTTGCCGCAAGTCGATTAAGTTGCGTTTTGATAATAGGGCAACGCAACTGTTGCCACTGCTTGCGTAGGCGCCTCTTACGAGTGATCAAAGCATGTACTCGGGGAGGTAGGGGGGGCTGTAGCCCTCTCCCCTGCGGCTGGGATGTTGTCGTCGCCTCTGCCAAGGCGCTCTTCACGCAAGCAGTGATGTCGTCCGCTAGTAGGTCGACGTCTGCGGCGGCAAAGATGGGCCGAGTTGGCGTAGTGGTCGCAAGCTTTTCAGCGAAGGACGTCCAATCCGTGCATCGACGTGGCGCTAGGGGTTTCACTCGGGTCGGCATACCCGATAGGACGACGAGTACAGGATGGTGATCGGACTGTAGCTCGTCGTCCAAGACCTGTTGCGTGATCTGGCAGCGCAGGCCCGCATGGATCACAATGTCCAGCACGTCGGGCATGTGCAGTGGGTTTTCTGGGTAGTGAGTGGGCGTCTCAGGGCCGGACACTGTGTATCCATGGGCCTCCGCGTCCGCGAAGAGCCGTCTCCCCTCGCTGTTTTGCTGCAGGGCGTTCCACGCCGGGTGCTTGCAGTTCATGTCGCCGGCGAGGATTGCTGGCGACTCGGAGGCTGCTAGGGTGGCCCTCAGCTCGTTGAGGTCCAGTCGAGCCGAGGGCGGCTTGTAGCAAGCATACAAGCGGATGTCCTCGCCGGCAACGTGCAGTTGAACGCCCTGCACGTAGAGCGAGTTGAGTGACGGTGAGGGGGCCTCCTGGTGGACGACTCTTCTCCTTACTAGCACCGCCAGACCACGGTACCGGGTGTTGTTCGCCGACCTTTCATCCCTCCTGTAAACGAGGAAACCCGGGAACCTGACCCTATCTTCAGGCCCCAGGTGCGTCTCGCTTATCAGCGCCACGTCGATGTTTTGTTCCCTCAGGAGAAGGCGGAGTGGGGCGACCTTGTCCCGAAGGCCCCGGGCGTTCCAGTGGAGCACCCTTAACGGCCTAGCCATGGCACAAGGTAAGTAACTTGGCCAGGCCGTCAAGGATGACCTGCTCCGGGCTCTGCCCCTGTCTGATGGCCTTAATTAAGTCCATCAGCAGTTGTATCGCGCAGGTCGTGATTTCAGAGCTGGGGGCCCCCTTGGGGGCGATGTTGGTGGTGGTCGTGGTGTTGGGGGTGGTAGCGGGGGTGCGTTTGGCCTGCACCCCGCTAGCGCCAGCTTTGACGCTCTTCGTCCCCTTCACGACCTGCGTCCCCCTCTGTGGAGGGGCAGACTTCGGGCCTTGATCCTCCTTCCGGGTCGCTGGGGGCTTAGGTTTGCCCTTCCTACCCCCACTCTTCCTCTTCCTCCGCCGGGAGGAGGTGGCCTCCCCGCGTACAGTGGGCCCGTTTGCAGCCGCCATCAATGACGCGCCCTGGTCGCGTTCGTGCTCCTGCACTTGCCCCTGAGTATCTTGTGCGGTGGGTTGTTGTCGGCGCGTCGATGTCGACGTGATGGCGACTGTACCCGCCCGCTTGTTCCGTATCTCCCTTTGGAATACGGGGCACCTGACATGGCACGCTGGATGCGGGCCCCCGCAGTTTGCGCAAGTGGCCGGCTCCTCTCTGGGGCGTGGACAGTCTCTCGCTACGTGCCCCTCTCCGCATCTAACGCAGGCGAGCGGGCGGTGGCACTGGTGCGACGAGTGCCTGAATTTCTGGCACCGGTGACATTGTGCGGGCCCACGTTTGCCACGCCATGCCTCAATCTTGACCCCCCGCATGTTCATGAACACTTGGGTGTCGTAGATTCGACGCACGTCCTCCGTACGCCGCAGCACGACGTGGAAAACACAGCCGGGTTTTCCTTGGCGTCCCCTAATGTGACGCACGTACTCCGGCTCGTATCCTAGTACGCGGAGTTCCTCCCCTATCTCCTGGGGGTCAGTGTCGGCAGGCAACCCCCGGATGGCTACCTTCACATTCTTGTCCGCTGGTAGGGAATAGGCGAACCAGCTGACGCCCTCTTCCTTCTCCAGCGCCGTCAGGTAGCGCTGGACCAGCCGGTATTCATCCTCGGACTCGGGCGAGAATCGAACCCCCGAGCCGTAGGGGCGAGCGTTGGGCGGCCGGCCTAGCTTGGCAGCCAGTTGCCTGAAGTGCGACGCCCAATTAGGTAACTTTTCCACTACCAGCGGTGGGTAGCGGGGCTTCTTCCTTTGCCCCTTTGCCGGTGCCGAGTTCGAATCGGCGGGGGCGGGCGCGGGGGCAGCACTGGCGACACTGTTTACATTAACAGGTAGGCCACTTACCTTGTTAAGTACGTCCGTGTTTGCCTGAGGCGAGCGGGTGCCGCAGTACCGCTTGGCTCCCTCAGTTGCCTCGTCCGAGCTCCGTCTGCGACGTTGAGGCCTGGTCACCATCTCCAGGTCTTCCGTCGACGGGGTTGGGGACATCGGGGTGTCCAGGTCGTCCCTGTCTCCTATCACCTCACTGCACACCGACGCGAGCGAGAGACTCGAGCCTGCACGCGAGGAGCAAGCCGAATATACGGCAGGCGAGTCGTAGGCCGAGGCGCGGGGCGCAGCGGGCGAGACGGGAACAGGGGGCGACGCGGGCTGCACGGTCGCCGTGCGCAGTCTCGGGTCGCGAGAAGAAGGCACTGCTCTACCCGCCAACGATTGACGGGGAGCTGGAACGAGAGGGAGCGGAGTCTGTACGCGAGTCGCGGCGAACAAACCGGCTGTGGTCACTCGCGTAGACGGTGGCGCCACGGGGCGCGCGGCGGACGTCGACGGAACTGTAGCAGGAATGTTCCCAACAACATTCTCATTGGCCGCGACGCGCGCGTACGAGACCGGGCGGGTCGTTTTTGCTGTTAGCTGGCGGCTTTGGTCGGGTGGGTTGGCAGCTCCTTCCGTTGCCTGCCTCTGAGATGGCTTGGCGGCCGGTGTTTTTCCGCTGCCTGCGGGTTTTTTCGATCTACCCTCAACTAACTTGGTGGTAGATTCCTTTGTTCTCTCGGTCGGTTGAGGAACATTTTTCGGTGCTGGACCGGGCAACGCCGCCCGGACATTCGGGAGGGACGTTGTCCGGTTCAGTCCTGGACGATCTCCTGCTGGTACTTCACTTCGGCCGGCGCCTCCACGGTCCGATGGACTGCGGGCGCCCGGCTTCATCTTCTCATGCGGCTTCATGGGTAGTTGGTATCTTCAGTTTTGAGTAGCCTCCGCGACCACTTCGGTGTCAGGACACCCGAGGACACTCGCGAGAGGCCTTCCCTTCGTGCTGTCGCCGGTACAAATTTGAATTTGCACCGTCGACAACACAAACGGTCGGCCCAATTTGAAACGGGTCCGTGCGGTAAAAGTAGGTAGACGGAGAACAGTATGGTACGGAACACAGTCACACTTGCTAACTACTGGGCTACTGGCCGATCCAATAGGAATAGTACGCGCTGTTGACGACTCGAGCTCTGTCCAGACGTTCACTGGACTTCTTTGAATTAGCTTCTTAGATTATTATTATGGGTATTCGGGATTATTCGAGAGAATTACCGTATCGTTGGCACGAGCAACTAAAGGAACACAGATACGTATAGTCCGTAAAAGTTTAACCAGCCCTCGCTCCATTAAGAGCGGGAGAGAGCTATTTAGTGATTTTCCACCTCAAAAAAATGATGAATATTATCAGTGTTTGTACTATTTGTGGTTTGATTCTTAGATCAGGTACCTCGAATATCTCATAACCAGTCAGGAACATTGTTTTGGGTCCGGTTGGCTGCTCTTCCTGGCTGTTTAACTCTGTCTAACCCCACGGTGATTGCGAGGTTTGATGTGATAAGCTATGCGGAGTCTGCGTTCCCTGACTGTGGACCTTTAAATCAAAAGTGAATAGATTACTTCTAGATGAGCGTGTTACATCGTTAATCATATCATTGCTTACATCAGATGAGATACAAAGTCTCCTACCGCGTCTACGCGTATGTATGTATGAACGCAATAAACCCGAAAAATATCAAATGGATTTTCATGTGTCTTCGACTAAAAAGCATGACATTCATGGGGAAGGTTAGTACATATTATATTAGAGAAAGCACAAAAATTTCAAAGATTTCTAACACCAGTACGAAACCGAGGCGAGTCGCTAATAAACAAAAACAACCTTAATCTCTATTATAAGGACTTTTTTAATTCTTCAATTCTACTTTACTCCTACCTATTGATAATAACTACTACAATCGAGCTGATCTAAAGTCGCTTAAACTTTTACATTTCAAGCAACTGACAGAATAATACTCTCAAAACTGTTTTCTCAGAATCTCATATATCAAAATAATAATCGTGGTTCCATCAAATTATTATGATATTTATAATAATCGCAAAATTGCATCGCGTGTGAAAGTAATTAACGTTACAATAAGAAGTAGATTTATTGTTTAATACGAGTATTATTTGTTTTAAAACTAATTATCATAAAAACTAACGAAACAATAACGGTTTAATATTTTATTTGTACTGTTATTTGTATTTGTTTAGTGTGCAATTTATACAATTTCTAATGTGAATGCAAAATAAATTGTAAGGCTAATAAATGCTAAGGCAAACTTTCTTATCTAGTTTAATGTTTTTTTTTTCAATCCTTCGTTTTTTCTTCCTGCCATCGGCATACCTTATGGGAGGTCTTTCGTCATTGAAAATAGCTCATACCTTAGTAAAAAAAAATAGGTTAATTAGCAATGCAGGCTTACTAGTCCAGTATCTGGCTCTCTTTTTACTCAATTCCAATAAATCTAATTCAAGCTCACTTGCACCTAAGATAAAGAATTTACATTTACATATAACGATAACAAGTTGACGTTGATACCGCTTATATCCGTTGAAGCAAAAAGAAGCGTATCGTAATTCTAACGTCAAAAGGAAGCTGTTGGAATGCCATTTGTTGCGGTTAAGAATAAAAAGATTAAACTTTGGTTAAGGGTTTGGTGGCACCTGCCTAATTGGACGTTTATAGGATAGATGAGACTTTTATTATAAACTTATTTTTCTTTGTGGACCATTCAGTGACCAGGTTTTGGAACAAAAATGATTGCCAAATTAATGTGACATTTGACCTGCATTTAATTTGTGACGGGTTGATCAGAAATCGGACGTTTTAGGAAACTGTTACCAAAAACATTACTTGGGGAATAGAATAAAATGGAATGGAGTGAGTGAAATGGTATAAAATAGCATGGAATGGACTATAATTGAATAGAATGGAACACAATTTAACTATAGACTATAAAATGTTTATTTCACATAGACAAAAAACGGTAACAAACACAGATAACTAAATCAGGAGCTGATAAGCCATGTCAGTGGCCATTAGCACACATATTTTGAAGAGATCGAAGATGGTTATCGAACCTGATGCTACAAGTTTAAGTATACCTCATTCGAAATAGGTCAAGTTTTCGTAGTTTATCCACGGAACATATCAACGGGTAATAGTTGGTAGCATTCTTATTCATTTCATAAGCAGGCTTCGTGCTTTGGCTACTGGTAGCATGGTTTGCACGTGATACGCATGAAAGTGAACCAAATCATTCGGAGAAATGCATTTTGATGGTAATAAGTTGACGCAACCATACCATCATACTACAGGTTCATAACATACACTTATTTATTTGTTAAATGCGTTATGGACACAGAAGTAGAGAGTCGACTTAAAGCTATAAGCATTTGTCTAAAATGCCCATTTGGGTGAAGCAGAAATAAATAGTGGAAGGTGCAATAAAATAGAGAAGGGGAATACAAGAATAGATATACTAATAAACTATAGATACCATACCTAATACAACATAATTATACACACTCACACACAGGGACCTCACATGTAAGTCAAAAATATCCTGAGAGGAATAGTATCCTATGTGCTATTCTAGTACATGATGTATCCGAGTTCTAAGTTTCATTGAAAATCGTTCAGCCATTAAGACGTGACGAAAGAACATACATATAGACAGACTTTTGTATTAACAATATTACTAGTATTAGTCCGCGGTTTCAATCACAGAACATGGTCTATTCCTGGGAGGTTCCTGTTTTAAATTGCAGACATTTCGAAGGAAACGATACAGCATACGGTGGAGGTGGGTCTCGTCGGGTCTTCGTGGAGGCATCGGGCCCTAGTGCTAGATATGGACTGGATTGAGCGGGAATGGGGTGTGGTCGCCTCCATCTGTGAAGCATCGAAGGAGGCGGCCGTAATATATACTTATTATATATATTTTTATTTTATAATAAACTAGTACTTGACTGCGATCCCACTGATGGTAAGCAGTGATGAAATCGTTGATGGTGAGGCGCACTATTTTCTTAAGAGCCTATTCACTCTAGCCTTGAAGATACCTAAAATTATAATCGGACGAGAAGACCGTAGCAGGCTTACTGTTCCAGTCCTTCGTTGTACGCGGTATAAACGACGAGGCAAAACGCTTAGACCGGACCGTAGAAGTTTCAAAAACGAAAGGGTTGATATTCGCCGTTCGTCGGGTTGTCCGATGATAGAATGGTTTTAGCGGAATTAAGTAACAATAATAGAATATTGAGGGAACGTACATTCTTACACCCAAGTCACCACGATAAGAGACGTCCTGGGCGGGAATCGCAGAGCGATCTCCGGCAACCGTAGGCGCGGGCTTATGGACGGCGAACAAAGTTTAGCTTACCGTCCACTCGTCCTATGAGGACCGAAGCCGAGTCGACGACGGGGCGTAGTATTTCACGCGCCCCTCAATGAGATATAGTGAACCATAGGGGCCGGGTAGCCCCATGCCTGCTAGAACTATGGGATCAGTGCTGAAAAGGATCTACTCATGGTTTTGGAACGATAAAGTCAACTGAAAGAATATATAGGTCTGGTTTTAGTCTATAAAAGTCTGACACACACTTCCGCTCCGCTCTAGAGCGGGTTAAGTCATTGGATGATTCCCACCTCAAGAGAAAAACCTTTAAGCTTTGCACATAGCCTCAACTGTATAGCTTACTATATTAGTATTATTATTATTTTATATTTATGGTAGGTAAAATCATCCAATGAGGAATCCCGCCCTTGGGCAGAACGGGAAGTAGTGTTAGACTCTTATTGACTAAAAACCTACCCCGTTCCTTCGTTGCCTTTCGTGCCGGGGCCGGGTATTCCTTTCGGAAGCTGACCCATGACCCCAGCGGGCTTCGACCCAACAGCTAGCAGGCTGGGCCTCTACGGTTTGATTAAGTAGACCAAACAAGCAATAGATATGTAGTTTATATGGCAATTAATTACGCGAAGCAGCGTTTTAGTATCTTCCAATTACACACGTTTAATTGAAACCCACCGCGATCGTCTTTTAATAAAAATTCTTCACTGTTTTTAAAAGTAACATTCACTTTCACTAGTTTCGCATAATTCGGATAAAAGTGTTCATTAATTTCAACATACTTACGTCAAATGTTTGTTTTTTAGCACATTTCTGAATTAGTTGGTTTTATGAATGTGTGTTACTGTCTTTTGAATGTGCTATTAGACAGATTCACGCGATATTTCATGAAATGATAGTCATTAAGAAAGAAAGAAATGCTGTGAAGTTTGCTATTTAAATATTGTTAGAACTTTCTGTACAAACTCAGTTTGTTTGCAAAATTTAATTAATAGACGAAATAAATAATTATTAATGGGAAGTAAAAAATTAAATTCATAAAAATGTGGTTTCTATTTAAAATTCTCGCTAAATAAATTTAAAAGAAATTCAACATGTTTTTGCTCTTTTGAAATTAAAATAGAAAACCCTGTAACTAGGAATGCATATTTGCATTTAGCATCTGCAAAAAATATGAATAGAATTGAGGTGCATTCACTTTCTGTCTAGACAATTCGGTGCCATTTGTTCAGAAATAAAAATTACTGTTGTAACTATTATTTTTGTTTCCTTCTATTTACTTTAATTGTTAAATTAATTAATAAATATAATACCACTTTTACTTTTACGCTTATTTTTATGCTTAATTTTAAAACTAACTTGAGCCATACCCTATCTATCTCAAAGGATCTACGCGGTTTTTCGAAATGTGCAATCAGAGAACATTTCGTAATCAAACAGTAATTCCGGATATTATCACCTACAAGACTAACATTTCACCTCTATTTAAATTATAACATAGAGTTAAAATTTTAACTATTTAAGTTAGGATTGTAAAACAAATATCTAAGATGTAAAACTACTTTATTTCATATTCTATTTGAAATATTTGTTACTTATTTATTGTGCAAACCTCACCAGTGTTTTCTTTTGTAACCCAAAGGTTGACTGGTAGAGAATACCTTGTTGCATTAAGTCCGCCTATGTACCACTACTGTACATGAAGTTTAAATAAATAAATAAATAAAATTACTAGCTTTTGCCGACGGCTTCACAAACATGATAGTTGAAAATTATACTACTGCGATTAAAATTATATTTGCACTATTCCAAGAATAGTCTAAACGTGTACCAAATTCGATCATAAACATACACAATAAACTTTGGCCTTAATTAGTAAAACTAGCTGCTGCCAACGGCTTCACCCGCGAGATGAAAATGATCCAATAAGACAAACGACATATCCTATATGAATAGCATATAGGATATGTACTTTTTCTCCCGAGAGTTTGTTGAGTCTGGACGACTCGTCAGGAGTCATTATGATACTTATAAACAAAATATTACTTACAAACTTTCGCCTTCACAGTATCAGTATGATTGTATATCAAATTATCGATATAATAAATCTATGGTAATCTTCAATTAGTACCTTCAATAACCGCGTGATGAAAATGATCCAACGGGAAAAACTCTTGGGATAAAAAGTACATATCCTATATGCTATTCCAGGACGTCTCGTCAGGAGTCTTTATGATTTATAAACAAAATAATACTCACAAACTTTCGCCTTCATAATATTAGTATGATTGTGTATCAAATTATCGATATAATAAATCAATAATCTTCAATAAAAAAATCATCTCTCATATTATACTTTTTTAACCCTCAACACACCGCCACAAAATATGTAGGCTAGTCCAAGTCCAGCGGTCCACGGTAGCTAATGGGTACCGTTTTAACAACTGCGCAGACGCCGAGAGGTAAATAAACCCACGGTAGCTTCGTATGTCGACAGCAATTAGGTTAGGGGCCTGCATTGTGGGAGGTTTTTTGTGGGAAAGGAAAAAAGTATGAGGTAAAAAGTTTTGATGTGGTTCATGGGTTTTTAGAAGCGTTAACGGGTTAGATTTTTTATGTGGATGATGTGGTAGCGTTATCAACGTTATAATGTTCTTACTATGGCCTTTTTAGGAGGGTATTTTGTGATTAAATAGAAAGAAAATTGAAAATTGCGTTAATTGGCATTACAAAAAACGGTAAAACCTTAAAATAAAACAGCATATACACTGAGTAATGCCAAAAGGGCCTCAGCTCAGCATAATGTCAAATGGTAACACAAAGCACGCTGTCCGATCGTCCGGTAACCGACCGGACCGAGCCCAAGTCGTCGACGGCGCGTTCTGTTCCCGCGCGCCTCAAGGAGCTGCCAGCACACCGTAGAGGCCCAGCCTGCTAACTGCAGGCAGGCAGGGTCGAAGCCTGGGGTCATGGGTTAACTTCCGAAAGGAATACCCGGCCCCGGCACGATAGGCTACGAAGGAACGGGGTAGGTTTTTAGTCAGTAAGAGTCTGACACTACTTCCCGCTCCACCCTAAGGGCGGGATTTCTCATTGGATGATTTTACCTAACATAAAAAAAAAAAAATTATAACACAAAGCCAACACCTGACGCTGATTCTCAGCCGCAGCCCAGGGTGCCTTAAGCTCGAAAACAGAAAATATTCATCAAAAAGTCAAAAAGGTTCTGTGCAGGAACCACGAAAAGTAAATATTGCGATTGTTATTTATAAAACAGTCCAAAAAAAGATTTATGTACGTACCCATTAAACAAATATTAAAACTGAAATAATTATCATTTAACAATATTAGAAACAGATAAGAGTGTTAACAATTAATGACATAGGTAAAACCTAAAATGAAACTAAAACAACAAAAATATATAAAAATGGAATGAATGAGTTCTTGTTCAGCAAACGATTAAGATGGTTCAAACGATACCATATGTCAAGTTCCTTTAAGTAGATTTGGAGTTATGAAGGAACAGATAAACATACATACATAGCCAGTCAATATCATAACCCTCCTTTGACTTTGCCGTAGTCGGGTAAAAATTATTATCAATACAACCCTATTCAAAGGCCATGAAAAAATCACTCAATAAAGTAAAATGAACTAGGCATATTTCAATATCTACAATTTCAATAATTAAAAGAAGTTCCTAATGAGGAAGTACCTAAGATTAGAAGCACATAAGCCATATATTTTCTTTCGGTTAGTAAAAGGCAATGTATGCAATTAGCCATCGGCCGGACATTCCTACTTGACTTAAATAGAATACAAAAAGTTCGAACTTCGCAGCTTTTTCTTCAAGATTTAGTATTTCCTTTAAGAGGTAAATAATTATGGAAGAACTGTTATGGGAAACTGTTTTCAGATTGACATTTTTTTATTTTATTTTTTTATTGTGGGTAAAATCATCCAGTGATAAATCCCGCCCTTGGGTGGAGTGGGAAATAGTGTCAGACTCTTGCTGACTAAAAACGTACCCCGTTCCTTTTTTGCCTATCATGCCGAGGCTGAGCCTTCTTCTCAGAAAACGGCCCTTGACCCCAGCAGGCTTCGACCCTGCCTGCCTGCAGCTAGCAGGCTGGGCCTCTACGGCTCGCTGACAGCTCATTTAGGCGCGCGGGAACACTGCGCGACGACTTAGGCTCGGTCCGGTCGTTACCGGACAATCGGACAACGTGCTACCCATTGCACGCCGTCCGCAAGCCCGCGCCTACGGTGGCTGGAAATCGGGATCGGAATCCCGGCGGCGACTGAAGCGAGCGCCCCGTTGCCTCTGCCTGATGCGGTCGGCCTCCTCCTTTGCTAGTATTACTGCTTCGCAGAAGGAGGTAACCGCCTGTCATCCCTCCTCACTCCGGACCATAGCCTGAACCAAAGCCCGGCGAGAGAGATTGCTGCCCCCACGAGGAAACGGCGGTGAGGCGAGGCATACCTCAACAGTATGCTCCACCGTGTCCTCCGGTGCAGATTGATATCAGCTTTTTTGTGTACTTTGACGAACTGTAGTTGTGGTAAAACCATATGCATTACGACTATTTGATTATTTGAACTGATGAACATGACCAAACAAACTGATCATTAACCACAAAAAAAAAATGGTTACTGTCCCCCCAGCCAAGTTACGATCGTTTCGTCAAGCGTGAACGCTTGGAGTTGGCCTGACATCATTTCAACTCTCTTTAACGCGGTCGAAGCAAAGGAATTAGGGGCATGGCCAACTGCAAGCGTTAACTCTTAACGAAATGACTGTAACTTGGCTAGGGGGGCTGTTGTGTCTAAAATATAAAGAATGAATGGGATCGTTATAGAAAATTAAAACAATACTTCAATCTACATAGTAGTGAAATTTGTTCGTTTCATATCTCAAAACCAAAATATTTATTAATTTATTTAAGGACAACCAACAAGGACAAGTATACACTATTATACATGATAAGAATACAAGATCATTGTTATATTTAAATAATATAAATTACCAATATAATTATTAATATAATATTTATAATATCTAGAGAAAGATGTGTAATAACGCCATAAAATATTTTAAGAGCGGTAGTACGAAAATTTATCTCAGGATAAGCTCTCGTATTACGAGTATTATGTACTTTACGCTAATGAAAATGTTGTCACTACGTAATTAGCATCAATTATGTAATCATAACACGTGCATCTATTTAACAACGTACCTAAACAGTAAATAGAAAATAATAGACACGCGATTTAGACACACTTTATAGTTTCTTTTTTATCAATAGTAATTTTCTGTTCGTGGAAAATCATAAAAAAAGAAATGTCAGGCACTTATAGTACGCGGCAAATAAGTTAAACCATTTGCTATGATTACGCGCAGATCTCCACGTCGATTCAGACCCAAAAATCGGTTATCGCAATCAAGGTTAACCGTCGTGGTGGTTCAACTTGTGTGACAGATTATAACCGATTTTCGAGTCTCAATCGAAGTGGGGGCTGCACGTAACCATAGCAATTACTTCAACTTATAAGCCGTATACTATAAATGATTTCGTCAGTGTTTAAAAATCCCATGCCAGTGACAGCTGGCGTCGCGGATGTAGTAGACAACCTAGACGACTTGGTTGTCTATGGTCACAAGGTGGAATGTTATGCCCGTTTCACACATTGCCTGACAGGAAAACTGTTTTTTTTTTTTGTAAATATTTTGTGCGTCTATTTTAAGCAGAATAAACGTATTTTCTTTTCTTTCTTTCCATGTTTAACTGATGTACCTACCTAAATAAGTACTGGACCCACGTGGTGGATTAGAGCCTATTTACTCTTTGAGAGAGGCCTGAGTCCCTGCTGTGGGAACTTTACATACTCTGCTGTGCTAACCCTTAAAGGTCAAGCTACCTAACTAACCATAAAGTGCATTCAATTAACTTCTTATAAGTGAATAATCATGTACAATTACTTATAATTACTTTTCCGCATAACAGAACATCGCGTGTTTCATACGTTTTTATCGTTTATATTTTTGAATTGAATGTATTTAAAAATATAAAAACGTATGAAATTTTACGCGATTTCAAGTTTGGTCCCATAGTAAGTTGTTTGTTATCATGACTACAATCACGTTTTTAAGTATCGTTCACTAATTACCAATCACCCAGGGAAGATATGCATCATATCCACGCAAAACGGCCAAGCGCTAGCATAAAGTAACCCCATACATAAATTGTAGAAGAATGTTGAAGATTTCCTCCCCAAAAAAGGGAGACCTATTAGCTCTGCTAGTGAGATAAAATATTCTATATCTCATGAACTTTGGCGATTGTTTAAGATGATTTTGGTCGGCACAGTCTTAAAGATGGAAATATATCTGTTTTGTTTACTTTGTGTAAGTTTGAACGGGTTAAACTGTCAAGCACCAAGAGGACACCGGTTTCCGCACACCTATTGTCTTTCTATTGTGTCTCTAATTACGGTATTCAAAAGGTAAAGCAGATAGAATAAGTTTTCGACAGCCACACTGAGACAAAGAAAAGAAACATTTTTTAAATGTTACCACTTCCCTCTCCAAGAGAGGAGGCTTATTACGATTTATATACGTCCTCGGTTTACTCGGGATATTGCCTTTATAGTGATCCTAAGAATTTTTGTCGGAAGATGGCCACTGCTAGTCACACTAGTACATCAACAAGTCCTATGCTTCTTCTTTTACAAATATCAGATCCCATACCTCGAACCAGCACCATACGACCCTCTAAAACCTCGCTTGGCCTTCAACTCGAACACAAAAACTGGTCCCTGCCATCTCTTAACTATCAGAAAACATTTCTGCAGCGCTGTATCGATCTTCATTAAAGATAATTAATGTACTCTCACACATACCAGAGACGCATGCGACGATAGAAAAATTGTTCACGGAAATAATGCCGAAGAAATTGTTGGAAATTATAGAAATTGACGTTTGATTCTCATCATTGTTGACAAGAACGGTGAAGTGGGATCAGCAGAGGCTTGGTTACTGTATCGGTAAGATCCGTGAAAAATATAAGGGAATATTGGCCATACATATGGAGTGTTACCTAAACTAATATTACAAAGATAAAAGATTTGTATTTTTGGATTTGTAGATTTATGTTTATAATAAACTAGAGACCCGCCAGCTTTGCACGGGTGCAATGGTGATATTAAATATATCATGTATTCTACTTATAAACCTACCTCTTAAATCACTTTATCTATTAAAAAAAATCGCATCATAATTCATTGCGTAGTTTTAAAGATCTAAGCATACACAGGGACAGACCGTGGTGTTGCCAATTCATACACATTCTCCTTATTTTTATTTTATTTATGTAAAATTCATTTATATTTTTTTTTATTTTTAACTTTTTTGCACATTGCACCGTTCCGGCGTCTTTTTGTCAGCACTGGCCAACGCTGAAAACCAGCGCTGTGTGCTCATCACATTGTGCATGAGGGCGCAGCTTTATGCTGAGCGTTCGGCCGTTTTGCACGGATGTGGCGCATATTTTTCATATATAATTTTATGTTTTGTCTAGTTTTTAGTTGCGTCATTCCGTACAAATAAATGGATTTTCTTTCTTTCTTTCTTTCTTTCAGACAGCGGAAAGCGACTTTGTTTTATACTATGTAGTGATAAATGAATAAATTTAAGAACCACTGGACCGATTTTCAAAATTCTTTCTTCAATAGAATGCTACTATATACCTAACTGAGTAGCATAGGTTATATATATTTTCTATTTTCATGTGGGAAATGCCGTTGGCAATAGCTAGCAGTATGTAAAACCAATCACTTGTCCGTATGAAGTTTCCATTTCAAATATTTAGCACAGCACATAATGTATTTTTTAAAGAATTTCTTTAACGTTTTTATCATTTTGCTTCTTTAAATTTTAGAATAATAAAGACTAGTTTCTGCCAGCGGCTTTCTTCGTGAGAAATTAAAAAATATATATAGCCTTATGTTACTTAGTGATAAAGTAATATTAAAAAAATATATTTTTTAATCGGTTAATAAACTCAAAGACTTTTTATAATATTTGAATTTATAAATTACAAATAAAAATAATCATAAAAATACTTTCCTCTATAAAATATTTATTATATATTGTATAGATTATTATAAATTGTTATTATTCGATTTTACATTTAAAGAAGACTACACTCAATTACTAGTAAAAGGCTAATTTATCCGCAATCTCTACAATTTTCTGCTCTACATTAAATCATATTATAATAATTAGTAGAATATAGAGCGGTAAATCGTAGCGAATCGAGTTGTAACTCAATTTACTCAAAGCACCAGGTAATGGTCTTAATTATAATCCACCTAGAGTGCCGCTGAAGTATGCCTAGCTTTGCATTTGTTGAAAACAGAAGTTGAACAACATTGTTGCTGTAACATGTTTTTGTGTTTATCTAACAACATAAACATTGCTCACACACGCAGCTCTTTGCTTGCAAAACACATGGTCGATGGACGCAGCGTTAGTGTGGCCTCCCACAAGATGGATCGCTGACCTGCAGGCCTAGCCAAGTTACGACCGTTTCGTTTCGATTCTCTTGCGTCGATCGCCGCGAGTTGGCCACTCCTCCAATTCCTTAGTTCTGACCTCATCTCAACGCTCAGTCACGTCGTCTCAGAACAAAGGAATCGGAGGCAAAGCCGACTCGAGGCGTTCGACCCTAGAGAACCGCTATGGGGGCTGGTGAGGGTCGCGGCAATCCGATAGATGAGAGATGCATAGGACCTATTGTTGTGGCGACACTTGGAGGAAGCCCATGTCCAACAGTGGACGTCTTTCAGCTGAAATGATGATGATAGTGACTAATGACATATTTACAAGAGATATATATTATATATATATATAGTAATATATATATACCTACATAACATTAATGAATATTGGATATATATTAAATTATCTAACATTGAGTTGTGTAAACATAATGGAATATTACAAAACAAGAAACTTTTTTATCTTAATTAATTCTTCCAAAATCCAGAATTTGTAGTTGCGCAACTTTTGTTAAACTTTGTTTGCAACAAATATGGAGTTAAAACATTTCTATATGTAAAGACGATAGACTTTCCATAGTAATTAAAGTGCGGATGCATATTACGGTAAAATCTGTATCGATAGAGCTGTCTTGTCCTTATGGGAATAAGCCGCGATGATTGACTTCAGAATAGTTGATCTTTAATATCTAGTTTACGATGTTAGTAATTTTATAAGGTCTATCTTCAAGCCATATTTGTATAATCTAATTAATTCGAACAAGCTTATTTATGGATTCCGTGATACATACATAATGAGCAACTTCCTTTTTCCTACGACTTGGCTCTCATGGAAACCATTCATTTTTTAAGGACAGGTAGTGGCGAGGTGTGGTAAAATTTTCTATGAGTAGAAAAAAAAATGATTAGTGGAAGAATTTCATATGAGCGGCAAAATTTTCTATCAGTGCTATAAAAATTCAACCAGTGTTACAATTTTCTATCACTAGTGTAAATTTCGTAATAGCATCAGAACTTTTAAAAATTTTGCAATATTTAAAGCATTTTTTATCTCTTCATAAAATTAGAGTAAAGACTTGAGAGAAACGCTAATAAATAAGTTCAAATCTGAGCTCCATTTTTTATAATGAGTTGAACCAATTGCATGACTCTGATTGTTGTTATTTAATTAGGTGTACTGTAACATAAAATCAAACCAATATTAAAAGCAATATTTAATTCAGTATCTATTTCATTTACTCTTGTCCGTGTGTCACCGCGGGATACCAAACGAAAACCAGCGCATGGTTTGTGACGCCAAGCAAATTCTGAGATAGTGATCTTTCGATTCGGGAACGCTTACTGCAATTTTATTGTATTATTTTTTACTACTCCTTTTAGGGTACTGTACCTCAAAAGGAAAAAAACGGAACCCTTATAGGACTTTGTTGTCTGCCTGTCCGTTTGTCTGTCTGTCAAGAACCTTTATCTCAGGAACGCGTGGAGGTATCGAGTTGAAATTAAAACCATATACTTAAGTTTGCGGTGCCTCGAAGCTGTGAAAAAGTCAAAGTTCTAAATTAACGAAAAACGCGAACGAAAGGTGCGGCAGTTTATGTCGTAAAAAACGTATGTTTTGACACTCTCAGTCTCAAGGGAATCAAAATTCATTAGTACTTCGCGTTGATCTAGAACCCTGAAATTTAGCATGAAGCAAGGTCTTGTAGCACATGTATAGAAATAAATCTGAAATCTGTAAATTTGTGCTGTCACAAACAAAAATACTTTTTTCGATTCGCAAAAATCTTCCGAGACTCGATTTGGAAATTGAACTAGTACACATTTACATAAGTTAGTTGATATGGAACTCGCAGTGTGCGAATACAACTCGCTCTTGCCCAGATTTTTTTTGTTGTATATGTTTCTGTATCAATTTAAGATTCTTAAAGTAAGGCTCGTTTTCAACTGAGAAAACGAGCCAGCAACTGCGTATTTATCCAAAATTTTGTGCGCAAACGTGAGACAATGGTACAATTTTTTTTTATTAAATTACTTTTGTGATTTTGTGGCCAATTTTTATATGTATAGATCTAAATGAAACTAACTTAATTTCTCTGATAGACCAACTACTTGATGATCCAAAAGTATACAGTCCAAAGTACATGGACTAATTTAAAAAAAAAAAAAAATGTTTATTGGCATGCAGAAAAACCCAACGTCTTTCTCCATACTTAATAGTAATGAAACACAAATGAAGCGTTTAGTTTAAATCGCTTCAAGATAATCTAAGCCTAGTTTTAGTATCAATAAACTATTTTATTTAAAACTGTCGACAACTCACTTAATGACGGCCATATTCCGCGGGAAAATCAGAAGCAATTTAGCAACTCTATGCACGGTGTGTTAGTTTGCAAAAGTTTATGTACCCGAAGCCTTATCACGAGGTTTTACCACGTTCCATTTTATGACCGGTCTAGTCTATGACCAGTGCATGTTGCCAATGATGACATATGGCTCTGAAACGTGGTCGCTCACAATGGGCCTCATCAGAAGGCTTAAAGTCACCCACAGGGCTATGAAAAGGGCTATGCTCGGAGTTTCCTTGCGTGATCGAATCAGAAATGAAGATACGAAAGACATAGCACGAAGAATCGGCAAATTTATGTGGCACATTGCTCGCAGAACAGATGGCCGTTGGGACCGAAAGATTCTGTATTGGCAACCGCATACCGGAAGACGCAGTGTTGGAAGGCCTCCTACAAGGTGGAGCGATGACCTGGCTAGAGTTGCGGGAATCCAATGGATGCGAGATGCACAGGACCGTTCATTGTGGTGACACTTGGGGGAGGTCTATGTCCAATAGTGGACGTCTTTCGGCTGATATGATGATGATGATGATGATTTTATGACCTAAACTGAATTGTTACCGGTATGGAGCAATATAGGGTGTATAGTTCCATCCCTTTTTCTCGTTTGCATGAATGACAATTTTAACACGTCATAGCAAAGCCCCTGACATCATCATCATTTTGACTGAAAATCATCCACTACTAATAATGCCTCCCGCTCTGGGTAGAGGAAAACGAAGTGACTGATTTATAATGACTGAAAATCAATTTTGTGCTTTCTCTGTGATGGCTGTGACCACGGTTACTCTTTAAAATAATCCTGCAGCTCTGACGCGCGTGGTTTATAACGCGCTGCCGATTCGAGCCTGGTCCTTATCTGATGGCGAACTATTTCTTCCTGGGCATAGGCCTACCTGAAGCTTCGCTACAACGACCGGCCCTAGGCGGCTCGCAACTAGCCAAATTCGGCCTGCGCAAGGTCATCGGTCTAGATTGTAAGTCAATCCACCAACTTTGCATCTTCCAGTACGAGATTAGAACTATTTTTTAAATATAGTAAAGGCAAAAGATTGTGGACGTGTATGTTTGTTTCTTCTAAAAACATGGTACACGGCCAGGGATACCTTTTTTCTCGGGAATATTTTCCCTTGGGATCATTTTTTATTACAACACAGACAAAGACTATACTGTTTTATAATACCACTAGATTCAGGCGTTTATTCTTTTGCATTATGTGTTGAAATTTCACTGTGAGTCTTCTGTATCTACTTTCCTGCTGAGTGGAACATGCGCCCGCGCAACTAACTTTTATTAGATCAGTCTCGCTTAACGATAACTAATACCACGTAAAACCAATGGGAGTATAGATCATACTTATGGGCTATTAGACGCTACTGTTTATTAAATAACATTAATATTTAATTATGGTGCTAGTCCCCGTAAATGATGATAGTAAAATTGTTTATAGCTATTTCTATGCAGATCTAAGAAATGACTGTATTTTGCTTCCTGTGAACATCAGTAAGGCTAACTATCCACGGACGCATAGCTTCATATACGCACGACGCGATGTTGCCGCTCCATCGACATATTTTCATAGTTTTGTATATAAACTGTGAGCAGCGTACACCAAGTGTATTAAGAAGACTACGCGTCTATGAAGCTACGCGTCGGCGGACAGCAAGCCTAAGACTTAATAGAGTAGACTACCGACAGACGGTCTGTATTATTTACTTTAGACTTCAAACACAATGAAATTTCATAATCATAATAAAAGTGGTACATATTATTATGAAGCATAAAATATTATGGTCATCTGCCACTATACTCTGTCGTTTTATAATATAATTATTATTATGTATAGATTCTGAGAATATTCCTTCAATACTTCAGACCGCTACAATTAGTTATTTGCCTGTGCTTATTTAACACACGTAACCTAATGGGCGACGTCACTTTCGGGGAATGTCGATTCACTTTCGGGGAATGTCGATTCTACCAGAACTTGATTAATATTGAACAAATTCGAAAATTTCTTTTTATTTTTGATTTTAGACAAAGTCACATTTTGATGTAAACAAAAAAAATCAGATGTCCAATTATATTATAATTATATCAGTGCCATAAAAATCAACTATATATGGATAGGAAAATTATTCAAAGATCCCATCCAATTGAAATATACGTCATTTCTGCAACGAACGCGCTCAACGTTCTCAATTTGAATATAATAGAAAATGGCCGACAAATATGGCGGGTAAAATGCCGCCAATTTATATGCTAAACCGGGTTCTTTAAAGGGTTACATCTGCCTGTGTTTATGGTTAATTATTGCATCTGGAAGCCTTAGTTGGTCCCATGCGTTCATTCATAAGATAAATATGTCGTTTCAAATGGTGATTACGTAGAAAAAATATAGAATTCTGCACAGGTGGCCAATAAATTCTAATCTTGAGAATATTTATGTGGGATAAAAAAATTAAATGCCGTGTGTGTCCTAGTCCCGGCTAATTATAGTTCAGCTTGTTTCTAGTTCTATAAAATAATGTAGTGGCCATATTATTTGTCTGCATTTTTTCTTATTCCTTAGAAGAAATAGCAATTTAAGTTCAGATACAGATTAACATTTTAGTATATTGTACTACGAGTAAATGGACTTCATTTTTGAATTCTAGTAGTCCCAACTTAGGGTGTGTTTAAAATCTTTGATATTCTTGGCTTTTCTCTACTATTATATGGCTTTATTATACTATCTATTAATGATTAGCTTGTTCTATAACCGAAAGTTCGATCACATGCAACACCCAACACTAAGCCGCAGTGGCGAAGCGTGGATATTATCAGAAGGGAAGCCGAATGATTAAAAGTTCACTCACCAAATACCACCAGCTCAATGATGCAGAAAATAGACCCAAATCCATCCCTGCGTTAATTAATAAATTAATGGTCATATTTGGAGTGGCACGGCCTATTTGTACATTTTTATTTTTATTCTCAAAACTTAATTTTGAAAACGAAATTACCATTGCACTATCTACAAACAATCTAATCTATTAATTATCTATCTATGAAGTCCGCGACCCAACACATAAAATAAATGTTGAACTGTACATTATAATTATGTCACCACACTAAAACATTAAAAACAAATAAATTACGAGTAAACGATATCAAATAAAGAAAAATTCGCGCCACATACGCCGCCGGCAGCCATGTTAATTTTATCTTACAAAAATTAGAGGAGGTATTTCAGTAAAATAAGTAGTAGACAAATGTAAAATCTATTTAGAAATTTATATTTTCTCTTCAAGAAAGCCTGATAACTCTATATCACACGTCAATTTAAATAATGTTAGATATTTTCCGTTACAATATATGGTGCAATTATTACTATATATCACGAATGCTCAATTAAATTACATGATTCTCCCCACGTGACTTTCTATTGTGTTTAACTATACAATAATACTCAACAACTATATTCGCAAATTCATTCGTCCTTATATGTACAGACATACAGGTGAAAATTGCGATTAAGTTGAGTTATATGAGCGCAAAAAGTATGATTGTTTGAAAGTGTGTTGCAATTTTAATAACGGCAAATTAATCTGTAACTGTTGTGGCGCTTGCGATCTTTTTGAACTGGATTAGTGATCGAACGGTAACATAAGTTGTGTTCGGCGGGCAATGGCTAGCTCGCTGTCCGTTTGTCCGGTAACAGACCGGACCGAGCCTAAGTCGTTTACGGCGCGCACAGTTCCCGTGCGCCTCAAGGAGTTGTCAGCAAACCGTAGGGGCCCAGTAGGGTCGACGCTTAGTCTGGGGCTCTGGGGAGGTATGAAAATGCATACCAGGGCCCTGGATCCAAGGCAAGGAAGGAACAGGGTTGGTTTTTAGTCAGTAAGAGTCTGACACTATTTCCCGCTCTGCCCAAGGTCGGGATTTGTCATTGGATGATTTTACCTACCATAAAAAAAACATACATTGTGTTGGTATCATTTTTACTTTGATTGTCTTGATTTCCGATATTGTGGCATATTTCTAGTGGGATATTTATTCACTTGTATTTCGTGTATTGTGTGGTATTTCATACAGACCACAAGAATTATAATATTGGAAAATAGCAAACAAACCTAAGGCAATAATTATATAAATCAAACCTTTCCGCAATAATATTATACATGAAATCTGTTATTAAAGAATTATAAAGCAACGCGTGGGCTGATTTTGATTGAAAATTCATAATTATGAGTTTAACCAATATTATAACCAGCCTACACATGAACATCTTCAAATTACATAATGGTAAAATCATGTTTTCATATCGCCTATCTCAAGAAATTTAAAAGTAATTTATTTTAGTACAACTTTCACAAAATTAATCTTTCATGGTGGGTACCAGAATGATTAATCATAGCTAATAGTATGAACTTATTAACTTGCAATGAAAAGTCCATATTTCAAAACTCCTTTTATTATTTTTATTTCTTGCAATACTAGATATATTACTAATGACCAGCCGATCAAGATCGAAAAGTCTACAGTCGAAGTTGTGCATGACTACGTTTAGCTGGGACAGATGTTCCAGTTAGGTAGTTCTAAATTCGAATAACACTTCTTCCGTTTGGGTAAAATGAGGTCAATCGTCGAATCGTACTCAGCTAGGCAGCGTTTGAGAAGCTGCACAGCATGTTCTAGTTAGAAATTCTACGTCCGATACGTGTTACCAGTGATGACATATGGCTCTGAAACGCTCATAATGGGCCTCATCAGAAGGCTTAAAGTCACCCATAGGGCAATGGAAAGGGTTATGCTCTGAGCTTCCTTATAAATAAGGAATGAAGACGGATATCTTCTTCAAGAGACCCAAAGTTACCGACATAGACTAAAGAATTGTCAAACTTAAGTAGCATTGGTCATGGTACATTGCTCTAGATGGGGCCAAAAGGCTCTGGAGTGACGACCGCGTACAAGAAGACACAGCGTAGAAAGGCCTGCAATAAGATGAACCTATGACCCAGTGACAGTTGCAGGAATCAAGACGCACAAGACCTGTTGTTTTAGTGACACTTAGGGGAGGCCTTTCGCCATCAGTGGACGTTTTTTGGCTAAAATTATAAGTAAACCGCCTCTGCTTCGCAAGGATGCCAAAATTGCTCATTTTTTAAGACTATTCACACTCAATAATCACGAGGAATTAGTTATCCCTGTAGGATACGATAATAAACGCTGAAAGTTACGTTGCGGTGACACGAACAAGAGCGGCGGGTGTCACTGCCAATTTTAGCGGTGCGGGGACCGCGGCTATGTGTTTCGGCCCATATTGGTAGACAAACAACACACCATAACAAATTTCCATCAACAGTAAATTTCTAAATTATTCCACATTACCTTGATCTCCCAACAAAATCACTGTACAAACTTTCACGTTCAATAGCACAAACAGTCTGCGATATTATTGGTAACCTCAACTATAATGATGAACAAACCACATCGCTTTTGATACTGCTCCGGCGACCGTATAATGGAACGCGTTTACGATAATATAACGCAGGGATGGCAAACCACAGTGGCGGCACGAGGTAATGAAAATGAGTGACGACTTCAGAATAAATGCAACGATTGCTTCACTGCTTACCATCAGATAGGATCGCAGTCAAGCACTAGTTTACGATAAAAAAAAAAATGTATGGATTTATAATTATAAATGTGTGACGAATCAACCATGTGGCGAGTTTACAATCTATCTATAGATATAAAAGCAAAATACCACTCACTGATTAATCACGAAATCTCAGAAACTATAACTCTTACAAACTTAAAATTTGGCAAGTAGGTTCCTTATAGGGTGTAGACGTTCGCTAAGAACGGATTTTACGAAACTCCATCCTTAAGGGGGTAAAACGAGGGTTGGAAGTTTCAACCTATATAATTCAGGAATGCCAGTGTAAGATGTACAACAAGTAGGTGATTTGATACTGCAGTGATCACAACCTCTCGTCTACATACGAATTTTGAGTTACAAAAAAAGAGTTATTAGCACGTTAGTTCCAAAGTTTGTCCATTAAATTACAAAGTCAAGATTCTTTGGCGGCACATCATGTCCAATTTTTTTTTTTCATATATTTAGAGCCACGTTCTCCTAAAGGTTTACCATCCCTAGTCTAGCGTTCCTTTTTACGTAGTTTGCGGCTTAAAGGCTGGTAATGTGGAGGAATCTTCAATCGATCTTGTGAGGATAGAAGATATAGATGCAATCAACTAGTAATGGAACAGGGAGATGGAATAGAAATCCCATACGGAATACTGTAGAATTGATAAATAATAAAAAAAAGAAAAAAAAATATTGGGCTCTTTAAAAGAAAATACCAGTGAATTTTAAACAAAGTAAACATGCTTATTTGGCACACAATGAACAAACATGTTTTGATAAGTTAAAAAATAAAAATAAATTAAAAACATCAGTAATTTTAACAACAATTTTATGCTTTACACTAAAAATTAGGGTAAAACTGCGGTAAGCGGGCGCACGCGCGGTCCCATACAAAAGTGCATACCCTTCGCGGGCAGCCATGCACCGCTCCCCTTTTGCTACGTAATAATAAATTAACGTTTTCAATCATCACGACTATGCAAAGTGACCAGCAGTTATTGTTTAGAGTTTTTTTTTTTTTTATATATATATTATATTTATAGTTTAAAAAGTAAGTATTTATGTCTACAGACGAAAGTAGTGTTAGTGATAGTTTTTTTTCTATAACAAGTAATGAGGATAGTTTTGCGAGTGTTCCTTCTCTCGCAGATAGTCTTGCAGCGCAGTTTTCTGATGTTTCTAAGAACTTCAATGTCTTACACATAAATGCCCAGAGCATTCCGGCCCATTTCCATGATATGCTGGCAAACTTTGACTGTAAAAACCTACATGCTATTCTTATTTCTGAATCATGGCTTAAACCTTGTCTC
Organism: Leucania comma; assembly: GCA_958295575.1. Classification (NCBI taxonomy): domain Eukaryota; kingdom Metazoa; phylum Arthropoda; class Insecta; order Lepidoptera; family Noctuidae; genus Leucania; species Leucania comma. Next base: position 23,547,339 of record OY282470.1, on the reverse strand, counting down.
CCATCTACTAGTTACTCTCTTCCTGGCTTCGTGCTCATAAGAAATGACCGGACGGTTGGTGGTGGTGGCGGTGTTGCCATATATCTCCGCTCATATATTCCTTTTTCTGTCGTCAATATGTCAACACAGCCTCCACCAACAAATGCTGGCGAGCATCTCTTTGTTGAAGTCGAACTTAATCATTCAAAATTACTTCTTGGCGTTTACTACTGTCCCTCTTTGCGCATTAATTTTTTTACATCTTTCGAAAACCTTTTAGAACTGCTAATTCCTTCCTACAGTCATAGCATAATCATGGGTGATTTTAATACCTGTCTCCTGAAGAATGATCATCGGTCTTCTTCCCTCTATAATATTTCGGCTTCTAGCAATCTTTCTATTCTTCCACTGAGTGCCACTCACCATTCTCCTAATTGTACTCCTTCACTTCTTGACTTAATTATTGTCTCTTCTCCTGATCGCGTCGCTAAGTATGGCCAATGCTCAGCTGATGCCTTTTCTTATCATGATCTGATTTTTCTCTCATACAAGATTCGTCCACCTAAAGCTAAAGCCAAAATTCTCATGCAACGCAATTTTGGTGGCATGAACGTCGACAGTCTTTGCGAGGATGCTAGCAAAATAGATTGGTCTACTCTATTTGCCTCTACATCAGTCGATGAGCAAGTTAATATTTTCACCACCAAACTTATTGAGCTTTACGATCACCACGCTCCTGTTCGAGCAGTCAAGGTCAAACATTTTCCGGCACCATGGCTGACGGATGAAATTAAATTATTAATGAAGAAAAAAGTTACAGCCAAGTCTAAATTTAAGCGTCACCCTAGCGACGCTAATAGAGAAAGATATGTGTCCATCCGTAATCACTGTAATAAGGTGTGTAGGAATGCTAACCGCCAACATATTCATAACTCCGTCCAAAATGGGGACGCATCCAAAGTTTGGAATTTTCTTAGATCATTGGGGGTTGGTAAAACGCAACAAGAGTCGGTTCCTAAAGATTTAGACATCGATGCGATGAATAGTCATTTTACAGCTTCGTCCAATTTTGATAGGACAACAAAACTGAATACATTGGATTATCTTTCATCTCTTCCGACTCCCAGTTATTCTCCATTCGTATTTGGTCAATTCTCCGCATGTGATGTTAAGAAGAGCATACTAGCGATTACTTCCAATGCGGTGGGAAGTGACTGTATCAGCCGTAAAATGCTACTGCCGGTGCTTGACATAATTCTCCCTGTTATTTGTCACATCCTCAACTTCTCTGCGTCTAGCGGTGTCTTTCCATGTTCATGGAAAGATGCTCAAATTATTCCTCTTCCTAAAAAACCCAATCCCATGTCCTTTTCTGAATATCGTCCAATATCCATTTTACCATTCCTGTCCAAAGTCCTAGAACGTTTAATCCACAACCAATTAAGCACTTTCCTTTCCAAAAATAATCTCCTCAACCCCTTTCAGTCCGGCTTCCGTCCAGGTCATAGCACCACTACAGCGCTTCTCAATATTACGGACGATATAAGGTCAGCCATGGAAAGTAGTAATCTGACGGTCATGGCTTTGCTAGATTTCAGTAATGCCTTTAATACTGTTGATTTTGATGTTTTGCTCGGTATTCTATGCTCTCTTAATATATCTCCATCGGTGATTGACTGGTTTCGTAGTTACCTGTTTGGTCGACGGCAACGTATTTGCATCGGAGAGATCATGTCTTCCTGGTGTAGTACTTCTGCCGGGGTGCCACAGGGTGGCGTTTTATCTCCTTTACTTTTCGCAGTTTTTATTAACTCAATCTCCAACGAATTAATTTCCTCCTACCACCTTTATGCAGATGACCTTCAAATATATTCACGAGCTCCTCTTGGTAAGCTGTCTGAGGCTATATTGACCATTAACCTTGATCTGGCCCGTATATGCGACTGGAGCAAAAGGTATGGACTTATGGTGAACCCTGTAAAGACGCAGGTTATGGTGGTGGGTAGTTCTAGGATGGTTTCGAGGATCGACTGGACGACTCTTCCCCAAGTGTCTTTTAACAACTCAGTAATTCCATTTAGTGAGAAAGTTAAGAACTTGGGGGTATTCATCGACACGAATTTTTCTTGGGCTGCCCAGCTACAGGAAGTCAGCCGCAAGTTATTCGCATCTGCTGGATCTTTGAGAAGACTACGTAATTTTCTGCCGACTGCCACCAAGATAACGCTTGCACAATCTCTCCTTCTACCCATCCTTGATTATGCTGATGCCAGCTATCTTGACCTCACTGAAGTACAACTGGATAAACTTGAGCGACTTCAAAACTTTTGTATAAGGTTCATATTCGGTTTGCGCAAATATGACCATGTTTCTGAATTTCGTGTTAAACTCAAGTGGTTGCCAATTCGCCTTCGCCGTAATGCTCATATTCTTTTCCTTTTGTATAAGGTGCTCTTTTTCCCTTCTTCCCCTCTTTACCTCAAAGAACGGTTCCAATTTCTTTGCGACTCCCACATGAAGACTCTTAGATCATCAGATAATTTAAAGCTTAAAATGCCAATGCATTCAAGTACCTTCCTGGATAAGGCATTCACTGTCCAGGCCGCTCGTCTTTGGAATGCATTGCCTGTGTCAATAAAGCGTGCGCAAACACTACCTGTGTTCAAAAGGCTTGTGAAGGAGCATTACTTGACACTATGACCTTGCTTTCGACGTATCACTTATTCTCTTGCCTGTATATTTTTGTATGTATGTATATATGTATCTATTTTAGTATTAAGTACCTATATAGTTTTGTCTGCTTTTATATTTGCACCGAGTGCAACCCCATTTTGTGTCCTGGCAATTTCTATCTATACTAGGTTGCCTGGAAGAAATCGCCAAGTGCGATAAGGCCGCCGATTGTATGTTTTCTTTTTTTTATAAGGTTTCCTTTTTATATTGTAATCTTGGTGTACAATAAAGTATAAATAAATAAATAAATAAATAAAGTGTAATAGTTAAACTAGTGACACAGCGCAATATAATCCGGTTTCCGCTACGAGCACCGCCGCACGCGACAACCGCGCATAGTCATGCGACGGGTGACGCTTAACGCGGCGTTGGCCCTTACTCCAATATCGTGGACGCGTTCACAAATACGAGTATGAAAACAATGTATTGTTTCCAAAGAGTGTTGCAACTTGGAACGTAAAAATATTTGTTCCACGTGAGAATTGAACTCGTGACACAGTACAGTAACCAATCGCCCAGTGTCGAAAATGAATGCAAAACACCTTAGGATTGGCAAAAATGCCAATTCTAGTCGGTTTGTCTAGAATTTTTTAATGTGCTTACATAAAAAATTGTCCACTCTATCATCCTATCGCAGTCCATGGGTCTACGTTGTATCTTAAGCCATCATCATCATCATTATCAACTGAAAAACGTCCACAAATCCACAAACGCAAGCACAATACCCGGCCCTGTCTATCTCGCATCTATGGGATTCCTGCAACCCTCACCAAGTCATCAGTTTACCTTGTGAGGGAGGCCTCCTAACGCTGCGTCTGCTGGTATACAGCCGTCACTCCAGAATCTTTCGGCTCCATCGACCGTCTCTTCTGCAAGCATTATGCTGTCGGTAGCATTAGTTCTCGTAACTTAAGAACCTACATATATGGAACCTGTTCAAACTCACGGCCACAACTTATGTTTTAAATCATTTGACCTACTTTTCTAAACACCTGCTGACAAACAAAGACATTGACTTTGAAACCCAACTTAAAAACATTATGCAGATACTTCAACTTCCCTTTTAAATACGTGCGCAATAATGTTAGAAGATCTGAACAAAAAAACTGCCTACTACGTGCAAAACAACTCATTACTCTGTCATTCTTGTTCATCATGGACAAAACCAACAGATATTCATCACAATGACCACTTTCTCCGCAAACCGCCAGTCATCGGTGATAAGTAGAAATATTGGCGATTCATTCCTTTTCAATAGATGACCTTAAAAAGTAAAAATTTTGACCAGAGGATAGATGAGTAGAAAGGTCTTTATGATTTCTATGGTAGTATGTTTGAGTTCTGCTTGTTTTGTTTTTGGGAAAGTTATTTGTTTTGTCTAAGAAAAGTTATCGTTATTAATCGATTTCAAAAAAGAAGGTTCTGTGTTTAAACTTTATGAATGGTACGTTTGTCTGCGATTTTCTGAAAAACCACTGATCTGATTTGGATGGGTTCTGCAATTTTTTTATCTATGAAAAAGTAGATTACTGTGTGAGTTAGTTTCCGACAGAATAGTTCTGAAAAACCAACCGTGATTGTTTAATTTGGGTTTCTTCAAGGCTAGAGTGAATAGGCTCTTAATAAACTAGTGCGCCTCACCATCAACGATTGCATCACAGCTTACCATCAGGCGGGATTGCAGTTAAGCACTAGTTTATATCAATTAAAAAAACATAGTTTAACCAAGGTTATGGTAAATAGCCATGTAGCAACCACTCCTATCAAGATCTGAGACTACACTCGAGGTTGTAAACCATTACGTTTCCCTCAGACAGATGATCCAGTTAGGTAGGTCTATCTTAGAAAAAGAGGTCAATTCTCGAATCTGCTTCGACTGGGCAGCGTTCGAAAAATAAAGCAATAAAAAGTCAAAAGCTTAGTTCTATATAGAAATAAAAAAAATGAGATTTGATTGTATCTACTATGAAAATAGTTCTCTTTATTCCTTCCGGACAAACAGGCATCATATATTAAGTTTATTTTATTTTATGCGACATATACACTCGTAATATGTCGTATATACTCGTGTATGTTTTGTTTTTATTAGGGTTCCATACATCAAAAGAAAAAGAACTGAACCCTTTAAGGATCAGTTTGTTGTCCGTAAGTCTGTCTGTCTGTCTGTCTCACAAGACCCTTTATCTCGGGAACACGGGCAGGTATTAAGTTGAAATTAAAACCATATACTCAAGTCTTAGGTTGCTTGATGCTGTGAAATTAAACTGTTTGAGATAAGGGAAAAAAAGATACGGTCGTTTATGTCGCAAGAAACCACATTGAATTTCAATACTAAATCTTTGAGCAAAAAAGGACCCAAACCTGAGATCAAGCAAAGTTTCGATTTGGTAGGTTACGTATAAATAATATAATTAGTTCATGTTTAAGACATACATATATATATATTTCACAAACAAAAAAATGCTATTTTTGGTAGAAGAAATCAAAAAAAAAATCGTAATGTATTGGTATTATATATTTTTTGCAAAGATCTATATTAAAAAAATTCCATAATTATCCTCTTACGAAGCACTAAATAAAACTATTATTTCGTCTTTTTTACAGTCACAACCAACAATTTGATCCCATTAGCAGCAATTTCTCCTAACTGACCGGTAACTGTGCGCTATGATTTATCTAATTCGTCTGCGCATGCGATGTGAATGATGCCTTAATTAACACTTATGTGCGAGGCAATACCTACACGAAATGTCTATCTTGGTTGATTCCCTATATTAATCTTACGTTAAAATATAATTTTGCATTACCTTTCCTTTATTTTTTTTTTTTAAGTGTCTATAATTATGTTGTTTCAACATTGTGTGCTTCTATGCCTGACATTTCGCTTGCAGAACAGCGCCGGCTCTCATCTCTGTCCTCGTTTCAGTGACTATAGGTTTGCGACTGTGATGATACTGGTCATAGATGTGTGAGTTTCGAGTCCAGGTTTTCTGATTACGATATTAGTGCGTAACGCATCTTCCTGTATATAATATATCAATGGGCTAAATATTGGTCGTACATTTGAGCCCAATGGATTCGAAAGAAGAAAAAAAATTGTTTAGCACTATGAGTGACAAATATGAGTTCTTTATTTTGTACTAATTATTTTATTTCTTGTTACAGGTAGGTCCAAATCATACTCACCATTCGTCTTATGGTAAGTTTTTAAAATTAATCTGTATCGGAACTGAAATTGTCCATCAACTGCTTCTTAGGGTGATTTATTAGGTAAAAATTTGTTATTTTATTTCGAAGGTACTTTTATCTCAACCACATAGCTGCAAAATGGGAAGCTTTAAGGCGGTTGTCACACTGCCCCGCATCACGCTGCATATTGCGTTTCAACGCACGTACGCGCGTACTTGCGGGAGTGCAGATCTGCATCATCGTGCGGGTTTTTGCGCACTCACGCGTAGTTGCGTTTTGTTGATTCACGGCGGCTCTGATTCATTTCATTCAAAGCCGCACAAAATCAAGCACGGCACTGCGAGACTCCGTGTGCCATACCTTGCGTCTCGTCCCGAACCCACGCGCGTGTGCGCATGGACTGTGCGTGTTTTTTATACAAACGGAGATACTTACAAGCAACGTTAAAACACGCATTCATGAGCTACGCTCCGTGGTGCTTGTCAGTGTGTTAAACGCCTAAGTCTAAAGTGTACTTCTAGGTAAGCGCGCTCCATCATCCACCGCATCGTCACTTTCCATCAGGTGAGATAGTGGTCAAGCACGAACCTATCAACAATTAAAAAAAAATTAGCTACAACATCGCTGTCTTAGAAAGGATACCGCTCCATCAAAATACTTTCTTTATTTGCTTATTTTTATTTGCATTTTAACAACATTCAGATTACTATCAACATAAATTCATAGAATTTGACACTTGCATTCTTTATCTATATATAAAAGGAGAAACTGACTGAATGACATATCAACGCACAACCGCAACTACTGGGCCCAGGAGTACAAAATTTTCACAAGATTTCCTGAAATCTTGTGAAAATTTGCAGTTAACAAGCGCTATGAAGGGGTTTTTGGCAATTCAACCATTAAAGAATGAAAGGGTGAATTTAGTTTCTAAGCGAAATCTCGTTCTGTGTGCCAATATATTTGAAAGTTAGCACAAATAGTAACCTAAGGTTTTAGATTAAATCAAAACAGCGAAAGATATATGACTCGCCTCCAGCGCGTGGATGGCTGAAATTGTGCCTATATGGCACGATTTCACATCGGTCGCGTCAATCACACATACTCAGCGGCTAACGCTATTTTTCTCGCACGAGAGCGTAGGTTATCTCTGTCCTAGTCTATCAGTGACTGCAGGTAGTGTAGATGTGTGAGTTTCGAGTCCAGGTTTTCTGATTGTCATGTTAGAGCGTAAAGCATCTTCTTTTATAATATTATTAGATCAATGCCTAAGGTAAATAATAAAGTTTGCCATATTTAATTTGTTTTCACAACTACCCCCAATACAACAATTGAGGGGGTTTAAAAGATTTTAAGGAGGATTCCTATTTCTCGGGTTAATAAACTTGAAACTTAGCACAAATTCTTATAAAAATGAATAATTAAGCTGGTTACTATTAGTTTATCTAAACTACCCTCACAAAATACGGCTTAAGAAATGTCAGTTTTTATTAAAACATTCTCGCGAACAAAGACGCGAGTGAAGTGCTAGTCAACACAAAATAGCACTCACCTTTCAAAATTAAATATGTATACAAATATAATAAATAAAGTGACGGATTATCCAACACCAAATCCTGATTTATTTGATCGATTGCAGAAAATAAATGCACACATGAATCAGGTAGTTATTTTTAACTAGTGATTATAATAAATTAGATTGTTGACTGTCAACTTTAAAAAACATCTTTCTCGTTGATTTACGATATACTAAAACTGGATATAATCAGGAAGCAGCCACTGTTCACTCTTAGATATGACAGATTTCTAATGACTTACCAATCGATATTGTGACTTCATCATTTGCAGAATGCCGATACAATACTTCTTGTTCAGCTTATCATGTAACAGAGTGAAGCCACCTTTCCAATTTTAATTTAAAGTATTTTTTTTTGTCGGTGTGAAAATTATCCAATGATATCTTCCGCGCCCTTGGGCGGGGCGGTTCTATGGTTAGACTTTTACTGACTAAAAACTTATTACTGTTCCTTCGTTGCCTTTCATGCCGGGGCCGAAACTTTCTTTCAGAAATCGAGCCAGTAGGTTTCGACTAAGGCCCGGCGCGAGAGATTGCTGCCGCTCTGTCCAAGCGGGGCACACCTCTACCGTATGCTCCACTGTGTCCTACAGGCGGTCCAAATAGTGGTAACACCTGAGCGTTACTTCTGCACTTATCCCGTGCAGGAACTTCCCGAACTGACCATGTTTAGTGAGAACCTGCGTCTTGCGGAAGGTGTGGACGCCGTGAGGTTTTTCCAGCCACTCCTCATAGAGGAGACTTACCACCATAATTATGGCGTGCCTAGCACTAGGTTGCGCCAGTCGCTGTCACCATTTCACCATGAGATCCCGCTGGATTATTATTATTGATAAGCTTGAGTTTGACCACTATCTATCCTGATTTTAAACGATAATATGGTCACCGATGGAGCACGCTTTCCTAGAAGTAACCTATTCACTCTTAATATAAAGCCCTCTAGCTAGAAAGGACCGACTCTGGCAGGAAACTGCACTCCTTAGCTGTACGCGCAATAAATGTGTTTCTAAAAAGTTTAGTGCGTTTGGCTGGGGTGTCCATCGTAACATGAAGGACACCCTACTTCATGTAAAGAGGCCATTTTTCAATAAGTTCGGATGTAGGCAGCAGAGAGCCATAAATACCAAGAATGTTCACACTTTTGCTATTTCCACGCACATTGTAATGGACACTCGGCGCAGATCTCGCTGCGCATGAGTGGATATTTATCACGTTCTGCTCAGGCAGCCTCGTAATGTATGACAAAACTGTTCACACGAGACACGAGGTGTCTTAAGCTGTACAGACTATGTATTTGTTTAATTATTTAGTATTGATTAAAAACCTGAGATAGACAAACTATTGCGATTCATCATCAACAATTGCATCAATGCTTACCATCAGGTAGGATCGCAGTCAAGCACTTACGGACCGATCCCAAATCGTCGACGGCGCGTACTGTCCTCGCGCGCCTCAAGGAGTTTTCAGCAAATTGCAGGGGCCCAGCAGAGTCGAAGCCTACTGGGGCCAAGGGTTGTGTGAAAGTGAACACCGGGAAACGATTGAAGGCAATGAAGGAGCGGGGTGGGTTTTTTAGTCAGTAAAAGACTAACACTATCTCCCGTTCCGCCCAGGGGCGAGAGTTGTCATTGGAGGATTTTTACCCACCAAAAAAAAGGTTAAGCACATATTTATTTATTTATTTTATTTATTTAATCTTTATGCACTAGTAAAAAAACTATGTACAAAAGCGGACTTGATGTGATGATTACACCAACTTCCTGCGAATGTGTTCACGTGCCTATAATACGCGTCAATGCCACAAATTTAAGAATTCTAGCTTTCAAGTAAGAGTCATTGGCACCTACAGTCGGATACCATGCAAATAAACACTTACCAACATAACTTTTTCCTGCCATTCCGAGTGAAAACAAAACTATAAATATAACCTCATTTAAATAATCATGTATGCATTTCCATCGGATTAGCATTTAGTAGATAATTTACAATCAAAACAATATTTCATAAGCTTGCATAACGATATCGGTAACTGCTGTCACGGGTTTGATAAAGTTTCTTGTTGTGGATAGATCGATACATCCGTTTGGTTATACAGTAATTATGTAATGTTTAATATATGGTAATGAAACCGGTTGGTGATCATGATGGATTGTTGATTTGAAGTCGTGTTGAAAGCCGAAATTAACATTTTGGGGACTAGGGCTGGTAGCGTTGAGAATATACTATAGTTTATGCTTTATTATGTCATAAAGTATGATGATACGTTATTTAGGAACCTAAGTTTTTAACCTGTGAGTGTATTCGGTGTTTCTCTCATGGTAGTCAATTAGGAATCACCGGCCTCATCAATTTAAATTAAAAAATAATAATTAAGAGTTAAAGTGTTATTTTTTACTTTTTTTCAAAATAAACTATTTTCATATCTCATTGTTCATTTGAAGTTTTTATTGATTGCCATTTTTTATTTTATTTCTATTGCGTGTATACAGTGTGGAAAAATAAGTCTCGCACTGGAGGGAAACTGACTTAAACCCTTAAGTTGGCTTATTTTACTTAAAGCAGACATTCTTTTAGATTTAAAAAGAAACAAAACTGCATTCAAAGATTTTCTAAAACTCGCTTGCCTCGACCGGGAGTCGAACCAAGTAAAATAAAACAAAAACACTTGCTATTTTCTACTATTTTTTACTTTTCTCTTATTATCCAGGATACAATTTCTCGGACAAATATTTGATCTTAAAAATAAAAACGATCTTGAAATCTAACATTAACTTTTTTTTATTACCAAAACAAGTTAACAAAACGACCAAACTTACATAGCAATTTTGTTGCTGCACACTACACAGACATAGGTGTTTGGTTGTTTGACACAGATTCACACTGCCCTCCGTACTAGTATACACTGTATCACGGTAGAATAGAATAGAATAGAATAGAATATAACTTTATTGTACACCAAGAAAGTTACTTAATCAATACTAAACTTAAATCTATGGGTACAATGGCGGTCTTATCGCTGGACAGTATTCCTCAACTCTCACAACACTGGGATCATATTTATAACTTAAATAAATTAAAACTCATAGCCTTATACATATCTGTCCTAGCTCGAGAGGACACCGGTGTCCTCTCACATCCACGCCACTATAGGCCATAATTCCGATGTTTAGAGTCTACTTTTGTATGAACAAGTTTGGTAGTAGTGGATCTACATATTAAATTATAAATTTGTTACACTTAAGTAAATTATTTAACTGATAATTGCTGTCCCGCATTGCAAATAACCCGTGACAGACAGATGGACAGCGGAGGTTTATTAATAGATTTTAAATCTGTAAGGTCTAGGATCCAGACGATAAGTATAGGTTATCAACTTATTACAAATCCGGGTCATTAAAAAAAACTAATTTGAACGATCACAGCGCTAGTCGTCTTCGAAATTAAAACTATATGATATTATATCTTTTTTATTGCATTATTGTTTTAATGAAGGCTAAGTTTTTATAATAATGATTCATTTAAGAGCAAAAACTTCAAAAGAACTTTGAAATGAAAAAAGTCTGCGCTGTAAGTAATTAGCTTGAATTCTTTTTTAGGTCATATTGCGCTTTTTCTGCCTCTTTTTTGCTTTATAAATCTTTAAGTCAAGATTAAATAGGTTGCTTCGAGGCAAGCATGAACCATCGCCTACCGCCAGGTGAGATAGTGGTCAAATGCGAGCCTATCAGTAAGCGATGATGTCATTGATGATGGAACGCATTGGCCTAAAATTAACGTCTTGACTTAACGAACCTTAAGTTGTCGCTAAAAGTAAACATACTCCAGCAGGGAATTTCACACCATAGCTGTACGCACAATAAATGTGTTCCCAAAACGCTTTGTACGTATGGGAGAGATATCCACCTAGATTATTATCAACCATTGGCACAACGCTGAACGTCTAGTAGTCGGATGATGGAAAGGGCTTAGCGAAAATAAATTGTGCGATTCCAATACAATTAATGTAAAAGATAGAAAACCGATAGAGCTGTAGGGTTTCTAAGTGATCAGTTCTTAATCAAACTTTATTATTATATCTAGCCTATACTGTCCTACTGGTGGGCAAAGGCCTCCCTCTTTTTTTCCAGTTTTCCTATCTTTGAGCCACTTCTTGCCAATTCCTTAGGAAGACATCTAAGCCGTTTCGCCATCTCCTTGGTCTGCCCCGTCCCCGTCATGCGATTTTAGGGCACCAACTTTGTGTTTTACTGGCGCACCGGTCAATCGTCATGTGGCAGAAATGTCCAGCGCAGTCCCACTTTAGCTGGCAGTCTTCTGAGCAACGTCAACGATCTTCATTTTGGAGCGCGTATAACAGTTACATTATTATATTTGACTAACAAACTGTGACAAACTAACACCCGCCTGCTAAAATAGTGACCCTGGCAACCCTACGGTGACAAGTAATAAAATTCAGAATTTACTGCTGGACAAGTTTCTATAATATTTAATTAACAATCTTTATCTTTAAATGGTAATAAGACATGATCTGTTATATCGTAAAATCGATCATATGAGATTATGCCTCGTAAAGGCAGATTTATAATAATTTGTTTTAATTACGGTAAATACATTACCCTGAGAACATATTTTTTGTGGGAAATCAGGCATCGTGGTGGCGATCGGCAGCAGCGATCTCTCTCGCCGGGCCTTGGTTCAGGCCATGGTCCGGAGTGAGAAGGGATGGCAAGCGATCGCCTCTTTCTGCGAAGCCGTAATGCTAGCAAAGGAGGAGGCCGACTGCATCAGGCAGAGGCAACGGGGCCCTGACCCCAGCCGCCGCCATAGGCGCAGAATTCCGGCCACCGTAGGCGCGGGCTTGCGGACGGCGTGCAATGGGTAGCACGCTGTCCGATCGTCCGGTATCCGACCGAATTGAGCCCAAGTTGTCGACGGCGCGTACTGTTCCCGCGCATCTCAAAGAGCTGTCAGCAAACCGTAAAGGCCCAGCCTGCTAGCTGCAGGCAGGCAGGATCGCAGTCTGCTGGGGTCAAAGGCCGTTATTTGAGAGGAAGGCTCAGCCCCAGTATGATAGGCAACAAAGGAACGGGGTAGGTTTTTAGACACTAAGTAGAGTCTGACACTATTTCCCGCTCCGCCCAAGGGCGGGATCTGTCATTGGATGATTTTACCAACCATAAAAAAGTGGGAAATAAGCAAATAACTCCTCTCGCTTATTGTAAGATATTTGTACAATAGTAATGTGGTCATATTTCAGAGTTTTATGGTAAAGAACGCGTGCAGAGGGATCTGAAGCATCCTTTGCGACGAATAGGCAGCCATTTACGCTCAAAACTGAAGGAAGAAATGTAATCATACTTACGTAGGTCAAAGAAAAGAATGCAGAGGTTGGGAAGTCGATCCAATTTTTTTAGAAGATTTTGGGATAGATTAGAGTAACGAATTGATAATTATGCCTACTGGGGTCAAAGGGTATGTGAAAATGGCACCCGGTAGGTTTTTAGTCAGTAAGAGTCTGACACTACTTCCCGCTCCACCCAAGGGCGGGATTTTTCATTGGATGATTTTACCTACCATAAAAAAAAGCATAGATAATTATGAGATCCCGCCGGAGCTCTGTCCGCTAGCCGTGCCGTGATTAGTCGCAAACTCACGACGCATTTAGTGCCTAAAATCAAAACAAACTATACCTTCTCTCTTATGAGATTATATTTTTAACTTACTTAAAATTCATTCTCAACTTATATTTAATAGCATCAACCTTATAATATTCTTCACTGCTAGGACTCAGGCATCACCTCTAGAAGAGGGAATGGGCCGTAATCTACCACGCGGGCCCGGAGCGGGTTGACGGATGTCACATGTCTACGAATTTTTGGTTCTAGGACATGCCGGTTTCTTCACGATGTTTTCCTTCACCGATTTGTGAGCAGGCTACCACTGCTCTAATAATAAACACTATCTAGAAATGTTTATTAAACATGATCTAATGTTCTCACGTGAAAACTACAATATGTTTTATTTAACATAACATGATGACGTCACATATCTATTGTCATGTCCATCAATCCATCAATCATTTAGTTATGTCACGATCTTGATCGATGACTAAAAGCCTCTGCATAGATTATCATACTTGTATGGGATATAATCAAAACATTTCATACACGTACTTATTTGACAGGACAGACAAATATACTCGTATGCCTTAAGCTCCTTTTGTGGCCCTAATTAATGTTATAGAATTTGTACATAAAATAACTATTCATATTATTTTATATACTTTTATAATATACACCGTTAAATTTTGGTCGTTTTAATCCCGCGGAGGGTCGATTCGGTACATACAAAACTTATTCCTAAATAAGTTTTGACTAGTTTTGAGGATGATGGAACCATGAAAAAAATACAGATAAGTTCTTGAAAATTGAAGCCATAGCATAACCAATCTTATAATGCTCCCATAGGTCCTACTGGGACCCAGCCCAGAAGACCTGAAAAAGAGATCTCTCTAGGAAGGGAATGGGCCGTAATCCACCCCGCGGACTCGGCTCGGGGTGTCACATGTGATCGAATTTTTGCCTCTAGGACATATCGGTTTACCAGGATATGCGGACTGTGGGCAATGGGCAGCTCGCCATCTGATCGTCCGACTATCGCCCGGGCCGAGCTCAAGTCATCGACGGCGTGTAATGTTCCACGCGCGCCTCAATGGGATGTCAGGGGCCCAGCAGGGTCGAAGCCTACTAGGGCCATGAGTTAAGTGAAAGTGAGCCTTGGCCCTGGAACAAAGGCAAAGAAGGAACAGGAGTAGGTTTTAGTCATTAAAAGTCTCACACGCCCTCTTGCTCCGCCCAGGAGTGGGAGAAGTCATTGGATAATTTCACCATAATGAAAAAAACCGGTTTACCAGGATACGCAAAAGATGAGCACTCCTGATAAAAAAAGCAATTAATACAAGCTTCAGAAAACATTCCTAAATATCTTCGCTGTGCTCTGAAATAATGTGGTCCAATTAAAATTAAATACATTTAAGACCGAAGAAGGATTATTATTTTTTGTCATGAATCAGTAGGTGTGCTAATGTTCTACGAAGAATCGCCTATCGTTCATCAGTCTTTTAACACGATCAATGCAGAACGAGGTCTGATACGCTTCAAAGGTATCGGCTAAGAAAAACTTTGTCCTATCTGCGCTGCGGAGGCCATAACTTCAATTTATTTTAGTTTATAAAATAGATAAATACATACTTAAGATCCCCTATTAAAAACAGAGTGTAATGGTGAATATAATCAAATACGGGGTCACTTAGACCTCGTACCGCACTTAGCCAAAAAAGCTTGTAGTTTTTTAAACGTCATGTAGTCTAATAAGCCTTTTACCGTCATAATGATGGTTTTCAAACGAGGTCTTAAACGCGCCGTACCACAGAAATGAAAATAATATAAAATGTGTGCCACTCTCAACGTGCTAAAACAGACCATATTTCTCAAATGACGTAATTTGACTACTCCTTTAAGTTTTTATTAGGTAATATCGTCATCGTGTTGTAGTATTATACATAGCTACTAACTGGAGCAAAAACCTTCAATGTTATTATAAGCATAGCGGTATATCAATCAGAGCTAGTTTTTGTACTACTTAAATATTGGCACAAAAATGTGGTCTTGAATCGTTTCGATATCCGATTGAGACATTTTGGCTGTGCTGTATACGTACTGCAGTGGTAAATCTACTTAAATACGGGGTCACTTAGACCTCGTACCACACTTAGCCAAAAAAGCTTGTAGTTTCTCTAATGCCCCTTCTTCTAAAGCCCCTTACCGTCATAATGTTTCAAACGAGATCTTAAACGCCCCGTACCACAGGAATGAAAATAATATAAAATGTGTGTCTACTCCTTTAAGTTTTTATTAGGTAATATCGTCATCGTATTGTAGTATTATAGCTACAAACTGGAGCAAAAACTTCAATGTTATTACAAGCACACCGGTATATCAATCAGAGCTAGTTTTTGTACTACTCAAATATTGGCACAAAAAATGTGGTCTTGAGTCAAGTCGATGTCCGATTGAGTAATTGTGGCTGTACTATCAATGTACTCAAATGTATGGTACATTAGCGGTATATGTATAATAATAATTAGATTTTGTTGGGATGATTTTACGAACCATAAAAAAATCCGTGATAGTGCTAGTCTGAAGAAAAAAATCACAGATGATGATGTCACAGGTGAATATGATGATGATGTTGTGATGATGTATGATGATGATGTATATCTATTGCTACTATAGCAACAAACAATAAGAACAGAATATAATAATTATTCAAGTTTAATAATACATAACAAACATGATATTTTGTCTTTTTTTTTCCACGATATAGGTAGACTAAAAAGATTATGGCATAGTGTCTAATGCTGTATACATAATAGATTTTTTATGCCTGTTGCAAATATTTGACAAGTCAATTTGAGGTAAAATCAACAATATATAAGTTTTGTGATTAATTATAAAATAGCCAAAAAGCAATGAAATAAGGCAAAATCAACAACTTGAATTTATATGTATACATCGTTAAATTTTGGTCGAATTACGCCTGCAGAGGGTCGATTCGGTACATGAAACACTATAGATTTGTAAAGAGAAAATTAAATAAATTACAAATAAAAAATCTTTTTTAAAAACAAGCTTTCAATTAAATGGGCTAAAAAGAAGAAAATAAACTTTTCCTTTATAACTTTTACTATCAATTTATAACGGCATTACACAATTTATATGATACAAAAGCTTGTCGCGAGATTTTGAAAATATTAAAATCAATAGATGAAGTTATTTAACTGATTTAATTAATGAAGTTATTTAGCTGTGTATTTACACAATTAAATCTCGCGACAAGCTTTTATATCATATAAATTGTGTAATGCCGTTATAAATTGATAGTAAAAGTTATAAAGGAAAAGTTTATTTTCTTCTTTTTAGCCCATTTAATTGAAAGCTTGTTTTTAAAAAAGATTTTTTATTTGTAATTTATTTTTTACTTTTTAGTTATACCTTATTTAAATCACATTTTTAATCTCAGCAAATCCTTTCATTTCTTACCCATATTATAGGAAAGCATAAGAAACTTAGTCTGCTATCTTTAGAAGTCTGCCAGGTTTTTTTTTATTTAATTTTTTTATGGTAGGTAAAATCATCCAATGACATCCCTCGCCCTTGGGCTTGGTTCGGTCTGTTACCGAAAGGACAGCGAGCTACCCATTGCCCGCCGTCCGCAAGCCCACGCCTACGGTGGCAGGAAATCGGGATCGGAATTACGGCGGTAGCTGAGGCGCGAGCGCCGTTGCCTAATACGGTCGGCATCCTCCTATGCAAGCATTACTGCTTCGTAGAAGGAGGTGACCACCTGAGAAGTCTACCAGGTTGAATTTATGAAACCAAAATGATGGTTGTGAAGGTGAACCAGATTGATCGTAAGACTAACAATCAACCTAACTTACATGAAATAGCCAATTGCGAAGTTGTCCAGGTTTTATATAACTGGAATCCACAATCACAAATACTGGGAAATGCGGTAGCACCGTAAAAAAATTGACGCTCTTGAAATGTGACGCTGGAGGCGTCTACTGAAAATAAAACAGACTGCTCCACGCACTAAAGTTTCCATTCTTAAAGAGCTTTGCATCAAAACAAAAACTTACGTCGATTATGCAACAGCGAATTTTTAAGATTTTTGGATATATCATACGCAATGAAAGCTCTTTAGAACGTTTAGTGGTGTAGGAAAGAGTAGAGGGCCTACGTTCTCGCGGCCAATCGCCTACCAGATGGACAGATCTCACTAAATCAACATCATCATCTCATCTTCGAAGTGTTTCCTCATTGAATGTAAACGAAGTGCCATGAATAGAGAGAGATGGAGAAGTCTCGCAAAAGCCGCAACCAACCAACCAGACGATCCATGACCATTACCACTCCACCAAGAGCATAACTGAGAAAAAAGAGAATATTGGATTTAGAGTAATGTCACTTTATTTTTCAAGTTACTTTCTGCAAGCCCTTTCAATTGGTACCTATTTTATAGGAGTGTATTAAAACTAACTAGCTATTTACTTATGTAAATTTGTACGGTACCCTCCGTGCGCGAGTCCAAGTCGCTTATGATCGGTAAGAACTTATTTTATTCGATCCGAAACGCGATGGGATTGTGTCGTTTTATTGCGGAACTCCTATGGCCACCTTCCAGCTCCATCATCAGATCCCGACTGCCATATTGATCAAATCAAAGTACTCGTCATTACAAATCTAATGAGAACAAAGACGAGAGGGTTGTGTCGTTTCATTGTGGAGTTCTTGTAGCCACCTTCCAGCTCCATCATCAGACCCTGGTTACCATATAGGATCCAAGTACTCATCAATACAAATCAAATGAGCCCGAACTCGATGGGATTGTGTCGATTTCTTACGAAGTTCCTACCTTCCAGCTCCATCATCAGAACCTGGTTACCATATAGGATCCAAGCAATCGTCAATACAAACCAAATGACCCCAAATTTGATGGGGTTGTGTCGTTTAACTGCGGAGTTCCAATGACCACGATCCAGCTACATCATCATACCCTGGCTACTATAGGATCTAAGTACTCGTCATAACAAATCAAATGAGCCTAAAGTCGATGGGGTTATATCGTTTAATTGCGGAGTTCCTATGGCAACCTTCCAGCTCCATCATCAGACCCTGGCTACTATATAGAATGAAAGTACTCGTTAATACAAACTAAACGAGCCCAAATTCGATGGGGTTGTGTCGTTTAGCTGCGGAGTTCCAATGACCACGATCCAGCTACATCATCATACCCTGCTTACCATATAAGATCGAAGTACTCGTCATTAAAAATCAAATGAGCCTAAAGTCGATGGGGTTATATCGTTTAATTGCGGAGTTCCTATGGTAACCTTCCAGCTCCACCATCAGAACCTGGTTACCATATAGGATTCAAGCAGTCGTTAATACAAATCAAACGAGCCCAAATTTAATGGGGTTGTGTCGTTTAACTGCGGAGTTCCTATAAACACGTTCCAGCTCCATCATCAGACCCTGGCTACCTTAAATGATCAAAGTACTCGTCAATACTAATCAAACGAGCTCAAACTCGATGGGGTCCTGTAGTTTAACTTCGGAGTTCCAATGACCACCTTTCGGCTCCATCATCAGACCCTGGCTACTATATAGAATGAAAGTACTCGTCAATACAAAGTAAACGAGCCCAAATTCGATGGGGTTGTGTCGTTTAAGTGCGGAGTTCCTGTGACCACCTTCCAGCTCCATCATCAGACCTTGGTTACCATATAGGATGAAAGTACTCGTCAATATGAATCAAACGAGCCCAAATTCGATGGGGTGGCGTCGTTTAACTGCGGAGTTCCTATGACCACCTTCCGACTCCATTATCAGACCCTGGCTACCATACATGATCAAAGTACTCGTCAATACTAATCAAACGAGCTCAAACTCGATGGGGTCGTGTCGTTTAACTTCGGAGTTCCTATGACCACCTTTCGGCTCCATCATCAGACCCTGGCTAGTATATAGAATGAAAGTACTCGTCAATACAAACTAAACGAGCCCAAATTCGATGGGGTTGTGTCGTTTAAGTGCGAAGTTCCTGTGACCACCTTCCAGCTCCATCATCAGACCTTGGTTACCATATAGGACGAAAGTACTCGTCAATATGAATAAAACGAGGCCAAATTCGATGCGGTTGTATCGTTTAACTGCGGAGTTCCTATGATCACCTTCCGGCTCCATCATCAGACCCTGGCTACCATACAGGATCAAAGTACTCGTCAATACTAATCAAGCGAGCCCAAACTCGATGGGGTTGTATAGTTTTATCGCTGAGTTCCTATGGCTACCTTCCAGCTCCATCATCAGATCAGCTCCATGCCATGTCAATACGGTCGGCATCCTCCTATGCAAGCATTACTGCTTCGTAGAAGGAGGTGACCACCTGAGAAGTCTACCAGGTTGAATTTATGAAACCAAAATGATGGTTGTGAAGGTGAACCAGATTGATCGTAAGACTAACAATCAACCTAACTTACATGAAATAGCCAATTGCGAAGTTGTCCAGGTTTTATATAACTGGAATCCACAATCACAAATACTGGGAAATGCGGTAGCACCGTAAAAAAATTGACGCTCTTGAAATGTGACGCTGGAGGCGTCTACTGAAAATAAAACAGACTGCTCCACGCACTAAAGTTTCCATTCTTAAAGAGCTTTGCATCAAAACAAAAACTTACGTCGATTATGCAACAGCGAATTTTTAAGATTTTTGGATATATCATACGCAATGAAAGCTCTTTAGAACGTTTAGTGGTGTAGGAAAGAGTAGAGGGCCTACGTTCTCGCGGCCAATCGCCTACCAGATGGACAGATCTCACTAAATCAACATCATCATCTCATCTTCGAAGTGTTTCCTCATTGAATGTAAACGAAGTGCCATGAATAGAGAGAGATGGAGAAGTCTCGCAAAAGCCGCAACCAACCAACCAGACGATCCATGACCATTACCACTCCACCAAGAGCATAACTGAGAAAAAAGAGAATATTGGATTTAGAGTAATGTCACTTTATTTTTCAAGTTACTTTCTGCAAGCCCTTTCAATTGGTACCTATTTTATAGGAGTGTATTAAAACTAACTAGCTATTTACTTATGTAAATTTGTACGGTACCCTCCGTGCGCGAGTCCAAGTCGCTTATGATCGGTAAGAACTTATTTTATTCGATCCGAAACGCGATGGGATTGTGTCGTTTTATTGCGGAACTCCTATGGCCACCTTCCAGCTCCATCATCAGATCCCGACTGCCATATTGATCAAATCAAAGTACTCGTCATTACAAATCTAATGAGAACAAAGACGAGAGGGTTGTGTCGTTTCATTGTGGAGTTCTTGTAGCCACCTTCCAGCTCCATCATCAGACCCTGGTTACCATATAGGATCCAAGTACTCATCAATACAAATCAAATGAGCCCGAACTCGATGGGATTGTGTCGATTTCTTACGAAGTTCCTACCTTCCAGCTCCATCATCAGAACCTGGTTACCATATAGGATCCAAGCAATCGTCAATACAAACCAAATGACCCCAAATTTGATGGGGTTGTGTCGTTTAACTGCGGAGTTCCAATGACCACGATCCAGCTACATCATCATACCCTGGCTACTATAGGATCTAAGTACTCGTCATAACAAATCAAATGAGCCTAAAGTCGATGGGGTTATATCGTTTAATTGCGGAGTTCCTATGGCAACCTTCCAGCTCCATCATCAGACCCTGGCTACTATATAGAATGAAAGTACTCGTTAATACAAACTAAACGAGCCCAAATTCGATGGGGTTGTGTCGTTTAGCTGCGGAGTTCCAATGACCACGATCCAGCTACATCATCATACCCTGCTTACCATATAAGATCGAAGTACTCGTCATTAAAAATCAAATGAGCCTAAAGTCGATGGGGTTATATCGTTTAATTGCGGAGTTCCTATGGTAACCTTCCAGCTCCACCATCAGAACCTGGTTACCATATAGGATTCAAGCAGTCGTTAATACAAATCAAACGAGCCCAAATTTAATGGGGTTGTGTCGTTTAACTGCGGAGTTCCTATAAACACGTTCCAGCTCCATCATCAGACCCTGGCTACCTTAAATGATCAAAGTACTCGTCAATACTAATCAAACGAGCTCAAACTCGATGGGGTCCTGTAGTTTAACTTCGGAGTTCCAATGACCACCTTTCGGCTCCATCATCAGACCCTGGCTACTATATAGAATGAAAGTACTCGTCAATACAAAGTAAACGAGCCCAAATTCGATGGGGTTGTGTCGTTTAAGTGCGGAGTTCCTGTGACCACCTTCCAGCTCCATCATCAGACCTTGGTTACCATATAGGATGAAAGTACTCGTCAATATGAATCAAACGAGCCCAAATTCGATGGGGTGGCGTCGTTTAACTGCGGAGTTCCTATGACCACCTTCCGACTCCATTATCAGACCCTGGCTACCATACATGATCAAAGTACTCGTCAATACTAATCAAACGAGCTCAAACTCGATGGGGTCGTGTCGTTTAACTTCGGAGTTCCTATGACCACCTTTCGGCTCCATCATCAGACCCTGGCTAGTATATAGAATGAAAGTACTCGTCAATACAAACTAAACGAGCCCAAATTCGATGGGGTTGTGTCGTTTAAGTGCGAAGTTCCTGTGACCACCTTCCAGCTCCATCATCAGACCTTGGTTACCATATAGGACGAAAGTACTCGTCAATATGAATAAAACGAGGCCAAATTCGATGCGGTTGTATCGTTTAACTGCGGAGTTCCTATGATCACCTTCCGGCTCCATCATCAGACCCTGGCTACCATACAGGATCAAAGTACTCGTCAATACTAATCAAGCGAGCCCAAACTCGATGGGGTTGTATAGTTTTATCGCTGAGTTCCTATGGCTACCTTCCAGCTCCATCATCAGATCAGCTCCATGCCATGTCAATACGGTCGGCATCCTCCTATGCAAGCATTACTGCTTCGTAGAAGGAGGTGACCACCTGAGAAGTCTACCAGGTTGAATTTATGAAACCAAAATGATGGTTGTGAAGGTGAACCAGATTGATCGTAAGACTAACAATCAACCTAACTTACATGAAATAGCCAATTGCGAAGTTGTCCAGGTTTTATATAACTGGAATCCACAATCACAAATACTGGGAAATGCGGTAGCACCGTAAAAAAATTGACGCTCTTGAAATGTGACGCTGGAGGCGTCTACTGAAAATAAAACAGACTGCTCCACGCACTAAAGTTTCCATTCTTAAAGAGCTTTGCATCAAAACAAAAACTTACGTCGATTATGCAACAGCGAATTTTTAAGATTTTTGGATATATCATACGCAATGAAAGCTCTTTAGAACGTTTAGTGGTGTAGGAAAGAGTAGAGGGCCTACGTTCTCGCGGCCAATCGCCTACCAGATGGACAGATCTCACTAAATCAACATCATCATCTCATCTTCGAAGTGTTTCCTCATTGAATGTAAACGAAGTGCCATGAATAGAGAGAGATGGAGAAGTCTCGCAAAAGCCGCAACCAACCAACCAGACGATCCATGACCATTACCACTCCACCAAGAGCATAACTGAGAAAAAAGAGAATATTGGATTTAGAGTAATGTCACTTTATTTTTCAAGTTACTTTCTGCAAGCCCTTTCAATTGGTACCTATTTTATAGGAGTGTATTAAAACTAACTAGCTATTTACTTATGTAAATTTGTACGGTACCCTCCGTGCGCGAGTCCAAGTCGCTTATGATCGGTAAGAACTTATTTTATTCGATCCGAAACGCGATGGGATTGTGTCGTTTTATTGCGGAACTCCTATGGCCACCTTCCAGCTCCATCATCAGATCCCGACTGCCATATTGATCAAATCAAAGTACTCGTCATTACAAATCTAATGAGAACAAAGACGAGAGGGTTGTGTCGTTTCATTGTGGAGTTCTTGTAGCCACCTTCCAGCTCCATCATCAGACCCTGGTTACCATATAGGATCCAAGTACTCATCAATACAAATCAAATGAGCCCGAACTCGATGGGATTGTGTCGATTTCTTACGAAGTTCCTACCTTCCAGCTCCATCATCAGAACCTGGTTACCATATAGGATCCAAGCAATCGTCAATACAAACCAAATGACCCCAAATTTGATGGGGTTGTGTCGTTTAACTGCGGAGTTCCAATGACCACGATCCAGCTACATCATCATACCCTGGCTACTATAGGATCTAAGTACTCGTCATAACAAATCAAATGAGCCTAAAGTCGATGGGGTTATATCGTTTAATTGCGGAGTTCCTATGGCAACCTTCCAGCTCCATCATCAGACCCTGGCTACTATATAGAATGAAAGTACTCGTTAATACAAACTAAACGAGCCCAAATTCGATGGGGTTGTGTCGTTTAGCTGCGGAGTTCCAATGACCACGATCCAGCTACATCATCATACCCTGCTTACCATATAAGATCGAAGTACTCGTCATTAAAAATCAAATGAGCCTAAAGTCGATGGGGTTATATCGTTTAATTGCGGAGTTCCTATGGTAACCTTCCAGCTCCACCATCAGAACCTGGTTACCATATAGGATTCAAGCAGTCGTTAATACAAATCAAACGAGCCCAAATTTAATGGGGTTGTGTCGTTTAACTGCGGAGTTCCTATAAACACGTTCCAGCTCCATCATCAGACCCTGGCTACCTTAAATGATCAAAGTACTCGTCAATACTAATCAAACGAGCTCAAACTCGATGGGGTCCTGTAGTTTAACTTCGGAGTTCCAATGACCACCTTTCGGCTCCATCATCAGACCCTGGCTACTATATAGAATGAAAGTACTCGTCAATACAAAGTAAACGAGCCCAAATTCGATGGGGTTGTGTCGTTTAAGTGCGGAGTTCCTGTGACCACCTTCCAGCTCCATCATCAGACCTTGGTTACCATATAGGATGAAAGTACTCGTCAATATGAATCAAACGAGCCCAAATTCGATGGGGTGGCGTCGTTTAACTGCGGAGTTCCTATGACCACCTTCCGACTCCATTATCAGACCCTGGCTACCATACATGATCAAAGTACTCGTCAATACTAATCAAACGAGCTCAAACTCGATGGGGTCGTGTCGTTTAACTTCGGAGTTCCTATGACCACCTTTCGGCTCCATCATCAGACCCTGGCTAGTATATAGAATGAAAGTACTCGTCAATACAAACTAAACGAGCCCAAATTCGATGGGGTTGTGTCGTTTAAGTGCGAAGTTCCTGTGACCACCTTCCAGCTCCATCATCAGACCTTGGTTACCATATAGGACGAAAGTACTCGTCAATATGAATAAAACGAGGCCAAATTCGATGCGGTTGTATCGTTTAACTGCGGAGTTCCTATGATCACCTTCCGGCTCCATCATCAGACCCTGGCTACCATACAGGATCAAAGTACTCGTCAATACTAATCAAGCGAGCCCAAACTCGATGGGGTTGTATAGTTTTATCGCTGAGTTCCTATGGCTACCTTCCAGCTCCATCATCAGATCAGCTCCATGCCATGTCAATACGGTCGGCATCCTCCTATGCAAGCATTACTGCTTCGTAGAAGGAGGTGACCACCTGAGAAGTCTACCAGGTTGAATTTATGAAACCAAAATGATGGTTGTGAAGGTGAACCAGATTGATCGTAAGACTAACAATCAACCTAACTTACATGAAATAGCCAATTGCGAAGTTGTCCAGGTTTTATATAACTGGAATCCACAATCACAAATACTGGGAAATGCGGTAGCACCGTAAAAAAATTGACGCTCTTGAAATGTGACGCTGGAGGCGTCTACTGAAAATAAAACAGACTGCTCCACGCACTAAAGTTTCCATTCTTAAAGAGCTTTGCATCAAAACAAAAACTTACGTCGATTATGCAACAGCGAATTTTTAAGATTTTTGGATATATCATACGCAATGAAAGCTCTTTAGAACGTTTAGTGGTGTAGGAAAGAGTAGAGGGCCTACGTTCTCGCGGCCAATCGCCTACCAGATGGACAGATCTCACTAAATCAACATCATCATCTCATCTTCGAAGTGTTTCCTCATTGAATGTAAACGAAGTGCCATGAATAGAGAGAGATGGAGAAGTCTCGCAAAAGCCGCAACCAACCAACCAGACGATCCATGACCATTACCACTCCACCAAGAGCATAACTGAGAAAAAAGAGAATATTGGATTTAGAGTAATGTCACTTTATTTTTCAAGTTACTTTCTGCAAGCCCTTTCAATTGGTACCTATTTTATAGGAGTGTATTAAAACTAACTAGCTATTTACTTATGTAAATTTGTACGGTACCCTCCGTGCGCGAGTCCAAGTCGCTTATGATCGGTAAGAACTTATTTTATTCGATCCGAAACGCGATGGGATTGTGTCGTTTTATTGCGGAACTCCTATGGCCACCTTCCAGCTCCATCATCAGATCCCGACTGCCATATTGATCAAATCAAAGTACTCGTCATTACAAATCTAATGAGAACAAAGACGAGAGGGTTGTGTCGTTTCATTGTGGAGTTCTTGTAGCCACCTTCCAGCTCCATCATCAGACCCTGGTTACCATATAGGATCCAAGTACTCATCAATACAAATCAAATGAGCCCGAACTCGATGGGATTGTGTCGATTTCTTACGAAGTTCCTACCTTCCAGCTCCATCATCAGAACCTGGTTACCATATAGGATCCAAGCAATCGTCAATACAAACCAAATGACCCCAAATTTGATGGGGTTGTGTCGTTTAACTGCGGAGTTCCAATGACCACGATCCAGCTACATCATCATACCCTGGCTACTATAGGATCTAAGTACTCGTCATAACAAATCAAATGAGCCTAAAGTCGATGGGGTTATATCGTTTAATTGCGGAGTTCCTATGGCAACCTTCCAGCTCCATCATCAGACCCTGGCTACTATATAGAATGAAAGTACTCGTTAATACAAACTAAACGAGCCCAAATTCGATGGGGTTGTGTCGTTTAGCTGCGGAGTTCCAATGACCACGATCCAGCTACATCATCATACCCTGCTTACCATATAAGATCGAAGTACTCGTCATTAAAAATCAAATGAGCCTAAAGTCGATGGGGTTATATCGTTTAATTGCGGAGTTCCTATGGTAACCTTCCAGCTCCACCATCAGAACCTGGTTACCATATAGGATTCAAGCAGTCGTTAATACAAATCAAACGAGCCCAAATTTAATGGGGTTGTGTCGTTTAACTGCGGAGTTCCTATAAACACGTTCCAGCTCCATCATCAGACCCTGGCTACCTTAAATGATCAAAGTACTCGTCAATACTAATCAAACGAGCTCAAACTCGATGGGGTCCTGTAGTTTAACTTCGGAGTTCCAATGACCACCTTTCGGCTCCATCATCAGACCCTGGCTACTATATAGAATGAAAGTACTCGTCAATACAAAGTAAACGAGCCCAAATTCGATGGGGTTGTGTCGTTTAAGTGCGGAGTTCCTGTGACCACCTTCCAGCTCCATCATCAGACCTTGGTTACCATATAGGATGAAAGTACTCGTCAATATGAATCAAACGAGCCCAAATTCGATGGGGTGGCGTCGTTTAACTGCGGAGTTCCTATGACCACCTTCCGACTCCATTATCAGACCCTGGCTACCATACATGATCAAAGTACTCGTCAATACTAATCAAACGAGCTCAAACTCGATGGGGTCGTGTCGTTTAACTTCGGAGTTCCTATGACCACCTTTCGGCTCCATCATCAGACCCTGGCTAGTATATAGAATGAAAGTACTCGTCAATACAAACTAAACGAGCCCAAATTCGATGGGGTTGTGTCGTTTAAGTGCGAAGTTCCTGTGACCACCTTCCAGCTCCATCATCAGACCTTGGTTACCATATAGGACGAAAGTACTCGTCAATATGAATAAAACGAGGCCAAATTCGATGCGGTTGTATCGTTTAACTGCGGAGTTCCTATGATCACCTTCCGGCTCCATCATCAGACCCTGGCTACCATACAGGATCAAAGTACTCGTCAATACTAATCAAGCGAGCCCAAACTCGATGGGGTTGTATAGTTTTATCGCTGAGTTCCTATGGCTACCTTCCAGCTCCATCATCAGATCAGCTCCATGTCATCATAATGTTGCATTGTCACCCGATTTACACATGTATGTAAAATTTCAGCTCAATCGGTTGAAGATATCTGCTTCAAAATTGAGTTGCAAGATTTGAGCCGAACATACATAGTTACATACAGTGCAAGCTAATAGAAAGCTTGTAAAAATAAAGTACTTTCTTTTTAAACCCGAATTAATTTACGCATGAACGAAATTAATTTCTTTAAGTAAACGTCAGCTAAGCGAGGCCAATGAACTGTAAGTAGTTAGTACGCAACGACCAACAACTACCTATAAGGTCATTGACTCGTTTTTTTTCACTCTAGCCTTGAAGGCACCTGAATTATAATCGGACCGGAAGACCGCAGCAGGCAAAATTTTTCAGTCCTTCGATGTACGCAGTATAAACGACGAGGCAAACCGCTTAGTCCGGACCGTAGAAGTTTCAACAACGTAAGGGTGGATATCCGCCGTACGTCGGGATTTCCGATGGTAGAACAGAGATGGTGGAATCAAATCAGTTTAATTGTCCTTCAGGCCTAAATCTAAATCGATAAAATACAGCTGCATTATTTAAAATACCTATTTAATTAATTATACTAACACTACTTTCTAAAACAGTTACACCTACAACACTGCTTACCCCCAACAAACATGACATAGCATTTTCAGCTACACACACATTTTCACTCATTCCGCATTCTTGAACACACGCTATCGCGAAAACCGCTAATTGGATTATGGAACTCTATTAGAAATCGATTAACAACTACCTTACTGTATAATATGTAATACATTACCGCATTACTTCGCAAGATACTTTTACAAATCACGTAGAAATACGCAATGGATTTGAAATATAGATTGGTTTTGTGAGTATTGACGTCTCTTGGTACAGTGCTAGCAAAACAGTGTGATATTCGATACCGACTTTCGTTCTACATTTGAAATTGAAGATTTGTAGCGATAAAGGTTTTAGAAGAAACGATATAAATTATTTCTCGTGTGAATTTTGTTGGATAAGTAGTAAGAATCTGAGTTAAACCCAGAACTGAGTTATTATATCAGAAGTAAGTTTATAGCATATTAAACAATTTTATTATTTTCCTCTCTAAAAGAGGGAATGAAAAATAATCCACCGCTCGGATCCAGTGCGGGCTGGTGGATGTCAAATTTCTTCAATTTTTTTTTATGCAGTACGTTACGGTTTCCTCACGTTATTTTGTTGTTAAAATTTAGTTTTACCTCACATAATTTAAAGACAATTATAATTCCTTGCATGACCATCTATGGCATCTATGAACCATTTATATAAACCTTATCAAATTATTTATTTATTTTATTATTTAAATACACAAATATACTTAAACAGAAGGTACATTATTAAAAAATTGTACAAAGGTCATTGATTACAAAAAACCCTATGTAAATAAATGACAAAGGTACTTACTGCTTTTTTTCTAATTGAAAAAAAAAAGTGTAGATAAACCTTTTTATATCTTTAAATGGATTAGATGCATCAAGTAATTAAATAAAAAAAAATGAAGCCCTGTTAAATCAGTTTTCATTCCGAATGTTGGCATTACAATAAGACAATAACTACTGATTTCCGGAAATTCTATTTTTAAGAAATTAAGGCAAAGAATAATTGCATCATTCCAACCACTTCATTACTCTACTTAATACTAACAATACAATATTTAATTAAATACGTAATAAAAAAAACTCCTCACAAAATAACTACAATCACGAATATAAATCAAATTAAAGTGACAGTATCACCAACGTACTCACGGTGTCGCGAGATCAGAGGGGCCGCCTGCGTGTGCGCACCTGTCACGTACGCTCATATAACTAACTATGCAATAAGTAAAAGAAATTAGTTTCCCACAAGACGCTATTTTTATTGCAGTTTAAAAAAATATAAAATTAAATAAACTTTATTGTACATCAAAATAGTAGGTAACAATTTTACACAAATTTTAAATCTATGGTAACAATCATGGCGGCCTTATCGCTAACAGCGATATCTATCAGACAACCTTAGAGTGAACTATAAAATATTAAACTAAAAAATAAATTACAAATAAAAAATCTTTTTTAAAAACAAGCTTTCAATTAAATGGGCTAAAAAGAAGAAAATAAACTTTTCCTTTATAACTTTTACTATCAATTTATAACGGCATTACACAATTTATATGATACAAAAGCTTGTCGCGAGATTTTGAAAATATTAAAATCAATAGATGAAGTTATTTAACTGATTTAATTAATGAAGTTATTTAGCTGTGTATTTACACAATTAAATCTCGCGACAAGCTTTTATATCATATAAATTGTGTAATGCCGTTATAAATTGATAGTAAAAGTTATAAAGGAAAAGTTTATTTTCTTCTTTTTAGCCCATTTAATTGAAAGCTTGTTTTTAAAAAAGATTTTTTATTTGTAATTTATTTTTTACTTTTTAGTTATACCTTATTTAAATCACATTTTTAATCTCAGCAAATCCTTTCATTTCTTACCCATATTATAGGAAAGCATAAGAAACTTAGTCTGCTATCTTTAGAAGTCTGCCAGGTTTTTTTTTATTTAATTTTTTTATGGTAGGTAAAATCATCCAATGACATCCCTCGCCCTTGGGCTTGGTTCGGTCTGTTACCGAAAGGACAGCGAGCTACCCATTGCCCGCCGTCCGCAAGCCCACGCCTACGGTGGCAGGAAATCGGGATCGGAATTACGGCGGTAGCTGAGGCGCGAGCGCCGTTGCCTAATACGGTCGGCATCCTCCTATGCAAGCATTACTGCTTCGTAGAAGGAGGTGACCACCTGAGAAGTCTACCAGGTTGAATTTATGAAACCAAAATGATGGTTGTGAAGGTGAACCAGATTGATCGTAAGACTAACAATCAACCTAACTTACATGAAATAGCCAATTGCGAAGTTGTCCAGGTTTTATATAACTGGAATCCACAATCACAAATACTGGGAA
Organism: Leucania comma; assembly: GCA_958295575.1. Classification (NCBI taxonomy): domain Eukaryota; kingdom Metazoa; phylum Arthropoda; class Insecta; order Lepidoptera; family Noctuidae; genus Leucania; species Leucania comma. The sequence goes on along the minus strand of OY282470.1, from coordinate 23,517,131 downwards.
ATGCGGTAGCACCGTAAAAAAATTGACGCTCTTGAAATGTGACGCTGGAGGCGTCTACTGAAAATAAAACAGACTGCTCCACGCACTAAAGTTTCCATTCTTAAAGAGCTTTGCATCAAAACAAAAACTTACGTCGATTATGCAACAGCGAATTTTTAAGATTTTTGGATATATCATACGCAATGAAAGCTCTTTAGAACGTTTAGTGGTGTAGGAAAGAGTAGAGGGCCTACGTTCTCGCGGCCAATCGCCTACCAGATGGACAGATCTCACTAAATCAACATCATCATCTCATCTTCGAAGTGTTTCCTCATTGAATGTAAACGAAGTGCCATGAATAGAGAGAGATGGAGAAGTCTCGCAAAAGCCGCAACCAACCAACCAGACGATCCATGACCATTACCACTCCACCAAGAGCATAACTGAGAAAAAAGAGAATATTGGATTTAGAGTAATGTCACTTTATTTTTCAAGTTACTTTCTGCAAGCCCTTTCAATTGGTACCTATTTTATAGGAGTGTATTAAAACTAACTAGCTATTTACTTATGTAAATTTGTACGGTACCCTCCGTGCGCGAGTCCAAGTCGCTTATGATCGGTAAGAACTTATTTTATTCGATCCGAAACGCGATGGGATTGTGTCGTTTTATTGCGGAACTCCTATGGCCACCTTCCAGCTCCATCATCAGATCCCGACTGCCATATTGATCAAATCAAAGTACTCGTCATTACAAATCTAATGAGAACAAAGACGAGAGGGTTGTGTCGTTTCATTGTGGAGTTCTTGTAGCCACCTTCCAGCTCCATCATCAGACCCTGGTTACCATATAGGATCCAAGTACTCATCAATACAAATCAAATGAGCCCGAACTCGATGGGATTGTGTCGATTTCTTACGAAGTTCCTACCTTCCAGCTCCATCATCAGAACCTGGTTACCATATAGGATCCAAGCAATCGTCAATACAAACCAAATGACCCCAAATTTGATGGGGTTGTGTCGTTTAACTGCGGAGTTCCAATGACCACGATCCAGCTACATCATCATACCCTGGCTACTATAGGATCTAAGTACTCGTCATAACAAATCAAATGAGCCTAAAGTCGATGGGGTTATATCGTTTAATTGCGGAGTTCCTATGGCAACCTTCCAGCTCCATCATCAGACCCTGGCTACTATATAGAATGAAAGTACTCGTTAATACAAACTAAACGAGCCCAAATTCGATGGGGTTGTGTCGTTTAGCTGCGGAGTTCCAATGACCACGATCCAGCTACATCATCATACCCTGCTTACCATATAAGATCGAAGTACTCGTCATTAAAAATCAAATGAGCCTAAAGTCGATGGGGTTATATCGTTTAATTGCGGAGTTCCTATGGTAACCTTCCAGCTCCACCATCAGAACCTGGTTACCATATAGGATTCAAGCAGTCGTTAATACAAATCAAACGAGCCCAAATTTAATGGGGTTGTGTCGTTTAACTGCGGAGTTCCTATAAACACGTTCCAGCTCCATCATCAGACCCTGGCTACCTTAAATGATCAAAGTACTCGTCAATACTAATCAAACGAGCTCAAACTCGATGGGGTCCTGTAGTTTAACTTCGGAGTTCCAATGACCACCTTTCGGCTCCATCATCAGACCCTGGCTACTATATAGAATGAAAGTACTCGTCAATACAAAGTAAACGAGCCCAAATTCGATGGGGTTGTGTCGTTTAAGTGCGGAGTTCCTGTGACCACCTTCCAGCTCCATCATCAGACCTTGGTTACCATATAGGATGAAAGTACTCGTCAATATGAATCAAACGAGCCCAAATTCGATGGGGTGGCGTCGTTTAACTGCGGAGTTCCTATGACCACCTTCCGACTCCATTATCAGACCCTGGCTACCATACATGATCAAAGTACTCGTCAATACTAATCAAACGAGCTCAAACTCGATGGGGTCGTGTCGTTTAACTTCGGAGTTCCTATGACCACCTTTCGGCTCCATCATCAGACCCTGGCTAGTATATAGAATGAAAGTACTCGTCAATACAAACTAAACGAGCCCAAATTCGATGGGGTTGTGTCGTTTAAGTGCGAAGTTCCTGTGACCACCTTCCAGCTCCATCATCAGACCTTGGTTACCATATAGGACGAAAGTACTCGTCAATATGAATAAAACGAGGCCAAATTCGATGCGGTTGTATCGTTTAACTGCGGAGTTCCTATGATCACCTTCCGGCTCCATCATCAGACCCTGGCTACCATACAGGATCAAAGTACTCGTCAATACTAATCAAGCGAGCCCAAACTCGATGGGGTTGTATAGTTTTATCGCTGAGTTCCTATGGCTACCTTCCAGCTCCATCATCAGATCAGCTCCATGTCATCATAATGTTGCATTGTCACCCGATTTACACATGTATGTAAAATTTCAGCTCAATCGGTTGAAGATATCTGCTTCAAAATTGAGTTGCAAGATTTGAGCCGAACATACATAGTTACATACAGTGCAAGCTAATAGAAAGCTTGTAAAAAGAGGATAATCTGCAGTGCGTTGCGATCTGTGGCTTGTAAATATACAACATTATTTTTAGTATATACGAAACCTGAATATAGTTCGTTTGAAATCAATAACTAAATCAATTCCAATAATTTCCATGTTACATTTTTTCCCAAAAATAATTTAAGAAAGGTCACAAGTTGAAACCACCGATACTAAGTATAACACAGCTCACGTGAAGTCATGGCGGGCACTAGCTGCCAACGCATAACTGGGTGCGGGAGCAAAACAGTCCCTCAGTCACCTGGATGGCTCAGTGGCCATGTATTTGTGTGGACAACTAGGTGACATAACAAGCTTATAAGTTTGTGATTTTTCTTGATACAGATACATGGATTCTTTACATAAATATACTAGACCCGTGTTGCCGGTTTTGTATATACTAAAACTAATGCTGGTACTTATACATAATTATTCCAGCGGAACATACTCCCGGGGCAGACGTAATCGCTCTATTCTAGGACACTTGTGTTCCAAATTTTATCCAAATCCATTCAGGCACACACTCGTATATGTACTAGGACATACATAAAACTTAAAGATTTTAAAGAACGCGAAAATTGAAGAAAAGGACACACTTTTCTTAAATTTTCTTAACTTAACTTTAATGCAGGCGAAGTCGCTAGCTGAAGCTAGTGCATATAAAAGTGCCGATCGCACGTCTGCACGCATCGTTATGTCACCCCGAGACGTGCGCAAGCGCAGCCGGTGCGTTTGATGTGCGATATCCTGCCGGACTGTCACATTACTTCTAGAAAATATGTGCGAACACCATCTGGGGTATGTAGGGTTCCTAGTATTTGTAATTACTGGTCGGATTTCATTTTAATTGCTTTTTTTTTGTAGCTTGGTATAGTAATTATTATCCGTTAAGCTTTGGTACTCACGTTTACTTTTTATCGACGGATTATACGCTTGCTATTTATGAATATTACAAAAAACTTAAAAAAAATACAACCTTTTTGGTTTTGTTTCTTTTGCATAAAAAAAGGTAATTAAAACCTACTTATTTACAGTTTTTTTTTTTATATCGGATTTTTACCTAAGTAAAAAATAAATTTATTTTTTTCTTTATATTTTAACAAAGAAAGAAATCATGTTGCATATTTGACACATTTGTAACTCACACAACTTAAATTAAACATAAAATTGAATACAAAAATGTGAAATAAAATAAAATAAATAAATAAAAATTGAATGTGAAATTGTGAAATTGTGTGTGGTGTAAATTGTATTAGAAGATATCCCTCAATCCCTCATTATAAAAATAGGACCAATCTATAAGTACATCATTCCAAATAAAAACTCAAATCGGATCATAAATGCCGAAGTTCTGAGGTTTTTTTTGGTAACAAACAGAAATAATACAATCGAATTGAGATCCTTCTTCTTCCATTTTGACGTTGGTAAAAAAAGACAGCTCTAGGTACTATAAAAAACGAACTTAATGAAAAATTAAAAAGCCCGAGACGTCTCTATCATCGACACAATAAAACCGTCCAATAGTAAATCATTTTCAATTATTGCAGCCGTGTTTTTTACCCTTTTTGCTGATATCCGTCGATTTATAATTCACCTAAAAACTAAACAAAACTTTGTAAAAAGTGAGATTGGCCCGTTCGACACACTATTATGTTGAACCCACAAGAAACGAGAAGCGAGTCAACAGAAGCATTCTAGTTTTAACAAACATAACTTTACCGTCAATCTCACTCTAATCTCCTTAAAAATGCTCCTTCTATTCATTTTTCAAACTACATAATCCAATATTGTTAACCAACTTCAAATATGCGATTAGCAAACACCTTATCAGAAATAAAATAAAGGTCAATTTCAATTGTCAAGTGTGACAGTTCAAGTTTGTGCTCGTAACGGTCATCTACCTCCTACAATATTATGGTTGCCTGGTAACGGGTGTAGTTATTTGCTTTAGAAAAAAAAAGACACGATCTTAGTACTGTTACGTATCATTGATGTTTTTAGTAACTCAATTGGTCAGCCCTTTAATGGTATACGGGGAACGTAATGGCTATCAATTTAATTGAAAAAGGTAAGGAAAGAAATTGTTGTTTTTGCTTCAAGGGTTCTAAGAAAGTCGGTGGTTTTGATCAACCTGTACCGGTTGAAGATAAAGTCGTATTTTAATTCACAGCCACGCTTCGTTTTTTTTTTTAAGGGAGAGTGGGAATCGTCGAATACGAGTAACTCAGTAACTACTTGAGCTTTGGGTGGAGCGAGGAGTGTCAGACTTTTACTGACAAAAATCAGCCAGTGTTTCTTTAGTTGCCCCTTTGCTTTCCAGGGTCAACCATTGCCCTGCTAAAGAATAGTCACAAACCCATTTTACTAACAAAACACTTGCAGATTCTGTTCAATTCAAGTCAGCATTCTAGCTTTTCCAACTAGCCTGGGGTAGGCTTCCATTCTACCCAGACATTGCTGAATATACGTGTTTTACATGGAGCGAGGCCTATCAGGCCTCCACAACCTAGTTACTGGGCAAAACGATAGGTACCTCCTGGGATAGACTAAAGGTAGAACTACATTGCGCGTCCGCCACAGACGCCGATCTGGACGCGTTCGTCTCCATAAATTTTATATGGAAACTATACCGTTAAAATTTTGGTCATTTTAATCCCGCGGAGGGTCGATTCGGTACATGAAATACTATCGATTTTTAAAGAGAAAATTAAAAAATAAGGTATTTTTTTTAAACTTTAATTAATTTACGCATATACGTATTAATTTCTTTAAGTAAACGTCAGCTGAGCGAGGCCAATGAACTGTAGGTAGATAGTACGCAAGGACCAACAACTACCCTGTGCCGACCAAAGTCATCTAAACCAGTCGCCACAGTTTATACTAATTCGAGTTTTTGAAAAAACAGTACTTTATTTTTTATTTTTTTCTTTACAAAGCAATAGTATTTCATGTACCGAATCAACACTCCGCGGGATTAAAACGACTAAAATTTAACGGTGTATATTATAAAAGAGCACTAAACTTGACGGACGCCCCGGAACATATGGGTCAGACTTTCTAGGGTCTAACTACCTGTAAACGCTGTCAAAAATCTACGCTACCGACGGCTGAAAACCAAGCTACGTAATTCTGTTCAGTTCAAGTAACTGCTTTTAATATTAACCCAATTTCTTCAACTACCAAATTGCTAAGTACATTGCTTCTATATCCGATTACCTACCATACGGTACTTGCAAATCATATCTTAGCTTAAGCCCATAATTCCCCTGATTACTGCAATTGGTTTGTCATTACCTCTGCGGAATGTCATTTGGAAAGCATATCTGGGGCACATTGACGTGGAAACTATATCGAAATGTATAATTAGGTTAGTTTGAGGTAGGTTTATTGGACCATTAAACCGGGGAAGTAACTATAAAAAAAAACTTTAAAAATTTAATATAGGTTTGATAAAAGCAGCTACAGTTTTTTTTTACATCTGGTGAATATGAAAATACTGTAGTTGCAACTGAAAAGTAACCGAACAATACCAATAAGTATAGTAGAAATATATACTACCTAATAATTAATTAATTTAATTTTAATTAATAGTTAATTTAGTTTTAATTTGTATTTTATATAATGTAAATAGTATTTAAAAATTGATTATAACAATAAATACTTATAAAAGTAAAATAAAAAAAAATAAAAAAAATAAATACTACCTATAGTAGAATATAGTAGACCATGACCTAAAATTAGATATAATAATATTAATAAATACATATCCTGTAAGGAAGCACATATCCTGCGCACGCTCTAAAAGTTTACCTTGACATTTTGCATAAATTAACGAAACAAGTAACATAACCTGATGCAAAAAAGCAACTAAAAAAAAATTAGCTATGATCTCACATCTTATTTAAAGTATTAAACATGAAGAAACACAAAAATTGTATCTACATTGCTGGTAAATAATTAATTCTATTCTATCCAAACATTATTAGGTGCTGTAGGTCACTTTGTCTTCTTTCATATAAGGCTAATAAAAGCGATCAGGTTATCGTACGACTTTTTCGGAAAAAATGGTCGCAAGGCACTGCTCAGAAAATCCAAAAACTGTAAAGTTAGAAACCAAAAAAGAAAATACTTTTCAGGAATTCGGAAAAATCTTTGAGACTCGATTCTTCACCACTGGTGTTCTTCCAGGTATCCTCTTGGCTCTTGCAGATCACAGATTAGGAACCATTGACCAAAACAATGCGACATTCCTTCAGTGATAGCGATCGCTAAAAATTAAAATGTGATGAAATTGACAAGCGCTACCGAAATGTCATGAAGGAACTTTTTTTTTACAACCATTATCGTTGATGAAATGTCACATTGTCTGTCCAGAGCCCGGCAGCTTAGCTCAGTCCGTAATGATAAGATTATCCATCGGCTGATGTCGTATGCGTGGTCCACGTTTAAATTTGTTAATACCTACGCGTCATATTCGTGAACGGGCGCTGTCATGAGACTGGCCATCTCTCTGCCAGTGGTTTATTTTAAGAGGTTTAATTAAATTTGTTTTTTTTTTTATATATTTATTTACATTGTTCTCACGTATAAACTAAACTGGATATTAAACCAGATTGTGATGAGTTTGCGGATGAATGGAAGAACATTCTTGTCTGTCTGTCTGGAGTTTTGTGATGATTGTATGACTGCCGTGTAGTTATATTATTTTGTGTATAATTATCAAAAACATGTCTTTAACTAATGTAATTGACCTTTGGCCGTGTTATGTTAAAGTAAAGTAAATAAATAATAGTAGTGACAAGAAAAATGTAACTGAGATATTTGTCATACATAACATGACTGAAAAATGTGTCGATGGAGTTTCTTGCACATTCTTCTCCATAGAGATCTACGCTTTGTAATGTGCAATTAACATTTTTTTTTCTGACAGTTTTTTTTTTTTTTTTTTTTTTTTTTTTTTTTTTTTTTTTTTTTTTATGGTAGGTAAAATCAGTTCTGACAGTTTGACTTTTTGACCTTTCAAAAGTGCCTGTAAATGGTTTATTTAAAATAAAAAGATTTGAATCTTTGAATTTCTTTAAATCTAGTCAGCAAGCTTCTTACCAAGATTGATAGATCGCCGGGAGTGAACCGGACGTACTAAAATATCGTCACAAGTGTTAGCTCTTTAAATGCACCACAGCTTCTCCATATTTTCCGCAGATTTATGACGGAAGTCGCCATTCAGCTAAACATGAACCAACACGGTATTATGCGTCAGTCTCCCCCACAGAATACAGCGCTCCTTCGTTGGGCACAGTTAGAAATTATATTATCAAAACTTTCAATACTATCGAAGAAAAACTATTTATTAATATTATGTTTAACAATTATTATAATTTCTTTATTTTTATTCAGGGGATATCCCATGACCTTTTTTTTCAGTGGGAATATTACAGGATGCATTTTGGAGAGTGTGCACGGAAATTACATGACTTGATCCTGCCATCTCAGTTTTACCATGGGACAACCCGACGTACGGCGAATATCCACCCTTATGTTGTTGAAACGTCTACGGTACGAACTAAGCATTTTGCCTCGTCGTTTATACCGCGTACATCCAGGGACTGGAACAGTTTGCCTGCTGCGGCCTTCCCGTCCGATTATAATTTAGGTGTCTTCAAGGCTCGAGTGAATAGGCTCTTAATAAACTAGTGCGCCTCACCATCAACGATTGCATCACTGCTTAACATCAGGTGGGATTGCAGTCAAGCACTAGTTTATATCAATTAAAAAAAAACATCCCGTAACATCTCCGCGCCCTTGGGCAAGGCGGGAGATAGTGTCATATTATACTGACTAAAAACCTACTTCAGTTCCTCCGTTGTCCTTCATACTGGGGCCGTATCATCCTTTCAGAAACCGACCTTGGCCCCAGTATGCTCGACCCTGCTGGACCCCTACGGTTTGCTGACAACTCCTTAAAGCGCGCGTGGAACTATACACGCCTTCGATAACTTGAAAAGAAAAGAGATTATTTGATGATTTCCCATGTGTAAATGGGGCCCTAGATATTTTGCCACAGGGCCGTAAATCACCTAACTACACTAGTGGGTGCAACAATTCTGTGCTCTGCGCTCAAATACAAATATTTTATTCATACAAGTTTCCTGTACACATTTAGGCGAAACATTAAATAAATTAGTACAATAGCATTCGCCGTGCAACAGTAATGTTGGGAATTGTAAAGTGTTTGTAGCTAAATCAAAACTATACGGAGTCCTGATAGCACAGCTTGGTTTCAACTTCTATTGGATTCATTCTCATACAGTCGGTGGGAAAAGTGTTTCGATATTTGCTTATTATAATTAGTGGTTGCGCGAATTTGCTGTGTGGACTGTAGATTTAAAAAGCGATCTAAGGTTTGTTAACAATATGCAGGTACTGCGTCTAGCGTTTATTAATGGGATAAATGTATTAGAAGGAACACTGACCTTTAACCTCGAAAGTTCCACATGGCGCCGGCCGGCGAATCCCGAACTTCGTACTTTCAAGCACTGCCAGTTTCTGTATTGCACTACACTGTACTATTGTTGAGTTTTTGAATGGTTGGATCACGAAATAGCCAATTTTCTTGTAATTTCGAGCGGGCGTGTTAGCGGTGCGGTCACATTCACAATCGATGCACAAAACGTCAATGTCAAATCATTTTCTCAAGAGGTCGTGCGGGAAGCGGAAACGGTAGGGATAGGATTGCTAGGCCAAAAAAATAAATTACAAAAAACAAAGTCGCGGATCATAGCAAATTGGCGCAACCATTCCCCCCGGGTTTGAAGGGTTACCTTCAAAGAAAAGAAAAAAAACAAAAGCGAAACTAAACCCTATTACTAATCTAAACTATCAATACTAGGTAGCGAAACAACTTATAACTAACTATGCCACTACTACTGATTAGGCAGAGGGCAGAGGCGAATAACCGGACGCAGGTACGATCCAGTTGCGGTTTTAACCTTTACGACTCGCGTTATTCCGTTCGAACCCGGAAAAACTTCTTCCACTACACCAAGAGGCCAGTGCAGAGGAGGCGCACTCTCAGTCTTCAGTATCACCACAGTACCGACTGTGACTGGATCTGAAGGAGTGTTCCACTTTTGACGCGACTGCAGCGTATGCAGATAATCTGTCCTCCATCGCTTCCAAAAGGACCGAACTAAGCTATCTAGCAGAGCGTGACGCGGGTGGAGCTGCAGTTTGTCAGTCTCGACATCTAAAGCGGGCAAATATTTAAGAGGAGTCGTCGTCAAGAAGTGAGCCGGCGTCAACGCTAGTGGCTCCGATGGATCACTAGACAAAGTCCGACACAACGGACGCGTATTCATCAACGCCTCTACCTGAGCGAGTACAGTGCTCAACTCCTCGTACGAGAGAATCTGTTCGCCTATGACCCGAAACAGGTGCGACTTAAGGCTTTTAATATTCGCCTCCCAATTGCCACCAAAATGACTAGCCGCTGGCGTATTAAAACACCAATCAATGCGATTCTCAGCTAAGACATGGGCGAATTCACTTTGGTAGTACTTGGAGCGTAAGAATGTGTGTAATTCCGAAATATTGCGTCGCGCTCCAACATAGTTTGTGCCGTTGTCAGAGTATAAGCGCTTAACGGGACCACGGCGAGATAAAAATCGTTAAAAAGGAAGACATAAAACCCTGCGTACTCAAATCACTGGTTAACTCTATGTGAACCGCACGAGTTGTCATACAAACGAATAGGCAAATGTATGCCTTTGTGGAACGTATACCACGACCACGGGCAATAGTGACTTTAAACGGTCCAGCATAGTCCGTCCCAGTATGTATGAAAGGTTTCACCGTCTGTACAACACGACAAGAACGATGGTCGGCCATTTCCGGCGCGTTGAAACGCGGGCGGAGCTTAAAGCAGGGCACACATCTGTGCACTCTAGCGCGTATCAAATTGCGAGCGGAAAGTATCCAGTACTTCTGTCGAAGAATGGACATTAATAAATCGGGACCAGCGTGACAATTCACCTTATGGTGATAGTCCACCAACAAATCCAAAACGTGATCCCTGCGTGGTAGAACTACTGGATGCATTTGTTCAAACTCTAACTTAGCATTTCGCAGACGGCCACCGACACGAATGAGTCCGTCTTGCAAAAATGGTTTCAAATGTTGAAGTGCGGGACTACAAGGTTTATGTGATTCTAAACTACGAAATTCTATTGAAAAATAAAATTTCTGCAACTCTCGAAGTACAACTGATTCAGCTCTATCCAAATCAGCTGCGATTATAGAACCACGCGATGGTAATAATCTCAAAAATCTTAGGACGTAAACTACACAGCGTAATAGTCTCGACCAAGACGAGACTCGATTAGACAACAACAAAACAACTGACTCTTCACGCGGAACTGATACTACAAGCGTATGTTTCTTCTCCTCGGGTGGCTCTGAAACAGTAGCGGGGTTAAACGGAGCCTTTGGCCACTCGTTAGGAGTGGTATGAAGCCAGGGAGGGCCACAAAACCAAAGCGGATGATTTAAAATTTGCGCAGGAAGCAAACCACGTGAGAGACAATCAGCTGGGTTTTCTGTTCCAGCGACATGGAATATATTTTCCTCTGCGGAGGCACGGGAGCCACCGAGCGAAAAAATATCACCCTTGAAAGGGAGCGCGACAACATAACGACCATCTTTATCACGAGTAGTCGTGCGGGTATAAATCTCCTCAGTGACCTGATCCTCAGGGCTGAGAATAGGCGGGACATTGACCTCTTCAATCTCCCAGAACTTGCGGATGGTAGACTCAAGCGGCGGCTCGACGGTGCAACAGTGCGACACAGTCGAGTAACTAACTAAACAAGCGGGTGCGGAACCAACTATAACAAACCCGAGAACTGTTTCCAGTGCGTGCGGAGCGGGGTACATCGGAAGACCTTGAATTTTACGTGATAACTGGAGATGCGGGAGAATCGAAGCACCGATCAATAGATCGATATCTCCAGGGAAAGCGTAATTTCCGTCGGCTAACTGCAAGTTCTTAAACTCCGTCAGCATGGACGTGTCAACCGGTACCGTGGGCAACCGTTCCGTAATCTTATCTGCGACTAGCGAATCCATTTCAAACGAAATATTACGATTAAAACGTGAACTAAATATTATTTTAATGGAACCGTGAATGGTTGCCTTTAAACCTCCAAAACCTTTCACTTCTGAGCGGGATGACCAATTATTAAAACTAAAACCAAGGCGTTGACAACAATCCCGAGTAATAAAATTACTCTGGGAAGCGCCATCTAGTAGCGCCCGAACGGTGTGCGGTTTGCCAAAGGCATCTACAATGACAACTTGCGCGGTCGCAAGTAAAACGGTAGTGACTTGAGTACCAGCGGCGGAAAGCGAACACAATGTTACGTCGTTTGCACTTGCAGCAGGCCGCGCGTCACAAGCGTCGCGCGTCTGCGCAGGCTGCTGCTGCGATGGCAGCTTACTACTCTCAAAATGTAAGAAGGTATGATGTCTAGCTGGACATTTACGACAGCTAACACCACTTTTACATGACGTAACCAGATGTTTGTCACTTAGACAATTAAAACACAAATTATTAGTGCGGACAAACTTGTAACGATCACTAGGCGATAATCTCTGAAATTCCGAACACTTGTACAGCTGTGTATGGCTACCCTTACACAGAGAACAGTCAGGTGTTGAGGCGGTATTAACTAGCGTATGTGCAGTCTTGACTGACTTCGATGACGCGTCTATACGGCGATCGGAACCTGTCCTATTCGTGGCTTCATGACGTGCCGACGTGCGCTGCAACACCTTAATATGGTCGCGAATAAAAGATTCTAAATCTTCGAACTTAGGTATTTCTTTACCGCGCTGAGTCGTTTCAAACAGACGAACAGTTTCAGGATCTAATTTCTTTAAACCGATATACAAAAACAAAAAGTCACAGAGGTCATTGACCTTTAGGTTCTTTACTGCACGAACAGATGATGCGAAAATATTTAAAAACTTCTCTAAATTATGATCGTTACAAACGGAAAAATTTTTCAAATCGAATAATTGATCTAAATATGCGGTGGCTACTAATCGCTTATCTTCGTATTTTGTTTTTAAAGTGTTCAAAACTAAATTGTAATTTTCAGCGCTAAACGTAATTCCAGCACAGACAGCCTTTGCCTTACCGGTCAATTTTTCTACGAGATAATGCAATCTCTCGTGATCTGTCAGCGATGTGTTCCTATGTATTATATTTTCGAAACTATCTATAAATAAATTCCAATTTCGAATGTCACCATTAAATTCAGGTATTTGAATTGGCGGCAATCGTGGGCGTTCGCGAGGAGGGTTGGATAAACCACTCGCGGGGGGGGGGGGTCTCTAAACTCCTAGCAATACGTTTGATACGACAATACAAGTCATCAAAGGACGACAATGCCTGATAACTCACACAGTAATCAGGATTTAACTCCAACTCTAAAATGTTTATATTATTAATTGTAGATTCAAAATCCGCGCGCAAACTATCTAAAGTTTCCAACGAACACAAGAAAGCATCTCTAATCGCCAGATCCGAGGTCTGCAAAGATTTATCACAAATTGATTGAACACGTGAAAACTGTGAGTCCCTTTTAGCGTATAAAAGCTTTAACTGAACCTTTAAATCAGTACTAACCTTGGTTCCCTTAAGAGACATCTTGTTTTGATATATTCACACTATACACTCAAACAAACACTTAACGAATTATTAAGTAAGCGATAATTAACAGATAACAATATGGTAATATTGTAAACAACAAAGCGAACGGCGAACGAACGGAACAACCTGAATCAATGAGTGGATATTACCCAATTTCTCGATTAAATCTATGCGTATATAATCTATGGTTTATCCGTTTCCTACAAATATTCACTCAACAATGAACGGGTATTTTTGAAATGCGTCTACCTACATGCAATTTGTAGGATGGTCGAATGAATTTTGTTAAGAAAAAGAATGCGATCGATTTATATCTACGCTGATATTTACGTAGCTAACTATAATTATGCGGTGCGGTTGACGGCGTAGGTACCGTAATTATCAATGACTCTTTAACTATACGAGCGAAATAACGTATAGTTGCCTAAATGCCTAGATGCGGGTTTTCTACTATTATATCTAGGTAAACAGGCGCGTTGCGTTTATTCCCTATGGAACAAATACTATATTGCGAAATTACAAGAAAATGATTCACGATCCTGCTCGTAGGACCAAAAAGTAATGGTTGCGCGAATTTGCTGTGTGGACTGTAGATTTAAAAAGCGATCTAAGGTTTGTTAACAATATGCAGGTACTGCGTCTAGCGTTTATTAATGGGATAAATGTATTAGAAGGAACACTGACCTTTAACCTCGAAAGTTCCACATGGCGCCGGCCGGCGAATCCCGAACTTCGTACTTTCAAGCACTGCCAGTTTCTGTATTGCACTACACTGTACTATTGTTGAGTTTTTGAATGGTTGGATCACGAAATAGCCAATTTTCTTGTAATTTCGAGCGGGCGTGTTAGCGGTGCGGTCACATTCACAATCGATGCACAAAACGTCAATGTCAAATCATTTTCTCAAGAGGTCGTGCGGGTGGAGGGAAAACGGAAGGGATAGGATTGCTAGGCCAAAAAAATAAATTACAAAAAACAAAGTCGCGGATCATAGCAAATTGGCGCAACCAATTAGTCTTCACTAGTCTGTACCTATGAAACGGCCGTTTTTTTTTAAACGGGTTACTTTGGACCGTGATATCTTCGCATTGAGTTAGCATTATAATGCCACGTAGTGTTTCAAAGAGATGCCAGCAAAACCTTAGGGAGGTAGTAGTGCCGAAACCTACAAAGACCATTGGTCGACTTCTGAAAGGGAATCTCGAGGTCCTAGAGAGCAAAGGGCTATTAAAGGAAAAAAGACGTGGTTTTAGCCAGTAAACATCTGACAAGCCCTCCCGCTCCGCCTTTGAGCGGGGGAAGTCATAAGATGGTTTCCCAGCTTAAAAAAACCCGCTGGGGCGTAGTTCAACAAAATTCATCGGATATATTATGTCATAGAGTAAATAGTATTTTCAAAGAAAATAATAATTATGTTACGTAATAGTGATACAACACAGCAATGTTAGTTGTATATAATATAAGTTGTAGGTCGCGGGTTCAAACCTAGCCAAGCCCATTACTTTGTGTAATTTATTTAATTACCACTGCTCTCAAAACGGTGAAGGAAAACTTCGTGAGGAAACCGGCATGTTCTAGAACCAAAAATTCTAAGACATAATATAACATTCATCAATCCGCTCTAGGCCTGCGTTTTGGATTACGGCCCATTTCCTCTACTAGAGAGGAGGCCAGCATCCCAACAGTGAGAACATTAAAAGGCTGCTCATACTAAAACAGCAATATTCGCTAAGTACACCATCTACAAATCGTCAATATACCAAAGACCTGTTTTTTACATTTTTATAGATAAAACACATTAGACAAGTGTAATTAATACTTAACATGTAGAAAGTACTACAACTCGTTTGTTCCCGACACTTTATAGCCTGTCCAACACCATTTAGAATCAATTAAAAAGTTCAAGTTGCATTCTGATGTAGGAATTGAAAAGAACGTCACTTAATTAGTTGATTAATCTAGTCTTTCTCTTATACACCGTTAAATTTTGGTCTTTTTAATCCCGCGAAGGGTCGATTCGGTACATGAAAGACTATCGATTTGTAAAGAAAAAAATGAAAAATAAAGTAGGTACTTTTTTTTTCAATCCCACACATGTACGAAATTAATTTCCCTGCGTGATTGAATCAGGAATGAAGATATCCGCAGGAGAATTAAGGTTACCGACATAGCACAAAGAATTGCCAAACTAAAGTGGCAATGGGCAGGGCACATTGCTCGCAGAACTGATGGCCGTTGGGACCGAAAGGTTCTGGAGTGGCGGCCGCGTACCGGAAGACGCAGTGTTGGAAGACCTTCTACAAAGTGGACCGATGACCTGGTAAAAGTTGCGGGAATCCGATGGATGCGAGACGCATAGGACCGTTCATTGTGGCGAAATTTGGGGAGGCCTATGATGATGATGATGATACGAAACAACGAAATTATGAAGCCAAAATAATACTTGCAATCTATGTTTAAAAATAAACCTTGTTACAGCTAGTTTAGCTGTTCCTGTGTATTTAAGTTTTGCAATTAGGTGAACGAGTAAAACTTGTATATTTTCCCAGGTGACTTTAGAAAATTGCCAAGAAAATGAACAGGATTGCACGAAAGCTTGTCAAAATTAATGGGTTTCCTCTGTAGTCGAACTAAAGTGGTTTCTTAATTTTCTTTTACTGTTGTTTAACCTACTGTACTAGCAAGTTAACAATTAAATGACACCGCTTGCGTATGGCTTTTTTTAAATTCAACAGTATTATTAGTTCTTAATAATAAAGTATGCTTCTCTTTTTGAAGACCATGATCTAAACAGGATAAATTTATAGAAATACCAATGGCGATTTTTAGTTGTAATAATATCTTCAGAGAGATTTTAAGGGAGCTCATACAGTTGTAGAAAGAAATATCAAAAAAAATGAAGAAGAACAGAAAGGAGGAAGGAAAAGAAATTTATTTAATAGACGTCAGTCATACGATTCAATTCCCGAATGGAATTTCGAAGATTTTTTCGAATCGAAAAGAATTTTTTTTTTCTTTTATTTGTGTTATAACACCTTTCTTCATGCCAGATTTTAGGGTTCTAGGTCAACGGGAAGTACCCCATGAATTTTGATTTCTTTAAGAGTGTCGAAATAGACCTTTTTGTGCTACATAAACGGTCATATCTAGTTTGTTCTCGTTAGTTAAAAAAAATTGAGTTTTCACAACTTCAAGGGACTGCAGACTTGAGTTTATGGTTTTAACTTCTACAAAATACCTCCACGTATTACCGAGAAAAAGGGTTTTTACAGACAGACGGACAACAAAGTGATCCTATAAGGGTTCCGTTTATTTCTTTTTAAGTACGGAACCCTAAAAACTACTCGTAAAAAAGGTTTATTTCAGTTATATTGTTAGACAGTTACTGCTGGATGCTGGTCTTCCAAAGAAATGATGAGTAACAGAGCAAACGTACTCAAATATTATTCAAACAACATTTTTTTTTCTCTTTCATTTTTTTATAAATAAAACTCTTCCATATAAAATATTAAAATTCGCTTTAAATTTATTCAAATTTCTCATAAAATCACAGAAACTCAACGCGAGCATTAAACTTACCCATTTAAAAAATTAAACCGTCAATTGGCAACACTTCACTAACACCTTCAAAATCCAATTACCTACCTACGTTCAACGTCAAAGTTAATTTATTTCCACTAAACGCTTTTCTTCTCGCCATTACTAAAACAGTTACACTATTACCGTGTGGGAACATTTGACAAAGACCCATTGTTCAGTTAGCACCATCTGATGTACTGTCCTGAGTGCCTGACATTCGTTTGGTGACCTTTAGGACATGCCTATTGTTTAGAGAGCCTTATGACTTAGGACTTGTTTACGGAGACGCGGTACATTGCATCAGCGGGCCGCGTCAACGCTCGCGCAAACACAAACATATGGCAATATACGACGGACCGCCCAACGCGCCGCACAACGTGCCGCGTTCTCCGTAAACAAGCAGTTATTTTTCGTGTTTTCCTTATGAAAGGCGAGTATTGGAATATGTTTTGGATCTTTATTTCGATGTGGCGAAGATTTTACGTTAGGGCTGTGCCTGACGTCATGCCAAAAAACCCAGATCATGATGTCAAAAATAGTACATTTCGATTGTGTGAAGTGCAGAAATTTCTGCAGCCCTTGGCTCCATAATACACTCGCCTACGGCTCGTGTGAATTCCGCCTCGGTCACAGTGACAAATTTGAACGTGCATCAAACGACGTTTTTCAATACACTTACGACTCGTGAGGGTTTACGCACGCCTCGTGGGGGTCGACGCGCGCCCAGCCTCATACAGTAAATGTAATAAAATTATGCCAGGGCGAGCACGCGCACTTTTCTGCACTGGTGTGGAAAACAGTCAATGACGTGCCTAAAAGCGGTGGGATAAAAGAGGGTATTCGAGTAACTGTATTAAAAAATATATTTTTATTGACTGCGTGACCAACAGTGGTACAGTGAGCCACCCATCATAGTGCTGCAACCATTTTGTTGGCTACGCGAACTAACAATACCTTCAAGAGACACGGGAATCTTATTCAATATAGGTTCTAATGATTTTTTATTCTCCTCAAGATTTTTATATCCCACCCATAGAGGAAGAAGTTAGATTTTTTTTTATTATTATTGATAGGTTCGCGCTTGACCGCTATCTCACCTGATGGAAAGCGACGATACGGTCGATGATGGATCGCGCTTACCTAGAAGAAACCTATTCACTCTTGACTTAAAGATTCCCGGGTTGTAGCCATCAGGAAACACAGACTCCGGCAGGGAATTCCACTCCTTAGCTGTACGCATAATAAAAGTGTTCCCAAAACGCTAAAGCACAATATTATCTTAGTGAATTCCTATAGTTACCTGTGTATTTCTTAGACGTTTTGCTAGATTTATGGTTTCCGTATTACCTTTAACTTCGTTAATATTAACTTATCTTTCGAGAAAGTAACCATTCCTAGCACTTTCATTCCCCGTTGATTGTAATAATTTATTTGAAACATCCGTTTCATAAATATCCTACATACAGACAAACGGGGCTAGTAGAATGGAGTGGTAAAATGCAACATAAAAATTAAGAGAATTGTCAAGTTGTTTAATATTTTTTTTTCAATATTTAGCATACCAGCATCAGCTTTATAATGTTCCCACTGTTGGGACTCAGCCTTGCTCTCTAGGAGAGGGAATGGCGCGTAATCTACCACGCAGTCTCAGTGCGTGTTGTTGATTCTAGGAGTAGTTAGTCGTATCGTAAGTTTCGTTACGATGTTTTCCTTCACCGTTTTGAGAGCAGTGGTGATGAAATAAATTACAGAAATCAATGCGCTTGGCTGGGTTTTGAATCCGCGACCTACAACGCGTAAATATAATCATACCAAAGAGAAAAGCGAAATCAAAATTTTGTATCAATTCACCCCTTCATTCCTATTCACCCCATCTGACGTTACTCGTAGAACCTCTATCTAGCAAGTAATACATGAGCATAAAAGTTGTAGAAATTCTCTTTTTCTTTTCTGTGTACTCCTAGCGGAGTGATCGTACCTTATTATGAATCGTCTGGTAGGTTGGTACCGGCTTTTTCAAGACTTCTCCGTCTGTTTCTAATCGTAGATAATAATAATAATAATAATAACCCCATCGCTGTATCTCTACGTTGACGTCGTGATGGGGCTTGCGTGCTCTAATAAACCCTAGGTTGCAACTCGCCTAGGGTGAGGGGCCAGACTAAGAGAGATACAATCCGCAGGGCAGTTTTGTGGCGAACTGTTGGGCATTAGCGACCCCACGGACCCGATCTCCCGGGAGAATTCTCGTTCTTCATCTCCGGCTTGACTTTATTGGCCGGCCGTAGTGAACACTGACGAGGAACAGAGCTCCCACCTCTCTCTTGCCTTTATTGGCTGGTTTGAGTGGAGATTCGCAAGAGCAATCGTGCTCGGGAGAAGGATGTATAATCCAGTAAGGTGCTGGTAGGGATCTTGACCGCACTTCCGGGATTGTCCTGATAGCCGTGGTATACCTCTCCACTCCTCAAGCACCTCAGGATATGTTGCCCTCTTGTTGCTACGTCACTTCGTGCTAGCGGCCGTTTTTGGGGGCCCATTTATTGAGTGTGCAAGTCACCCCCTGCCTGTTTACCGATGGATATTAATAACATTGTTTAGGCAGGGGCCATAGTTTTCACATAGTTCTTGGTAACCAGTCCGCTTAAGACTCCAAAAACCATAGCCCTATTTTCTTTATTTTCCATATGTCACAATAGTTTTCACCAACCGGGGGTTGTCCTTGGATGCGCTAGCATTGCGCGTACAGGGACAATCGTCGGTTGGCATCACGTTCCATTAAAAGTACCTAAAGGGCCTCTGCGAGTTGGTTTCGGCTCCTCGTACGCCTTCCAAAGGTCCAGTACCTCAGGGTCCTGAGATAAATAAATTCATAAAAATAATAATAATAATATCACACAGACTTTCACACAACGTCGTCTAGTCCCAAGCTAAGCAGAGCTTGATAAGATAATATAAGATATTGTTTATTTGTGTAAACATGGTATACATACAATAGCATGCAAGACTGAAATTAATGTCTGAGTTCAGTCATGTTTAGCCGTAAGTGTCGGCGTACAAATATTTATAACATAGAAAACTAAAATAATATTATAAAACTTCACAAAATATTTACCTAAAATTCCAATTACAGCACTGTGTGTGCTCCTACATTCAATGGGAACACTTTGAAGATGATTTAATGAGGTCTGTCCATCTTGTGGGTGATGGTTGATCACCACCGCAAGAATGTTGGCCCTCTACTCTTCCTTGCACTATTAAACGTTCCTAAAAATATTTCTTTGCTGTTGATATGTCCAAAAATCTTAATTCATTCGAAACTTATCGATCCTAGTTCGTAAAAACCAGTTGGCTAACCATAAATTAACAGAGGCAATAAAAGAATATGTAAAATCCTAATCCCGAATCAATTACATAGAAGACAAATTACCTTCACACATTATAGTGATGGGATAACTATGATTTATATTTGGTACCAAGAACCAAATGGTATCGATATGAATATTATGAATAACTTCCTGTCGAGCTCGATAAAACTGATCTAGTGATCGCCCTAGAAAAATAATCTCGTTTCATATCGATCAACGTGCATGCTTCATGCAACGGTTTTTTTGAGTTCCAGTTATTTTATTATGTGAGAATGGATTATGTTTGGCTGGTTCAAATAAATATGAATCATGATCTTTTAGAGTCGCGGTGGCCTACTGGCAACGATTCCGACTTTCGAGTTGTACGTCACAGGTTCACACCCAGCAAAGCGTTTTACTATCGCACATCGCCGTCTAGTTCCAAGCTAAGCAGAGCTTGATGTTAAGAGTACTAGATAACTGATAACCTACTTATATATTTCTAAATACACACATATTATGAATACATTACACCCAGACACAGAACAAATGATCGTGCTCATCACCCGAACATTAAACAAATAGCAAAGTGCATTATAATAGTTGTAATAAACCATTTATTTGCTGGAAATATGGCGGTATAGATCGTAAAATACAATAATAGTTTTCATATTCTACCTCATATTCAGTATGCAAATTGTATTATTATGGGCAAGACTAAAAATAAAAAAACGCGTATAAGATTTTTTTTCTACTTTAATTAAATTTATTTCAATACCACTGCTATCAAAACCATGAAAAAAAATATCGTGAAGAAACCGGCATATGCTATTACTAAAAAGTTCGAAGAAGACATGTGACATTCACCAACCCGCAATGTTCTGCATGGTGGATTACTGCCCATTCCGTATCATATAAAGGAGGCCTGAGTTCCAACATTGTGAGGCCAATAATTATGTTATTATGCATGATATTTGTGCTATCCGAAGAGAAAGGTAGGTAATTTTAATACAGTAGGTGCTAAATAATTGATCAAATTAACTTTAACCAGATGGTCCTGGCTAATTTGATTTTAACAAGCTTTTGTTTCGTCACAACTGTAGTTCCGCTGTCTGTAAAATAAGCGTTTATTTACCCGTTTAGACTAAATTGAGTAAATTTTTTTTTTTTATCTACTCTAGTGTTATGTCTAGTTTAACCAAATAAAACACACTAAAATTATAAAGTTGAAAGGGAGTGTGTATATTTATATCTTTTTTACCCCTTCTAGCAGATATAATTCTTCTGTGGGATGATTTTCTACGTTCACCCGAGTAAAAGCGCTACCTTATGCTTATAACAAACATACAACATTATATACCATGTTTTAAGTAAATAAATAAATTATTATTATTATTATTGTCTTTATTCTTTAATACACATATATAAATTATATTTTTAAACATTTCAATACAAAATAAAAAACATTTAAAAATATTAAAAAAAAATACAACCGACTTCAAAAACCACCAAAAAATGCAAAATAACTTTCAATTTCGGAAGTCGGTGTTTCTATAATAGTTTGGTCTCTTCGCTATTTAACACCGACTTCCGAAATTGAAAGTTATTTTGCATTTTTTGGTGGTTTTTGAAGTCGGTTGTATTTTTTTTGTAAAAAGTTTTTTATTTCACACTTTTTAGTAGTAGTACCCCTCAGCCAAACTTAAATAGATAGGTACCTTCCGCCATTCGGTTCCATCATCAAATCATCATGGACAATTCTAATAATACCAAACACGGCTAAGATACACTGATTCATTGCAAAGTTCCGGCTCTTACCTACCTTCCGTCTTCATCATCAGGTCAGTTCTATGTACCCCTCCCCTTTTTCCTTTAGTCAGCCACAAAACAAAGCAATTTTACTTGTTACGACAGTTCTGCTAAGGTTTTTTGAAGAATTCCGTTCTATGTTTTCGTAGTTCATCATCAGATCAAAACAATATTTCTATAAGACCAACTCGAGAGTATAATCTTTCAATCAAAACAAAAATTTTCAAAACCGGTCCACAATTGACCGAGATATCGGCGAACAAAGATATACAAACGACAGTTCTGCTATGATTTCTTGAAGAGTTTCGTCCTATATCTTCGAAATTTATCATCAGATCAAAAAGATATTTTTATGGGACCAATTCGGAAGTATAATCTTTCAATCAAAACAAAAATTTTCGAAGTCGGTCCACAATTGACCGAGATATCGGTGAACATACATAAAAAAAAAAAAAAAATACATACAGCCGAACATAGAACCTCCTCCTTTTTTCGAAGTCGGTTAAAAATAGTATCCCGCCGGTATCGGGAACAGGGTCCAAGCTACCGGCGGTCAGGGCTCCAGAGAAAGTAACCTCCTAACAATACGAGCCGTGTCCAGGAGTACCGCTTATTATCATTATTATTACAACTAGAAAATGATTTAACTTAACGGCACTATGATTCATGGTCATCAAAAGTGCTCACACTTTTATTTCTTGAAAAAAACAAACCTAATTATTATTCTATTAGACTACACTGATCTTAAAAATAAAATTACTTAATATTCTGTTAGACTACTGTACCGATATAATACGTGACCAAGCGTGAATTACATTGAACTACATTTTGACCGACAAAAGAAACATTCTTTTTTATAGATGTTTTGAATAGACTAATAACATTTTATGTTTTGTCAAGTCTTATGGGTAAAGGGTTCCGTTGGGTTGTTGCTGTGAGACTTTAGAAACGATATAGCTGTATATACAAATTGTTAGCCCTTAAGTACCTCTACCATGAGTTTTAAGCAATAGTATTCGTCGCTACTCGATATCGACGCCGTAAATATTTTGTATGGCAAATTTTGCAGCGCCTCTAGCGGTCACTTGCAGAACCAAAATTTGCCGTACAAAATATTTACGGCGTCGATATCGAGTAGCGACGAATACTATTGCTTAAAACTCATGGTAGAGGTACAGGCCTCATCTAGTTTAAGCCAACGGAAAAAAAAATTACATCTAAAAGTGTTTTTTATTTTCATTTATCATTTAAATAAACAATTTCTTTTAAATTACATCGATAATACAAGAAAACGTGCATCACTGACTTGAATTGAACCTGACCGATGTTATAACCTAGATAACATTCAATTAAATTCTATATTGCAAAATCGCATCATTTTATAAAAATCTTATAAATATTTTAACAAGAACACATGGACCCTCTGGGTCACAGCAACTTCATACAGTTAAGTAATATTACAAATCAATGGAATATAGTTAAAATAAAAAAAAGGCAAATAAACTGTATTTACAAATCACATGTCAATAAAATTTATTATGACATTTACTACGTTACCTACTTAAGATAACGGAGGACACGGTGGAGCACACGGTCGAAGTGTGCCCCGCTTGGGCAGAGCATCGCCGTGTTCTCGTGAGTGGGATCGGCAGCGGCGATCTCTCGCGCCAGGCCCTGGTACGGGCCATGATCCGAAGCGAGGAGGGATGGCAGGCGGTCGCCTCCTTCTGCGAAGCAGTAATGCTAGCAAAGGAGGAGGCCGCACGCGAGAGGCAACGACCCACAAGGCCCAGCCGCCGCGGGGATTCCGATTCCGATCCTGATTTCCAGCCAACGTAGACGCGGGCTTGCGGACGGCGAGCTATGGGTAGCTCGCTGTCCGACCGTCCGGTAAACATCCGGACCAAGCCCAGGTCGTCAACGGCGCGCACTGTTCCCGCGCGCCTCAAGGAGTTGTCAGCAAACCGTAGAGACCCAGCCTGCTAGCTGCAGGCAGGCAGGGTCGAAGCCTACTGGGGCCAAGGGTTTGCTTCCGAAAGGAAAGCCCGGCCCTGGTATCTAAGGCCACGAAGGAACGGGGTGGGTTTTTAGTCAGTAAGAGTCTGACACTATCTCCCGCTCCGCCCAAGGGCGGGAGATGTCATTGGATGATATCACCCACCACCAAAAATTAAATGAACAAATAAATTCATTATAGGTAAAAAAAAATTATAACTTGTCAATATAAATTAATTAAGAATATCAATAAAAAATAACATCGATAAAAATATAAAACTTTATTTTAGAATCGAAATAAGTAAGCAATACACTAAAAAATACATTACATAATACATTAAAAGGATAAGGCTGTCATTAATATGGGCCACTACAAGACGAGGCCACCTATTCCAGAGCAGTAAAAGTCACACATGCACCCGCAGTCCACAGTCTGACGTGAAATGGAAGTGTACAAAGAAATACAAGGGTGGTTTTAGTTAAGAGTCTGACAAAATCCAGAGCGAAGGATTTCTACTTTTAAAAAATGTAGCCACCACGGCAATCACTTTGCCATATACATATATGTATTATGGTCAAGTCACATATAAATTGGACCACCCTATCAGACACTAATCTTGACTCTACTCAGCTATTATGGTACAATGATCCATTTTCATTTTTATAGACTGATTCTATGTACCGTTAACTGATAATAAATCTTTATACACTAAACGACCTGTAATAATGATGAATGCTCTGTATTTGTGATTACTTTTTGCACGGCAATGGAAGCAACAATGAACAGATCCATCTTTATTATGACTTCGGCTGATAGTTTTTTATTGTGATCTATTTTCTTTATCTAGATCTATATTTGTTAATCTATTGTAGTGTGATACGTTTTTAAACTTTATCCACAGAATTATATCAATAGATTCACCCAAAGAGGAAAAAGAACGAGGAGGAAAGGTAAAGGGGGGATGTTTAAGGAAGTAAGTAACATAGAGTTGATAATACCTCCTTTAAACTCCCGGTGTAGCGACATCTTTGACGCCACATATGAACTGAAAACTCAAAATTCTGTATCTTGATATTATTATTCAAGGGTCTGTTGGGGCTTTCATGGCGGTGCAGTACCTCCGGCATGTTCGTTTACCTCAGAGCATGAATTGTTTCCAGGCAGTGCTTCGTAAAAGAACAGCCTCCCTGTGGTTGCGGGTAAACAGCGGCACCAACATGCTTCTAAGCATGGTATCAAACAGAGTGGACAGCCTAATCCTGAGGCTTTGGTCGCTAATGCATATCCAAAATTAAACTGTTAAATACCAAGAGGACACCAGTGTCCGCACACCTATTGTCTTTCTATTGTCTCTAATTACGGTATTCAAAAGGTATTCAAAACTATTTTAAATTTTAATAATATAGTTATTTTGTACCTACTAACATAATATTGACTTATATCATTACTGTGTGCTGGTCTGAAATAAATAATTCAATTTCAAGTATAGTTCTTCACGTGATTAGAACATATTATACAACAGCTCGAAATCAACCATACATAATGCCCGTCTAATCAACCGTAAATATTACGATTAAATCCGAGATTGATGTACTAATGATGATTTTAAAGGAGGTATTATCAACTCTATATTATTTATTTCCACGAACTTTAGCTATCTACATATATATATTTTACTTTTTCCGATTTCTATCTATCACGTACTAAATCGCACTATAACATTCGCAAATGGTTACAAAACGTTAATTTAAGCAAGTCACAATCAATAATAACTTACGACCTTTGCCCGACTTAAATCTTCAACTATTCTGCCAACTCATCAATCAATCAAACCCTAGCGAATCAATCATGTATTATCATCATTCAACTCATTACCATACCGATAAAATCTAACCTTTCATTGTCAATCAAACGTAACAATATCATCTATCAGTGGGCATCGGAACCGATACCGCGCCCAACACTATGAGCCGAATATCTCGCCATCTATTTCGGCATCGATTCTCGTTCAACTCGATTCTCGGTACACATTGTTCTGATATTGAATCGGTAAGTATCGTCATTGTGGTGTCCCAGGAACCACCCATTGTGTTGGTACCCCGAAACGACACTTCCTACTTTAATTCGCTATTGTTCTTTATAATGGGGGTAGGGTTACCAAACTGTAGTCATTGAAGCAAGACTGGGTATTGTTTTGATGTGGTTTTGAAAATAGAAAATGGCTGGCCGTGTTGAATTTTGAAATTGACACTGTCATCAGACGTTTTGACATTGAGAAGAAAAATGGTTTATGTTTTTCCAACTATCCATTGTCATAGTCAATAAAAAAAGCAAGGAAATTAATGTAAATACACGTATCTAGTTATAATTTTGTTAGTAGTTTTTTTCCCTTAAAATTGCTTTACAAGAACGAAGGGTCGTTGCTCTAAAAGCTTAGGGCACTAATTAGTTCCGTTAACTAGTGCAAGCCAAGAAACATAAATTTCAAATCTTTTAAAAGTTTAGATAAAGTTTAACAAAAAGTTAGAAATTAACAATAAATAAGTTATAACTTCATTAAGCTATCGTATCGGATGCATTTCAGAAAGAGACGTGTAAATTAGATGACTTGATTCCGTCATCGCCGGACAACGTGACGCACGGTGAATATCCACCCTTACATTATTTATGGACACCTCTGAGTGCCGATAATTTATCTTAAGGGAAATATTCCCGGAATAAAAAGTAACCTATATCCTTTTATATAGTCCAAATTATCCTCATGCCAAAACAAGTACCAAAATTGGTTCAGCGGTTTAAGCGTGTCGAACTGTCCATGTAACAAACAGAGTTATTTTCACATTTATTATAATGTTAAATAATGGATTAACTTTTGTAGAATTTGCCTTTCATGGCTAGTTTGAACGAATATTATTATTATAATAGCGTCGAAACAAAAAATAAAACTTATTTCTCACCTTAACACGAGAAATGCCTCCCTATCTAAATAAAAGACTGTTCAAGATCTACCAAGTCGATAGTTGTTTTTTTAAAGCATTGCCCTTTGCTAATAACTGCTTACGCCGCGTCGTGTGCGCATAGCGTGAAGCATTCCATGAGAACCGCTAGAGATGGACGTAATAATTATAATATCGAGGTTTTATTTTTTTATTTGTTTTTTAATATAAGGAGAATTTTATAATGTGTATGCGGTGTGAAATTGGAATAATAATAATTATTTTGAATATATTCTAACACACATTAATTCGAATGTCTAAATTTTACGGGATAAATGATTTTAAATTCAATGGTAGGTAATATTTTAGTAAGTGAAAATACTTGGGAATAAATTAGGCATAGCATCAACTCAGAAACAAAGAAAAAATCACATGCAAGTCAGCACTTTAGTTCGCAAAACTTTATAAAACTAAAAACTATCTGGGAATAATGCGTGCTTTATAATAAATAGGCCAAGATAAAAGAGAAGTTTATTACATTACACTAATATTATAATGGCGTTAGTTTGTATGTATGTGTGTAAGTTTGTTATTGTTTATTCACGCTCGAACGGCTAAGCGGATTTAGATGCAATTTGGTATACGGGTAGACCATATCCTGGAACGTAGAATACTTTTTGTTGCTGGAGTATGTTTCCTAATTGAAGTAAAAGCAAAACCAAAAACCGAAGGCTAGTTATAAATAAAAACTGATAAGTTAACCTATAAACTAAGTAAATTCCAGTTTCACTAAATAACCGTTACAGTAGCGGTTATAGAATGAAATATTCCTATCATAAAGCGTTATCTTGAAAAATAAAGACTTCAATTAAATACCTTTTAATTAAGCTTTTAAGTGGCAACATTTAATGTATAATTCACTCTTAAATTAAACATCAAAAATACTTACGTGAAACTAAAAGGTTGCCGTTTTTATTTAATGTACATCAAACAGTACTTTTTTAACTCAGCGAGAAATTTTAAATTACAGTACAGCCGATGGATCTTGGCGCATCTGAAGTTAGGCTCTGCGAACTTTAGCGCCCTCATACAAAAATAAATGGTTTGCAAAAATAAATGCCCATAGCAGTTGTTATTGCTGTTAACAACTGTTATTGGCATTTATTTTTATAAATCATTTATTTGGCTCGCTTATTTTGAGCGCTAAATTTCGTTGAGCCTAACTTCAGACGCGCCAATATCCGTCCGCCGTTCTGTAAGTCACGTGATATTTCACACAATTTTAACTTTTAAGTATCACTAATATAAAGTTGTATTAAGAGTTTAAAAAAGCTTTATTTTAGTCACAGTTACAAGCTACTTAATTTCACTTTTCCCTTTTGCTCCAGATAAAATTAAATCAATGGGTTTCTTCACGCTCAATTACCGATTACCTTGAAACGAACCGTAAAATCTTTACTCACTTTTATTTACCACCCATATCTTCAATAAACATCAATTTTCAACGACACTTTCGCTTCGAAGTAATCGATTAATATCGGTATAAAACTAATTGGTATTATCGATAGATACCGAAAGAAAGTTCGGTGCATCACTAGCCTTATTAATATGCATGGGGGGGTGCAAAGCCAATGTGTTCTTCTTGATATTTATTCATTATTAATGTTCAAATGCTTGGTACCGATGCATTTTAAATGAAAGAATATAACATGACGTGATGTGTTTAATATTTATTGCAATTAGTAACTTACCGTGAGATTGTTAGAGGATAATAATATGGATACGAAATATGTAGAAGAAAATCTTCTACATATTTCGTATAATATATAGATATAAAATTATTGAAATTATCCCAACGAGCAATGCAGCCCAGTATACGGTTTAGTTATTGGCCCTGACTGCTATGCCGGAGGTCGTGGGTTCGATTCCCACCCAGGACAAATTTTTGTGTGACGAGCACGATCATTTTTTCGATTTTTTCTGTGCCCAGACACAGAAAAAATCTGTAATTAAAATGTAATTTATCTATAATATGTATGTATTTAGAAATATATAAATATGTTTATCAGTTGTCTAGTACCCATAACACAAGCTCTGCTTAGCTTGGAACTAGACGGCGTTGTGTGTTATAGTTGTGGAATATTCCCATCTGCCACCCCCGAGCTTGCCGGCGGGGTGATGGTTGGCACTCCTTTATTTCCACCCGCAACCCCTGAGCTTGGCTCCAGGGTGATAGTTGGCACTCTTTTATTCCCATCTGCCACTCCTGAGCTCGCTACCGAGGTGGTAGTCTTACATAAAAAAAAAGCTAGCCGGGAAAAGGCTAGTGAGATGTTGACGTGAATAGTATTGACAGGGGTTTAGTCGAATTTGAGTCGAGTGAAGGAAATGACTTGAAATCTGGATGTAGATACTATTCAAATTTCTCTTTCAATAACCCTTCAAAACTCGTTCAGAAAGTAACAAAATGACAATACAGAAAAGAGCCTTAAATATTCCGAATCATTACTACCGAACAGTTTAAAGAAGCTTTCTTACACTTTCTAAAAATTTCGATATAATTATCTGTTTTCAAGTGAGAAGTACTTCTTGCCTTTAGTAGTCTTGGGCTGATTGTTAATAGAAGTAAAAGTTGGATGCTTAAAGTACTGGTTAACGAGCTCACTGAGATGGAACATAATTTGTAAGAGGAACTTCATATTCTTTGCACTATGGTTCTTTCTTGTCGATTCATGCTACCTACATGAATGGATGGCAAAGTAACACCTTGTACCATAAGTTTGCATCCCCAAGAGGAGTACGCACTTCGTAGGCATACATTGCGCAGGCCTTGCACGATGTGCGTATCGGGATTGAACTTTGGGTACTTCATGTGCTGACGAACACTATTGGTACATTGAAGGGCCCGAAGTCCATTGCAATTCTAAGAGCCCTAAAACCACGCGTTTAAGAACTAAAAAGCCCAGATGCCGTTTCTCCCAAAAAAAACGTTTGTTTTTCTTTCCAGACTCCAAAATTGCTAGAGAAATATATTTTAATATGTGTAGCATGTCACCCGACGTTGTTTTTACTAAGATCTTTCGTAATATTTATATATAAATATATATATCTTAATATTTATAAATATATATATATAAATATTCTCAATAAATATTTTTATCCTTTTAGCTTATCCAAATTACAAGCAGACCCAACCATACAAAAATGATAAACTAGAACCTTAAGTTTAATAAAACTTGCAACATAATTCTTAATGCAGCGCAGTCATAATATATGTTTTGAGTAAGATGTGTTTATAAAAATAAATATTATTATTTATTACATCCAGCCTATACTGGCCCACTGCTGAGCAAAGGCATTCTCAATTCCATTGTAAATTATGTCCCAAATTAATTCTATCATTAACAATGACAAAAACGACACACTTAAAAAAATTTAGTTTTTGTTTTCCGATAAAAGCGACGCAAGCACCATTTTATTAAAACGATATAAAACTTATTTTCTTCCCATCCCCACAAGTGAGACCCACATAATAACCTCAGAACGGCAGGTGGTATAAAAATACTGCGACATAAGACATTAACCAGAGTTATCTACATCAGCCATTTCCTCCGACCACAGCTGCTTGTAGTCATGTTATACTATTATTTATTATTCTGCAAACAGTTGCTACTTTATAGTTTAATGTCTGATTGTAAAATAAATGGCCTGTGGCTTGCAGATCTTGATGTTTTCGGTATAGTCTTTTTAGGATACCGTTCTTCAGTTGGCATAAATAATAACAATAATACAATACCTCTATAATAGCTCTTGGCTTAATAGTCAACAGGCTCGACCAACACCTTAGGAGGCTCTCGTTAGGCGGTTGGATTAAGGGCTTGATTCAGAAAGCGGTACTCCTAGACACGACTCGTATAGTCAGAAGGTTCCTTTCTCTGAAGCCCTAACCTCTGAAGCTTGGCCCTGTTCCCGATAGCGGTGAGATACTAGTTTTTTTTTATATATATTTTTTTTTTTAAATATTTAAAGATGTAAAAAATATGTATATAAATGAAATAAAGGAAATAATAACAGAATAGCTCTCGGCTTAATAGCCAAAAGCCTCGACCAACATCCTAGGAGGCTCTCGTTAGGCGGCCGGATCAAGGGCTTGATTCAGAAAGCGGTACTTTTAGACACGGCTCGTATAGTCAGGAGGTTCTCTCTGGAGCCCTGACCGCCGTTAGCTTGGACCCTGTTCCCGATACCGGTGGGACACTATTTTTAATGTTTTTATTTTAAGAAATATTTAAAAATGTAATTGATAAGTTTGTGAGTGAAATAAAGAGAATAATAATAATATTCCGCAACTACCGTACAACGCCATCTAGTTCCAAACTGATCATGTGATATGGGTACTAGACAACTGATAAACATACTTATATATTTCTAAATACATACTATAGATAAAATAACACCCAGGCACAGAACAAATAATCATTTGTTCTGTTCATTTCCCAGGGCAAATGTTTGTGTCAGGGCAAATCGAACCTACAACCTCTGGCATAGCAGTCAGGGTCACTGACTACTAGATCAACAGGCCCGTCTCCAAATGGTTCCCTTAAAGGGGAACACTTCAATGTCCGCCTGTTCGTCTATCAAGAACTTTATCAAGTTTTTAAGAACGCCTGGAGTTATTCAAAGTTTTACATTCAGTGACGTTAGTGAATTAGTCTAAACTAATTAACTATGTGTAATTTGCAGAAAAAAGCTTTTTTAATACACCTTTTGATTTTTAACCGACTTCAAAAAAAGGAAGAGGTTCTCAATTCGGTTGTTATTTTTTATGTTCATTACCTCAGAACTCCGTCATTTATGGAACGATTTGCATTTTTTTTTTTTGGTCTTGAAAGGATATGCTCCCAGAGCTAGAAGATAGGCACCGGAACTCCGTAATTAATCAATTTATCCTAGCCGTGTTTGGGCTTTTTAGAATCGTCATAAGATGCACTTTGGCTATAAGGTTCCATTGAACTGATCTGATGATGAAGCCGGAAGGTGGAAGGGAGGCACGGGAACTTCATAATAAAACGTTGTATCCTAGCAGTGTTTGGGTTAATTGAAATTGTCATGAGAAATAGGCACTCTGGTTAAAAGTGTAATGCAACTAAGAAGTGTGAAATAAAAAACATTTAATCCTTTTATTTTATTTTAATCCTTTTAGTTTTTTTTTTTTAGTGAAGTCGGTTATTTTTTTTTTTTCGTAAAATGTTTTCTTTTTTTGGGGTTGCAGAGGTATTTATTTTGTATGTCCACATTCCACAGGAAGTTTGTTTATTATTTTTGGTAGTATGTACGAGTATGTTCTCATGTCATATGTATTGTATAATATAGGCAAGGTGAATGTGCTCATGTTTGTTAACGTTCTTAGTTTCGGATGACTTCTCGCAGTAGAGAAAAAATCAATCTTTTAAGTTAATGCAATCAAAACCTAATAATAAATAGGTTTTTCTCGTTGACCTAGAATCATGTTTGGCAAAAAGCAAGGCCAGGAAGCAAAAAAAGAAAAACAGTTTGAAAACTTTTTAGTTTCAGACACAAAGTAATTGGTTTTTTGCGATTCAGAAAAAATCTTCATTTGTTTCCCTGGTCCTCTGCGTTAATTCCAGCGTCATTTGTACACCTTGACAGTCATTACGGATGAATAGAAGCTAGGAAAACTGATATAGTACGCGGTATATAAATTAGGCCCATTGCCCTGGTTACGCGCACCCCTCCACCTCAATTGAGACCCGAAAATAGGTTACTGTGTATTCAAGGTCGACCGCCATGATGGTTCAACTTGTTTGCCGAGGATTTTACCAGTCTTGCCAAAGGATATCTATCGTGTTGTGTTGTGGATGAATTTATCTACCACAAAAAAAAAAAAACATGTGGGTAAACCATATCGTAGTATGCTCCCTTAGAACGACTTTCTACTTTCAAGCGGGCGATTAGGAAGATAGATTTAGTTCTAAAAACTGTGTGTAAACCAATTCTAAAAGTAACCTTACTTTATAATCCACTCTTTTCTACACTAGAAGAAAAAGCGTGGGACCATTTAAGTTACAAATGACATAAAAACCATTAACGTGGTTATTACGGCAAGTTTTACTTTTCATGAAGGGAAGAGGGCGTCACAAGCCATACACACATAATGTTCTTGCATATTAACTGTATCCTGTACTCGTTGTAAATCGAGCTAGATCACTGATTACCTTAGTAGCTACTGTAGAACTTATTCCCTGAGGTGGTCTATCATAGAGATATGTTTTATCCATTTTAAATTGTGCGTGCAAGTAGTAATCCAAGAATCCATTCACAATTAGTGATTACTCGGGCAGAAGGTGTCCACAGGGGCCATGTATAATTCGCAGGGGAAAGGATAAAAAAATGGTGTTGTTTTTTTTTTATGGCAGGTAAAATCATCCAATGACAAATCCCGCCCTTGGGCGGAGCGGGAATTAGTGTCAGACTCTTACTGACTAAAAACCTACCCCGTTCCTTCGTTGCCTATAGTGCCGGGGCTGAGCCTTCCTCTCAGAAAACGGCCCTTGACCCCAGCAGGCTTCGACCCTGCCTGCCTGCAGCTAGCAGGCTGGGCCTCTACGGTTTGCTGACAGCTCCCTGAGGCGCGCGGGAACAGTACGCGCCGTCGACGACTTGGGCTCGGTCCGGTCGGTTACCAGACGATCGGACAGCGTGCTACCCATTGCACGCCGTCCGCAAGCCCGCGCCTACGGTGGCCGGAAATCATGGTGTTGTTTTACAAATGCTTGGTTTACCCTACAAGACGGTTGTGGATAACATGTTGCGACTTTTTTCCTATTTCGGGGCCCCTGTAGGGTGAGGAATTGATACGGCAGGTACGGCGGTAGCTACGCCCCTATGTAAGCCTCAATTTTTTCAAGTAGCATTAGTTATTTTAATTAATTCGAATTTATTTATTTATTTATTTAAACTTCATGTACAGTAGTGGTACATAGGCGGACTTAATGCAACAAGGCATTCTCTACCAGTCAACCTTTGGGTTAAAAAAGAAAATACTGTGGTAGGTTTGCACAAAAAATATGGTTGCGCCAATTTGCTATGATCCGCGATTTTGTTTTTTTTGTAATTTATTTTTTTGGCCTAGCAATCCTATCCCTTCCGTTTCCCTTCCCCGCACGACCTCTAGAAATGGAATGACATGATGTGCTTGTGCATCGATTGTGAATGTGACCGCTCCGCTAACATCGCCCGCTCGAAATTACAAGAAAATTGACTATTTCGTGATCCAACCATTCAAAGACTCAACAATAGTGCAGTGTAGTGCAATACAGGACCTGGCAGTGATTGAATGTGCGAAGTCAGGGTTCGCCGGCCGACGCCACGTGGAACCTTCGAGGTCAAAAGGTCAGTGTTCCTCCCTAATACATCCATCCCATCAATAAATGCCAGGCACAGTACCTGCATATTGTTAACAAACCTTAGATCGCTTTTTCAAACATACAGTCCATTAAACTTATTCGCGCAACCAAAATAAATAACAAATATTTTAAAATATAATGTGAAATAAATTAAGTACCATATAATAATAAAATACTTATATAAGGTAATATTATAAACTAATAAATACTATGATAAATATAAAATTATTACGATTAAGAAAACTTAAAATATGATAATTATGACGAAGACTGAAGCTAAGGTTGAGAGGACTTTAAGTAGGTAGTAGTTCCGAATATTACGCTTAAAGGAAAATTTACTCACAGATTTTTTGATGTCAAGGGGAAGCACATTCCAGAGTTTAATGGTAGAGACAGTGTAAGAATTAGCCATAAACCCAGTACGGTGAGAAGGAATTTGGAGAAGCATATTTTTGGAAGCTCGAAGGTTGAGATTATGAGAACTGCCCAATACTTTAAAATATTGTTTTAAATAATCAGGAGCACAAGGATCGTTCATTATAGTGAAGAGCGTGCAGAGAGATCTGAGGGATCTTCTGTGGCGGATAGGCAGCCATTTAAGCAATAAGAATCATCATTTAATCGAAAAAGGATTTAAACTGTATCTTCCTTAACTAAAACGCGAAGCTTTTATTATTTTTGTGCTCACACCATACATTTTATTATGTATTATAATGCCTATACGTGAGGACTTGTAATTAGCTTTCTCATGTTTATGTTTTTTTTTGTCTGGTTTTATTAGCTGTTAGTCTCGGCTGACTGCTGAGTGAAGTCAATGACCTGTAGGTAGTTAGTACGCAACGACCGACAACTACCTACAGGATCATTGACTCGTGTACTTAAAAAAAAATCAGATAGGCGTCTATTAATTCGAGTTCGATTTCTGTAATCAATATCAAAAGGTCTACAACATAAATCCATTGACATAAATATATTTTCTATTACAAACTGACTGGCCTGTTGGTCTAGTGGTTAGTGGCCCTGACTGCTATGCTATGGTCATGGATTCGATTCCTACTCAGAACAAGTGTTTGTGTGATGAGCACGATCATTTGTTCTGTGTCTGGGTGTTATTTATCTATAATATGTATATATTTAGAAATATATAAGTATGTTTATCAGCGGTCTGGTACCCATAACACAAGCTCTGCTTAGCTTGGGTCTAGACGGTG
Organism: Leucania comma; assembly: GCA_958295575.1. NCBI lineage: Eukaryota > Metazoa > Arthropoda > Insecta > Lepidoptera > Noctuidae > Leucania > Leucania comma. The sequence continues at coordinate 23,481,579 of OY282470.1, read as the reverse complement.
TTGTGTGATAGTTGTGGAAATGTTATATTATTATATTATATTATAAACTAGCTTTTTCCAGCGGCTTCGTCCGCGTGATACTAAGTTTCTTCATACAAAATTTGGACCCCCGTTTCATTGTTTAGGTGAATTTCGGAAAATCCTCTCGCCCACGTCATGAAAGAAAGAAAGAAAAAAACATTTTTTGATAATCGCACGAATATAAAAGAACAATAATAAAAGATTGAAAAAACCTGTGAACATGCCTTCCAAGTTTAAGGTCTTTACGATCAGCGGGTATGCGTTGATCCGCCAGTCATTCAGGACACAGCATTTTATAAGTATAGATATAAAAACATTCCCATAATTTCTAGATCACATAACTTTGAGGCTCATTTGTCGTGAGATAGTACTTGATTGTCGCTCATGCCAGTGATGATGGCACGCACTCGATGACACTCGTTAACACAGATCTACAGATGACAGTATCATAACACAATCGTTAGCATGGCTGGGAATATTATGATTGCTGTAATATTATTGAGACTACGCTCTCGTATGTTATGTCAAACAATGCGTGCTTTCCGCACACTTCTTTCTAAATTATAATGTATTTTGTCAGTATATTTTCATACGCTTGAAACCGCTGCAAACACATGTTGGTGAAATGGTGGTTTATAGATACGTTTTTTTGCGTTGAAAAAAATCATCCAGTGACATCTCCCGCCCTTGGGCTGAGCCGGAGATAGTGTCAGAGATTTACTGATTAAAAAACCCTCCCCGTTCCTTCGTTGCCTTTCATACCAGGGCCGAGCCACTCTTTCAGAAGCAGACCCTTAGCCCCAGCTGTAGGCTTCGACCCTGCCTGCTGGCTTAAGGTGCGCGTCAACGATTTCAGCTCGGTCCGGACGTTTACCGGACGGTCGGATGGCGAGCTACCCATTGCTCGTCATCTAAAAGCCTGCGCCTACGATGGCTGGAAATCGAGATCGGAATCCTGGTGGCGTCTGGGGCGTGAGCGCCGTTGCCTCACGCGTGCGGTCACTCTATATCTGAAGTTTATTTGCTCACGGCGACACGTTCTACGTATATTTAAACTAAATATTTCGTTTACTCACTATTGCACTTATTTAGATAGTCGCTGGGTTTAAAAACCAAAAGGCTGTTGACGTACACGGTAAACCGTGATACATTTTCTGATGAACTTCATCAGAGAGAAGCTTGTAGTAATCTTAAGAAAATTGTTTGATCTCCACTTGCCAACACATCTTTAAATCATTCCTCATTGCCCTTGGAGCTAGTAAAACAATTAATCAAATAAACAATTAACACCCATGAATTACTTGCATCGTTGCAAACATACTCCGGTTCCCACCTAGAGCACCGTTATTCTAAAATGATGGACGATGCTGGGCCAGTGCGGGGCGTAGACTAATAAGTCTGCTGGCCCGTTTATTAGATTTGTTGCAACTACTTTATGCGCCTATATACATGAATAATGCTCACAGAAGGATAAGTTATTATTATTATTATTTTCTTTATTCATTGAATATACATATAAATTATATTATAAAATATTTAAAAAAAAACATTTAAAAATATAAAAAATAGTGTCCCATCGGTATCGGGAACAGGGTCCAAGCTACCGGCGGTCAGGGCTCCAGAGAAAGGAACCTCCTAACAATACGAGCCGTGTCCAGGAATTTGAATCAAGCCCTTGATCCAGCCACCTAACAAGAACCTCCTAAGGTGTTGGTCGAGGCTCTTGGCTATTAAGCCATTGGCTGAAACGACTATCGGTACAATAATCGCCGAATCCACTTCCCACATTATCATTATTATTATTTTTGATATATTCAACAAAAGATAAGACCGGGCCTTAGTGTTCACCAAAGCGCAGAGGAGAGGAGACGAGAGACGATATGTTTGATCAAACCAATCCGATTTCGTTATTTCCACATCTCTTCTTCGCTTAGCTTTGGTGGAAATGGATCAAGCGGAGAGGAGCGATGTCTCATTTTTCTATAGTATTTTGTGCGGCGCCCGCAGCCTTCTCAAAAGCTTTATTAGATTGACTGGCTTTGAATGAAAGCTTCCTCAAGCGAATTCAGATATAACTTTTGTAACGACATGACGTCTTTCTTTCGTAGACAGAATTTTACTGGTTTCGATCTTCACATCTCTGCTACACAAAGCACACGTCTCCTCCCCGCTACACTTCTCCTTTCCGCTTTGGTGGAAATAACCAGCCAGCTCCGCAGCACATCTCCTCTCGTCTCCTCTATTCTACGCTTTGGTGGCTCACAGGCTTATTCCACCAGGGTCGCTCATCCATGACAAAATACTCTATCTCGTCAGCTCTTCTGGCTAAACGAGATGGAAGTATACAGTCGTGAACACGCGACACTGGCGAATATGACACGAGAAAAAAACATTCGTGGAACCAATCTGACGCAAGTGATTTAAGGGTTAATAATGTCTGCACGATTGGTGCAGTGGTTCAAAGATTGGTTGCTGGTTGCTGCGCTGCATGTTATGGGTTCGATTCCCATACGGAACGAATATTTGTATACAGACAGATAATTGTTCCGAGTCTGCGTGTCATAAATATATGATTTTACGTGTCTATGAACGTACCAGTGACGCAACTCTATAATCTGAAGCCCGTGGCATAATCATTTTATGGGGCTCTAGAAAAACTGTCAAATTTGAAATTAAATCACTGAAATAAAAAAAATTAAATGATTCTTTAACAATCATTAAAAATCATTATTCCTACTCTTGTTCGATATCATTAGTCATGGACATAATGTTAATAATGAATGAGCAATTTAACTACTTTAGAAAAACAGGCATAACAGCATAACATTGGCCGTTTCCGAAATCGACTTTTCAGCAAGCTGCTACAATTCTAAGTATTTTACCTTTTTTTTTTTTTTTTTTTTTTTTTTGTGGTAGGTAAAATCATCCAATGACAAATCCCGCCCTTGGGTGGAGCGGGAAGTAGTGTCAGACTCTTACTGACTAAAAACCTACCCCGTTCCTTCGTTGCCTATAGTGCCGGGGCTGAGCCTTCCTCTCAGAAAACGGCCCTTGACCCCAGCAGGCTTCGACCCTGCCTGCCTGCAGTAGCAGGCTGGGTCTCTTCGGTGTGCTGACAGCTCCTTGAGGCGCGCGGGAACAGAACGCGCCGTCGACGACTTGGGCTCGGTCCGGTCGGTTACCGGACGATCGGACAGCGTGCTACCCATTGCACGCCGTCCGCAAGCCCGCGCCTACGGTGGCCGGAAATCGGGATCGGAATCCCGGCGGCGGCTGGGGCGAGCGCCCCGTTGCCTCTGCCTGATGCGGTCGGCCTCCTCCTTTGCTAGCATTACTGCTTCGCAGAAGGAGGCGACCGCCTGCCATCCCTCCTCACTACGGACCATGGCCTGAACCAAGGCCCGGCGAGAGAGATCGCTGCCGCCGATCGCCCCCACGAGGACACGGCGATGCTCCGCCCAGGTGGGGCACACCTCTACAGTGTGCTCCACCGTGTCCTCCGGGTGTTCAGCACAGTGGCGACACCCGGGCGAATCTTCCGCACGAATCCGGAACAGGTACTTAGCGAACTTTCCGTGTTCGGTAAGCACCTGCGTCGTGCGGAAGTTGAGAGCGCCGTGAGGTCTTTCCAGCCACGCCTCAAGGATGGGCCTTATCGCCCCAATTGTGGCGCGCCCCGAACGAGGTTGCGATAGTCGCTGACGCCATTTCGCCATGAGATCCCGCCGGAGCTCTGTCCGCCATGCCTCGACTTGTCGCGGCAGCGGAATTTCGCCCCGGCGTTGCATCTCCATGCGCTTATCGTGCATGTGTGCAAGGACTGTTGCCTCCAGATCCCATGGCGGTTGGCCAGCAAGGAGGGTCGCCGCCTCGCGGGAAATCGTTCGGTACCCTCGCACCATGCGTATTGCCATGACCCTCTGGCACGCATTCATCTGGGCCCTCGGTTGCTGTTGCAACGTCGGTGCCCACACCGGAGCCCCGTAGAGGGCCATGGACCGAACGATTCCCGCGTAGAGCTTCCGGCAGGAGGCGTCTGGTCCCCTGAGGTTGGGCAGGAGCCGCCCGAGAGCAGCCCCAGTCCGATTCAGTTTGGGAGCCAGACGTCGGAAGTGCTCCTTGAAGTTCCACCAGCTGTCGAGGACGAGTCCCAGGTACTTCATCGTCGACCCGACGCTGATGTGAACCCCTCCTAAAGTATTTTACCTTTGAACATTAGCTGTTTAGTTGGGAAATCATCCAATGATTGCTTCCGCTATAGGGCGTGTTAGACTTTTTACTGACTAAAACTCACTCCTATTCTTTCCTTGCCTTCGTTCCAGGGCCTCGGGGTTAACTAACCCAAGGCCCCAAGCGTTGACTCTGCTGGGCCCCTACGATTTGCTGACATCTTGAGGCGCGCGTGGAACACTTAGCGCTATCGACGACTTGGGCGTGGTTCGGACGGTTACCGGACGGTGAGCTACCCATCACTCGTCGTACATAGCCCGCGCCTACGGTAGCTGGAAATCGGGATCGGTATCTCGGCGGCTGGGGCGTGAGAGGAATTCCCTCGCAATAGCGGCCGACTCGTTCGCTAGCATTACTGCTTCGTCCACTTGCCATTCCTCCTCGCTCCAGACCATGGCCTGTACCAACCCAGGAACATTAGCTGCTAGACTCTCGAATTATTCGAAAGTCACCGCTTAGCCGCATGTTACTGTCCATCAAACCCAAAAGACAAGTGAAAGATCATAGGTTTTAGTCAGTGAAAATCTTACGTTTCCTGTCGCTCTACCCAGAGCTGGAGAAGTCACTTAAAGACTTCACAACTCAACAAAATAACTTATCTCACATCTAATTACGAAATTATCTCCATAATCACATGAGTAATCCTATATTCGCACATAACTTCACTAAAGTACCAACACTGCATAAAAATTAAATGGTAGCAAACCAGTCCGACCAGTTCTATAGGAGAAATGAAAGATAAATAGGCTGACGGGTGTTTATATTGCTTTCGTTCCCTGCAGCTAGTTTTTCACGCCGGCAGGGTGCAACCGTTCCGGTTTTCAAGAACATATCATCACTAAGCCTTTGACGCTAGGTTTGATCCTCGGGCAAAGTTTAATTTGTTTATTTGATTAGAAAATTCTCATACGCCTGCAGCCCTGAAGTGATAGTAAAGAATTCTACCTAATTGGTAAAGGTACTATTAAAACACCCCTTCATTTCACCAGATCGTAAAGGAACGTGGTCACAAAGTAGTCTCCGTAATTAGCAAGAAAGATGGAAAAATATCTTGCTTGGCATACACAGATATACACAATGTAGAAACACCATGTAGATTCTTAAATAAAAAAAAAAATGAAACTAATATTGTGTGTCTCGGGGCTGCGCTAAATAGGTCCAGTTCAGCACAAATGGCAGACAATTACGTGTATTGAGTTTATAATTGCTTGAAAGACTGGAACGCAAAGGCAACGGAACAAACATCTCTCCTTCCTGACCCCTGGGTTGGAAAATAGAAATTATAAAAGAGAAGATGTGTCCCACTAGTTGTATATCATGGCTTCGACTTTGAATTCATTTCAACACCACTGCTCTCAAAACGGTACACGAACATCTTGAAGAGCTGATAAGTCTTGAAAGAAAAAAACAAAGACAAATGACACCTAAACCGGCTATGGGTCTGTATAGTGCAGTTAATAAAACAGAGCTGCTACCCACAACCGGATCCCCGCAATCTTCGTAAGTAATCGCACTATTTTACCTACATATTTACGTTGCAAGACCGTTGACAGAAACAGTTTGTTACTTTCGTTGCTGGATTAACTGGAAGCGATCCATATCTGTGGTTCACTGAATTGGACCAGCTTGGAAACCTGGGGTTTAAATGGTTACTTCCTTCATAGATATAGATAGAAAATTTTTGAGCAGAATATTTGTACTATAGCAAGGCTTATTATAATTTAGGTAATTGGTCTGAGATGTTCCAGAGGCGGGTGTTGTAATGGCCAGGTTGTCAAGGCACCTGCCTCTCATGCGTGAGGTTAAGGTTTCGAAATACGGATTGCGGGAATCCGATGGATACGAGACGCACAGGACCCTCGATTGTGGTGACATTAGGGGGAGGCCTATGTCCAACAGTGGACGTCTTTGGGCTGAAGATGATGATGATGACGCTGTTCTTTGTTTTGCTGGATTTGGTAAAATTAAATTCATCCCTCACTCTTTGTCTTGATCTACTACGCTATATTCAAGCTTATAATTTCTTATAGCCCACAGTTCATCTGGCATACAGTAGATATATTAGATTCAATCCCACTTCAGATTAATAGATAAGGATATGAAGATATGTTTAAAAAGATGAGAAGAAGAAAATCTAGTTATAAAATACAAAATAAAAGAATTAATTAAAGATGTTTATCAAAAAGTTGATGACGTGAGAACAATACTCGGTAATTCGCTCTGAAAGAGAAACCAAACAAAAGAACCATGGGACTATTAATACTAATCCCTATATAATTGGTATATTTTTTGCATAGGCAGATATTATAAAAAAAAACACACAATTAAAGAAATAACACACACAACAATACACAATTACAGAATGGAAGAGGAAGATATTTTTAAGACAAGCTCAAATAATTTGAAACGAAGGCATAAAAATGAGGATGAGTGCTTTCGGACTGGCGCAGATTTAGTAGAACGCTAATTAGACAGATATGATTGAGAAATCTGTTACATGTTTTGAAACCAAAAAGTAGTATAGAATCTTAAAGCTTTGTACAAAGGATTGTAATAATTATTACAATGTAAGGATGATAAAAAACGTCCACCACTGGACATAGGATATTTGCAAGCGTTGTCACAATGACCGTTTCTATGCGCCTTCCAGCCACCGCGTTCGTATGATCCTCACAAGGTCATCGGTCTACCTTGTGGAAAACCTTCCAACACTGCATCATTCGGTACTCAGTCTCTCTGGAAAGGTTTTGGAACCTTTCGGCCGCGTCTACCATCTGTTCTGCGCGCAACATGCACAGTTTCAATAGTCATTATTATCTAAATAAAGTTATTTTGTCACTGGCGATCTGCAAACAGTCATCATTCATCATTACTTCTACAAGAACCTCTCTTCTAAAACCTCATATACAGTGGACAGTTTGGAACAATTTATGATGAGCTTCCAGCTGATTCCCGGATAGTCTTACAATCCATTTTATTAATCTACGCCAGTTTACGCACGTTTAGTGGTTAGGCAGTATAATGGATACGGTTTAACTTGTGAATGGGTTCGCTTCATAATTTATAATCAGATGGGGCAGTTGATACAGGCGTTTGATAAATGTTCCCTGGAGGACATACGGTAGGGTAGGCCAGTGATGACGATTAAATTATAAATTAAAGTTATTGGCAAATAAATTATTGGATATTTTATTTCAGTCTGGTAAGCTATTTCAAAAATTATAGCACCCGATGACAAACAATTTAGAACCATTGCATGTTTTATCTGCAGATGGATGAATACCAGTCATTGAAATAAAATAGCGATCCTTAGATATCAGCAAAATTGATGGAGCTAGTTAGGGCCGAGATTGTTCGAAGGAGATACCGTAGCTCTCACAAAATGAACAACTGAAGAAACACTATGGGTTTTAGTCAGTAAAATTCTGACAATCCTTACCGCTACACCTAAAGCGGGAGAAATCATTCATTACATGATGTAATGAATAATGAAAAAGAAAGGTGGCTGAAAACTCGAAATGTAGAAGTGTATACAGAAACTCAGTTTTAAGAAAAAAATAACAAGCACTTTAAAATTTCTTAACAAAAATGCCAAAGCAAAGAAGCAAAAGCTAAGATAAAGCAGCAAAGCAAAGCAAAGTAAAATAGCAAAACAAAGCAAAGCAGACAAAGCATAGTAGCAAAGCAAAACACAGCAAAGCAGACAATGTATTATAGCAGCAAAGAAAAAAGTAGTAGTCTATGTGAATTCATCAAATAAAACAACAATTTCTTAACTATGGCAGCCCTGTTAGTAATCCCTTGAAGAAATTTTATTGATGCTCCCGCGCATATTGTAAGTAGTGTCGTAATAAATATGATTCTACTCCTTGATATTGTAATTCTAAGTTATAAATTGAAAATGAAATTCTTTATGGCACCTTGTTTGAATGTAATTTTGTAGTGGGTTGTTTTGGTGGATTAATGTTTGCCACTGGCCGTATTAAGGAGTCTAAAATTTAAACTTATAATTAATATGTGGAGGGAGGCCTTTGCCCAGGAATGGGACAGAACAGGCTAATAAAAAAATAATAATATGAATATTTCGATGATGAATTTGATGCATTGAATCAAAATTTAAAAATCAGCAAATTTTGATACAAGTGGAGAAAGTTTTTCATTGCGGCCGAGGCGGCATTGTTATGAACCCAAGGACTGCAGTGACAAATTTTTACGTGTATCAACCGACGTTTTTCAATACAGTTACGAAGACATACATAAATAAACGTAGGTTGATGCGCGACTCGTGGGGGTTACTCGAAAACCTGCTCTTATTCCTACCGCTTGTACTCGCACTAGTGCAGAAAAGTCCAAAAAGCACACTTCGGCACATGAGGCATATTACGTCTCGGTCGCAATGACAATCTTTCTTCTCTTGTATCAAAATATAATACTTTCTAGCAGGCCAAATACTTTTGAGCGGTAATGTACACCCATCATAAGATATGAAGGTACCTATATAGGTAGAAACAATTGCTAATACGCCTGGGAAAATAAACTAGAATGAATACAATTCATTCCAGAGTTTGTATGCATACAAGAACTAATTATTATCTGTGAGAAAATTTGCGCGAGATAGATTTTGACAGTGCTAACGTAGGTTATTCAATTCAATATTTTGTCACATTAGGCCGGGCATTTATGAAACGCCAGAAGCTAGGGTACGGTTCAAATTGAGTGTTCTATGGAGAAAAACGAAAAAGACACCTCTTGTCGTTTATAACGTGTACATCAAAAGACTGGAACAAATTTCCTGCTGCGGTCTTCCCGACCGATTTATAATTTAAGTGTCTTCAAGGCTCTTAATAAACTAGTACTCCTTACCGTCAACGATTGCATCACTGCTTACCATCAGGTTCGTAGTCAAGCACTAGTTTAATATAACAATTAAATAAAAAACACCAGAATTACTCTTTTGAAAATTATTTAATTTAACCATATTTAAATTTTACAGAGAAGAATTTTTTTAGAGGCGCCTTAAGTTCGATAAACTTCGATATCGATAAAATATATTCAAAATGCAAATCATTTTTGCCAAAGTACTCGTATGAGTAATATTTACGCCAGACATTCTTTATTGTGATTTCCGTCAAGTATTGTACAACATTGTTTTAACCATTAAATTCATACAACGTACTGCTATTGATTTTGAATGTAAATGTATTCATGCAGCAATGAAAAAATATTGGTAGGGTGAAGTGTCTTGTTGATGGATAAGCTCTACTGATTTTATAGGTTTTTTATCATAATAATTTTGTGAACAAATTAATTTGGCACAGATTTTGTCTAGACGTTAAATGAAACCTATTTATTTATTTATTTAATTTATTACACCCAGATCACATGCATTTTACTTATAAGGAAAAATCTAAATAACAATAGTACATAGCATTCACCATAATAATACTGCTGCCTTGAGAAATATAAAAATCCTTTGTACCAGAATTTTTTAAAGAATTTTGTTTTTACTTTTTTTTTTAAACCAATCCTCTGACTTTTTTTATCAATAGCCTTTCTCATGTTCCCGTTAGGAACACTTTTCACGTGGATTCATGTCTTTGCACATGGACACCACTGTCAAGAGATGAACAAAGAGAATAGGTAGTTCTCTCACATGAGTAGAATGGGCTTGTCCTATTAGTATTATCTCTGATGTTTGGGCCCTAGATCTAAGGCAAAGAAGGAACAGGAAGAAGCATCAGTGGGTTTTAATCAATTAAAGTCTGACACGCCCTCCCGCTCCTCCCAAGAACGCAAAAAGTCATTAGATGATTTTCCGCCATAATAAAAAACCCTCAACGGTCCTACCTTGGTAAACTTTTATGATTTTTTTTAAATTGGAAATTATTATTTCCAATTTAAAAAAAAACGGATAAAAGTAAATGAACACCTATTTTTTTAAACCACTGCCAATCATTTCCGTCGTTGACACGCTCTGTTTTCTCGCATTCCCTGATCGACATGGAAATAGAAAGTTTCATCATTCATAAGTAATGACAAATTGCTCATGTTATTATCTAGACTCTGGTAAATTGCTGAGCAATGGACTGGATCGGATTGTGCTGAGCAATATTGTTGCTCTATTATGACTTATTTTATAGAGTGCTGGAAATTTTACTATCAAACAAAAATGTACAGCTTAAATAATGTGCTTACTGAAATGCATCTTCAAAAATACTAACATGATTGTTTATTGCTTTTTGACTAGAATAGTAATTATAGAGCAGCTCTTCATACTAATTATTTATAAATAACTTTTATTACATATATTTTTCAATATTTTTTAAATAACTCTTATTCTTTTTTAATAAATCTTTTTATTGCATAAATCTATTTTTTTAAATATATCTTATTTAAGAAATTTAAAATAATGTTAAAAAATAAATCTTATTATTGTTTGGTAAAACACACTAGCAGCTAATAGCTAATGTCACACTCATTAGCCATCAGCTGCTAGTGTGCATTACAAAATAGTTTGGAGAGATTTGGTCTGTTCAATCAATTTAAAAAAACGGTTTTAAACTAAACCAAAATTTTGAGGATGGGGTAAAATTTGAACAGCCTCTAGTTTGAAACTAGCAAAACATAATTATATTTGACCCCTGTCGTCAAAACTTTAGCTTAAAACGGCTTTGCTTAGGTTGACAACAGGTATGCACACCCTAAGTAAACTGCAGTTTCGCTTGAATTTCGTCGTTGGCATGTTAAATAGTGCGTGTGAATTTGATTATGTTTTTTATAGTGTTTACGATAAACTTTATAGTGAAGCGGTCTATCGACATCAATAAATAATATTGTTTTTGATGAACCGACAAAAAGAAAGCAAAATTCAAAAACGAACCTATAGATAGAGGTAGGTAAAATTATATGCGATACACGTGTGTTTTTAACAGGTATTAAAAGCTATGTAATACAGATGAAGTGAACCATGACAGGAGCTAATTATTGTTTTACTTAAACCATTCACAGGCAGTTTTGATTTATTAATGAGAATACATTAGTCTGAAATCAACTAACGGCCTGTTGCCTGGACCTGACACAACACCCGACTCGCCGGAGGATCCTCCCTTTTAAACAGAAATATGTGATGTTTTACACTCGGTTTCGCATAACCTCTAAAAGCCAATATTAATATCGATAATTTTCGCCATCACTACAATCTCCCTATCAATGGCCGCATCAGATGGAAACAAATTATTCACATCAAGTTTTATGAATATCACGCGAAGGAATGCTGCTCATCTGTCCCTTTGAGGGTATGGGTCTTATTTATTTACAACGTCATTTCTTTTATTACATCGTAATTTACTTGTGAATTATGTATGCAGAATATTATTTAAACAATAAAGAAAAAAACATGCAAGTAGTTAGTTTCCATTGTAATAAATATTTAGTGTATTGATGTAGTGGTATATCCAGAGAGAAAGCAAAGAAATAATATATAATATTATTTGGGAGTTTTCAAGGCTAAAGTGAATAGGCTCATAATAAACTAATGCACCTCACCACCAACGATTGCATCACTGCTTACCATCAGGTAGAATCGCATTCAATCATATATATATGCATATAATAATACTACTACTATAATACTAATGATTTTACATCATTAAAAAAAAATCTAATATCCACGTGGCCAATGTATTACAGCTTTGTCCAAATGGTGGTCTAGATCAGGCCTTAAAAGAGCCATTGACGAATTCGTCAAAGATAAGGGAAAAACCTGGATGAGGGCAGCAAGAAAACACGAAGTAAGAAATCAAGAAGTAAGAAAGCAAGAAATCAGGAAGCAAGGAACCAGGAAGTAAGGAATAGTAAAACAAGGAACCAGGAAGCATGTCAGAAGAAAAGGAAGACCTATTCCTAGCAGTAAGTTTGTTCGTGATGGTAAATGATGATGACAAATGTGTTTCCGAGGTCCTTCTTGATTTCTGACTTTGTGTTATAATAATAATCCAATCTCAAATGAAATACTCTTGACATTTTCTAAAAAGAAAATGAGTTAATAATTTTTTCAAAACAAGCAATTGACAATCAAGTAATTTCGTCAATATTGATGATTATTATTTTCCCTTTAATGATCGCGTAAGTAGAGCAGAGTCTTTATCGATACAATTCAATTGGAAACAATGATTTTTGAACTGCTTATATTTCGCAAATATTTCGTTGAAATACCTACTTTTTTTTTGACCCCTTTTAACTTGACTGATGATTTTCGTAGTAATTTTTCTTAGTGATGTTTACTTTTCCTAATTTTGTGGAAAAAAAATAGAAGCAGTAAACATCAAAAACCATCTAAAATAGGCTACGCTTAGATACACCCGTTTAGAGGTATGCGAAAAAGAGTATAAAATTGAGAATGTAAAGTCCAGCAATTTACCGTAGGGGCCCAGCAGGATCAAAGCCTATTGGGACCAGGGTCGGTTTCTTAAAGGAAGATTTGACCCCGGTATGAAAGGCAACTAAGGAAAAGGAGTGGGTTTTTAGTCAGTAAAAGTCGGACACTATCTCCCGCCCCACCCAAGCGCACGGAGATCTCACTGGATGATTTTCCCACCGAAAAAAATAAAAATCCAGCAATTTCCGTCCTGTAAAACCTACTCTTTCTCTACGCTATGTGCTGTGCTGTTGCTGTCATGTACTTTATGTACAAAAATAAAACATTGAAAAAAGTGGATTCTCCAACCAGACGGATATTGTGTCTTGAAAAAAATATTCTTTTTGTGACAAAACTTCAACTTTACACTTTTTAGATTTATTCCTAAATGTATGCTTAACCTTGCTTCATGCCAAACTGTAGGGTTCAAGGACTTCTAGGTCAACGGGAAGTACCTATGACTTTTGATTCCCTTGAGAATGTCGAATTTTATTGTACGTTTTTGCAACATAAACAGCCATAGGTGTCTTTTATTTCGTTAAATTAGAAGTTTTAATTTTTTCACAGCTTCAAGGGACTGCAGACCTAAGTATATGGTTTTAATTTTAACTCGATATCTCCGCGCATTTCGGAGATAAAGGGTCTTAACAGACAGACAGACAGACAAGTGATCCTATAAGGGTTCCGTTTTTTCCTTTATGATACGGAACCCTAAAAGGCAGAAACACAAAATCAATGAACAAAATTATATCAAACTTCCAATGAAATCGAATATAAGTCAATTCTTCGTGCCAATAAAATGCCAAGCCTTGATAATAAAGGACCCGGTAACAGCTTTGTCCCGTATGACACTTACATAACGATATTATCTCAGTATCCCATCCAATTTCCAAACTTGTCTATTTTAGGATAGAGTATAGTTTCGAGTGTTTAAATTAAAGTAAAATTTTTAAGCATTATTTTCAAAGATGAAGAATTAGTCACGTAATTTTAACGGTATGAGGTCTAATAGTGAAATTATATTGACGTCTTTACTGCTATATTACATCGTTTTAGTTATCACTAGTTTATTGGTAGTATAGCAGAGCATACAGCATTATAATGTTCCCACTCCTGGAACTCAGGCCTCTTCTCTAGAAGAGGGAATGGCCCATATTCCACCATGCGGGCCCAGTGCGGATTGACGGATGTCACAGTCATATCTTCGAATTTTTGAGTCTAGGACGTACCGATTTCCTTCACCATTTTGAGGGCAGTGGCGATGAAATAAAATACACAAAGTAATGCGCTTGGGTTGGCTTAAACTCGCGACCTACAACTCGTAAGTCGGAGCCGTTAGCAATCGGCCATCACTGCTCCGTTTACTGCTAACTGGGTAAATGTTTATCACACAAATATTATTAAGGCGATTTATATGCTTGTGTTTATTACTCCTTCACAGGCATTGGACATGGGTAGACCATAACCTAGGGAATAGGGTATGGGATAGCTGATATCCTGATAGATTGTTCATCATCATCACCATTTCAGCCGAAAGACGTCCGCTGCTGGACATAGGCCTCTTCTGAATGTCGATGCAACGACCAGTTATGGGCGTCTCGCATCTATCGGAATTCCACGAGGCCACGATCCTCAACAGGTCACTGGTCCACCTTGTGGGAAGACTACAAATGCTTGATAACTTTCGTAACTTTGGTTTCCCTTGTAATAATTTTCTAATTTAACACGAGTAAAGTAGCTTTCGGAAGTTAGTCAATAATAAAATCACTAATCTATGAGCTTAATTTTATTGCTAGTAAATACATATTATTTGTACGCAAAATACGCGCTTTAGACGTAAAGTTGCGGATACCAGCCCGATAATACAAATACATATTAACACGTTCCTTATCGTGTATGCAATGATTTCACTTCTTTTTTTTAAGACAAGAAGATCCTAATTCTGATCCGCAATTTCTAGAAAGTCACCAAATTTCATCTGGGAATTAAATTGTTACTTTTACAATGTTGTAAAACAGGACCTCTACAAACTCATGAACGAATATTTAACTAAATAAATAAATCGTCAGCAAAAACTACGCAACCGTCAATTGACAAATTGAAAAATCTTTTATTGCAAGATGGACCATCCACGATTGACATATTGACAGTCGTGACACGGAGGATTGACAGCAGCGAATAGTAACGTCAATATTTTCAACAGAACGAACACAACAGTATAAGTTATATATGTTTTTGCAGTTAGTACTTACTTGGAGACGCTGGGGACTTACAAAACCGGTTATTTGAACCTACATTTTATTTGCCGTTGAGACGACAAACGTTTAAACTGGAGACATTTCACGGTCTCTCTAGATATGGGAGAAGTGGCGATGAAATGTAAGAGTATTTATTTATGTAGATTTTTGGATCTTAGCTTACTAGAAGGGTAATTCTTGAATTTTTAGGACGCATTCCCATCCCATTGTTTGTAATATCAATTTTTTTTTTTTTTAATTAATGTCTATGAAAGTATAGCTACCCAAAAATATATATTTTTAAATTGTTTCGGGCATTCAATGGTAGATTTTATAAGGAGTAGAGTAACTTAAGCTACTTTGATTTTAGAAGAAAAAAAAATAAGAATCCGCGCTAAACAAACTTTTTGAAATAGGGACAAAATGTCAAATGTGCTGTTTTAAGACTTTGACGCTGAGAAAGTCGCGGGCACAAGCTAGTCTTAAATAAAACAAATAGAAACGAACGAACCTAACATTTCTGATCGTCATCTTTAAAAATGTAAAATTCACTATAGATTATTTTCGGAAAAATGTAAAAATAGCGCAATAAAATAAATGAGAATGGAAACAATTACATGACTACGTTATATCAAAGCGAACGTAAGTATAATATGTAGCAGAAATTAAATTAAACAAGTGAAAGTCTGACATCAGACGCACAATTATAACTTTTTACTGTCAGCATTGTTTTGGCTATAAACACTATAATATCCCGTACAACGAATTACGCCAAAAAGAAATTAAATGAAAGTATATTCTTCTTCTACTAATAATATGTGAATTCAGCAAATGTCTTCCATTTTGGGGTTTCTTTTTAATGTCATATGATTTTAGGCCTATTAAAGAATATGGGCGATACGATAGTCACCATATCTTTTAACTTTAGATTTATGATTTGTTTGAATTTCTATGATAACAATTATGTAGGAACTAAAATTCAAAATCCTGCATCGTGGTGTTAGAATCCTTCATATAATTAGAACATATACAACCGTCTGAAATAAATTCTGGGGCAGTTACCCGGACCAAACACAACACCCGTTGGATCAGATGATCCTCGCTTTTCAATGAAGGTTCACACATGCGTCACCTTTGTACGTATCACATCTGTAGCAACATTATATTATATTAAATATTATTATTATTCTGTACATATTTCTGTTTATTCTGCAAAAAAATCCCTTTTGAAACACGGATCGGGAATCGAACTCAGGATGTTATGCTCAGTAGTAACTCCCAGATTTTTATTTCATTTCTTTGTGTGTACATTTATAAAAGATTAACCTCAAAAAACACATATAGAAATACAAGTAGTATATTAGGCTTATTTATAGCGAAAGTTTTGTAGTTGGTAAGTATATATGTGATCTAGGAATAAAAAGAAAATTTTTATTCGTGGCCCACACAATCTAAGAATCTTACTGATGTAGAAGTTAATTTAATAAAAAACTGAAAGCAAAAAAAGCTTCCAGTAGGTCAAAAAGTCAATCAAGATCATCAAACCTATCCGTAGTTATAATTATAATTCGTTCCCGTCATTGTTTCGGCAAAAAATGAACATTACAGCAGCTACCAACGGAAATTACGTGAAAGTTCAATTAAGTACTATTAATTTGCAACGATCTGTGTAATACAGGATAGTCGATCTAATCGATAAACGTGTTCAGTTAATTATTATTATGACAGAAGTAGAAACTGGGGCAACTGGTCAGTAACGTAGCTAGGCATGGGCGATATGGGCTCTTGCCTACGGCCTCGGACCCAAAGGGGCCTAGCGCAAGCCCCTACTTCTTAAAAAACAAGGGTTTTTATACAATAAATAGGCTCTCTTTTTACCACTTTTTTTTTATAAGCGACGATGTGGTCGACCAACCGGACCGAGCCCAAGTCGTCGACGGCGGATACTGTTCCCGCGTGCCTCAAGGAGCTGTGAGCAAACCGTAGAGGTCCAGCCTGCTAGCTGCAGGCAGGCAGGGCCGAAGCCTGCTGGGGTCATGGGTCAGCTTCCGAAAGGAATACCCGGCCTCGGCACGATAGGCAACGAAGGAACGGGGTAGGGGCCCTGGGACAAAGGCAATGAATAGAACAGGGTAGGTTTTTAGTCAGTAAGAGTCTGACACTACTTCCCGCTCCGCCCAAGGGCGGGATTGGTCATTGAATGATTTTACCTACCATAAAAAAAAATGCTGGGTTGCGTCAGTGATTGTCTAGTTTGCGAATTTTTAAAAGAAAAAGGTCTCACTGAAGCGCCATCGCCCATGTCTATACTAGTCCACGCTACGCCTTTACAACTTGTGGTGTTCCTGTGTTTGAAGTTTATGATGAAAGATTATTTCTCTGTGTGCCTCTTTGGTCGAGATGCACGATACTAGCATGACGGCTGTTTTGTCTCTCGCTTGTTATGGAGCGCAGTAAAAATGATATATACGGCTAAATTTTAATCGTTTTAATCCCGTGGAGGGTCGATCCGGTACATGAAACACTATCGATTTGTAAAGATAAAATTAAAAAATAATGTACTTTTGTTCTAAAACTCGAATTAATTTACGCATGTACGAAATTAATTTCTTTAAGTAAACGTCAGCTGAGCAAGGTCAATGAACTGTAGGTAGTTAGTACGCAACGACCGACAACTACCTACGAGGTCATTGCCTCGTTTACTTAAAGAAATTAATTTAGTACATGCTTATATTATTAAAATTTAACGGTGTATATCTGCATTCTACAGAAGCTGTTGGCCTGCAACCGCAGCGGCTAAGTGTGAAAACCGCTTTGTGAGTTTTTAGCCTTAGATTCCTCAAAGAAACTAGAACACATATACAATAACCAGAAATCAACTGACCTAACAAAACTCATATCTGGTAATTTAACCTACGCTTTCTACCAAACCCTATTCACGATGACCTAAATCACATGTTACCAAACCCATAAACAATTTTTATTCGCGTACAGGCACCCGTATTTCCACGAAGCGACGGTTAAAGCATTAAATATTGTAGAATACGGTACTTTAATGTTTCTTTGAGCCTATGTGGTTTGTTCTATTGTCGGTAGAAATAACTATGTCTCATCACTACCTTCTTTCGCGTGTCACTTGTTATTTGGGGTCGGTGTAAAACTTTTTTGGGTCGAACCGGAAAAAAACGGAATCCTTATTAGATCACTTTTTTATCCGTCTGTCTGTCAAGACTCTTTGTCTCAGGAACGCGTGGAGGTATCGAGTTGAAATTAAAACCAATACTCAGGCCCATGTCATCATCATCATCGTCATCAGACTTTTAATGTTCCCACTGCTGGGAGTCAAGCCTCCTCTCAAAGAGAAGGAATGGGCCGTAATCCACCACGCGGGCCCAGTGCGGGTTGGTGAATGTCACATGTCTTCGAATTTTTGGTTCTAGGACATGCTGGTTTCTTCATGATGTTTTCCTTCACCGTTGCGCCTGGCTGGGTTTGAACCCGCGACCTACAACTCGTAATTCGGGGCCAATACCACTCGGCCAACACTGCTCTCCCTATGCCCATGTATTCTGGTAAAATAAAAAATAATTAAGAATAATAACTATTAATTTGATGATTCGAGGTTGAGTCGCATTGAAGGACATATTATATAATTTGAAACTATAATTTCACCCGACAGAATAAATGTCCACTGTTGCAGATAGGCTTCTCCCAAATGTCGCCACAACGACCGGTCTTATGCGTCTCGGGTCCATCGGGTTTCATTGGTCTAGATTGTAGCAGGCCTTCCAACGCTGCGTCTTCCAGTATCTAGTCGTCACTCCAGAACCTTTCGGTGCCATTGACTTTCAGTTCTGCGCGCGATGTATCCTGCCCATTGCCACTTAAATTTGGCATTTTTTCGGGTTACGCCGCTCAAGGGCAGGGGATGTCATTGGATGATTTTTACCGCGGATATCTTCATTCCTGATGCGATCACGCAAGGAAAGTCCATTAACTTTTGGAAGACTTTATATAACTTCTTATATAAGCCTAAAATTCCGATACTAAAAAAATCTTATTCAAACCCTTGTAAAGCATAGTTTGACCAACCCAACTTAAAGTACGATAACTCTAAAAACGACAGTAATGTTTTAGATTAGAGCAACATTGTCGAACGAATCCTGTAAGCTCGTGACAAAAAGGTTCCGCATACTAAGTTAGAAATATGTAGTCGAAGGAAATAGTAGCAAGAAATCTTGCTTTGGAATTCTTATAGAGTGGTCCAAGATGGACAAGTTAGCGGTGAGACTAAAAGTTATATAAATAATAACAGATCTTCAAGATTTTCCTTTACCGTTTTATAAGCAGTGGTGAGGAAATAGATTCAAAGTTGAATCCATGACTTACAAATTGTCTGCAAAGCAGTAGTAGTAGCTCCTAACAAAGGAGGAGGCCTTCCGCAACGAAAAAAAAAACCACTGCTCGCACTTTATATGCGATAAATAAAATTGTTGCTATAGAGCAAAAAAAAAGGCTAAAAGAAAAAAAAGGGCTAAAATTCTGCATAGGCAGAATTTTATTATAAAACACAAGTGGGTTTTCAACTTGTGTTTTTCAGTTGTCCTTTACGTTTAAGGACCACGGATTTTTTTTTTTTATTCCTACAGTCCAACTTAATTTCCAAAAAGTATTTTAAAATATTATATACATTTTACGACAACGCAAAAACATTGAGTGCTTTCATCACATCAAACTAATATTATAAAGGGGAAAGTTTGAGAATGTTTCTTTAAATTTGTTATTTACAGACGGATAGGCCAGGTCCGGAAATATCACATGATACTTTTTTTCCCGAGAATATGTTACGCGGTTTCGCCCGCGTGAAAATAGAAAATTATATCTAATAATTTTTATAGCTCTCATTATAATATCCGGCCTCTTTTAGTTAAAATTATCGAAAAAAAAAAAAATTGTCGCGTAAAAGTGTTTTCAAGAACCTATTTGCAAAATAAATATCATTTCTCATTTAATAATTCGCTTAATTCTCATAAAATAACACAATGAAAACGAATTTTATACAAAGAAAGGGATCAGTTTGTTAACAGTAAAGTAAAAACAAAAAAAAAACCAATAACTTCTATCCGCTCCTCACTTGGACCACAAATCAAAACTGAAATAGGAATATAATGCACATTATTTTACGTATTGGGCTGCTGATTCCTGTGGCTACCCTACCCAGCTTAAGGTACCGTTCGTCTAATGCGATTTGCCTTGCGATCTTTCTATTTTTGATTACGGTTCTTACCATATTGGATTTATACAACATTTGTTACTGGATAACTTGCTATAATAAATTGGTTCTTGTGGGGATTTAAAATATCGTACTTATATATTAGTGAATTAAGCTATTTAAGGGCGATTTACGACGTTTATACTAAAGCTAAGCGGATTTCGCATGAAGTCAACGTGAGATAGAAGTTACAACCAATTTGTTTAAAGAAATTATGGATCCTGGTTGTCAGACATTTTGCTTATCACAGTAATATCATAAAGGCGAAAGTTTCTATGTATAAGTGTGTGAATATTTGTTACTTCTTCACTTTCAAACGTCTGATTCGATTCGGATACAATTTGGCACACAGGTTGCACATAGGTTACTTTTTACCCCAGGGGTATGTTTCCTTGGGATATTTTTTTTACTTTCAATAGGTCAAAGCCGCTGGCAAAACTACCATTTCAAGTCTTGTAAAGACTTTAAATGGTAGTTTTGCCAGCGGCCTTAGTTTGGTCTTCGTCATAATTATTGTTTTATAATGATTTGATATTGGTCATAGTATTTATTAATTTATTATTTTAGAATGGGTGTTTAATGTATTTTATTATTATAGGAACCCATTATCAATGATACGTCATTCTATTTCAAATATTTATTATTTATTTATTGTGCACACTTACCACAATGTGTAATCTTTTTTTAACCAAAAGTTTGATTGGTAGAGAGTGCTTTGTTGCATTAAGTCCGCCTAATACCAATGCTGTACATAAAGTTTGAATATAAAAATATTATTTAAGGTGAGATGTCTATTGTTAGCGAAAAGAAATATCGTGGCATAATCATATACTCTTTTACTGCTATGTCTTTCTCAGACTTCTCGCATGAAGTTTAATAAAATAAGTAATTATAAAGAGATTTATGGACGTGTTTTACTGACAAAATCAAAATCTGAACAAAATTGTGTTGAACCGAACAAATTAATAGTCTACTTGAATAATCTTGTTAATATCTGACAACTACAAGTGAAAATGTAAGTGCGAAAGTATAACATTAAACCTGAGAACAACGACTCCATATATAGTTGGTTTAGCACCTACTTAAGCGCGAAAATTGCAAGTTTAAAGCGATCTTTCTTTTCAACTTTTTCTGTAGAAAGAACTCAAATTACTAAAGAGGACTCACACGCGTTCGAAAAGAAATCTTGAAACATAAAAATTAAAACATGAACACACTTAAAATAAGCACAGAGTTTTTATGCTTGCAAATATTAAAGAACAGGGTCGTTTTATTTTCATTCAAATGTAAAGCCGACAACGTGTTCTGTACAGGTTTTTGAGATCCATTTGATAATGTTTATTCTGTATTTAAATACGTGAACGCGAAATTGGAATCGTGTCCGTCTGTATGTCAGTATACCTGTACCTCTACCATGAGTTTTAAGCAATAGTATTCGTCGCTACTCGATATCGATGCCGTAAATATTTTGTATGGCAAATTTTGCAGCGCCTCTAGAGGTCACTTGCAGAACCAAAATTTGCCATACAAAATATTTACGGCGTCGTAAAACTACAGTACCTCACTGTAGTTTTATTCCCACTTTTTAGTTAAGGTTGTTAAGAGCGGCCATCCCGAGGTACCTTTCATACAACCGCTCTTACGTGTTTGTGTCGTTATTGCACATCTTTCTCCAGATATTATGAATTCTCAGTTATCTGCATCAGACAAAGGCAACGGGAAGTACGTCCCAGCCGCCGCCGGGATTCTGATCCTGATTTCCGGCCACTGTAGGCACCGGCTTGCGGACGGCGAGCAATGGGTAGGTCGCTGTCCGATCGTCCGGTAACCGACCAGCCCGAGCCCAAATCGTTGACGGCGCGTACTTTTCCTGCGCGCCTCAAGAAGCTGTCAGCAAACCGTAGAGGCCCAGCCTGCTAGCTGCAGGTAGGCAGGGTCGAAACCTACTGGGGTCATGGGTCAGCTTCTGAAAGGAAGGCTCGGCCCCGGCACGATAGGCTACGAAGTAACGGGGTAGTTTTTTAGTCAGTAAGAGTCTGACACTATTTCCCGCCCCAAGGGCGCTTGTTTTTGTCATTGGATGATTTTACATACCATAAAAAAAAACCAGTTGCAGTGATATCCGTGTGGTAACTGCTCCGACTTACGAGTTGTAGGTCGCGAGTTCAAATCCAGTCAAGATCATCCATAAACAAATAAAAAATACAGTTATCTCGTGAATATTATCGAGGCTTCTATAGACAAGAAAACACAAATTTGTATAAAACGAATCTAGTTAAAGACCTCTGAAAATCTAAAATGATTTCTGAAAACCGACAGGTTAGCGACTCAGTGTCAGGGTAGCGATTCTCCCTAGCCACCTAGTCACCTTTTTCTAGAAATTTCAACTTTCAAACAGAACATTCATAACTTTTTCAATCATACTCAATCTTCACAACATTTCCCTCATTTCCAACCACATAAATAACGCCCAATAAAATAATTTAATCACAGTCGTAACTTTACTGAAAATGCCACACCGTTTTCAATAAATCCCGGGTCTATTAAGATAATTTTATCCATTAGTTTGTTCCGTAAACGGTGGACCGTCAATATAAATAAGTAAAGCTATGTGCACATTGGATACCGCTAGTCAGACATGACCTACCGCAAGTATGCACGACTCAAATTTATAGCTCAATAGACGGGCATTTTTGTCCTCAAGCCAGGGACGGACTTGATCGGACCTTGATTGGACCTATTTGGCGCAACCATGAGACGCACAAAGTTGGTTTTCTGTTTTTCTTAAGTTTGAACATGTTTTTTTCTGCAATGTGTGAATGTATGTGCTCCAAATAAAATATGTTTGTTTCTTTCTATCGATATCCAAAGGTGCTTACATTTTTTTTTTGTTACGAGTGTATAAGCAGCATTTTTCAAACGTGGAATATAGAGTAATCGTCCTGTTAGCTCATTAGTTTTGCTGAGTACAATAAAAAAAAACTGTAAAAAAAAAATAACATAAATTACTATGGACTTATTATGTATACTATGAAAAAAATATGCTTTGTTGTACAATCATTAGACATAATAAATTATAAATTATTATTTCTAATGATCGTACAACCCAATTTTATACCAAAATAAAGAAATTATTTTTCTTTTAATATTTCTTATAGCAAACCCAAACTTATATAGTTTTTCCTAGAACCTAAGAAATAATGTGACAATCACCAAACCACACCTGGAGGCCTGAGTCCTAGCAGTGGAAACACTATAAGGCTACATGCGATGGTATTCCTTGTTCCCAGAATACATTTGAGAAACAATTATGAGACAATGCCCAAATTATCAGTATTTAACTCTCGCATACAAAATGGCCTTCGGATTAGTTTATTTCAATACCATGAACCCTTCAAAAATAAACAACATCAGCCGTGAGAAAGGACCCTGATGTCGCTATGCTCTCGGTTCCCTATAAGGTAAAGTTCGTGAATATAAATAAGCCGCGTGCATTGAGATACCGCTATTCAAACATGACCTACCACGAGGTACGCACGACTGAGATTAATAGCCGTATAGACGCAAATTTTTGTCTCCAAGCCGAGTTTGTATTTTTTTAAGGTTTGCATTAACGAAAAAAAAATATTTTTTAGAAATCAAAGTATTCTTTCATTTTGAAACATCTCATTTCAGTCAAATCCGCAAACATCAGTGGCAATGCTTCTTTTATTCGTATTGGATTTTTTAAACCTATGTTATTGTAATAAACATTTCCAAGCAAATCGTGCTAAAAATAAAAATTAATAAACTTTGAATTTCAAGCAGTTTTCTTTAATATCAATTTATTGTCAGACAAAAACGCCACAAAATATACACAAATATCTAAATAGCACAACCTTATTTATCTCAGCCAATTATCACCAGCTTTATAATGTTTCCACTGCTGGGACTCAGGCCTCCTCTCTAGGAGAGAGAGGGTATCAAATAATTACCGATATAAAAAGTACCAAAAAAGTACTGCCTAAATCCCTCCCTGTGTAACCTTAAGCACGTTCCTTGAATCGTGATTTGTTACGCTTTTCTTATTATTTTTGTAAACAAACTTTGCGGTACTTCCACTTACAAAGGGCATGAGAAATTGACGAACTTTCACGATTTTTATTACAAAATTAAAATGAAGAAAATTAAATTTTTTTTTTTCACTCTCTCACCTGATGGTAAGTGATGATGTGGTCGGCGATAGAGCACGCTTGCCTAGAAGTAACCTATTCACTCTTGACTTAAAGACCCCTAGGTTGTAGCTATCAGGAAACACAGATTCCGACAAGGAATTCCACTCTGTGGCCGTAGGCACAATGTATGTGTTCTCTATACCTTTTTTGCGTATTGGTTGAAGTTTTTTGGATATCTAGGTATTTAGGATACACCGTAAGGTATTGTTGTGGTCAAGCCAAAAGCACAGACACAACACAACAGACAGACCGACAAGACAACAACACAGACAGACAGGACAGAATTTTCGGTGTTGTATTTGTACTTGTCTTGTATTACGCGACAAATAAGTTGAACTATTTGCTATGGTTACGCGTAGCCCCACTTCAATAAAGATCCAAAAATCGGTTACTGCGCATTCAAGGTCGACCGCCGTGATGGTTTAACTTGTGTGGCGAGTATTACAACTCATTTTCGCGTAACCATAGCAAATGTTTCAACTTATTTGCCGCGGATAGTCGATTAACAATATAATATTGGTTTTACTTATATTTCGGGAGTATATTCACATGGGTGAAGTCACAAGCAACTGCTATTAATGAATGAACAAAAAAAACTACTTAACTGATTTGAAAAATTCATCCTTCAGTGGAAAGCTACTTTAGCACTAAGTAATATAGGTACATGTTTTCACTGTGTCACAAACGAAGCCGCTGGCAGATGCTAGCGAGTAAATTAAGGCAGTTTTTGCAAACCAACTTTTAACGGCACATCCCTATATTCACACAACACTAATTAAATTCAAAACTTGTAGCGGCATCTAATTTTATCGACATGCGTACATCTCTAATGGCCCTGACATTCTATCGATATCAAGTTCTATAAGATAATAGTGTTGTGCAGGTTATCTCACATAATTAAATGCAGGCTTTTACCGACTGCGATGCGCTAAAGATGGTATAATGTTTAGGTTTTACAGTAATTGCTATGCAGGAATTTTACTGTGAGGTAGGTTAAGTACCTTTTAACAGACCAATATATATGTTTTCATGGATGTACAGCTTATCAAAAGATAAGGCATGAGGTAGTCTCATGGTTTTGCACCTGTTCACCTGTATAGGATTTGCTTATTTGTCAGCATCTTGCATAAATAGGCTCAGGGGAGTGCGAAAGAGAAAGAGCATATATAAATAGATATATAGACGTAGTAATTACACTAAACAATTGATTTCTCACACTGATATCTCCACGCCCTTGGGCGGGGCGGGATAATGTTAGACTATTATTGACAAAAAACGTATTCCTGTTCCTTCGTTGCCTTTCATACTGGGGCTGAAACTTCCTTTCAGCAACCGAACCTGGCCCCAGTAGGCTTGGACTCTGCTGGCCGGTTTGCTGAGGCGAGCATGGAACAATTCGCGAGCTAATTTTTAAGCAAATAACTTCTCTCGTTCTGAGGTGAAGTCAGAGGACCTTCAGCTGCCCTTTGCGTTCCAGGGTCACAGTAGTTCTTTCGAACATTCCCCCAGACCTAGCAGGCAACGACCCTGCTGGGCCCCTTCAGTTTAGCTAGTATCTCTCGTTGAACACAACTGGCTAGATCATGATTACGGTTGGGTCCTTACCGTACGGTCACTCGACGAGCTTGGTCAACCTACAAAATTAACTTTTAATTAGGAGAAACATTAATTAATTAAAACTTAATAGGTATATATACAAATTAAAAATAATACTATGTACAAACAGTACAAAAAGAACTTATTGGGCATCAAAAAATTCATCACCATCGATATCAACGCCAAGTGCCCAGAACGCTGGCAGCATTGCCACGTTGAAGGGCAATGCTGATTCGTTGAAAGAAGAAAAGCCCAGCCCTCTGGTCACGCGAAGAGTCGACCAGCTGTTTGCTGATGTCACGAACAACTCGATGAGCGCTCGAACCCCATAGCCCTAGTGTTTCAACCCCAAACGGCTCAAAGATATAATTACTGATAAGGTTATAATATTTACGCCGTTTGAGGTTTTCTGCACCTGCAGCAGCCACCCCAGCACAGTCTGCCGTACTCAGAAGATGGTATGGCGCAAGGGTGTCGACACAAGTTGCATCCCACACCAAAGGTCTACGCAATTTCCAGGGCATTATTCCTATTTTTTTTCTATAATTTGTAACTTGATAATATAAGCTATGTTACTTTTAATTTCATACAAAGTACCTTCAATTCAAGAATGCAGATGAAACTTGGTGACATGCCAAAGTCTAGCATAAGTAGTTTTTACTTAGCTGCGCATTGCTTACGAATCGCTTCATTGAATTACTTGCTTCTAACTCGCTGCACTTCCCGCTTACGTGATACAATAATAAAGTCGATTCGATTCGTATTACAAAGTAATAGAGAAAGACTAGGTTTCGTCAGAAGAGCTGCCTGCGTGGGTTTTAAAACACGCGTGGTCAGTAAAGTCTGGCGCGATCTCCCACTATACCTATTCAAAAATATAAAAAGGTACCCGAATTCTATTTTATTCATTTTTTCTATTTTTTTTTCTTTCTTTCTATTTAAAAAAATATATATAATGCCTGCAGATTTTAAATATAATAACCTACCAGATTTCTAAGTATTTTATTATTCCAAGGGACATAATAATATTATATAAGTTATGTATGGGATAAAAACATCATAATTATTTTTATTTTGAATATTTAAATTGTAATCACTATTTGTATCAAAATTAAATTTGTTATTATATTATTTTATTTGACATACACCTTATAAAAGCGGATTTTTTTTAAATAATTTATTTGTAAACAATAAAATGTTTGTATTGTTTATAAAATGTTTGAAAATTAAAATTTTAATCATATTTAGGTATTCTATTTTATAGTACCAATTAGATATTGGCATAATTGTTAAAAAAATCCTGTGTTTTAATCCAACTCATTATTTAGGGTTTTTTTTTTAAATATCGGTGGCATGCGGGATTGCTCTGCACGCGTAGCCCCCGCAAATGTACCTATCATGCAAGTACTTATTGTAATGCGTACAATACGCACGCGGGATACGGGGCGTGATATCAGGCAGCAGTCCTGCATGTGGAGCACTTCCGCATGCAAGATGAAACCCGCACGATATTAAAACACCCTTACTCTTGATCAAAGTTTCATCCAAATCCGCACTGAAACGTTATTGATAAACAAACATACGAGTATATACTGTCAAATTCATAAATTAGTAGGATACTAAGATTAACTCATTCGAACGCTGACAGTTAACTGATTCGATTCTCTGATCGATCAAATCGATACGTACCGTAACGTGTCAATCGATAACAGTCTCTCGAATTATGAATTATTCAATCGATTATAAATCGATTCTCGAATAATCATTAGTACGTGAGGAGAATAGTAAGTTATATATTTATTATCCCTTATATTATGAAAAAAGTTAGATCTTGAGTGTATGTGATTATGTATCGTCATGTTCTTTTTCTTACACCGTGAGGTGAATCTCAATTTGTAGAGGTAAGGTTTGAGTATCAATCAGACAAGCTATAACAGAGCATGCTTTTTTGTGTTGGTGACCAATCCATGTATGTTTCGTCAGTTGTTCTTTCTGTGGGTATCAGCCCTAGTGAGCCTCGTCAATCATGCTGACATCTTTTCAAGACACGTGTGGAACACAACGCGCCATATACTCGTTTCCATTTTTTTTTTTTGTACGGCGAGCTTAGCTAACCTTTGCTTGCTGTCCACAAGCCTGCGCCTAAAATAACCAGAAATTTAAGGGACAAAAAAAAGATATTTAGGAAAACTTTTATACTACAAGCCTCAAGCTTACAGCTTGAGCTTAGTCCTCCTCCAATGACGCCTCTTAACGTTATAGCGGATTGTATTCCCAGTGCCTTGCAACTCCCGACGCCTGGGGCGCCGTCTCCATCCGTGGCCAAGGTGGGATGATTTCCTCTCATTTCTGCAACCTTCTTTCTTAACATCTTCGCGAAAGGCTGTTGCTGCTTCTCATTTTTTTCTCACTCCTTACCACGACCTGAAGTAAGACTACAAATGCGAGAGGTTGTCAAAAGAGTGTGCAATTAGCATAAAAAGTATCAGTATAGCATATAAAAGTGTAATTTTGAACGCCTACCAATTTTCAGAAGGCAAAGTTATTTAAGTCGTAAGTTTATTACCCTGTACAAAATCTGGCTTTACGATTCAGAGTTTAATTACAATCTTATAAATATTTACCATAGCTATAATGCAATTTTCAAAGTAATAATGATCATCTGGTAATGTAAGTGTGTGCATTATTGGGATAACTGTGATGTAACTGAACTATGATGCCTTTTTTTAAGTTTTAAAATTGTATTTAAGTTAATTTTAAGACCGCACTATCAAATTAGGTATTTACCTATAATGATATATATGTGTGTGTGATAGATAATAAATAAATAAATCTGAAATATATTTTATGAAACCTGTTAAAAGATGCACTGTATCAGCAATTTGCGCTTACTTAAGGCGTAGGAGCTTGTCTAATTCATACTGAAAGGTCAGCTTGACAGGCAGCTGTATCTAATTGTGGCTCCTGCGGATAATGTTAAAGACCATATTAACGTCACTAGATAAATTACTTATGAACAACTTTTTGTCAAGTCATGCGACGTGAAATAAGATATGGCTAAGTTTTTCAACATATACAACCTTATTTTTAGTATATCCGAAACCTGAAACAAGTGTCTAGTATTTTTACGTAAAGAATCTATGTACAAAGCTTCAAAACTGTGAAAAATCACAAAGTTATAAGCTTGTTATGCTACCTCGTTGTCCGTAGAAATACATGGTCACAGGGCCATCAGAACGACTGAGGGGTTGTTTTGCTATTGTACCCAACTGTGCGCTGGTTTTTAATGCTTACTATGACCTGTCGTGACCTGTGTTGTACTAAGTGTCGGTGGTGTTCAATTTGTAACCTTTTTTAAATATTTTTGGGAAGAAATACAACATGGTGTAAAAATTATTGGAATGTATTCAGTTACAGTTCTGAACAAAATATATTCAGGTTACGTATGTATATACTAAAAATAATATATATAGATGAATAATATAATGAAACCGCCAGTAGGCTTCGACTCTGCTGGGGGGGGGGGGGGGGGCAGCAGAGTCGAAGCGTCGAAGCCTGCTGGGGCCATGGTTTATGTGAAAGTGAACGAAGGCAAAGAAGGTACAGGAGTAGGTTTTAGTCAGCAAACGTCTAACAGGCTTCCCGCTCCGCCCAAAAGCGAGAGTAGTCATTAAATGATTTCCCACCCTGAGTTTGTTTCGGTGTTTCTTCTCAGGGTAGTCAGCTAGAAAACACCGCACTCATCTAGTTTAACTGACGAAAAAAAAAATTGACGTGTAAAAGTGTTTTTAAAATCCTGTTTGCAAAATAAATATCATTTTTATCATTAATAAATTATCACCTGAAAAAAGCCCAATTAGAAAATTTAGTTATAATAAATAATAAAATAATAATAATAATAATAATAATAAAATTCCTTTATTTCAAGTGACACGACTCATAGGCATACATACAGTCTCAAAAACTCATAAAAAACACAAACATATAAAGGTACAATTACATACATACACACACATAAATACAACAACACAAACTAACATGACAACACTTAATTACACACATAATTATGCAGACTTGAGCATTGCCGAATGTACGGGCAATCCAATCTGCCGGCGATCATCGCCAGGACGGTGTTAGCGCTGCCCCGCACTCTGCGCACCAGAGACGCGCACCGCTTGCGCATCGTCGCGTGGAAACAGTCGGTACGCGCCTCCGCGAACATGCTCGAGGCGCTGCAGTAGCGGGGCAGCCTCAGCACCGCCCTGAACGCGTTGTTGAACTGGACGCGGATGGCGCTGTATACCGCACGAGTAAACTTAGACCATAGACTGCACGTGTAGAGGGATGTACAATAAGCTCTGAACAGTGTTATTTTTACCTCCCTCGAACAGCGAGCAAACCTGCGAGCCAGCATATTACCCCTGACCGACAACGCCCTCCGCTCCCGCTCAATGTCCGCATTGTCTTTCAGGTCTACTGAGACAATGTGACCCAGGTATTTAAAAACATACACTCTCTCTAGAGGAACCGCATTTACGCAAACAGATGGTACATCCTTCGGTATCTTTAGACCCGCCCCAAATACAATGTATTTGCTTTTGTTCGCATTATACTTCAGGCCGTGGCCAGAGGCATACTCCTCACAGATACTCAATAATTTTCTTAATCCACAGACCGATGCACTCAGCAGAACCATATCATCGGCATAGCTCAGATTGTTTACACATACACCATCCACATGGCAGCCGATACGCTGGCCGCTGAGCTCATCGATCAGTGCATTTATATACAGGTTGAAAAGCGCAGGGGAGGTCAATCCTCCCTGTCTCACCCCGCATTCCAACCTATACGGCTCTGACATTATACCCGCCCATCTGACGCTGTTGATCTGGTGTCCATACCAATACTTAAATATGTTAGATAATTCTAGGGGTAACTTGATATTCTCCAGCTTTTCCCACAGGATATCATATGACACCAGATCGAAGGCCCTGGAGAGATCGAGAAAGCACGCGTACACTGGAGTTTTTCGATCATTATAATATCTGACGACATGCTTAAGACTCAGTATAGCAGTTTCAGTAGATAGGTTGGGTCGAAACCCAAACTGATTATCATGTAATGACAGATATTTATGCAACTGATTATTAAGCAGGCCGTCAAACACTTTTGCTAAAATTGTTGCAAGTGAAATAGGCCTGTAGTTACTAACGTCAGCAACGTCCCCAGTCTTATTCTTAACCACAGGCACTACAACCGTTTTCATGAAGTCTGGTGGTAAGTAAGAATGACTAACGCACAGCGAATAGAATAGAGCTAGCACTCTCGATATATGTGGCCCCGCTTGCTGAAGGTGCTCAATGCTGAGCCCATCGTGGCCGGGAGATTTACCTTTAGTCATAGCCCTTATGACTGTAGCTACGTCTTTTGAATTGAAACTTGTCCCTACGCGACCACTCGGTAACTCAGCAGTGTGCACCTCCCCGCCTTTGCTCAGAGAAGACTTTACACGAAAATGACTTCTAAAGATGTCAGCAATCTTCTTGGGGTCATTCACTCCACCGACGCTCGCCGGGCGGCCAGGTCTTGGGTTAACGCTGTTGGTACACTTCCAGAAACTCCGGAAGTGTCCAGACGCATGCTTTTCAGCAAGGGCATCCATTTTGACCTGGTCTTGATGGTCTTGGCACCATTTGAGCCGAGATTTAAATACTCTTCGACTGTTCCTCATTTCGTTATAAACATACCCAGTGCTAGGTTTGCCACATGAGACCCATTCCTGAAACCTCGACCTGGCCACCCGATGAGCCTCACTGACGTGTTTATTCCATCCTGCTATGCGTGAGCCTCTCCTACCCCTCCCAGCATGCGCGTTCCCCCCACTGACCATTGCCGCCTCACGAGTTATGGTCATAATTGAAAGCCTAAAATGTTACTTAAATGAATTTAGAAATCGACGAACAACATTGATTCTAACGACACACGCTCACTCATGCACTGTAGTCACTCTAGTATTCTGTGACTCTAGTGAGAATTATTATGAATTTAGATGTGATTTATCGTTTACAAAACGATTCTTTCATAATGTATCGAGAATTTATTACAATACTACGGCGTTTGCAACTTTTCGCCGACATATAATAATAATAATAATAATCTGTGGCCCGGCTGTCAAGTCGACTGACAAGAAATTTTTTCTCCGAAATATTTTTCGATAAATTTATTCTAAACACCTAATTACAATGTCCACCCACCCAAAAACATTAAGAAAAAAAAAAGAATAATAGTGAAATTACCGGACACCTACCATATTATAAATGAAAAACATGGCAACGCAATAAAAACAAACTGATATGCTGAGAGAATGCTGACTAGAAGCCGGGCGAAACAACCATTCACACACCCAACATCTTCGGGTTCGTCGCTCAGCTCCGCCTCGCAGCCGCCGGGACCAGCGCCAGCCGTGAGTCCAGTGATTCCGGTAGCTGCAGTTGCGTCGAGCTCGAGCGACGAATATTTCTCGCCGCCGACGACACCACCACCAGCGCGTCGACGGGGAAGAGGCCGACCTCCGGCCAGCTTGGGACCTCGAGGCCCTCCGGCCTTTGATAGGGTCCCCGCTGCCGGTGGAAGTGTGCAGCGCATGAGATGGACACAATCCATTAATGAAAATGTCATGCGCTCATACTTTGGGGCTACAGAGGGGGGAACTAACATGACTGCGTACCGTGGTCGGATGCTCTCTCTGTTTCAGGTGCTTGAGCCAGCTGTCAACGTCACAGCCCAACGACTGTCGGATCAGGTACGGGTCATCCAGCGTAGCCGTATGTTGGATGATGCTGTGCTTGATAGACTGCGCCTGGAATCGCAGAGTAGCCGTGTTTCACCTGCTACACCACCGGTCGCGGAGCAACTTCAACCCAGTGCTTCACCGCGACCCGACCACGTTGGTGACGCCGATGATGACGCGGCTATATCTGTGAGTACCCAGTGCAATGAACGATTGAGGAGCGCTTTGGAGGACGCTTTTCGGGAGTACCGCTCCACTCCGCCGGGGCTTAGACCTCGACTACCTCGTTTGCCCATGCACAAGAGAAATAGGGCGCTGGTGTGTGCTTTAGATTCGGAGCTATCAAATTGTTTTGATAGCAGCGAAGACCTCACTGATACCCACTCAATCTTGTACTGTGGGGCTGTAGCGGCATGTCGCGTAGCTCACTGTAAATTTCCTAATTTTGACAGAGCTACACGCCAACCGTGCCGGCCTGGCAGTGCAGGATTGAGCGCCGTATCGGTGAGGCTAGAGCACTCATCGGCAAGCTTATCTGCTTCAGGGAGGGCAATACTCGCCCTAGAGTGATGCGCTTTGTGAGGTGGGCATTCTCGGGAACTGATATTAGTCCTCGAGATTATCTGCCCTGCGTCACAGAGCGTATCGACTTCCTGAAGCAGAAGATCTATGCATGGGCAAGCCGTATTCGTCGGTATAAGCGCCGAGTGGAGCGGTACACTCAGAATCGCACATTCCAAAGTAATGAAAGGTGGGTTTACAGGGCTTGGGAGCGACCGGACCAAGGTGTGACTGATACACGCCTGCCGGATGATAACGCCATGTGTTCATTTTGGCGCAGCATCTGGTCGGCGCCTGTCAGTCACATCGAGGGTGATTGGATCCGAGAGGTCGAGCGCACATGTGATCTTTTACCAGAAATGGGGGCAATTACCATCAGCCCCCAAGATGTAGCCCGTGCAGTCCGTCCGTTGCCTAACTGGAAATCTCCTGGGCCGGATGGGCTGCACAATTTCTGGATAAAATGGTTCCAAAGGTCACATGCTCGCTTGGCATCTCAGTTCCAGTCTGTCTTAGAGTCATGGTCGCTACCCCCCTTCCTAACAACAGGAATAACCCACCTGCTCCACAAATCAGGTAGTACTGCGGATCCTAAAAATTATAGACCGATCACGTGTTTACCGACGGTCTATAAAGTTCTTACATCCATTCTGAGAGCTAAAATCAATAGTCATATTGAGACAAATTCTATCATGTCAGCCTCTCAGAATGGATGTAGGAACGGGTCCCGCGGTACTAAGGAGCTGCTCCTCATCGATATGGCCATAAGCCAACAGGTTCGACGTTCTCGAAAGAATTTGTCGGCATGTTGGATAGATTACAAGAAGGCCTATGACTCTGTTCCTCATACATGGCTCATGAGGGTGCTAGAACTGTACAAAGTTGATACAACTCTGCGCACCTTCTTGATGTCGTGTATGGGGCAGTGGAGAACAGTCCTTCGCTATCCGGGATGTCGACAGATTCGGGGGAACAGTGAACCGATAAGGATTGAGCGTGGCATATTCCAGGGTGACAGTCTGAGTCCTCTGTGGTTTTGCCTAGCCTTGAACCCTCTCAGCACACTGCTGGAGGGTACTGGCTTAGGCTTCCGGTTGAAAAGAGGTGGTCAGGTCATATCTCACCTTCTTTACATGGATGATCTGAAACTCTTTGCCCCCAACGACTTGCAACTGATGGAGCTACTAAAGGTAACTGAAACCTTTAGTAGTGCCATCAGGATGGAATTTGGTGTGGACAAATGTGCAGTCATGCATGTAAAGCGAGGAGAGATTATAGAATTCGTGGGAATTCAACTTACGGATTCCATACACCTTAGATCCCTCTGCTCAACTGAAACTTACAAGTATTTGGGTATGTCGGAAGCGTTAGGCATCAATGCTGATGACGTGAAACGGTCGTTGAAGGAGCGCTTCTTCGGCCGCCTGAATAAAGTTCTGAATAGTCTTTTATCAGGCGGGAACAAGGTGCGCGCTTTCAACGGTTGGGTCATGCCGGTGTTGATGTACTCTTTCGGCATACTCAAATGGACTCAGACAGAACTTGACGCCTTGGATAGGAGGGTCCGCACACTGCTTACCGCAAATCGGATGCATCACCCACGGTCTTCGGTGATGAGACTGTACATCCCGCGGAAGTGCGGGGGTCGCGGCTTCTTAAATGCTAAGACCCTACACAACCGCGAGGTGTGCAGTCTCAGGGAATACTTCCTGGAAACCGACGTGGGCATGCACCGAGATGTGGTAGCGGTGGACAAGGGCCTCACTCCGCTCTCCTTGGCTAACGAGAACTGGCGCAAACCTATAATACTGGACAATAATGACCGCAGGGAAGTATGGCAGAGCAAGGAGCTTCACGGACGCTTTTACCGGGCCTTACATGGGCCCTCTGTAGACCTATTAGCGTCCGTATCTTGGCTCCGTTTTGGTGACCTCTTCGGGGAAACCGAAGGTTTTGTCTGTGCGATAATGGACGAAGTTATGATGACGAACAACTACCGGAAATATATTGTGAAGGACGGTACGGTTGACATCTGTCGGGCATGCCACCGGCCCGGGGAATCAATCCGACACATTATTTCTGGATGTTCTCATCTAGCTAACGGAGACTATTTGCATAGGCACAACCTCGTAGCCAGGATTATCCACCAGCAACTTGCTCTTAAATACAATCTTGTGGAAACAGAAGTACCGTACTATAGGTATGTGCCCGACCCAGTTCTCGACAATGGCAATATCTCATTGTATTGGGATCGATCTATAATCACTGACAGGACTATTGTTGCCAATAAGCCTGATATAGTGGTCATAGATCGACTAGAGCGTCGCACAATGATTATTGATATAGCGGTCCCTCATGACGAGAACCTCGTGAAAGCTGAGAAGGAAAAACAAACTAAGTATCTTGACTTGGCTCGCGAGGTTGTCGACATGTGGGAAGTGGACACAGCAGTCATTGTGCCGATAGTCGTTACGGCCAATGGCTTAATAGCCAAGAGCCTCGACCAACATCTGTGGAGGCTCTCGTTAGGCAGTTGGATCAAGGGTCTGATTCAGAAGGCAGTACTCCTGGACACGGCGCGTATTGTCCGGAGGTTTCTCTCTCAGGAGCCCTGACCACCGGTAGCTTGGACCCTGTTCCCGATGCCGGTGGGCTACTATTTTTTATATTTTTAAATGTTTTTTTTTTTGTATAACCTTCTATAGAAAATATTTAAAAATGTAATTTATATGTATATACAAATAATAAAAGGAAATAATAATATAATAATAATAATATAATAATAATATACATATTTTTTTTTATATATATATATGTTAAAAATATTTAAAAATGTAAAAAAATATGTAATACAAGAAATAAAGGAAATAATAATATAATATTTCCACAACTACCACACAACACCGTCTAGTCCCAAGCTAAGCAGAGCATATTATTTACAATAGTTAGTTAATTTTTTGCGAATGGCTACAGCAAGTTTTTTGATAATAATACGTTTTGAAAAATTTCATAATAGTGGAAATCTATTTATTATAAATTTTCACAAAATGAAATATATTTATGAGCAAGGAAAACTATCCAATCTGACTCGATCAATCCGACCTGAAATAATACATACAATTCAGCCAAACCACAATCCCAGGCCTATAATTCTAGATAACAATAACACCAGTTGGGAATCGAACCCGCTACGCTATCGGGGACGCATTCGTCTCGCCTCCGGTCCCGCAAACGTTATTACCTGTCCTGTTATATCGCGTCTGTATTATTTTATCATCTGTGTTATTTGTGGCGTTATGAGATACTTGGAATAGGTAGTGATTTAGCCTTGTAATGTAGGCAGGTTTACAAATCATTGATGGATTGGGCAGTATGGTAATAATCCTTCAGACTGAATTTCGGTCACGGTGGCCAAACTCAACAAAGATTTAGATATTTACAAGTGCATGCGCAAACGCAGTTGCTTTCTTTGTTCGTTTAATTGGGAACTACATTTGACCGACGGCGACGCACACTGGGCCACGCCTGATTTTTACTTAGAACCGCATCGTGTGGCATGGGTCTAATGTAGCTATAAAAGTTGCCATATAAAATATGTGGAGACCAATATGCCCAGGTCGGCGTATGTGGCCCACATGTACCCAATGTAGTTCTACCTTTACTCTTATAGTCTGATGGGATGGCAATCAGACACAGCCGGGGAAAGATCAAGCGCAAAACCCATCTCTCTCAGATGGGGTGGTGGGTAAATAGGTGACTATTACTTTGAGGAATTCCTATTAGAGTAATCCGATAGAAATCGTTTCCTGAACTTGAAATCGACCTCAAGACCACAAGACTAAGATCAATACTATATTGATAAGATGAATGGTCCAAAATTAATTGAAAATTTTGAATAATGCCGTAAATTTTACCTTCTCCTTGGGTTTACTGACCTGCGAATCAGCTTAAATGGAAGCTTTCAAGTAGCAATTTTAGCAAAAGTGCCTTAGAGGCAAGTAGCGGCTGCATGGCAGATGTAGATCGAGTTAATGGCATATGATTTAAGAAGCCTATGCTCAACAATACATGTGTAAAAGCCTGTGTTGGTGACGATGGTTCACTTGAGACAAACTTCAGCAAGAAAAAATGAGAATCAACTGCAAATCTTTTTCTTATTCGTATTCTTTATTGAACATAAAACTTAATATTAAGACACAGTGATTTGATAATCATGTACAAAGGCCAGCTTAACTCAACAATGAGTTCGCTCCCAGCAAAATTTTGAATGACAGAGAGAGATCACATTGGATCCAGTGTAGGATCCAGTCCAGTGTACAATATAAACCTACATTTGAGAAAGGAAGTGCTCTTTAATTTTCCTCTTTAAGAAATCCAGATAATATTCTTCATACTTTGCTATGTTTGGAGTTCCCTTGCTTGATCGGATCAGAACTGACCAAAGTTACCGAAATAGCCCAAAGAATTGCCAAATTTATGGGCAATGGTTAGGGCACATTGCTCGCGGAGCAAATGGTCGCTGAGGCTGAAAGGCTCTGGAGTGGCGACTGTGTACCGGAAGACGCAGTGTTGGAAGGACAAGATGGCTCAATGACTTGGCAAGAGTCCCAGTATTGCGACGAGTGCAAGACCGGTCGTTGTGGCGCTGCTTGGAGAAGGTCTATGTCCAGCAGGTAGACGTGTTTCGACTAAAATGATGATGGTGATGTATATTAATGGGGTCGAAAGGTTTTGGAGTATTAACCACATAAATACAGTCATTTCATTACCGCAAATATAATTTTGTTTAGGTTACCTTGGAGCATTCTTGAGGAATGTTTTACTTCCAAGCCTCCAACTTGCTCCATACACGATTTGCCGTAGTCCCCTGGGGGTAGCTACTGGTATATGACTTTATCAAGCCGCGGCCGCACAGGGCACGGCAGTAACCTACAATTTACTTATCTTATAACACGCCAACAGATTTTATAGGCGTGATTAAATATTCTGATGTTAGTAGGTGAGGCTTTAAATTTTCGAGATATGGGAGGCTGGTCTGGTTTATGGTGAGTTCAGGTCTTAGTGGAGTAAAGTAGGATATTTCTAAGAAGATAGATATTTATAGATCGTTCTTAGCACTGGATATAAGCTAAGTTTAGCTGAGTTTTTGAAAAATATTTTAGTCATTTGAATCTCGATTTAAAGGTGGAATGTTTCTAACTTATATTTTCTTTACTTTAAAATTTATGAAATTGTGAACGGCCAAAGTTAACGCAAAATAGGATTAATTTTACACAAATTTATGTTTTGATTTCATTAGAAACCTAGATATATGTCTATATTTCCAAAATATCTAGAGAAAGATGTTTAGATAATAACGTCATAATCGCGTTGTTCAAAGAGCTGTTGTTCGGAAACGTATATCGGGTTGGGCACTCTTAATAGAGATCTATAAAATGAGATCATTTATATCACTTTCTTCGTCAATCAAAATGATTCATTTAACTCAATCAAAATAAAAATAGCTGACGCACGATATTTGCATCCTTACATCATTATGTTAACTATGTAGATGTTACGGTAGTCAAAACATCCACACATTAATAGATTTCTTAATAATCGATTTACGTAACCGATTCTCGATTTTGATCGTTACCGATTGTTGCGTAACCGGTAAATCTAATCGATTCGCACGTGTTATATGAACGGAAGTTATGGGAAAGTGTGATGGTAATCTTAATGTGAACTTGTTTTGACGAAAATAATCTGCTTTACTTATGGACCAATAAAGATACAGCTACGGATGGCACAAACATTGGTTTGGCCATTCAAATGGCTTCTTAAACCAGCAATAAATCAGGTGTATATTTATACATTTACTACAAGAAAATAACACAAAACTACAAAAAACATTAATTTTTCCAGCGTTTAATTCATTTGATAGACATCGTGCCTGCTAGCGAAATGGCATCAATTTACACCGACAACCATAACTAGACCCCAGAGTTGCAACAATTTGTTGACGGCCAAAGTTCTTTAGCTGTTTCCTCGCGACAGTTATTAGAAATCTTATTTTCCGCAGGCGATTTCAACAATACGTTAATATACTATGTTTTGCGATGAAAGTGGGGCAAGCAGAATGCTTGTTATAAATTTTCATGTGGTTTTCCTTTTGGAGCGATGAGAAGTGGCGGGCATTGGATCGCGCATTGAGAGCCGATGTGGAATGGGTTAGGAAAGCAGTTCAATCGGTTTAAGTCTAATATCTATATCTATACTTATAATATCTATATTTACGAGGCGTTATTAAAATTGTCCTCATAACGTTAATTTCTTTAAGTAAACGAGTCAATGACCTTGTAGGTAGTTGTCGGTCGTTGCTTACTAACTACCTACAGTTCATTGGCCTCGCTCAGCTGACTTTTACTTAAAGAAATTAATTTCGTACATGCGTAAATTAATTCGAGTTTTAAAAAAAAGAGCTTTATTTTTTAATTTTCTCTATACAAATCGATAGTATTTCATGTACCGAATCGACCCTCCGCGGGATTTAAACGACCAAAATTTAACGGTGTTTATATCGTTATTTATTTGTATAAAGGCCACACACAGACAAGTGTCGGCAAACGACAACAATCTTTAAAGAAACAGTTCTCGTCTAGAACATATTTGCGTGGCACCTGCCTGTAGTAGCCTTAACTCAGAGCTTCCACCTATTTAGAGGCGACGTAGCTCCGTATAATAAATCTGCATATTAACGAGGAATGTTTATTTGTTACAGTGAACTCACGCTGCTGGAGGGCATGGCGAATTGCGGAGGCTGGAGCGAGGAGCCCGTCTCAAAGGTACGTTAGCATTTGCATATTAAAATTACACCTATCTGTAAGTGTATTAGTGCAGGGCAAAATGACCAAGATGACAAATATGACGAGAGCAGTGGTGACCGAGTGCTAACGACCCCGATTTATGAGTTGTAGGTCGCGGGTTCAAACCCAGCCAGGCGCGTTACTTCATCAAAATTGCTCGCAAAACGGTGATCGAAAACATCTAGAGAAAACCGGCATGTCCTAGAACCAAAAATTCGAAGACATGTGAGGAGGTCTGAGTCCCAGCAGTGGGAACATTTTAAGGCTGATGTTATGCTTTGCTATGCTAAATGTGACTGTAGAAAAAGATTTATTGACTTATCTTCAATACACTTACTCGAAAGCCCTCTCCTATCCTTATCCCTTTTAGGCACGTGATTGACTGTTTTCCACACTAGTGCGGAAAAGTGCACGAGCTCAATTTATAGTTTATCATGCTGTCGACATTATAAATGAAAACATGCAGTCAACCTATTAAAATTGTATAGTTGAAATTAAAAAAAAAAACAAAAGTTTATTTTCAAGACATATTTTAAAATTAGGTTTATTATTAGACTAAGATTGGCGATCGATCAAATGATGATTACGTCGCATTCCACTTCACTTAGCTTGTTAGGTACTAGACTGTCATTATCTCGAGTAAAATAATTTACGACGTAAAATCTTTTTAATTACTACCGATAATAGATTTTACATATGTTTATCTACCAATCTTTTTAAGTATCGCGTGCACGCTTAGCTCCTGACGTATTTTAACACACACTGTACGGACCGTTATTGGTAGAAAATAAATAATATAATTCGATGTTTTAGAAAAGTAATAAAGTAAACTTAATCAATAAAATCATATCTACTTATTAACATCAGTACAGTAATACATTCTAAAAGTAATAATGTTATTATTTTTTTTCTGTATTAGTCATATTTATTAACTTTACATTTTTAAATATTTCTTTAAAAACAATTTAAAATTATCTCATATTAAATAGGGTCTAAACTACCGGTGATCAGGGGGCTTACTCTCGAGTTTAATTCCGATCGGTAGGCATTGGAATTGTGACGTTAGGTACTCTTGAATTCGATGCTAGGGCCAAATTGCGTGACCTTTTTGGGAAACTAAGTAAAATGGGGATTGGGCTTGGCGTGTGGTCACGCAATTTTAAACCAAGTTGACGCTAGAATCGAATTCAAGAGTACCTAACGTCACAATTTCAGTGTCTACCGATCGGAATTAAACTCGAAAGTAAGCCCCCAGGGCTCCAAAGAAAGGAATCTCCGAACTATACATACAAACCGTCTCCAAGAGTACCGCTTTCTGAATCAAGCCCTTAATCCAGCCGCCTAACGCTTCATGGCTCTTGGCTGACACGACTATCGGTACAATAATCTGAAAATCAACAATACCTGGCGAGCCAATTCAATAGACATACTTTATTTGTTGACGAGAACCTCATTAACGCCGAGAATATCTTTCCCATCTTCATGAGGTTCTTGTCATGTGTAACGGAAATGTCAACAATCATTACAAGCCCCTCATTTCGGACCACAACCACTATATCAGATTTATTGGCTACAAAAGTCTTGAACCTAAATATGGTTTGTACGGAATCAGTAACTGCATCGATTCCAATAATTTTTACACTATGTTATATTTTTTCTCAAAAATATTTAAAGAACAAAAGTTGGATACCACCGACACTAAGTACAACTCAAATCACTGCAGTTCATTACGGGCATTAGGCGCCAGCGCATAGCTGTTTGCGAGAACAAAACCACCCCTCAGTCGTTCTGATGGCCCGGTAACCATGTGTATGTGTGAACAACCAGGTAACATAACAAGCTTATAACTTTGTGATTTTTCATAATAATAAATTATGAAATTTTATACATAGGTTCTTTACATAAAACATACTCGACACGTGTTTCGGGTTT
This sequence comes from Leucania comma, assembly GCA_958295575.1. Taxonomy (NCBI): domain Eukaryota; kingdom Metazoa; phylum Arthropoda; class Insecta; order Lepidoptera; family Noctuidae; genus Leucania; species Leucania comma. The sequence goes on along the minus strand of OY282470.1, from coordinate 23,439,465 downwards.
CGCATATACTAAAAATAAGGTTGTATAATAGCTATTTCAAACAAATTTCAACTGAAATCTTCTTCTGGATATAACTATCCCACAAACGATATAATTCAATCCAAAGGTTTTCACATGAACCTAAACAGCAGCTGCAATAAATTAATCAGTATATCTACTTTCTTTCCAACTCCATCAGTCTTTCTTTCTATACAATTACGATCTTTTAAAAGTTATAACAATTGTAGTTCACAAACATTAATTTAGTCAGCCTCGAGTCGAAACAGTCGCGTGTCGAAATTAACAAAAACTCATAGAAAACGAGAGCGTGCGACCGACCGGTGATAAATTACTAGAGACGTTAGGGTGGATGCATCAATTCATGTCCGTGTCGATTCTTAGGCCGTGTTTACGGAGAAGCGGTGCGTTGCGCGGCGCGTTCGGCGGACCGTCATTGCCATATGTTTGTGTTTGCGCGAGCGATGACGCGGTCCGCTGATGCAATGTACGACGAACGCCCAACGCGCTGCGCAACGCGCCGCGTCTCCGTAAACACAGCCTTAGGATTCTTGGTACCTACAATAAGTGACAGATTTTATGGCGGCTAAGAAGCGCGCTCCTCGCTGCGCAGAACCTCTCACCCCAGCCGTCACAGAAATTTGATTATATGTAGGAGCATACCTCATCTTATGAGCTGCTTGTTCAGTTTAAATCATACTATATGTTGTAATGTAGATTTAAGATTGCAAAGTTTGTATACTAAACTTGGAGTATTCATAATCGAGAATATAAAGCTATAAAATAAATAACCTGTGTCATAATTTCATTTTGGAGAAAATAGCAGAATTAATTTATTTTACAATTTATATAAAAACAGCACAACTAGTTAATTTGCTGTGACAGTTTAACAACTGTCACAGCTAAATAGTTAAGTAATTGTGCAGTAAAAATTTTTTTTTAAAAATTTATTTAATATTTGGAATTTTTCATTTTGTTAGTAGGCCGGCTCTAATTTGACTAATATTTTATTGGAAGTTAAGTAATGATATGGTTGACATTGAAGCACGCTAACCAAAAAGTAACATCACGTTTCACTTAAATACCTCCAAATTTTTCTATTAAGAAACACAAGACTCCAAAGATATATAATATAAAGATATATTATATTTAAGACACAATCATGCAGTTTTCTTGCTAAAACCTGTCATACGAGACCGATAACTTTTGTCAATCCAGAATTGAAAGCAACATAGCAAATATTATGTCAGTAGATAAAATAAAATGCTGCGTATGTGCTGCTATATATAGATACAGAGAGAAAAACAAGCATGAAGATATGTCATGTTGTTATAATCTAGAACAAAAAAAATTAAGGACGAGCTCAACAATTACGTATGCATTTTACACACCCAGTAATTGTGCCTCTCACCCTACATACTCACAGTACACGTAAAAAACTCAGATGCAGTATCACATTACATAAATGATTACGCACAGTTTTTCTCAATCAATTCATGAAGAAGGTAATATTTCGTGGTCACGAAACACGGCTACTTTATGCAGACAGAGGTGTGAATTAATGTTCTGCGGTACAATTGACTAATTGGGATATCAAACAAGGTTTTTGTATCTGACGTCATCCAATCCTCTTTTTCAAACCTCCGTGTGTATAGTATTTTTTTTTTTTGGAGGGTGGGAAGTTATCTAATGGTTTCCCTCGCTTTAAGTGGAGTGAGAAAGATTATAATACTTTTAATGACTAAAACCCATCCGTATTCTTTCGTTGCCCTTTGCGTTCCAGGACCACGGTAGCTCTTCTGAATATTCTCGCAGCGATTTCTGTAGATACAGGACTTCATGAATGTGTTTTTCTTAAATCCCTGCACCGCTACTTCATAATGAAACATGACATTGCAATTGATCATGCCAGGCTATTAGAATAGCGTTCACGACTGTTGTGCGCGAACTCAATTCGAACTATGTTAGCGTTCGTGTTCGAATATGCCTACGAACAAAACAAACTAAATGTTCAAGTTTGATGCATGTGTTCACTATGTATGTTCGTACGTGCATACACGGCTTTAGGTACTGTGATGGTTGGCTAAACAAATAAAAAACAGTACCTAATCGGTTTAAACTGGATTTAAGCCACGCTGTTTTGCAACATAAGCACGTGTACATATTACATTCGTGATAATACCTAGTACTTCCCCTGATTAACTTAGTTATAAATTGTATACGATATAATGCGCATTGCTGCTTTAGATATTCTTGTACTAGACATTTTTATCACTGGACTAATCAAAATAATACCATCATTATGACATACTGAATATGTGACTGTATCCGGTTTATATTATGAACTAGATGGAGCCCGCAACTTCGTCTGTGTAACTGTGTCAGACTGGCAATACAGCACAAAGCCACAATTTCAAGCGTAGAGCACATGCGTAGGAAAGCCAGCCTTTCAGTATTTTACAGGTCGCATTTTGGAGATTGTGATCTCATTTCTACTATCAGACAACCCGACGTACGTTGTTGAAACCTCTACGGTCCGGACTAAGCGTTTCGCCTCGTCGTTTAATTGGGTGTAATTTATCTATAATGTGTATGTATTTAGAAATATAGTATGTTTATCAGTTGTGTAGTACTCATAACACAAGCTTTGCTTAGCTTGGGACTTAGACGGCGTTGTGTGATAGTGGTGTGGAATATGTCATCATCATCATCATCATCAGCCTTTTAATGTTCCCACTGCTGGGACTCAGGCCTCCTCTCTAGGAGAGGGAATGGGCCGTAATCCACCACGCGGGCCCAGTGCGGATTGGTGGATGTCACATGTCTTCGAATTTTTGGTTCTAGGACATGCCGCTTTCCTCACGATATTTTCCTTCACCGTTTTGAGACCAGTGGTGATAAATTATATTACACAAAGTAATGCGCCTGGCTGGGTTTGAACCCGCGACCTACAATTCGTAAGTCGCCCCACCACTGCTCCGTGGAATATGTATTTGCAAGTATTTATACCACGTACATCGAAGGACTGGAACAATTTGCCTGCTGCAGTCTTCCCATCTGATTATAATTTGGGTATCTTCAAGGCTACAGTAAACAAGCTCTTAAGTAGGTATTTATACTTATAAATTATTCATGATCATCAAGTTTCACAATAAGAGACAATTACCTAGCGATGAATTGACAAATATAGGTACGATGCGTGCACAAAGCTTGTGTTGACACACCTATTAGGTATCGTGTTTGTTAACTTAAAGTTCAACTACAATAATTACGAAACTTTATGAGCGTGGCTTACTTTGATTGATAAACGTAATCGTTAGACGTTATTTTATTTCATAACTCCTTCATACCACTTTTTTTTGTGGGCAAAATCATCCAATGACATCTTCGTGGAGACCTCGGGTGGAGCGGGAGTTAGTGTCAGACTTTTACTAACTAAAAAACCCAACACGTGCCTTTCATACCATGGCCGAGTCTTCCTTTCAGAAACAGACCCTTGGCCCCAGTAGGCTTCGACCCTGCTGGGCCCCTACGGGAACAGTATGCAACGTCGACGACTTGGGCTCAGTTTGAAAATTGAAGTTTAAAAATGTTTTTAAAAACTATTTGCAAAATAAATATAATTAGGTCTACTCTTGTGCCAGTTTTCATGGGAATCCATTCAGCCCTTTCGAGTGTGAAGGAATAACAAGTATACACACCATCATCAGGCATCTACTGCTGGACATAGGCCTCTCCCAAATGTCGCCGCAAAGAACGGTCCATGGCATCTTGCATTCATTGTATTCCCGTGACACAATCCAGGTCATCGGTCCAACTTGTGGGAGGCCTTCCGATGCTGCGTTATCCGGTACGCGATCGCCACTCTGTGCATGTTGCCATTGATGACATTAGGTTCTGAAACGTCAGCCTCACCAGAATGCTATACTCGAAGATTCCTCGCATGAATGGAGATCTTCTGGAGACCTAAGTTTACCGTCGTAGCCCGAATAATCCCCTAACTTAAGTGATGTGCAGTGGCTGCATATTGCTCGCAGAACAGATAGCTGTTGGGGCCGAAAGTGTGCCCATAAAATTTGAAGATTTTTCCGGATTCTCATCAATCAAATCCTGCCTCGATGACCATGGGGCCACATGAAAAGTGTACCCTTTCAAACAAAGAAAGGATTTTCTAAATTGATCCAGGCGTCTCCGAGAAATTGGAGAACACATATAAAAATACATTTCGAGGAATTCAGAACCTCTTTGTTTTTTCACATCGGTTAATTAAAATGATTACGTCTTGATCGTGCTTTTTGTTTACATTTTGTGTCATAGACATAACTTTAACAACAAATTGTAGATAATAATTGCGTGCATATAGTTACAAAATCAAGCTTTCCATTCGTCACACTATCCTACAACGATAATTACCGACGATCTCCGAGTGTTTCCGAGTAGCAGACTACCCGCAAATTATGATCTCGACACTTATTTGTTACTGTTTTATTCATAACATACGGAATTTACGTTTTTTTTTTTTTTCTTTAAACGGATGGTTTATGTGATAAGATAAAAGCGATTCACCCGAGATGTGTCATGCAAAAAATTATAATTAGGCGCTCTAGGTTCTCAGGTCCTTAAAGGTTTAAGATGTCTAACAAAGAAACATTACTTTTTTTACTTACTTCCGATTGGCAAATCATCAATTAACTTAACTCTGAATGGAGTAAGAGAGAGTGTCAGTGTTTTGATAACTTTAACTTCAACCCCCGTTGCTTCAGTTGCATTTTCTCGCAGTCTTGGAGAAGTACCTTTGTAATCTAACGTTGGATATGTATTTACACAAATTTAAGAAGATTATTTAGGTACTTTTATTTTGACAGACAAAACTTAACATGACTTTTCTAAATTAAGTCCTCGTTTATTAAAAAGACGTTTAATGTACAAAATAATTAAGAAATCATAATATTAGCAGTAATAAATCAATAGCCAGAAACATACAAATTACATTAATCATCTTTTAATCAATCTAAAATCGAAACGACTTATATTGTAATCAATAAAATCTATTACTAGACACAGATAGCAAAAATAGAGACAACAATGGATTTAAAAATATCTGTTTGATGACACAGTATACTTGCCTGACACACTTATGACGTCTTAGAATCGGGACCCAAGCTACTGACGATTGAAGTTTTAGGTGTCAACCACTTATACACAGTAGTTTGACAATTCATGTAGAAAGTCGAGCCTAACTCGACAATGAGTTTTCTCGCAGCAAACCTTTGAGTGACAGAGAGAAAGAAAACAATCAACGTAGAATTAAGTGTACAATATAAACTTACATTAATAAGTCAAGATGGATGAAATGGCGACAGGTCACTGGAACAACATGCGACCCACGGATGCCCCTCAAGTTGAAGGATAAAATCTACAAGACCGTGATAAGACCTGTCATACTGTATAGATCAGAAGGTTGGGCTCTGAAAAAGACTGATGAAAAAAGATTGCATTTAGCGGAGATGACTTTTTTTTTTTGAAATGGATGTGTGGTGTGACGAAAAATAAATAAAGTGAGGAATCAGTTTATTAAAGGAAGTTTGAAAGTGGCGCCAATGACAGAAAAGTTGAAGGGGAATCGTTTGTCTTGGTATGGTCCTGTAAAGAGGAGGGATGAAACACATGTTACAAAAAGGGTTATGAGTATACACGTGGATGGATGAAGAGGGAGAGGGAGGCCAAATAAAAGATGGATGGATTATGTGAAGAGTAATATGAAAAGGAATTTAGTGATAGTATGACGGGTAACAGGGCAGAATGGAAGAAGAAAACGTGTTGCGCCGACCCCAAATAACATGGGAAAAGGGCAGGGAGATGATGATTACTAAGTCAGTATATACAAATAAATAAAAATATTATGACAGTTGTGAAAGGAAGTGCTCTTTAATTTTCTTCCTCTTGAAGATCTCCAGAGATAGGCTGCTACGAATGGAATTTGGGAGAGAGTTCCAAAGACGCACTGCAGTTACAGAAAACGAGCCATCGTAGCGGCTGGAAGTGTGACGTGGAGTTCGAAGGAGAAGGGAATTGGGGGTGCAAGGGACAGGGTTTAAACCTCGGAATTAAACTCACACTTATACTCAAGAGTTTTATAGGTATGTGGAATAAAGTCAACCGACCGATGCTGAAAACCAGCGTTGTGAATTCATTGTACTTACTATGCGAGTGGTGATGACTGTTTTAGGCGGACGTGGCGTATATATTCCTTATAGAATGTTTTAATGTAAATAAAATGTTGTTCTTTCTTTCCCTGACCTGCACAAAGTCTCTCCTATGACTTGTACCACAACCCAACCAGCTGGACGTAAATGTGGTCCGTTTGTTGAACTCAATAATACTTTCTTCAGACAATTAACAAGTAACGACTATGATGCATTCCTGAATTTCTTATGTAATTAACTTTTTAGCGTTATATTGTTTTATGCTAGCGGTAATTGTTGCTGAAAAGTGATTTATTTAGTAATTACGTGTTTGTTGTAGAGAATGCATTTTTACCTAGACATTAAGATCTAATAACCGACTAGTAGGCTGTGGTATATGTTAAGATCTATTAACCGACTAGTAGGCTTTTTCTGGAAAATGGATTAGTTTTTTTCATTATTATGAAATATATAATAATAATATATATTTCCACAACTATCACACAACACCGTCTAGTCCCAAGCTAAGCAGAGCTTGTGTTATGGGTACCAGACAGCTGATATACATACTTATATATTTCTAAATACATACATATTATAGATAAATAACACCCAGACACAAGACAAATGATTGTACTCATCACACAAACATTTGTCCTGGGTGGGAATCGAACCCACGACCTCCGGTATAGCAGTCAGGGCCACTAACCACTAGACCAACAGGCCAGTCAAATAGTGCTTTACCGCCTGATGTTAAGCACTGATATTGATGACGAAGCGCACTGGTTTATTAAGAGTCTATTCACTCTAGCCTTAAAAACAAGGACAGGCAGGCTAATTGTTCCAGTCCTTCGATGTACGTGGTATAAATTATACGACGAGGCAAAACGCTTAGTCCAGACTCTAGAGGTTTCAACAACGTAAGGGCTTTTTTTTCAGTGGGTCAAAATCATCCAATGACAAATCCCGCCCTTGGGCAGAGCGGGAGATAGTGTCAAACTTTTACTGACTAAACAAACCACCCCGTTCCATCATTCTTAATTCTTTATTATACACAAAAACATAACAAAATATATGGAGATACAGACAGTTCATGTACAAAGGCGAGCTTAACTACGCAATGAGTTTTCTCCCAGCAAACCTTTGAGTTATTGTACCTTCGTACCAGGGCTCCGGTGTACACTTTCACATTTACCCAAAGCCTAAAGCTAAGTAAGCTTCGACCCTGCTGGCCCCTACAGTTTGCTGACAACTCCTTGGACAACGTAAGGATGGATAGCGGATACTTGCCATGCTCCATGGCGTGCTCATTCATATACACTATAACATCTCGTTAAAATCAAGCGTTCTACACCATGGTTGGTTGCAGCAATTGTTAAAGATGGCGCAATTTTTATTGCTTTTGTATCAAACTTTTAGGCTATAAAATGGCAACGTCTTTTTCCTGATAATTAAATATTATTGCACTTAAAATGTTATTTAACATCTTCATCTTGACTAGAAAACACTAAAAGCATCAAGTCCATATAAGTACCTACTTAGTAATATTACCACAGAATAAGTAGATAATACTAAGTAATATTACTGTATAAATCCATACCTAATAAATATATACAGACGAGATTTTGTCTTTCAGTTTGTTTGTTACAATTTTAGGGTAAAATCAGAGACCCATTTTTCTTAATTCTTTATTCTTTATTGTACACAAAAGCAATATATACAGACAGTTCATGTACAAAGGCGAGCTCTAACTCACCCACCCACCCAGGACAAATGTTTGTGTGATGAGCACGATCATTTCTTCTGTGTCTGGGTGTAATTTATGTATAGTATGTATGTATTTAGAATTATATAAGTATGTTTATCAGTTGTCTAGTACTCATAACACAAGCTCTGCTTAGCTTGGGACTAGATGATGTTGTGTGATAGTGTGTGTGATATATATATATATATATAACTTTGCCTGAAATTGACTTTGTTTTTGATGACTTTTTGTGTAGAGACATTAGTTTTTTTTTATTATGTGAAATCATCATATAGCTTATCCGGCTCTTTTGAATAATCTCGCAGTCCCGGCAAACATCATACCTGGCCCTGTCAATCATGCTGACCCCTATTCCTATATGACCACTATTTGAGCTCGTGTATATCGGACGACGAGCCATGGGTAGTTTGCTGTCCGTAAGCCTGCATACCATCCGCAAGTACGCAACTCCGAGCAGACCTTAAAGAATGACAGATAATACTAGGACATAGATTTGCACATAGATTTTGATTTGGGAAATTAGAATTCTTCCGGCAGGCTTCTCTAGAGCGGAGCTGATGTGTCAAACTTTTACAGACCAAAACTACACCTAACTTCATTATTTGCCTTGCGTTCCAGTACCCTGGGTTTCCCATTCGGAAGTAAACCCATGGTCCCAGTAGGCTTCACCTCAATGATATATTAAAAAAAAAGAATAAGGAAAAACGACGGAACGGAACGGATGGCGAAACCACCGACATCGACTATATTGATGTGCCTTGTGCATGTGCACTGTGCCTCGCCGAGAGTGTACTGCTAGAATAATAGAATTGGGTTTCCCCTGACAACGAGTGTCCTAATTTTACCCGGACACTTTTAAAACCCCTGCCAGACGGTGCCCGGACGCCCTTTAAACTAGGACAAATCCGGGTAATCCAGGAAGAATGGCAGCCCTAGCTATAAAAAAAAATGAAGTAATAAAACACACAGAGCTACGACAACTTCCTAATAGGACGTACATTTCCTTAAAAAATCTCGGTTAATTAATTACTCATTGAATCATAAATCGTAATCTTAATTAATCATCTATTTCACGTAATCATGATATAACTCAATGTAACACTCTTCACTAAGTTATTACAACATGAGAATTTTTGTTTTACACTTGTAACTTTTAAAATGATATTCTTTGTGCGAATTTTCACTGGTTTATGGTGACCATAAAGATATATAAAAGAAGTTTTATTTAGTAATCTCCAGGAGATAATAAAAAGGGTGTATTTATTCCCACGAAATAACTCTTTTACATCATTATGGTGAATGACCCAAGGTAGTCCAGTTCACCATCCGGCCGTCCAGTAACCGTCCAGACCGAGGAGCAACGGCAGACGGTATCTTTCTTCTGCGAAGCAGTAATGCAGCGGGCCCAGCCAAGCCATAGCCTACTGGCGCCATGGGTTGACTTCTGTTAGGAGAACACGCGATCATGGGCGAAGAACGAAAATAGGTGCGATTTAGTCAGTAAAATTCTGATACGCCAGTCTACTTGGCCTTAGAGCAGAAGTCATCAGATGATTTCCCACCTCAAATGAAAGGAAAAGGCCTAAGGGTCTAAAGGCTCGCTAACCTCCTGGAGGAAGTAGATATCCTCCTCAGCACCTAAGCTCCTGAGGATCCTCCAATTAGACTGGTGTTGTGTCTAGTCCGGGCCACTGCCTGATAGTTGGACTCATCACACTGTTGTATATGCTTTAATCGCAATGAAGAACTCTGATACCATGGCATAAGTTTTGGTCGTATAGTATTATCCTATATGGCTACATAGCAGTGATATTAAGTATTTGTGTAATTTTATCTTTGATGTACTTTACATAATTTGTGTGTAATCAGTGTAATTACTATTTTATCGTTCAAGTTATATAAATAGGCTAGCTTCTTCCAGCGGCTTCGCTCGCTTTTTTCCATACGAGCTTTGGACCCCTTATAGGGTAATTTCAAAAATCGCTTCTTAGTGCGCCTACGTCTTAAAAGGAAGCCTTGTGAAATGTTTCATTTTCGTGCGTTGGTATTTCTGTCAGTCAGTTTTTTCTTTTATATAATTATGTAGATAAACACATATATTATCATTAACTGCTAAACACCTTCTAAATTCGTTACGGTGTATGAGTAGACTAACAATTTATTTACTAACTCAAAACGGGACATGGCTTTTTAAACGCTAATTAACAGGTTAACAGTTAAAATAAACGCAACATTTGAGTGCTCTTTAATTAATTTTTATTAAGAAAAAAGGGTGGCTTGCAGTTCGGCAGTCTGATATGGACCGAACCCGAGGCGTCGATGATGCGTAGTGTTCCACACGCACATAAAAGAGATGTCCGCATTTTAAAATGCACCACTCGAGTCTAATGTGCTCCATATTTATAAAATTTTACGAGGTTTTGCAAACAGGACTATTTTGGGTCCTGGAGAGTTGTTTTAAAACCGGTAACGAAGACAAGTGATAGTCCCGTTCAGAATGAGACGTATGATCACTTAATATGAGGCCAGTACCAAAAGACGTACACTGTTGGAAATAAGCCTCCCCCAAGTGTCACTACAACGACCTGTCTTGACCGTCTCGCATCCATCGGATTCCCACGCCCCTCACCATAACATTAATCTACGTTGCGGTAGGCCTTCCAACACTGCGTCTTCCGGTACATGGTCGCCACTCCAGAACCTTTTGGCCCCATTGACCAACAAACTAACCGCGAAACAATAAATATGTACAGCCACTTCAATTAAACACCATGCAATACGTATAAGCAAACATTACATCATCTAAGAACTCAATCCTCCATCTTTAAATGCACACTACGTTTTTACAAGACAATAGTTATTTGGTAGAAAAGGCGCCATCTTAATAACAGGTTAGGGCAGGGCAACGCTTGAAATTGTTACGTTATTTTAAAACGACGTGTAACGTAACTGTAATAACACGTTATTTTTGAGAAAGTGTTTCGGCGTAGATTTTTTTAATTATATAGTACTCGATTTTTATGTACATGAACGAATTTGATTGTTATAACGTGGTAGTTTGAAAGATAAACTCATTGCTCCGTAAAATGTATTACTTCTGTCTTAAGGTGTATAGTACCTTGAACATCTGGCCGAAATTAAATTAATAGGTACTCTTACTGTTGCCTAGGCGACGGTACGAATCTCTGTAGATTTAAATCCGGCCAGCTGCGTCTGGATAGAGCCCCGTTGACCGTTGAATTCATTTTCTTTGCGAAATATTGATTCATTTACATATGCTATGAATGCTCAGAAGAACACCTAACTAACAATTTTTTTGTGTGAACATATTTCTAAAGATTAAAACCGTTTGAAAGGAGTAGAGAAAACAAGTGAAGAAATATCATGTTGGTAATTTTTTTTTTTTTTAAGTATTACGAAAAAATCATTTCGGTAATGGTGCAAATGAATCTGTAAAAACATATACATATTTTTTCCAAACCTACTGACAAAGCGGTTACCGAGGCTTCAGAATGTCACTGTTTTATAGCACTGCTCGGGAGTTAGGGCCTTAAATAGGTTCTCAACTGATGGAGTTATGAGGGAACTATAGAATTTAGCTTCACTTTTTTTTGGACTGACCTACATTTTGACATTTCAAATGTGCCTGTAAATGGTCTATTTGAAATAAATGTTTCTGATTTATGATGGAGGTTATGGAACTATCTACCCATTTTTTGGGTGGGATAAGGTCTTGGATGTCCTTCATCCCAGCGTGGGCGGAGGAGTCTGTCAGATTCGTACTAACTAAAATCACCCATGTTCCCTCGCATACTTGTTAGCGAAGTATCACAGATTAAGGAAACAGAATAGTGCTGGCCCATCGGTCGCGAGCTTTATCCCAATCTCATCGCTGTCGTCCCAGAGAAGTGTTAACTTATCTATATATTAAAAAAAAACGCGCGTAAATCTTGACTTTTATTTCTAGTCTAGATTATCATTTTTTTGGCCGGGCAAAACAGACAAAAAACTTTCTAATCCTGTCATTTAGAATCTTCCTGATAATGTCTTTTTTTTCATCTCCCGCCCCTGGGCGGAGCGAGTAATATTGTTAGACTTTTACTGACTACAAACCCACTCCTGTTCCTTCTTTGCCTTAGCTCCAGAGCCCCGAGTCTCTCTTTCACATTACCCATGGCCCCAGTACGCTTCGACCATCCTGGGCCCCTACGGTTTGCCGATATCTCCTTGAAGCGCGTGTGGAACAATACGCGCTGTCAAAGACTCGGGGCCCGGTGCGGGCGGTTACTGCAAACCCGCGGAAATCGGGATCGGAATCCCTACCGCGGCTGAGGCGTGAAGGCCGTTGCATCACGCGTGCGGCCTCTTCCTGCTGATAACTTCTGAGCCCATCTCAATCGAGGCTATTACGTCTACAAAGTACTATATTTTAAGTGTTATCATATATTATCTTAAAAGCAGCTTGTTTTTGCGTGATTTTTAATTTACTTTTCATGTTGCAGCACTTAACTAAACATAATTTCTTATCTGTATTTCTAACCTTAATCAAATTATTGTCTCGCTTTTACTTGAGAATTGATGGTTATCGGCACAATCGACGGAATCTAGACCATGTTTGAGACTTCTTGATTTGTCGTTTCTTTGTTTTAAAGCTACCGTTTTTGAAAAATTTATTGAATAAATTCTCATTTACTGTGGAATAATGGAGGTTGGTAGAAAAACATCGTGAGGAAACGGCATGTCTTAGAACTAAAAATTCGAAGATATGTGACATCCACCAACCCGTATTGAAATGGTAAAAAATCCCACCCAAAAAAGGGTAGAAAGTCCAACAACCTCCATACATAATCATCATCATCATCGTCAGCCTTTTAATGTTCCCACTGCTGGGACACAGGCCTCCTCTCTAAAAGAGGGAATGGGCCGTAACCCACCACGCGGGCGCGGGTTGGTAATATCTATAAGGACAATGTAGTTTTTATAAGATGCCTCACTATGGGGCTCTCACTTTCAGGTTACTATTTGTAGTTAGTTTGGCATGCTCACTCAAACATCTCAGTATTGTTAGCACGTGTGTTAGATCATTATTTTGATTCCTTTAAAATGATTGAGCTGAATAGTGCTAATATACGTGCCATGTCCGTGGACGGACGATATGGTTAAGACCGGTCATCTCGTAGCTGCTAGTGTCTTATTTTAATTTATACATTTGAATTTGTAAAAAAAAAAAATCTTACTTTGCCAATGCAGCGCTTCAGCAATGTTTGCGGAAAAAAGCGTGGATGGTTTTCACGCCATCATGCGGAAGCGTTGTGCGTCTGTGATGAGGCGCATGCGGGCCAGCTCGAACAGTCTTCTGAGCGTGTTTGTGGATCGCTGGGACTCGCCGATGTGGCGGCACTGGATGCGACTTCACACTGAGGGTGGTCGCGTCCAGGGCCTGGCATAAACTGGCGCTACTGTGCGGTACCGCTTTGTGCTGTCTGTGTATGTACCTACTAACAATAGATTTATAAGGTTTCTTGTGTTACTAACAATATGGACTTTGTCTGAAATAAATGTCTTATTATTATTATTATTATTTACTTCTCACGTTGCAAATATCTCGGTCATAAGAAATATATAACCGAGATATTTGCAATACCTGTCGTAGAATTTCTTGCATGTTTTTCATAGAGATCTATGCTTTGGAATGTACATTTAGCATAATTTCTCTGACTTACTATCGGTTCATTTGAAATAAAATGCTTTGATTGATTCTTGAAACTTTTCCGATGATAGACCAAGGTCTAACCAACTTAAAAAACAAAAGACTTGTAACAAACAAAAGAGTAGCTAGATTTACACCAACATTCCCACTTCAAACGATAATAAGATGGTAGGGCGCCATTGTGAGCTCAAATTAAAACAATTTGTATTACATAAAATAAAAACAGACCGATGCAATGTTGTCTATTGCTGTGGTTATGCTAGCTCTTTCATGGGAAGATGTAAATGTGATCTTATCTGATCAACATTTTCTTTAGGACATTAACTTTATACCTTGGGAAATTGAAACTTTGTTTTTGACGTAGAAATCTGCAAATAAATTCTCCCGCTCTAGGTTGGAGCGAAAGGGCGTACCAGACTTATACTGACTAAAGTCTACTTATTTATTTATTTGACAACAGATACTCTCTGCATTAACAGTCGAGACCAACACGTGCAGAGAGTCATTCATTATTATAATTTTTATAAATAACAATAATAATTTTAAAAAATTAAATATGTCACACTAATCCAAAAATTAATAATTAATTTAAAAAAAAAATATATAAAATACATAAAAATTATAAAAACAAACAAAATAAAAAGAAGGAAAAAAAAAACATGACAATTTACAAACCAATAAATAAACAGTTTGGTTACAATAAATACCTGTGTTCTTCAGTTGCCCTTTGCGGACCTGGGCCAAGGCAACTCTTACAAAAATTCCCGCAACTCTATTGTGAACTTACACCTAGGTGTGAATCAGTTAGTTTCAAAGCTGATAAGTTTTTTGTCTTTATTGTGGCAATCCACTGAATGCAATTTGCGTGTAGCGACATCTATGTCGTCACAAATGAACTAATCCTGCATCGCGCAAGTAACATTCTCCGCATGATTTGAATATAAAGAACAGCCTGAAATTATGTAATAAATCTTTTTTTTTGTTATTGATATAAACTAGGGCTTGACTGCGCTCCCTCCTGATGGTAAGCAATGATGCAATCGTTGATCGTGAAGCGCTCTAGTTTATGAAGAGAGTATTCATTCTAGCCTTGAAGACACCTAAATTATCATCGAAGGGTCCTTCGATGTACGCGGTATAAATTCTACTCTTAGGCCATGTTTACGGAGATGCCGCATCTGCGTTGGGCGTTTTGTCGTACATTGCAGCAGCGGGCCGCGTCGATACTGAGCAGAGTGCGGTCTAGTCGCCTCATCGTTTTATGTATGATAGCTAGTAGAGAGGACTGCCTGTACATGAATCGTTGTATTAATACTCAAATGAGTATCTATACCTTGATTCATGGATCGGGCAGGGAGCGAGTAGATTAAGGTTGTATTACTAACACTAGTTTTAAGTTTTTATACTACTAACAAATTGAATCCTAGTTATCTTAATTAAACGTATTATTATATTATATAATTTCCTTTATTTCTTGTATCACATATTTTTAACATTTTTTAAATATTTTTAACACACATATAAAAAAAATATTATTATTCTTATTATATATATATATTATTTATTATTATAAACGAAGAGGTCAAACACTGAATCTGGGCCTCAAGTCTGCTATTACAATAGTGTCTGAATCGTCTATCCGTATATATATCGTCATTGATTTCATCATGGTTGATTTTGACAAGTTTGGTAATCTACGAGTACTACTATAATGGCGTCACTATGACTTTTCAACAGTCAATCATTATCACACCATTGAAGGAAATGGTAATCTCGTACATAATGACAAATGAATTTTAGACTTATGGGGTAATCTGCTAAAATTTTGTCAGTTCCTTTGATTAGTGACTTACCATTAGATTCGTCTGAATACGATAAAATCATTCTACCATCATTCGTTTACGAGACTAATAACCGACCAATTATCGACCATTATGATTTAGCAGATTAAGAACTTTTACCAAAATGACAATGGGATTGTGTTGGAATGTCGAATTTACAAAATAGCAGACTTGGGCCCCTGGACTGTTAGTAAATTACTGATATTGCTAGTCACAGTTTATATTTATTAGATATTGTATTAGTTTTCTATTTATTTTGTCCGTTTTTCATTAAGTTGCACCTATTACGTTATGTCTCTGCACCACCCTAAGGTCGACTGGTAGATAATGCCTACGGCATTAAGTCCGCCTTTGTACACTAGTGCATAAAGATTTTTAAATAAATAAATAAATAAAATAGTTTCAACAGCGGAAATATTTAACCCAAAACATAGCTAAAATTATGATGATAGTCAATTTCTGATTCTGCTATTTTCGGGTCCTCTTTCAAAATAATATTTAATTATATTTATTTTCTTTTTTAGGACAAGCAACGACCTCCTATATACAATCCCGAGGACTATGCAACGTCCTTGAAGAAATGGGGCAAGAAGACTGGTGGTGCAAGCCTGTACGACCTGGAAGTAGGACAGGAAACCACCAAGTCCAGGACGCTGCCGACACAGGGCAGTAAGGACTTCAGGTAAGAAGATAAAAGAATCTTCAAAACTTAAGCTCATTAGAGCCACCCGGCACCCACTCCGCACAGCCTCTCCTCCTGCAACTGGTATCCTTTAAATGACAGTAGCGTCACCGGTTTGCTTCTGTCGTAATTTGATGTAGTGAGCGTATACCTATACAAATCCATATAAATAAAACCAGCTGCAGGAGTCGAGGCGGTGCGGAGTGGGTTGCGGGTGGCTCTAATGAGCTTGTAACCTTTATTTAACTTTTACGAGTGGCTAAATTAACACTCACACAGGTCAAAATTCGCCGAAGAAAACGCCTCGAGTGTTGAAAGCTGCAGGACGATTTCTGGTCACCGTAGGCTCGTGCGGGTTTACGGACAACGAGCAAAGGATAGCTCGCCAAACTCGAGTCACCAGTTGGTGGCATCACCAGGCTTCTTCAGAATACACCAACTCTGTATTATTTACTTTTTTGTTTTAACTGTCACAGCTTAAGCTGAGATAGGAGCCTTTTAAGTCTCGCCCTTGCCTCCTCGCACTTGCCTCCTCGCCTTACCACGACGTATAAAAATGTCAGTGGTTAGAGTGAGAGAGAGGGATGCCAGCTATACACCCTATATACCGTTAAAATTTGATCGTTTTAATCCCGTGGAGGGTCGATCCGGTACATAAAACACTATCGATTTCTAAAGGTACAATAAAAAAGTAAGGTACTTCTTTTCTAAAACTCGAATTAAAAAAAAAAAAAAAATATAGCGCATGTACGAATTAATTTCTTTAAGTAAACTTCAAGTGGGCGAGTTCAATGACCTGTAGGTAGTAAGAACGCAACGACTGACAACTGTCACTGTCATTGACTGACCCTCCGCGGGATTAAAACGATCAAAATTTAACGGTGTATAGCTCCATCTTTTTGACAGTTCAGTTGAGGTCGTAAACTAGATCGCCTTAAGGGCTCGTAGCATTACAGCCCCCCTAGCCAAGTTACAATCGTTTCATTTACCGTGAACGATGGGAGTTAGCCAAGCCCACAATTCCTTTTGTTGAGATGACGTCAGAACAAAGGAATTGGGGCCAACTCCAAGCGTTCACGCTAAGCGAAACGATTGTAACTTGGCTAGGGGGGCAGGTATTTTTTCTTTTCCTTTTTTTTTACTTAAATTCATTAACTATTAATTTTATTGTTATTTGGCCTGTTCCAGTCACTAATAAATATTTTTCTTTCTTCCTCCTTGTTATTAGAATATTATCTCAAGCGAACATACTCTAGTGGGATAAATAAATCTACGTGCAATTCTAAGACGTGGTTTACCCTGTGCCAACAGTTATCCAAATCCGTTTAGCCGATTGAGCGTAAGGAGTAACAAACATACACACACAGTACACACATACATACATACAGACTGTCACCATTATAATATTAGTGTGATGTGTGTGCTTCGTCACAGTCGCTTTACTATCTTATTGGAGTGAAATACTTATCATTTCGGAATTTCCGTTGGCAATTTGTGGACTCTTTTTATCAGTTCAATTTCTCAAATTATACATTATTTTTATGTGTAGGTACGAGTATACCTATAACACATATTCGAGAACTTTCATGAATTCTCCAAATGAGATCTTAGAATCGGATTTTGATGACAATGGGACCAATCTGGAACTGTATTGTAGATAAATTATACATGAGGGAGTTTTGAGACAACAAACATAAAAAAATAACTTAAGAACCAGAACCTCCAGAAGAACCTCCTCCCTTTTTAAAGTCGGTTAAAAAAGAGCTATTTATTTATAATTATTGATAGGGTTGCACTTGAACATTCTCACCTGATGGTAAGCGATGATGTGGCCGACGATGAAGCACGCTTGCCTAGAAGTAGCCTATTGAGTCTTGACATAAAGACCCCTATTTGTTGCTATCCGGAAACAAATTCCGACAGGGAAATTTCACTCCATAGCTGTCATCATCATCATTTCAGCCGAAAGGCATCCACTGTTGAACATAGGCCTCCCCCAAGTGTCGCTATTACGACCGGTCCTGTGCGTCTCGCATCCATCAGGTTCCCGCGATCCTCACCAAGTCATCGGTCCACATTATGGGAGACCTTCCAACGTTACGTCTTCTGGTGCGCGGTCCTTGCTCCAGAACCTGTCGTACCCATCAACCATCTATTCCTTATACCTTGGCTCTCCTGCAGATATCTTCATTTCTTATGTGATCACGCAAGGAAACTCCGAACCCCTCTCTTTCCATTGCACTTTGGGATGACTTTAAGTCGTCTGACGTGGGCCATTGTAAGCGACCACGTTTCTTAGCCATATGGCATCAATGACAACATGCATTGGTAGATAACGATGATAGGCTTTCGTAACTCCTTCGAACAAACCGCAGTGACATATGACATTTTCGCGACATAAGTAAGAGCATTTTCTTTTCGAAAGATTGCGTCAGTTGTAAGCCTTATTGTGACAAAATAATTATACAATATACAAAAGAACGTCATTAAGGAAGCTTAATACGTAATCAAAGTTAGTAAAAGTTAACAACCATACACTTCCTTGACTTTCACGGAAATGTTCTTTGACCAGACCGGCCAAAGCATTAGTCTTAGTAATTTTCTTCACTTTGTGTGACAGAAAAACAATAGACAAGCTGTTAAAGATGTGGTAATAGGGATCGTTATTAAGACACTAGTACTTTGCCCGCGACTTCGTTTGCGAAAAAGTTTTGACTAGAACACCCCTTAAACTATATTTTGAGGGTAGTTTTGAAAAACCAATCATAACTGTTTTTTTTTCTTTTTTTTATCGATATACACTAGTGCTTGACTGCAATCCCACCTGATGTTAAGCAGTGATGCAATCGTTAAATTTAGATCGTTTTAATCCCGCGGAGAGTCGATTCGGTACATAAAACACGATCGATTTTTAAAGATAAAATTAAAAAATAAAGTACTTTTTTTCTAAAAATAGAGTTAATATACGCATTTACGAAATTAATTTCTTTAAGTTATCGAGTCAATGATCTTGTCGATCGATGCGTACTAACTACCTACAGTTCATTGGCCTCGCTCAGCTGACGTCAAGACGGCAAATAATTGTAGAAATTAATTTCGTACATGCGTAAATTAATTCGAGTTTAAAAAAAGTACTTTATTTTTTAATTTTCTCTTTTCAAATCGATAGTGTTTCATAATTATATCGAATCGACCCTCCGCGGGATTAAAATTACTAAAAACGGTGTATAGGGTGTTCATCCATCTCTGTCCCTCGCTCGCACGCTTAACATTTTAAAAATTCTTGGTAAGGCCCCTGAACCGATGATGGAAGATCATTAAAATATTATTTTTGTTCTTTTCAGAAACCCATGCTTGGGTGTGGGAGAAGAAATGACATTGCGGCAGTTCGGGACGCCCAGTGAATTGCTTACCAAGCTCAGAGCTGATCTTCGACTGTCTTTTCCGAGGTAAATATTCATGTAACTTTTTTTTTTATTGATATAAACTAGTGCTTAACTGCAATCCCACCTGATGGTAAGCAGTGATGTAATCATTGATGGTGTGGACTAGTTTATAAAGAGCGTATTCACTCTAGCCTTGAAGACACTAAAATTATAATCGGACGGGAAGACCGCAGCTGGCAATCTGTTCCAGTCCTTCGGTGTACGCGGTATAAAGACGAGGTGAAACGCTTAGTCTGGACCGTAGAAGATTCAATAACGCAAGGGTTTTTTTTTTTAACGTAGGTAAAATCAAGGATATTCGCCGTACGATGGGTTGTCCGATGGTAGAATTGAGATGGCGGATTCAAGTCATGTAATTCCCGCGCACACTCTCCAAAATGCATCCTGTATCTATAACTATAATCATTATCCTCATCATATCAGCCGAAAGACGTCCACTGTTGGAAATAGGCCTTCCCCAAGTGTTGCCGTAACGAGCGGTCCTGTGCGTCTCGCATCCAATTTATTAAATTCCCACTATCCTCACCAGGTCATCGGTGCACTTTATTGTCGCTCTGGCGTGAATTTCCGGCCACCGTAGGCGCGGGCTCGCGGATGGCGGGCAGTGGGTAGCTCCCTGTCCGTCCGTCCGGTAACAGACCGGTCCGAGCCCAAGTCGTTTACGGCGCGCACTGTTCCCGCGCGCCTTAAGGAGTTGTCAGCAAACTGTAGGGCTCAGCAAGGCCGAAGCCTACTGGGGCCAAGGGTTATAATAATAATAATAATAACCCCATCGCTGTATCTCTACGTTGACGTCGTGATGGGGCTTGCGTGCTCCAATAAACCCTAGGTTGTAACTCGCCTAGGGTGAGGGGCCAGACTAAGAGAGATACAATCCGCAGGGCAGTTTTGTGGCGAACTGTTGGGCATTAGCGACCCCACGGACCCGATCTTCCGGGAGAATTCTCGTTCTTCATCTCCGGCTTGCCTTTATTGGCCGGCCGTAGTGAACACTGACGAGGAACAGAGCTCCCACCTCTCTCTTGCCTTTATTGGCTGGTTTGAGTGGAGATTCGCAAGAGCAATCGTGCTCGGAAGAAGGATGTATAATCCAGTAAGGTGCTGGTAGGGATCTTGACCGCACTTCCGGGATTGTCCTGATAGCCGTGGTATACCTCTCCACTCCTCAAGCACCTCAGGATATGTTGCCCTCTTGTTGCTACGTCACTTCGTGCTAGCGGCCGTTTTTGGGGGCCCATTTATTGAGTGTGCAAGTCACCCCCTGCCTGTTTACCGATGGATATTAATAACATTGCTTAGGCAGGGGCCATAGTTTTCACATAGTTCTTGGTAACCAGTCCACTTAAGACTCCAAAAACCATAGCCCTATTGTCTTTATTTTCCATATGTCACAATAGTTTTCACCAACCGGGGGTTGTCCTTGGATGCACTAGCATTGCGCGTACAGTGACAATCGTCGGTTAGCAACACGTTCCATTAAAAATACCTAAAGGGCCTCTGCGAGTTGGTTTCGGCTCCTCGTACGCCTTCCAAAGGTCCAGGACCTCAGGGTCCTGAGATAAATAAATACATAAAAAATAATAATAATAATAATAAAATTTATTTGGATAACAATGTTTACAAAAAAAAAATAACATTAAGCTAACAATAACATGGTTTTCCATACAATTATAGTGCCTTAAAAGAAACTAAACTAAAATATTATTAAAGGTGCAATTGATAACGGTTCGGAATCACAATGTTTGATTGCGGACCGCCCGATCTAGGTAAGTTTAAACCTGTGTTATGTGAAAATAAACCTCGGGACAAAGGCTATGAAAGGAGCATGGTAGGTTTTTAGTCAGTAAGAGTCTGACACTAGCTCCCGCTCCACCCAAGGGCAGGATTTGTCATTCGATGATTTTACCTACCAAAACGACGGAGACATGAACACATACAAACTTTCGCATTTATATTAGTGTGATTACAAATATATCTGATAACAATAAATTCTATCTTTAGAAGAAAACGGCGGTGTTTTACGAGTACAACTTATTTCCTTAGTGATAAAAATATAAATTATTTTGGGTGAATTCATTACGTTCAAAGATTTTTTTTTCTTTATCTTGATTGTAAAAGATATTGCAAAACACATGATAGATAGCGCTCACTGCAAGGGCGTATATAGCTTCCTTATTTTTTTTATTACATAAGTTTAATAATACTTATCTAAAAGAACATCTGTACTCGTATTTGTATGCATTAACTAACTTCCTTATTTTTCTTTTATCACATAATAGTGAAAGAGCTATTTAAAGGCACCTTGCCTATGTCAGGTAAGCGTGAATTAATGGTCATGTGACTTATGGTGCACAGACTTAGTCTCTGATTAACATCCAAAAGTCCAAACTTAAGGTTTGGCAACGTGCTATGGAGCGTAGTATACTAGGTGTCAAATTAACGGATCGTATTGGAAACACTATACTGCGCTCCAAATCGCAAATCATTGACATGACTCAGAAGACTGCCCAGCTTAAGTAGGACTTGGCTGGACATGTCTGCCGCATGTCGATCGAGCGGTGGACCCGTAAAACACAAAGTTGGTTCCCTGAAATCGCACGACGGGGTCGCGGCAGACCCAGAAGGAGATGACGGGACGACTTGTATGCCTTCCTTGGGAATTAGCATGAAGTGGCTTGAAGCCGAAAACACTGGAAGGAATGAAGGAAGGTCTTTGCCCAGCTGTGGGACAGTATAGGCTAGATATAATAATAAGTGATAATTTCGTAAAACCGATGATTAGTAACAATTATTCGTATACGTACGAAATACATCATTCGATAAGACGCATGTAGTGTAGATTGAAATGATTACTACTTCGTAGATATTCAAATTGAATAAGAATAATGTTAATTTGTTCATAATTACAAAAAATATCTCACAAATATTACATAAATCCGTAGGCGCTGGCTTGCGGACTGGCGAGCAATGGGTTGCTCGCCGTCTAGCAACCGTCCGGACTGAGCCCAAGTCGTCGAAGGCGCGTATTGTTCCATACGCACCTCAAGGAGAGGTCAGCAAAACTTACGGGCCAAGCAGGGTCGAAGCTTACTGGGACCATGGGTTATGGGAAAGAGAAACCAGGGGCTCTGGAACGAAGGCAAAAAAAGGACTAGATTTTGGTCATCAAAAGTCTCACATGCTCTCGCGCTCTACCCAAGAGCGGGAGAAGTCATTGGATTAAAAACTTAAAAAAATAGGTACCGTCTTTCTTGAGGTCACTCGGTAGGTTGACAGTATCCTCAATCTGACCATCCGTGACCCCGAGGTCCCGCCTTTCTTTTAATGTATCTTGTGCATACTTACACTTGAAGATAGATGCATTTATGTACTCCTACCTATATAAAAAAAAATATTTTTATCACACTGCAATGTGTGCACATAAAACAATATCTTAAACAAGAAATAATTACCACATTACCTGTGGCACCTCCATTATGCGTATTAACCGGTAGCTGCAGAATCTAAAATTACTAGTTTTATAGTTTATTACAATGTTGCATAGTATCTACCAGCTCAAGGTATAAGCTGAATGGGCTCGCTACCATGGTCGCGGGGAATAAGTGCTGGGACACCAGTGGTCATTGAGAGGGCATTGACCCCCTTTATTAAAATAAATAAATCACAAAAAAAAAAAAAAACTTGCTCCGATTTTTTCTAGAAAAAACGTTTGTAAAAAACGTCAATTAAGATTTTTAAATATCATTTAAGTTGTACAGACGTATGTACAGACGCCATCACATCAACCTACCTTAATCTGTCAAATTTATTTAATAGATTTTCAACCTTATCACAATATGGGAAGGTTAATGTTCGATTGGTAAAATTTGACAGATTGGGGTAGATTGACGTGCTGGCGTTTGTACAATCGGCGCTCAAGAGGTTAAGAAGTGGTTAGACCAGGTACCACCGGGGGTCCTCACATGACCCTCATGACCCTCCAGGTCACGATAGTTTCGGGCGGTTCCTGTTTTGGATTTGGATTGGATTTGGAAAATTTCTTATATTTTGCAAGTCTATGTAACAGAGAGTAAAGTCCCATAAACCTCCGTTGAAAAGGGAGGATCCTCCAACTAGACGACTATGTTTGGTGGGCAACTGCCCGATAGTTGTTTTCGAGCTGTCGTATTATGCTCAAATCTCGCGGAGAACTTTGATTGTGCGATTAAGGATTTCATATCTTTGTAGTTCTTATGGGGCGCCATAGATGTCGCTGCTATATACCTATATTGTCGGCTGAACTCGATTCTAAGATGAACTCGTTTTGCCATTTCCGGCCGGTAACATAAAATAACCTCTGTGCAAAAATTCAGGAGATTGTTATAAAACCTGTAAACATGTATATAATATTAATTATTTTAGTTTTTTTTTTTTTTGTCGTATGTTATTCAATATAACTCTCTTAATAACCCTCTTAAAAAAAAACAGAATCACCCGTAGCGATTTCTTGCGCATCAGGTGTGTGTGTGTGAGTGAAACTGTATGTACGAGGCTCCACCCACTCACTTTACGAAACAATTTCACCAAAAATAAAATTTGTAACAAGAATAAAATTTAACAAAAAATCCCTACCCATTTTATTGTAGATTCGGGTCAAAATTACTGACATAATTGCCTCCTGATTTTTTTGCGGATTCAAAACTACAACTCATTTAAATTGCTCTTCGCTTAACACTTGTACTCAGTATTAAAATAGAATAAGAATAACCTCATGAAGGGTAATCTAAAAATATCGTTCAAAAATCAAGTTCTGAAATAAAAAAAAAACAACGAACAATTTTATAGCTTTTGCAGACTACTTATTCAAGATCTTAAAGCCTATAACGGAAAGTAAGCTATAAATATTTTATGAAACTGATAATTTTATGACCGCACATAATTAAGAACTTTATTTAATGGCTAGATGCCCTGTAAAACTTTTAGTACGGTATAAAATATTAAGGTACTAAAAATAACTACTTTATATGCTTTTACGGTATGGTTGACGCAGTGGCTGAGCGACTAACTACTGTACTGTGTGTCGCGGGTTCGATAAATGCGTAGTACAAATATTTGTATAACCTAAAGATATTTGTTCCAGGCCAGAGCGTCTTGTCTATGTGATGTTTAAGTTTACTTGTTGAGAAAAAATTCCAAGTGAGGGGCAAAGTTTGAAATTGTATTCTAAACGTACATAGAAGAAACTTTATTGTAAGTACACCGTAAAAAAAAAAAGTGTAACAGTAAAAAAAAGTAGAAAAAAAAAACAAAAAAAAAAATATACCAAAAAAAATATAAAACACTAAAATCTTTTGAAATTTATTATTATACTCTTTACTATTATTTAAAATAATAGTAATATTTATTAAATATAATAGTAATACTTTTTTTTTTAAAACATTCCTGCTTGGTCCCAGCTGTTATTTGTGGGTAATTTACAGTCTTTTCTAGTTAGAACTTACGAAAAAACTTAACTGTAAAAGTGTTATTTATAATCAACTAGCGACCCGCCTCAGCTTCGCACGGGTGGAATGGTAATATTAAATACCTATAACATATAAACCTTCCTCTTGAATCTCTCTATCTATTAAAAAACCACATCAAAATCCGTTGCGTAGTTTTAAAGATCTTAGCACACATAGGAACAGATAGCGGGAAGCGACTTTGTTTTACACTATGTGGTGACTGACCCACTCCGTTTTGGCTTACCATCATGATCATCATTTCAGTCGAAAGACGTCCACTATTAGACATAGGCCTACCCCAGGCAATGCCATAACGACTGGTCCTGTACGTCTCGCAACCATCAGATACCAGCTCTCACCTAGCCATCGATCCACATTGTTAGAGGCCTTCGTGGTCGCTACTCTAGCACCTTTCGTCCCCATCGACCATCCAGCCCTGCCACTTAAGTTTGGTAATTCTACGGGCTAAGGCTGCCATCAGACGGACTGCATCGCAGCAACCGCGCGCAGTCGATATATTTAACTGCATGCGGTTACCTGCAGTCGGATCTGACTTCGACATCTAGCCCAGTAACTCAGTGTTAGATTTGATCTTTAAGAGCCTTAAAATAAATATGATATTGATCGCATAATATCAGTTATACTTTTTGAATAACTGTACACTAACTGTATGTGGTTAGCGATGGACAGAGTGCTTCGACACTATACGACTGTAGCCGACCGCGTAAAGTTGAAGTTACCACTGTATGCAGTTAATATTAACTTCACCCGACTGCAACCGACTGCGTGAAGTTGATATCATGACTGAATGAAGTCAAACAGTACCATTGTATGCAGTTGAATATAACGACTGCGCGCGGTTCCTGCGATGCAGTCCGTCTGATGGCAGCCTAAGTCGATAACCTCGGCTCTCCTACAAATATCTTCATTTCTGATGTGATCACGCAAGGAAACTCTGAGCCCTTTCCATTGCTCTTTGAATGACTTAACCTTTTGATGATGCTCATTGTGAGCGACCATGTTTCGGAGCCATATGTCATCACTGGCAACACGATTTTCATCTGCATGCAAGTTTTATACTTATCCCTTCCCAGTTTACGTTCTAGGACTACGGGCTTCCCATTCAGAAATGGGCCCCTACGGTTTGCTGACATCTATATTATATTATAATAATAATATTTATATTATTATTATTATTATCTCTTAAAGGAGCGCGTAAATGGCAACTGTAGGACACAGGTGTGGTTTTAGTCAGTAAAAGTCTGACACGCCCTCTCGCTCCACCCAAAGGTGGGAGATATATTAGTTGATTTCCCACCTTAAAAAAAACCCTTTCCTGTGAATATTTATTAATCCGATGTCTATTTATAACCTGTTTACAAAAATTTATCAACAAATCTTCTGCTAAACTTCAGCGTTCTTTTCGGCAATGCAAATTGTTTGTTGTATGTTATTATTATCTACGAACACACACAAACAATAAGCGAAACCTATAATAAAAGAAACTAAGCGCAATGGCGGCGCCTAATTACGTGTCGGTTACGTCTCGCCGTCGCACCGGATAGAGACAAGCTGCTAAATGTTGGGCCATTAGCGTAAGCGATAGCGGTTTTAAGATAGTTCCAGCCATGTTACCACGAGCTTCTAACTATGCGGAACAGAGAGTACAGTGCCACATAACTCCGTTGGGAGGATCTTTTGACCAGACAGGTGTTATGTCTGATCTGGGTAAGTGCCCGTGAGATGGTTTCGGGCTCTTATTGCACAATGCAGGATTTCTTTGTTTAGTTCATATGGCACGTCACAGATGTCGCACTCGCGCACTAAGGGTTTCGTACAAAATTACCTATTAAAAACAATTCAATTTCCGAATCGAGTTACGTAGATGTTTTTCGCACAAAATGTTTTTTTTTTGTGACTTTACTACAAATTTACGGTTTTCAGATTTTTTTCTATACTTGTGCTATAAGGCCATGCTTCATACTAAATTTCAAGATTCTAGTTCAACGGCAAGTACCTTATGAATTTTGATTCGCTTGAGACTGTCCAAAATAGTTTTTATGACATAAACGGCTGTATCCTTTTTTTAGTTAACTCAGAAGTTTGATTTTTACACAGATTCAAGAAACCGTAAACTTGAGGATATGGTTTAAATTTCAACTCGATACGTCCACGCGTTCTGGAGATAAGGGGTTTACCTATGATTTTTTAACTTTCTTTGGATGGATTTAACATCTGTGCCTATCAGCCCTATTACTTACTAGCTCTACTAATTGTATTTATCATAAACGTAGTATATACACCGTGAAATTTTAGTGGTTGTTTTCCCGCAGCAGAACGACTTGCCATAAGGAGTACTTTTGAAGAATAAAGTAAAAGTAAAAAAAAAAAATTTACAAAAAATATAACTGACTTCACTAAAAAAATACAATAAAAGTGGTGTTAAATAAAAAATAAACGATACCGAGAAACACCAACTTCCGAAATTAAAGTTATTTTGATCATTTTAGTGTATTTTTTTTTAGTGAAGTCGATAAAAAAAAAATTAAGTTCTTATTTTTTCACTTTTATTGTATGCTTCAAAAGTTCTCCTTATGGCAAGTCGTTCTGCCGCAGGAAAACAACCACTAAAATTTCACGTTGTATATAAAATATGTATATCAATGATCGTAAACCAGTTTGAGAATACAAATGTTATAATTTTCTTGCCAAAGGAAGCCAATCATCTGTTGCCTGTTATCTTTTTAATTAATTTCAACGGTATATGAAACTGTAACTTGTATTATTACTCAATTAATTATATTTTAACAGGAAATATAACAATTACATAATATTACTCCCATAAAATATACAAGGCCCTTTTCACCTCCACCGATCATTTAAGAGGGCCCCTGTACAAGACTTGACCAAATCTGCAATATTTTTTTTTTTATGGGTGTTCATACAAAATAGCTGATTTTTAAAGGTCTCTTTACTGGATTAGTTTTACTCTTAATGTTTTGATTTCAATAGAAATCTAATATCCATAATGTATCTGTGTTTATATTAAAAAAAAACGGGAGACAGATTCATAATAATCTCATAATGTACTTTAGGGTATGCGAGCCGTTGTATAGTAATGAATCTTGGGTCGGGCACTCTTAAATAAATGCTTAAATTAAGGTATTCTGTTCGATTTTCAACTTTCAGGGCTGAACTGAGAGTTCACTTTTACTTAACCCTTTATCGGTAATAACAGTTTGGCAAATGGAAAAATGCCACATAAACTTATACAGATGGATTTACTGATGGGGTACAAAACATTTTTCTTCGAGTATTTAATGAAGAATTGTCTTCAACGCAATTTAATTATGAGCTTTAAAATATGATGATAAAAATGTTCCCTCTGTCTGTAAAGAGGTTGAGTGTCAGTGGAAACATTTTGAGCAAAAATATAGGTAGTTGCTAGTATGTTTATTAACAACATACATGTAAAAAGAAAAAATAATTATTTTAATATTGAAATTCGAGCCCTTATATTCCACTGATCCGCATCGCTCGTTTTATGGCCACACATTTATAGTTTTTGTACTTCAAATAACTGCGATGGTTCCCGTGAATCCTGTGGGTAATTGTTACTATAATTTTTCTTTATGTCGTCAAATTATACCTTAGTGTTTATTACTGTGAGCCGTTCTTAGGGTTGTCCCTTATACTTATCCTTATTTACAAGTGATGTAGTCAATTGAAAATGTTGATTTTATTGCATTGCTCTTAAACAATAAATTCGAAGTATTTTCTCTAGTATAATATAAATTAAAAAAAAACTCCTAGCCTAACATTTTAATTTTCCATGCCTTATCATTCCCATTTTAAAACAGTTAAAACGATTTTCATTTATCATACAATTTAGTAATGCACATCTTTCAGTTAATATTATATTTGCAAACATTCGGTTGTTCGCTATGAACATTCGCAAGTTTTAACCACCACCAGAATCTCATACAAAACCAACGCCAGAAGATTGATATTTTTATAAAAAAATATCAATTACACCATAAAATCATGAACATTTAGGCTTATTATAAAGTCATAAATATAACATTTAGGTAATCTGACTTTGAGTCAGTGATTCTCCATTACAAAACCAAGCTATAATTTTATTAAAAAAAAGGACAATCCAACGTTTAGCAAATGGTGGTAAAGAAAACGGAAATTAAATATTAAAGTAATATAAAATGAGAAAAAAATAATTAAAATTAAACTACGTACATGGTGAGTGCGTGTAGGTGTAAGTGTAGAGTATGTGTGAGTTTGTAGTTAGTAAATTAATGTAGACAAGTCAATCTATGAACTTTGACTAAGAGCATCAACACAGCGAGATACCCAGCAGTAGATCCTCATCTTTACATAATTTATTGCCTGTCTGATTAGAGCTGTGTATGAGTTATGACTAGAGAAATTAGTTAATCATTGAAAAAATGTGCCATTTGTCATCGTAAGGTAGCCACTGGTACAAAACAAAACTTAAAATAAAGCGTTTATTTTGCTTGCATCGGCAAAGCTTACGTATAATAAGTTCTCGAGCAAAAAAAAAAATATTGGCAACCCTAAAGATGTTTCTAATGGTAAACTCATTAGTTTTTATCTCATCGTCTTACACTAAAACTCTTCACATTTTTTTGTTAAAAAAAAGAATTCTTATCTCATGCTTACTTATGTTATAAACTTTATCACCCATTTATTTATTAATAATA
This sequence comes from Leucania comma, assembly GCA_958295575.1. Classification (NCBI taxonomy): domain Eukaryota; kingdom Metazoa; phylum Arthropoda; class Insecta; order Lepidoptera; family Noctuidae; genus Leucania; species Leucania comma. The sequence goes on along the minus strand of OY282470.1, from coordinate 23,409,620 downwards.
AAATTGACGATAAGGTTTATCGAACTGTTGATGGCCATTGAAAAGGAGTATTTCCAAAAATACACCAGGTATACTATTTATTTGATGCAAATCTTCTCATAATGTTTTATAATATAGAATGAAAAATATTGTTTCATTTGATATTATGAAAAGGAATTACTTCAAGTTTTGTCGGCTGGAGATTTTTTTACAATAGTACTAGGAAAGTGGCAATGGGCTGGGCACATTGCACGCAGAACAGATGGCCGTTGGAGCCGAAAAGTTCTGGAGTGGCGGCCGCGTACCGAAAGACGCAGCGTTGGAAGGCCTCCCACAAGGTGGACCGATGACCTGGTCAGGGACGCTGGAGTCCGATGGATGCGAGACGCACAGGACCGGCCATTGTGGCGACGTTTGGGGGAGGCCTATGTCCAACAGTGGACGTCTTTTGGCTGAAATGATGATGATGATGATGACTAGCGACCCGCCCCAGCTTCGTACGGGTGCAATGGTGACATTAAATTTATTATCCATGTATTATACATATAAAAAAAATCGCATCAAAATCCGTTGCGTTGTTTTGAAGATCAAAGAAGGACGGAAAGCGGGAAGTGACTTTGTTTAATACTATGTATGTAGTGATGGTGATTAATAACATTCTACATCACACGCTATCCAGTCCCAAACTAATTAGAGCCTATGCAATAAGTACTAAGCTAGACAACTGATAAACATACTTATATATTTCTAAGTACATACATATTTTAGATAAATTACACCCAGACACAGAACAAATGATCGTGCTCATCACACAAACATTTACATGTACACTTTCGTGTCTCCTTATTTCCGATAAATTATTCAATAAACGTTCTCTTTCTCTTCCAGTTTCGTCCAAGAGTTTTCGTGCGAGCCGCTAGATGGCGTGACACTGCTACTGGAACTCCTGCGCAACGTGCAGCTCAGCCAATCAGGAGAGGGCGCGCGAGGACCACCCGCTGTTAGGAGAAGACCACTGCTAGACGAATTGGCTTGTTTGTAAGTATTTTCACTTTGATAAAAGAACGTTATATAAAAGCTTTCGTCTTCGAAGAAAACTATGAAGGGTTTATTCTTACTGAGAAAAAAAACTGTGATGACTACTACTACTGTGATGACGTGAAATTTTTTCTCAACTGCATCGTATATTTCAGACAATGTCTGTGGAGCTGCTGCAGCCGATACCCTGACTGCGTTCGGAGACTGGTGTCTGGCTCCAACGGAGTGTACACTCTCACCGTCTGCATCATGTCTACAGTCAATAAGTCCAGGGTTCTGGCGTTGCAGGTCAGTTAAATATATTCTTATGTTTCTGCCACTTATCTTATATTTTCTTCCTATAGTTTTTTGCCTTCAGTATCAACAAAGACTAATCTTAAATTTTATATTAAAGGCTATTTAGCGGTCGAATCATCCTAACTATGTTCAAGAAAAGCCAGAATACTTCACAAAAATGATAATAATACCTCGGTTTAGATTACGAACTATTTCAAATATGCCGTTCACCCTAATAAAACATGAAAGTTAGCTTTGGTTTTTACTGGCCCTCATTTCACCAACTTTGATTCTCTTCTTCTAGCTCCTGACCAAAGCCTGCTATCCACCAGCGAAAGGCCACAGCATGGTTTCCGAAGCTCTTTCCACCCTCCGTCTGCGATACGGTGAACCAGTTCGCTTCAGGTTCCTGGTTGGGATGCTGCAAAGTTCAGGAGGTTCTGGAGACCTGCAGGCAGCTGGCCTAGCCTTCATTAATGCGCTATTGAGCAGCGCTCCGACTCCTCAAAGGAAACTTTACATCCAAGCTGAGTTGGAACAGGCTGGTTTTGATATTGTTACTCTAAAAAAGGTAAGAACTATTTCAATATTAAATTTTGAAGGTATAGGCAGTAATAATTATTGAATTTGAATAAAGAAGAGTAGTTCAATTGCTAAAACTATTACTGATAAAGATACTAAGTTTCCAAATAAACAACTTGATAAAACCAGAAACAATGAAGTATTATCTGTTAATGACATCGTGAAAGCAATTAATAGTTTTATCGATGTAATTTTGACTGAAGATAATTTTACCCAGACGGTTGCCAAGCTACCGAGCGTCAACGACCAAGTAACGAGAGAGATAGACGACTACGAGAAGCAGCTGATTGACATCGACACACTGAGCGAGAAAGCAAACGAGGCTCAGAGGGAGAAGGATGATTTGAGGCACAAGCTGGATTTGCTTGAGAAGAGAGTTAAGGTAAGTTAAATATGCCAAAAATAATATAGAAACTGATAGCAATTAGATATTAGAATGAGGTAATTAGAGAGGCAATATATTAGAAAGGCCTAATCTTGTGATTGGATGATTCTATATTTTTATATATCTGTTCGACTTGTCCCTGATAAAAGACAAAGTATCTCATCATTTTAACTCTTTGCTGAAAATGACAGAGCTTCAATTAAAGCTAGCATGACTCAAAACTCAAAAAAAGATGTATCTTTTGTCTTACAGATTCTTCAAGAAGAAAAAGGGATCCTGTTATCTTTAGAAAAATGTTTAAAAGAGAAGTGTTGCGAGCTTCAAGAAGAGGTGTCCTCACTGCGGTCTGAACATGGCAACTCCAACAGGAAGAAATCATTTGCCATGAAAAAGAAAAGCTCTGTACATAAAAATAGAGGTACTCGTAATTTTTAAACACTCTCTTTCACAAGCTTCACTCTATTTCCAAACTTCACTAACTTTTATGCAAGATTATTTTTGCTACAAAAACTCTCTCAAAAACTGATCCCGATTTTTCTTTTGCAGACGAATCATCACCACCAGAAGACGAGGGCATCAGTTCCTCAGAGAGATCTTTAAGCCCAGAAGGTGATCCTCAAAGAGATTCCATGGTCTACGAAGTTTTCAACGTCAAAAACGAAACATATGATTTAATGCGAAACAAACGTACTTTGCACAAAAAATTGGAATGCAAGAAAAATGATAAGAAATCCTCAGATGAAGAAGAAGAAACGACAATAGATGAAGTTATACAAGAATTAAGGAATATAGTTAATCATGCTGAATCAGAACAGTATGCTAAAGATTTCATTGATGATCGTTCATCTAGATGTAATCAAACATCGGAAATCAACGTCCCAATTAATTCTTTAGAATGCAAAGAGCACAGGGACGAAAAAGAAGATTCTTCCGTTACAAGCACTAGACATAGCATACAGATCAAGGGAAAAGAGGATTTCCCAGACGATAGTGTCGAAGAGGATCAAGAATCTGAAATAATTCCAAGCAAAATAGTCCCACACCCACCTAGGAAGGCTAAAAGCCTATTACACTTATTTGTCCCACCTGTAGTAGAACAAGGATTGGTATACAAGCCCCCTGACCTTTATGATGATAACTTCTATTCAAGTGACGAAGGATCTGATTCTTTACTAAGTGCCTCAAAATACACTAAGCCAGTTAGCAAGAAACCTTCTGGTTCCAGTTTCGATTTCCATGAGTGTCGCGCTGTATTCAACGCTATCACAGATAGAAATAAAGATGAAGGTAGAACTAAGCGTTCTAGAACTCGTTCCAGGGAAGAAAGTAGGAGGACATCTATAAAACGAAGCGAGTCTTTTCAAACTTCTGAAAAAGGATCCCGACAGCGGGAGTATATCGATAGTATGTTTTACGCAGAAACTCACACTCCACTAATCGGATCAACGACTGCTTTACAAAGATCTAATTCGAAATGCAGTCGTGTTGACGAAATTGTAAACTTGATTGAATCTAAGAAATTAACTAAAAGCTTGGACAGGATTGATGAGGGTCTAAACTCAATGGTGGATATTGTGATGCTAAATGAACCGAGAAAGCCCATCTGGCCGTATGGGAGAAGACAAAGATCCTGTTCTAGGACTAGCAGTGATGGAGGAAATGAGAGCCCTTTGATCCCTGTTACTAGATCCAATAGTAAGCTTCCTAAGAACCTTCGCTATGACACGAAATCCAGTCACAAGGACGATATTCACAAAACAGACTCCCAGACATTTTATTCAACCCAGCCTAAGACGAACGCTGGTATTGACCAAACTGGCTTTAACAGCTCCACATTTCTAATGAAGCGGGGCCATAGCAACGCTGGCTTTTATTCTGGACCTCATATGCTGAGAGATGCTCCTGCTAGCATGACTAGTCTTGTTGTAACTGGGACCCATAGTCACGCAGATTTGAAGAGAACTCTTTCTCCAATTGGATCGAACTCAAACAAGTTCAACATCCCTAAAGTAACGGATATGCCTTCGGGGTTGTACTAATAGGTGCTTCTATTACATGTTTTCGGAACCAACGATTAATTTAAGTGTTTCGTACGTAATTCTTTGACTAGTGCAATATAGCCCTTTAGGATGAATTAACATATTAGTAAAGCATTCCGTTTTTGGTTGGTCAGAAACGAAAAATCTTTTTTCGGTATCTTCTGATTTGAAATGAGAGACAGGTCTAAAATTTTTTATTAAATTTATTTAACTCTACAGTGAATCGAATTGTACTTACTCGAAGTGTCTTCTCTGCATTTGACGTTATTATGACCTTCCAAAACTGGATAAATGTAGGCTCATCTACTAATTTATTTGTTAGTTATTAGCGATTAATTATTATGTATCTTGGTAATTTTGTTGTTAAGCAAAATTGGCTTAAGATCACCATGTCACTGCTGCCAGTTTATTACTTTTTTATTTATTTAATACACGATTACAACTCGGATATAATTCTGAATTTTGTTTACGATACATCATAGCATTTCTTAATAGTAAAGATCCAGATTTTTGTTTCTTTAGTCACAATTACGACTTATACCTCAATTTAAGATGTATTTTATGTCATAAGTACGGTATTATAATATTGGTCTACTTTCAAATTACCTTATTTACTCGTTGTAAATAATCCTGTTTATCAATTTAAAACGTAGCATTTTCTTGTATTTACATTATTATTGTAATAAAGACATGTAAGCATAACTTTCTCTTTTTTTTCTTCCTAAAACCAACGAGCAAGGTATATTACTTGCAAACCAGATGGCTGATGGTGGTGGAAGGTTCTGAAGTGGTGATCATGTACCGGATGACGCAGCGTTGGGAATTCTTCCACAAGGTGGACCAATGACCAGGGTTGCGGGTATCCAATGAATGCAAGACACACAAGACCGGCTGTTGCGGCTACGCTTAGGGAAAATTTATGTCCAGAAGTAATAAAAACAAGTGATTCCGACTTCAAAAAGGAGGAGGTTCTATGTTCAGCTGCATGTATTTTTTTTTTAATCTCATGAGATCAAACTCTTCGTTTTATTAAATTTCTTCTTCTAGAACTATAGCGATATCTATGTCGTCACATAGGAACTAAAAAAGATTTCCGCGCGATTAGAACTTACGCAACTGCCCGAAATTAACTATCAGTCAGTTTATTCAGGTTTCGCATAGTTATAGGTACTAAAAATAATGTTGTATAACCTTAACATTTCAGTTCAGATCGGGTTAAGAGCTCGTGGGGCTTACCCCTTAAGAACTACCTTGACACAATTTTCATACTTTTTATTTCTTTTGTAAATTTCAACGGTATTACATTATGGATTATAACATCAATTATAATCGGACATACTGATAGTAAAAACTGATTTAATACCGTCTGAATTATGTGTCATAACGATACGCGGAGTGATAATAAGGCAATTAGCGCGTCACAAAGGAGCGGTTTCGTGATTTTTGAAGATAAGCTCAATATTTGTGTGTATTTGTGTAAGGTATACACACGTAGTGACATTGCTCAAGGTTACCGGGAGCAAACCAAATAACAATAGCCAGGCCAGTCGAAGATTAGGCTACGCTTGCAATGCAATGACCCAGCCGATGAGCTGGCCGGATGGAGGTCTGACAAGGTAGTCTTCGGAACTGAACCCATCGCGCCAACACCATTTTGTTAGCTGCGCGGTTTAAGGGAAGGTGGTGGTTCAAGCTGGTAAGCTAAAGACGTCATGACATACTTAAATAGAACTCTAACCAGCAACCTTCTGCGACTGGGCCGAGGCAGCCTGCATCTGGTGGCGGGGACCATCACTGCCGCAAACTTGAGGGAACAAACTTCACCACGCCCCAGCCCCACGCCGGGTTTCTAACCCCAATTTCCAGCCACCGTAGGCGTGGACTTGCGGACAGCGACCAATGGGTAGTTCGCCGTCCAGCCATCTGTTAACCGCTGGACCGGCCCAAGTCATCAACGGCGTGTAGTTTTCCAAGCGCGCCTCAAAAAGATGTCTTTAAAACTGTAAGGGCCCAGTAGGGCCGAAGCAGACTTCCGAAAGATAAACGCGGGGTCCTGGAATGCATAGCAACGAAGGAATACAGGATTGGGTTTTAATCAGCAAAAGTCTGACACGTCCTACCACTTTGCCCTAGAGCGTGACAAAACGTTGAATGATTTCCTACCTAAAAAAAATTATCACTCTATCGTACAAAGGGAAATTCCACAAATCCCAGACGCAGGCGGATTACAGACAGAATATTATTATTTTTCTTTTTCACCGAATTAGTTATCTTAATCCGGTATAAGGTACTATACTTTATCAGTCATAACGATTGACAACGAAAGAATAATGTGGTACATTATGCTTTGATTTAGTGAAGAATACGGTAGTAGGTAAATTGCATAACATGATCCATCAGTCAAAAATCGCTCATCCATTTATCGTATATTTGATAGGTTTTTACCGCGTCAAATCATTCTGCGCTTGCGATTTAATCCGAAAGAACTTAATAATTTAGAAATTTGGCAAATGCATAAAACTGGCGAAACCCCGATTAAATTCGGTAAACAAGTGTGTAATGAAGTGATAAATATATACCTCTGAATTGTTTTTATTTCATACAACGATCTCGGAGCCGAGGCTTGCCAGAGCCAGGTCTCGACAGTATTATGCCCAGATATCAGAAGCAGAAAGATCACACGTAAAGGACATTGCAAAAGTCGATTTTCTGACCTTTTTGTTAAGTGTTGAAGAAAACAAAGTGCATGTATATAATCAAAGACAGAGTGTGATCATTTGTAGCCTAAATTTTGAACAATCCTATACGAATTATGTGTGCAACATTTGAACGAAATCGGTTAAGTAGTATTGGCACTAATCGAAAACATCGCTAAACATTTTTAATGTTATTTTAGAATGAGATATGGTCAGCGGAATAGCATTGTAAAAATTTACTTAAAATGGTTTAGCAAATAAAAGAAAATATTACTTAAAAAATCTTTAGGTATATTATAATAAAATTTTATTTACACTATATACAAAATTAACTAAATCACTGCCGGCTGTCAACTTCCTTCAACAGAGGAATCAGAGTTCTTTCATAAAGCTGATCTCTTACATCTATACCCCAGATGAAATCATAATGGTTGAAGGAGTCCCTTTCAACTTTGTGAACTCCAACTACGTTAGGTAAAGTATCAGCAAGGAGGAGCAGGTCTTTGTAGTGGACTTCGTGGTCACTCAGCCCATAATGCAGGTATACTGGTGCGGTGACCTTCTTCAAATCATATGCTGGAGGGTTGAGTCTGCCATAAACAGCCCAGTTTTGAACAGAATTGTAGTTATATCGACGGAAGGCTTCGAAGCGAATAGTCTGGCCGTAGTGGGCCACTTGACGGACTGAAGCTCCAGCAGGAGCGTGGGCACGAAACAGTGGTAGCATAGTCTAAAAGAAGAAAACTTTGGATTAGTTTGCAGCATTTAAAATTATTGGACGGTATTTTTTTAAGTGGGTTATCAATTGAACTCGTTGATAATATGAAAAATTGTTGTTTATTTTCTATAGTACCTACTGACAGAATAAACGCAAATTCTGTAAATAAAGGTATAAACATTATTCTGGAGCAGTCATCAAGAATAAAGCCGCCTTTCAAGTCTGCCAAGTCACCCATTTGAGTTACTAGTTTTCAGAATGTTCTTACGTTAAATTACTACTGATTTTTCTTCTTCGTCAATGTGCACATGATACTAAGCACAGATATGTCAGACAGTAATACTAAGCTTTGTATATCACACTCACTTCTTTGATATCTAAATCTTTAGCATATTCGAAAACTAACATGGTGATCTACATTAATTTGTTGAAATTAAAAATACTTACACTATTGTAGAATTCCCTGTCCTTAAGACCGGATAAAATATCAGTTTCGCAGAGAGTTTCAAAGATTTCCGAAGGTTCTTCATTACAGATGTTTCTTTGGAACCAGTCGACGAAGTCATTTTTACCGAATATTTCACCTTGACCCATGGCGAAGGCAGTTGCCTATGGACAAAACACATAAAATATAAATTATTTATTACAAAGCATATTTCCTGACATATTATCCCAAAGCCGTTCTAATTTTCTTGAAAAAATTTCGTCTCCGACCACAAAATTGTACTTGAACATGTTTTTTTTTTCTAAATATATTTATTGAATTAATTCACCTAAAGCAGAAACCTAGCAGTATCTGACCATTGTTTTACCAGACCTTTATTTTACTGGGGTTAGCATCTATTTCTAGATTGGCAAAATTACCTGTACGTCAATAATTCCTTCACTTCAATGGTAACCATTAAACATACTCGTATTGGGCTTTTTGTTTTGTATACCTCGTTTATTATTAATAAAGAATTCAAATTAAAAGCTTCGCGATTATATTGCACGTATCTAACCTACATATTGCTTACGTATCAGATCTAGCAAGATTTATCTATGACGTGTTCAACGATAGTTCATGATTAAACCTTACTATTTTTAAATGCCTTCTATTTCGGTCATTTAAATATCCTTCTGTCTAAATTTTCAACTCTTTAGTTGAACAAATACTACCAATTCAAAAAAGACTACAAGATAAAGTAACAACTGTTATTTAAATTTTAAAAAAGCTTTAAGACCCTCTATACTAACCTCAATAACACTCTCCAAAGGTGCCAAAGTTTGGAACAAAGATACTTCATTATTGTAGAAGTACGCAGCCGGAGCCAAGCCTTGGAAGGAGAGGAACTTCTGGTTATACTCAGGTCTCAGAGAATTGAGAACCAAGAAAGTAGTTCCACCCTGGGAGTGTCCGATGTAATGGAGCTTCTCTTGTCCAGTCTTCTCAAGAATGTAGTCAATGAAGGCAGGGAGGTCGTGGTTGCCAATCTCATCCCAGCTAAATCTCCAGAAGTTCTGGAGAATACCATCGGGGTCCATGGTTTTGTGGTTGCGAGAGTAATAGTTTCCACGGGCGTTACCCAGCCATACGTCATAACCGGCTTCAGCCAGCAGATAGGCTGTGAAGAGGAAGTCAATTTTGAATACTTTTATAAAGAAATATGATTAATGTATTAATGCTGATGATAATGAGATGTGCGAATTAAGTCAGACAGATGAGGTATTACTGACTTGATAATGGTGGATGTGATCAATCACACAAAATATTAACAACAACAAACACGTAATGTTGATGATATGTTAAGCTGTTTCAATGATCGTAACAATTATTATTATGCAAATAATAGGATAACTTTTACAAAACGCTTAATTACAAAACTCACATAAAGCATTGCCAGGGCCTAAAACGATGAAGTCAGCTGAAGAAGACAAGAGTCCATGCATTACAAAGACGACGGGTCTCTTGACATTGGGGTCGTTGTTCTGGTCTTTGCCGTGAGGAATCCTGTGGGCCTCCAGGATGTAGCCATCGGAGGTCTCGATAGTGTGGACTTCGATAGGATAGCCATATTTGGCTACTAGGCCGGGCTGTAAAGAAAAATGGATTTTTGTCAGTGGCCTCTTTATTTCAGCGGACAGTTAATTTCATAATTCTTGGCAATCGTTAACAATAGGCATCTTAGCCCGATGAGTAATACATATAGCTACTATAGGTATGTATCTATATACCAAAATTGATAAAAATTGCGCAACAAAATCATAAAATTCACCAGTGATTAACGTGATTGTGGTTTTTTTATAATGATATGCAATGACTTATAATGTTTGCATTCATGTATGTGCCTTATGTTTTCAATAAAAATGTTACCTCCCAAACAATGAATGACATATGTGGATTTGTTAGAAAATATCGAACTGAGATTATTTTTGTGAATACTTTTCACAGTTACACTTCTTCCTTGCTAGAACCATGGTCAAGGTAAAAAACTAGCACTGAAACTTCTTAAAGCAAGATAAAAACAAAAATTAAGAGAATATACCCAAAGCAACTGCAAAGGATTTCAATTTACAAAAATTGTCAATTTACAAAAATTCAAAAATTAATTTACTAAAATCAAGGGACAACTAAAAGCCACTTAAAATGAGTAAACAAAATAAATTACAAAGAGTACGATACCAGGTATATCCAGTTTAAGATATCTTACACAAGAAGCAGAGTAATAGAGTGCACTTGTTAAAGAATGGTGAAACATATACCAACATCGTATTATAAATTTGATTAACAGGATGCCACACCGTGTTGATGATGATGATGATGCACGATATCGTGAACAAATAAATATACTAACAGGACAAACAATAAGCTAAGCAGCAATATGTATTTTTGTTATCATAAGTTAGAAATTTCACCATTTAATTAAAATTTAATTTAATTATAATAATCTCACAAATTCATCTTGCGTTTTCTTTTTTTAAATAGAATAAACTAGTGCTTGACTACGATCCTGCCTGATGGTAAGCAGTAATGCAATCGTATTTAAGAAACAATCACACTTTATACTGACCCCGATTTTAAGATTAATTTAAGCACTACTATAATACTGGGCCATTGTTTTATCCAAAAGCTGTTCCGAACTTACCGCATCTAATTCTATATCTTCTTCAATGTTGTTTGAAAACCGTGATTCCGGATGGGCCTCAAAAAAACTTTTAACGTAATCGGCATTTGGAGCCTTTCTCGCTGAAACAGCGGTGATCGCTAACGCGATTAAAAGTGTAAATTTAAGCACCATTTTCGCATGCTATTGATCTGTATACTGACAATATAAATTGTTTACACCGGCTTTTGTAAGCGGCTTATCGCTGCATTTGTTGCGTCTTCAATTATTATCTCTAGATTAGACAGCGGTGATTTTTTTTTTTTTGTTGTTTAGGGAGTTCTAAGATTGCTATATTATAAATTTAGGGTCTGTTTTGTATTATTTTTTCTCTTTTTAGGGTTAAAGAAAAAACGGTTCCATATAAACAAGATCACTTTGTTGTCTGTCTGTCTGTCTGTCAAGACCCTTTATCTTAAGAACGCGTGGAAGTATCGAGTTGAAATGAAAACCATACACTCAACTCGGTAGTCCCTTGAAGCTGTGAAAAAAACAAACTTCGAAGTTAAAGGAAAAATAGATACGGCCGTTTATATCGCAAAAAAGAGGAATTTCGACACTCTCAAATGAATCAAAATTTACAGGCTACTCGCGTTGATCTAGAACTTTAAAATTTGACATGAAGCTTGCTTGGTCTTATAGCCCTAATAGGTATAGAAATAAATCTGTAAACAGCAAATTTATAATTATGCCACAAAAAAAAGCTTTTTAGACGAGCGACGAGAAAATATTTCGAAGTTTGAAAATTCATTACTTCCCATTGACCTAGAACCCTGAATTCGAAATATAGCAAAGTCTTATAGCACAAGTATAGATATAGTTCAAAAAACTAAATTTGCTTACCTTACAAAAAAAAACTTTATTCAATTATATCAAAAATCTTTCAGGACTCGATTTGGGAATTGAACTATTTACATAAGTTAGTTTGTACGGAACCCTCAGTGTGCGTGTCCGACTCGCTCTTGCCCAGTTTTCATTAAGCCCCCTTCGTTAGCTGAGTTGCAGAATTATGCGACTGTCGTCCAATCCCCTAGCTCTGGACTATGGCCTGAATTACGGTCCCGGCGAAAGGAGCTTTCCGGCGAGAGGTCACCACCGGCCATCGACCCAACGAGGACACGGCGACGCTGATGATTTAGTAGTGATGTGGATTAAAACTGGAATATTATTGTATTTTATTTGGATGGCTTACTTAACAATAGAAAATATAACATTTAGGTAGACACAAAAAACATTGCTTTTGAACATTACTATGTTTATGCATGCCAAGCTGTTTGAAAAAGAAAGAAAGCTGCGTGCTAAGAATACATACTACTCAGTCAATGAATTCCTGTTAGATAATGAAACTGACAATTACGCTTTATCTCACAGGTATAGGTAAGCCACATCAGTAATTTAATTTCAGTTTTGTTATGAAGATAAGTACCTCTACCATGAGTTTTAAGCAATAGTATTCGTCGCTACTCGATATCGACGCCGTAAATATTTTGTATGGCAAATTTTGGTTCTGAAAGTGACCGCTAGAGGCACTGCAAAATTTGCCATACAAAATATTTACGGCGTCGATATCGAGTAGCGACGAATACTATTGCTTAAAACTCATGGTAGAGGTACAGGTATCCATATTCTAAGAAATAACATTTCATGTAAATAGTATCTATATAATGTAGAAGGTTGAGCACTACTGTAATAAAAAAAAGGAAAATGAGCGTGCACGTAATAAATGAAGTAAATATGCATCTTTGTAAATATTAGATAGTAACTAAATAATTATTAGTATGTACTTCAAATAATTGAAAGTGTTCTATATACGTGACCCGTTTATAGGTAGGTAATAAGTAATAAAGATACGAGTAATAAGCATTTAAAAATGCACAATGTTATCTTTTAATTTTGTAAATACCAAAGGTTTTAAATAAGTACTTAGTTTTACTATGTGTTTATTCAATAGTAAAGTGTGAATTCAGTTAATAGCTTTCAGTAAGCGTAATAATACTTATTTTATTAATATTTGTATGCCACTCTTTTCTTCTTTATTATTTGTTTTATTTATTTTTTTAAATTGACGATTATTGTTATTTTATAATTATGACATTGTTTATTTTTACAATTTGACATTAACAATTACTTTTATAAATTTCTTATATTTTACAATTTGCAATATTAAATCTGTAAAATTAGATTTTCGTATATTTTATTATTGTGAATTTGGGGACTATGTGGATTATTATTTCTTTTTCTATAATTTTAATTAATGTCTGACAGTTATGAGTACTTTTTGCGGCCTACCCAAATGTCCTTTCTTTGGTATTGTTCGTCAAATCGTTGAGCTCCTTAGTAGTCCTGAGTTGAGCTATACGAATACTGACAAATGCTTGCACTGACTGGACAGGTCCACTCAGAACTGTGTGGTTTTTTCTTCAAAAGACTATCCCAGACATCAATCTGCATGGTTCTCACAAGTTTTGACCATTACATGTTTGCTGTATGGACTTTGACCCCTGAGTTTGTTTCGGTGTTTCTTCTCAGGGTAGTCAGCTAGGAAACACCGTCCTCATCTAGTTAAAATTGTCGAAAAAAAAATTGACGTGTAAAAGTGTTTTTAAGAACCTATTTGCAAAATAAATATCATTTATCATGTAAGACCTAAATTTGACCTGTGTGCACAAATAAAGTTTTTGTGTTTGTATTTACTTATAAAGAAATCAAGTGAAGTATGTTCTTTGACTAAATTGTTAAATGCTTTTCCTGCACGAATCAAGTAAGAGTTACTACGGTACACCGTGCGTGATTACTAAAATAAATCTTTGAAGGAAATGACTAAGTAGATCAGTAGGTTTATTTTTTTATAATAGGTAAAATCATCCAATGACATCCCCCGCCCTTGGGCGGAGCGGGAGATAGTGTCAAACTCTTATTGACTAAAAACCTATCCCGTTCCTTCGTCGCCTTTTATACCGAGGCCGAGCTTTCTTTTCAGAAGCCGAATCTTGGTCTGATGCAGTCAGCCTCCTCCTTTGCTAGTATTACTGCTTCGCAGAAGGAGGCGACCGCCTGCCATCCCTCCTCACTCCAGACCATGGCCTATATCAAGGCCCGGTGAGAGAGTTCGCCGCCGCCGATCGCCCCCACGAGGACACGGCGATACTCTGCCCAGGCGGGGCACACCTCTACCACGTGCTCCACCGTGTCCTCCGGCCGGTCCACACAGTGGCGACACCTGGGCGTCACTTCCACACGAATCTGGTACTTACCGAACTTCCCATGTTCGGTATGGACCTGCGTCATACAGTAGGTGAGAACGCCGTGTAGTCTTTCCAAACACGCCTCAAGGAGGGGACTTACCGCCATAATTGTGACGTGCCCAATTAGATCAGTAGGTCTGATTATTGATTAGTAGGTCTGATTGTAGATTTGTTTGTTTATATTTGTTCTAGCTATGACCAATTCCCACAGTTTTGTGAATCTTTCTCAAATTGGTGATCACTTATGGTTTTTTTTTTATGGTAGGTAAAATCATCCAACAACAGATCCCGCCCTTGGGTGGGGCGGGAGATAGTGTCAAACTCTTACTGACTAAAAACCTACCCTGCTTCTTTCATTGCCTTTGTCCCAGAGTCCCGGGTTTCATTTTTACATAACCTTTGGCCCCAGTAGGCTTCGGCCCTGCTAGGCCCCTATAGTTTGCTGACAACTTCTTGAGGCGCGCGGGAACAGTGCGCACCGTAAACGACTTGGGCTCGGACCGGTCTGTTACCGGACTGACGGACAGCGAGCTACCCATTGCCCGCCGTCCGCGAGCCCGCGCCTACGGTGGCCGGAAATCTGGATCGGAATCCCGGCGGCGGTGGCGGCGTGTGGACCGTTGCCTGATGCGGTCGACCTCTTCCTTTGCTAGCATTACTTCTTCGTAGAAGGAGGCAACCGCCTGCCACTCCTGTGATCTATAATAATAATAATAATATAATAATTTAAAACAAAGTTATTACAATCTTAATCCCAAATAGACCTTGTCCAAGACAGAATTTACAGATCAGATTATTTGATAGCACAGTTAATTGGTTGATTAGTAAAATCAACGATAATGTTACTTATTATAATTCTGAAAATTTATATTTATTTATTTATTGAGTACAGCAAAATAGCCATTAACACTAAATTAAATTAAATCTTTCACTCTGTCTTCTCACAGAACCGTAAACATTCTAATAATATCGTCTTCCATTCATCAGCAAACAAATCCAATTCAGGGTTGGTCTCCAGGAGCGCGTTGAGCATCGTTAGCATTCGTGGTATAGGGGAGGTGGATCGAGCTACAGTGCGACAAAATAGGACATTAAATAATTTATGCATTCTAGAGCTTTAAGCTAAAAGATTTATAGATTCTCCAATCTATAATCTTTTAGATTGGAGCAAAAAAATTATATGATTAAATTATTAATTGATTAGAGTATTGTAACTCTGCTACTGGAGCAGAGTTACAGTGCTCCAATCTATATATTTTTTAACTCATAATAAGTAACATTATTGTTGATTTTGACTATCAATTTTAAAGTCATAAACACTACTGTTAAAAGCGTTCTAGGCCAATCAAAATTAAAACTAAGAAGTTCGTAGACATTATAATTTCTTTATTCTTTTAAAAAGTACACAAAATACAATGACAAGATAACATCACAGGTTATACAGGTTAGTTCAAAAAGTGACTCAGCGACTCCCAAACTGAGCACAGCTCGTATCTTTGGTAGTCGCATTATGACATTAATGATCTCCAATAAGCAAGTGTGAATAACAATGCAGTTCCTCTTAGAAGGGAAAATACCCAAGACTGCATGTGGATTATATACAGATTATGATTATTTGGTTTAAAGACATTCATTTCTCAAAAAAAAGAACATTACGATTCACTTAGATATTGATAAATGTATAGAAATTATACAGTAAAAGTGCATACAATCTCTGTGATCACATGCAGTTATATAACCAACAGAATTATTAGGAGATTTAATAGGTGACATAGTATCTCGTTTTAACATATTCTTTTAGGGCTTTTTATATGTATGCCAGCTTTTACTGTATCATCAAGTATTTCATTATATAGTATTGCTCCCCCATATAGTATTTTTTTTGCCATGGTTTCAGTTGTGTTGTCATGGATGTTTGCGGAAATGCGTGTTGATTGTTTTTATGCGTTAAAAGATGTGCATCCTTGGTGCACAGGGTGCGACCCAGCGGCATCCTGGACATGATTGCTGACTACTGACATAGTTCATCATTGCTCCAGTATCTCAGCTGGAGTGTGGAAGCGATGATTAATTATTTTTATTCTGTGTGTTGCTGTAATATGTAGTCGTATTTGTGTCACTAACATAGTTATAAATTTGTTTTATTGTTACTAACACTAAATGAGTGACATTGCTACTCGCAACAAAGAATATTTTTATTATTTACTTCTAGGTGTTTTTTTTTATAGTAGGTAAATTCATCCAATGACAAATCCCGCCCTTGGGCGGAGCGGGAAGTAGTGTCAGACTCTTACTGACTAAAAACCTACCCCGTTCCTTCGTAGCCTATTATTCCGTCACTAATCTTCTCAAACTGCATATATGTAACCATTGCAGATATTTTACACACCAAATTATTTGTTTATCTAAATCGGGACTGTTTCTTAACTGAACCTTCCCTAAAATAATTATCTATAGATAACTTACAGAAGCTTAAAATGCCAGTGCAGACTTCGATAATAATTATAAAAATAGACAAAAAAAGATTATAGAATAATGATTATTTTAATCAAACAACGATCAGTGAAGAAACTGTCTAGATTAAGGAAAGAACACAACGGTAGACATATTGGATATCATTAGCAAGATAATTTGTGAAGTTTTCTTCAACTTTCTAAATAAATCTATTTAATTAACGTGCCCTACATCAAATGAATCACTTTCTACTATGTTGTTCACTAGAATCACTAGTTAGGGATTCTTATTAATAAAATAAACAACCGAATTATCATTAGGCAGCCACAACTCAAGAATGATGTCCAGTCATTCCTTGGGACGGATCGGTAATGCTCACAACGTCACCTCTTGAGTTGTTTTACATTTAAAGTGTACCATCACCCAAGTTGGGCGCAGCAATCTCCACAGATGGGATTTACGAATGGTTCCGATCTTCAGTGTTCGCGGTGTCTCTCCGCAGACCATGTCCCACTTTCTGTCCTGCATCACTTTTCTTGTTACCTGTTCACGTAGGAACCTAATGGCAGCATCAGTGAACAGCATTGCCGTGGCCGAATACTGGACAAGGCAAAGAATTTGACTAGTTTTTACATAGACACGTTAAAAAGAAGTGAAAACTACTTAACCAAAATCTCTAGCAAAGTTCATTCGCAAAAACAATAACAAATTATGGTAGAAAAAAAAACGTTTATTTGGCGGAAAAGATGCAATAGAGTTAGCCCTAAGATTCATTCTTTATAAAAAATATACATCACCCGAAAACTCAGCATAATGTCGTCACGACACGCAAAATGCAACGAGTCTACAGCGCTGGTTTTCAGCGCAGGCCATCCAGGAAATCGGCTAGATAGCATCAGTAGTCTTGATGTACCAATGATTTCGGAGTCAATAACCCGTATCTAATAATCGAGTAGTGGATTTTCAGCGATGGAAAAATGTCTTGAAGTGAATTAAGACCGTTATTAGAAATGAGTTAAACATTTTGTAAATGTCTATTAATAGATCCTAAAGCTTGTAAAAAGACTACAAAAATAATATCAATGTACTTCCTTGTGGACGGCTTGGTTTTGTGACTCGACAAAACTAGTCAAATTATGGGTATTGTAGCGCCATCTATCACGCAACATAGAAACTAAAATTCTGATGACAACCAACGTGAACCGTGCACATTACTAACACGCGATGATACGAACACGTCCGTAGGTAAATCCTACGGACGTGGTTGTGACACCTTACAGATCACTTAAGATCCTTGGCCACGACACACAAGCAATTTTCGAATACAGTTATCTGACAACTGTGTAGTATATGGTCCTATCCTATAGATTCAATAATTAACTAATCAGATGAAGATTTTCAAAAAGATTACAAAAAAAAATTGTAATCAACGTTTTCTGCGCAATTTTCGAACGATTGACACGTCGTGTCGGGTGTTGTCTGGAAACACATTGCATGCGCCGCGTTGGGTGGCATATTTCCTCAACTAACACCGACTCGTCGATCTGCCCCCCTGGAGCAGAGTCTGGAGTTGGCCACGCCCCTAACTTCTTTGTTCGAACAAACGAATTGAGGGCGTGGCCAACTCCAAGCGTTAACGCAAAACGAAATGATTGTAACTTGGCTAGGGGGGCTGGATAGATTGGATCGGGTAGCGTGTGCATGCATCGCGTCGCGTCGTATGTTCCTGACATCGGTGTCCTCTCACATCCACTCCACTATAGGCCATAATTCCGATGTTTAGAGTCTACTTTTGTTTGAACAAGTTTGGTAGTAGTGAATCTAAAACCTAATGTGATTCTAATCATAGAAAATACTACATTTGATTTGACTCAACACACGTCGCGTTGCGTCGGGTCGAGACGCGTTTCGATAAACTGTTTCCGCGTATTCTAATCGTTAACATATATACTAAAGCCCGAAATCAATTTTTATCGGGCAGTTACCCCAACCAAAGAACATTCGTCTGGTCGGAGGATCCTCTCTTTTCCGCAGAGGTTTATGGGGCTTTACACCCTGCTCCTAAATTATGTGATGTTGTCTTCAGTCAGTGTGTCGTTTCAGTAGTAGTCGGTCATCACTCGAATTTTCTTAAGGTTCAGTGATATAGTGACTGACCTGTTTGTCTAGTGGTTAGTGGCCCTGACTGCTATGCCGGAGGTCGTGGGTTCGATTCCCACCCAGGACAAATGTTTGTGTGATGAGCACGATCATTTGTTCTGTGTCTGGGTGTAATTTATCTATAATATGTATGTATTTAGAAATAAATAAATACGAGTATGTTTGTCAGTTGTCTAGTACCCATAACACAAGCTCAGCTTAGCTTGGGACTAGACGATGTTGTGTGATGGTGTGTGTGATATTATTTATTATGTTTTTAGAGCAGTGGTGACCGAGTGGTAATGGCCCCGACTTACGAGTTGTAGGTCGCAGGTTCAAACCCGGTTAGGCGCATTACTTTGTGTAATTTATCATCACCACTGCTCTCAAAACGGGAAGGAAAACATCATGACGAAACCGGCATGTCCTAGGACCAAATATTCGAAGACATCCACCAACCCGCACTGGGCCCCCGTGGTGGATTACGGCCCATTCCCTCTCTTAGAGAGGAGGCCTGTGTCCCAGCAGTGGGAACATTAAAAAGGCTGATGATGATGATGATGTTTTTAGGGTTGGTAAAAATGCGGTTATTCTATAAATGCTAATTGAATGCATGATCGTTGAATTTCTATCGAACTGGGTCACTTGGTCTTGATCAGTACTCTGCAAAGAGTACGTAGCCAGCCCTTGTTTGCATATTTATTAACAAATATATTTAATCAACTCGAAGGAACAACACTGATTGCTATCATTTTTACCTTTTACAAATAACACAGTGTTGTGTTGTTTATTTATGTTTGGTTACAAAAAAAATGGTACAAATGCAAAAATATGTAAGAATTTCAAATTTACAATAAGGGTATTATTATACTGTAAACATGAAATTAAAAAAAAAACCATCACCAAAATATAAGGTTTCATTTAGATTGCAATCAGTTCTGAAACTACCGTTGGCATATTGACTACTCGGATATGATAGCGTGATGATTTTCATTTTAAAAGTTGAATTCATAACCATGTTCACGCTGCAATAAAAAAATAATTGTGTTAATTTTTTCGCCGCTTCGATTTTTGTTATATATTATTATTTTGAGTTAATACAGAAACATTTGAAAGACAAGAACATTTTTTTTTTAATTTTATTTAGTAAGTACCAATGGTTAGCACACAATACTCGTATAATAATGAAGCCTTTTATTTATTATCCTTAATAAACAATACACATTTACATTTTTTTTTTACAGAAGACTTCTTCTGTCTCCCTTGCCTTCTCTTGCCGCTGGATCCTATCCACTAGGTTGTCTCTATAGTCTATCTTTTGTCAATAAAGGAGATTAAGGGTCCAGCCCATTGCGAATTATCTATCATCTATCTTGTTTTCTGTCTTCTGTATTCACTTCTGACTTTTTGTAGTTTTTCTTATTTTGGATATACTTCTTTCCCAAACTTTCTGGTATACAACTAGTTAAGTTTATATTTTGAAGTATACGTCTATGTTTGACATTCGTAAGTGGCGGGGCAGTAGGATACATATCCCTTTTTGGTGGAGGAAGAAATCGCCTATATCTTCAAAAAAATTATACAAAATAAAAATAAAACACTCACAAAAATATTAACTGCCAGTAGACTAGGTACCTGAAGATCGAAATCTTGGTAAAACATCGGTTAATATAAACATATAATCTGTTTAGTCGTTTTAGTGCTAATTGAAAACAACGCTTCATATTTCCACTGCTTTATAAAATTCATAAATTTTTGTCTATAGAGTAACATTGCAAAAGTTACTCAGAATCCTTCAGAGAATAAAACAGAATTTATAGTGCGCGAACGTTATATCTCAATCATATCTACACTATAGGCACATGACATCATCCAAATCACTGAAGGCTGTCAGCTTCTTTCAATAGAGGAATCAGAGTTTTTTCATAAAGCTGGTCTTTTAAATCCATACCCCAGATGAAATCGTAATGGTTGAACGATTCCCTTTCAACTTTATAAACCCCAACTACGTTAGGTAAAGTATCAGCAAGGAGGAGCAGGTCTTTGTAATGGACTTCGTTGTCGCTCATTCCGTAATGCAGGTATACTGGTGCGGTGATCTTTTTCAAGTCGTAAGCTGGGGGATTGAGTCTGCCATAGACAGCCAAGTTCTGAATAGAGTTGAAGTTGTACCGACGGAAAGCTTCGAAGCGTATAGTCTGGCCGTAGTGTGCCACTTGACGAACGGAGGCCCCAGCAGGAGCGTGAGCGCGAAACAGTGGCAGCATAGTCTAAAAGAAGAAACATTTGGATAAATTTTTAGGCTTAAAATTAATAGAAAAGACTTTTTTAGTAAAAAGGTTATCAGTTAAAATAGTATGTAACTCGTGTAGAATAGTACTTCCCTTCATTATAACTTAAAGCTCGTGATATCAAAATAATTTATACCTTAAGTAGGAAAGTTGCTGCAGTTAAATCAGCTTTAGCAACTCCTCAATCGCCCGGATGGCCAGGTGACTATGTATTAGGGCGGACTACCAGGTAACATGGCAAGCTTAATTTTTTTTTATTTTGCATGATACAGTTATGAAATTTTGTAAAAATATTCTCTACGTTAAAAAATTAAACAATGTGTGTTTCGGATTTCGCATATACTAAAACGAATGTTGTATATTTATTTAAATAAAAGTGACTTACACTATTGTAGTAATCCCTTTCCTGAAGACCGGATAAAATATCAGTTTCGCAGAGTGTTTCAAATATTTCTGAAGGTTCTTCAGTGCAAAAATTTCTCTGGAACCAGTCGACAAAGTCATTTTGGCCGAATATTTCACCTTGACCCATAGCGAAGGCAGCTGTCTGTGGATAAAAATAATTATAAATCATGCAACATGACATGTCCCAAAACAACCTCGTTCTTGGATTTTTTCACATAATAATACGTGTTCAACATGGCTTCTTCTGACCATTTTCATTTAATTATTTCAGCTAAAGTATAAGCCATATATTGTTAGTATTTTAAGATATATATTATTAGTATTTTTACCAAATATTTATTAACTAGCGTTTACTCTATAAATAGAATGACCTTATCAAAAAATGCTTCATATTTCCATTTAACAACATGGGCTTTTTATTTTTCATCCCCGTTCTTTTGTCGTTTATCATTTTAAATGATTGCTTCTATATCTCTATCTATGTCTATAATACCAATTCTAATCAAAGGCAACGTGACTCTATTGCAAAAATCTATGCTGCTAATTGCCTACGTAGCAGATATACAAACATATGTTAATATCTTAAGTGATAATCCGCTAATTAGTTATTTTACTATTTTTACAATCTATGTCTGTCATCAAAGACAGCCTTAGCAGGTGGCAAGCAAGGCTATTGCCTGGGGCCTGGGTCATTCAACAAACTAAATATTTGTGAAATTTCTCAGTACTGAAAGCGTATCATAATGATTGTAAAAGACGCTCTCTTTCTAGGTTTCTTTTAAATTTTTAAACTTTTTATTATACTCTACAAAGTTGGTAACTCTGCTTTGTATATTCTGAATGGTCATAATTAAATGTATCTCCCCCTTGACGGTATGCTATAATTTTCTTATAGGCTTACCATTGTACCTGAATTTGATTTTTATTTATTAATATCATTAGAGATACCTACTTTCAATTTAGATACATAGTAAAAAGAACAAAGACTTCACCAGGTCAGGCACCCATAGCAATGAAAATATTATGATAAAACTATATTCTTTTTAAACTTCTTCTATTTCCGGGAAATTAAATATCTTTCAGTTTCAAGACTCTACACACTAACCTCAATGATACTCTCCATAGGCGCCAAGGTTTTGAACAAAGACACTTCGTTATTGAAGAAGTACGCAGCTGGAGCCAAGCCTTGGAAGGAGAGGAACTTCTGGTTATACTCAGGCCTCAGAGAATTGAGAACCAAGAAAGTAGTTCCACCCTGAGAGTGTCCGATGTAGTGGAGCTTCTCTTGTCCAGTCTTCTCAAGAATGTAGTCAATGAAGGCAGGGAGATCGAGGTTACCGATTTCATCCCAACTGAACCTCCAGAAGGTCTGAAGAATACCGTCGGGGTCCAAGGACCTATGGTTTCTGGAGTAGTAGTTTCCACGGGCGTTGCCCAGCCATACGTCATAACCGGCTTCAGCCAGCAGATAAGCTATAAAGCGAAACACAATATTGAGTAATTTGATAAGGGGATATGATGAATGATGATGATGGCATGTGGTGTGTGAATTTTGTTGACTTTATAATAAGGTATATATAGACGAACATATAGAATAAGGAATAACAATATGCAAGGAAGTCCACTTACTGAAAAAATTTATAGATATCAGTTGTTACGATATGGATATGCATTGTGAATAAATGAGAAAATACATGATCATCTAGAGTTAAAAAAACGATGGATATGCTATGTCAAAGGTAATATGTGTAGAAAAGAGGTGGATTTTGAAATGACATTCCCTTTCAGATTGACATTCTTCAAAAATAATTTCGTAGAGAACTTCTTGTCCTATATTGTATCTTTCTTAGACAATTATATCACATCAAACAAAAGATTTGCGAATATATAACAAACTACACGTAACATTAAAGATTCTTAAATAAATGTGTTAAGCCGTCTCAATGATTACAAGGATTATGCAGTCAGTATGGTAATTTAAACTAAATTCTTCATAAAACTTACCTAGAGCACTACCAGGGCCTAAAACGAGGAAGTCTGCGGAAGATGACAAGAGTCCATGCATCACAAAGACGACAGGTCTCTTGACACTGGGGTCGTTGTTCTGGTCTCTGCCGTGAGGAATTCTGTGGGCCTCCAGGATATAGCCATCGGAGGTCTCGATGGTGTGGACTTCGATAGGGTAGCCATACTTGGCTACTAGGCCGGGCTGCAAAGAAAAGTGATATTAGAGACTTTGTAAGCTGAATTTTTGTCAGAGACATGCTTTTTCATTTAACGGCTACATAATTACATAATTCTTAGCAAATATTGGCATTATGCATCTTTAGCAACACGAGTAATATTTACGGCTGCTAAAAAGTATGTACATACATACCAAAGTGGTGAAGAATTACGCAATACAATCATAGAATTAACGATTGAACAAAATTATTGTGTTCTTTCTGGAATTCCCGATGATCCATAAAGTTTTCGTTTATATCGCCCTAAGCTTAGAACAATAATTTTGAAAAAAGCATTGAATTTGTGAATATGTCTGTCAAAAATATCGGACTTAAATTATTTGTGAATGGTTTTTATAATAACGCTGCTTCTTTACTAGAACCACCATCAGGATGAAAACTAGCACTGAAACTTCTTAGGGCAAACTGTTCAAAAAAATAAAGGGGCCATGCCCAAAAGCAACTTCAAAAGGGTCGAAAATATTATTTAGAAAAAATAACGAAACCTCATTGGATCCGGTATCATTTCTTTTCACTTTTTTTTTTCTTTTTTGAACAGCAATGTGTATTTGTGTTATCATAACTATATGTATCTTTTTTTATTAAATTTTAATTAAATAGCGGAGAAGAGGCGTTATTTTTTTTTTGTGCGTATGTTTTCTCTTTACGGTTCTTTACAATATTTAAGAAACTATCGCACTTTTTGCTCCCAAGTGTATTTTAGGATTAATAGAAGTATAATCATTGAATTTTTGGTCCAAAAAGTTTATTTAAAACTAAGCCATCAATTTCTTTAAATGTTTTTTTTATTGATATTATTATTACCAGATGGGATTACGTAAGTAGTGCTGCAATTGTTCATGGTGAGGTGCACTAGTTTATTATGAGCGTAGTAAGTCTAGCCTTGAAGACATTCAAATTATAATCAGATTGATAGACCGCATCGACCACTTACTTTGTCTTCAAGCTCTAGCCTTGAAGACACCTAATCGATTTTCTGTAAAAAACTTACCGCATCTAATTGCGAATCCTCCTCAATGTTGTTAGAATACCGTGATTCCGGGTTGGCCTCAAAGAAGCTTTTGACCAGATCGGCATTGGGTGCCTTTCTAGCTGAAACAGTGGCAATCGCTAACGCGACTAAAAGTGTAAATTTAAACACCATTTTGCACGCTATTGATTGATCTACTGACAATGTTTAATTGTTTACACCGTCTTTTGTAAGCAGCTTATCGCTAGGTCTTTAACTATTATCTATAGATTAGTTAGACAGCAATTATTTTTTTGTTGTTTAAGAACTTCTAAGCATGTATTACATATTTTTTTTATCTTTCTAAAGAGAACATTAAAACAAATTGAAACTCAATACATCTCCTTTAGGACAACTGACAAAAAATAAAGATTTTTTTAAGGTTTTTATTTTTTTATATTAACGTATATATCGTGGCGTTGCTTGGGGGAGGCCTATGTCCAACAGTCCAACTTATTTTCATTGGAATTTTTGTCTCTTTTAGGATAATCTAAAAAATAATAAGAAACCGGATACATATTCTATGAAACATATTCACTTTTTAGTTGTGGTACCCGTCAGCTTAACCTAAATAGTGTGTAATTCGATATTAAGGTACGTTACGTAGATAACTGCAATCATTAAAACTATTTTTACTTGCCTACATTCCTGCTTCATCATCAGTACCCTCAGTAATGTACCCTCGCTCCTTCTTCACTAAGTCTACGACTACACGTAGGTTACACGACAGTTCTTGATGCTATGAGGAATTCTGTGCCATATCTTCAAAGTTCATTATCACATGATGTCAATTTTGTATGTGGCCAATACTCGGAAGTATATTCTTTAGAACAAAGAAATAATTTTCGAAGTCTATTTACAATTAACCAAGGAATCGGTAAATATACATAAAAATACATTCGGTCGAGATTCCTCCTGTTTGAAGAAAATCGTTTTTCCTATTTATAAAAAAAAAAACTGGGCAAGTGAGAGCCAGACTCGCGCACATAGGGTTCCGTACAATCTCACCTTTGAAAACTCGAAGATTTTTCCGAATCGCAAAGATTTTTTTTTTGTGATTTAACTATAATTTTACAGTTATCAGATTCTTTCCTATACTCGTGTTGAGACCTTGCTTTATGCCAAATTTCAAGAATCTAAGTCGGAAGCACCATATGTTTGAATCCCTTGAGAGTGTAGAAATATACGTTTTTTTGCGACATAAACGGCTATATCTTGTTTTCCGTTAACTTAAAAGTTTAATGTTTTTACAACTTCAAGAGACCACAGAGCTGATTATATGATTTTAATTTCAACTTGATACCTCCACGCGTTCTCGAGATAAAGGGTCTTGACAGACAGACGGACAACAAAGTGTTCCTATAAGGTTTCCGGTCTTTCCTTTTGAAATTCGGGACACCAAAAAAAGAAGGTAAAAATACTTAAACGACAGTAAAGTTATGAATAATTTATTTTGTTGTTTTTATGCTTCCTTAACTCATTGAAAACCATGCGGGTGAAAAAAACCAGCAGTTCCATCTAATACTCGTAAATCTATTGTACGAGTAGTAACTGCAATGCGTAACAATGTGTTATTGAAATTGATGAAATCCTACTTCCTCGATTAGGCATTTTTCAAACCAAACGTTTTGTCGGCGGCTAACTGTGAGCGGGCGCAATAAGTATACAACACAGCGCAAAAACATACGACACTAAATTAAAATACTCGATGATAATAATAATCAAATAATCGATCTAATAGTCCATAGGAATATTATTAAAATATGAAAAATTAAAAATATTACAAAAAAAGATCAAACAAACTTAATAGCATAAAATCGTAAACAAAAAAGAACACCATTTATAAATATCGGTAATATAACGAAAAAATTTTCTCAGTTTGCAAAGGTTTTAGTAATCGTGGACTTCATATTATATATCACGTAGAAAATGCTGAAAATAAAAATAATATTCTGTTATTAAGCTATTATGTCCTGTGACTAAACTACTGGATGTATTCGAATAATTTTTGGTATCCAGACTTGGTACATCATGAAGGATACGCATAATTTATTGTCGGCGTCACCCTGTATTATTTTTACGCAGAATATCGCCTATTGTATTAACTTCTCGTTCACACCGAACCGGCTAGTGGCTATACGTAGTGCGTTGTCGCTAACTTTCGGTGGCCGATATTGTACTAAGCGTAGCAAACCTATTCTTTTGTTCACATAAGTGACGCATTCTACGCTATAGCGTACTGTTTGCTTGGTGAGAACCCAATCTGCAGATTGAGTCCACGTTCATACTGGGACTGACAGTGAGCATACTCCCAAGTCGGATAAAACGAGCAGGCGGAGGGGTCGAAGCCTACTGGGGCCAAGGCTTTGCTTCCGAAAGGAAAGCCCGGCCCTGGTATCTTAGGCCACGAAGGAACGGGCTGGGTTTTTAGTCAGTAAGACTCTGACACTATCTCCCGCTCCGCCCAAGGGCGGGAGATGTCATCGTATGATTTTACCCACCACCAAAAAAAAAAAAAGTCGGTTAATACGTTTAGTGTGAATGATGCCTTATACATAGTTACTTCGCAGTTAAAACTGAAAGAAAATCTTTTCAAGCAATAAAAATGAATATTAAGGAAATAGTCTTGAAGTAACACATTGTATACGGTATTTTATCGAGAACCTGCATAACGGACAAACATCATCATGTTCCATATGAGAAAAAGATTTTCTTCACCATGTTGGAAATTTGGAAACGAGTATACTATACCAAATCGAATTCCAAATAATACCTAATCGTACAACGATTTGATCGGCCACTATAAGCGGAACATCGAAATACTCAAACGTTCAATACATCGTACACTCAATAAATCGAGTGTTTGAAATATCGAATATTTGTTTGATGGAGCGTTCAAGTCGGTTCAATGCAATATGCAATGACGCTGATGATAATTTAGATGTTCGATTTATAGAGGTCGATTAATTGATGATTGATTAATTAGGCATAGTACACCCGTTAGAAACGTGTACTCGATTTACTACTATTTTGACAGCGGGAAATAGTGTCAGACTCTTACTAACTAAAAACCTACCCCGTTCCTTCGTTGCCTATCGTGCCGGGGCCGGGCCTTCCTTTCAGAAGCTGACCCATGACCCCAGCAGGCTTCGACCCTGCCTGCCTGTAGCTAGCAGGCTGGGCCTCTACGGTTGTCTGACAGCTCCTTGAAGCGCGCAGGAACAGTACGCGCCGTCGACGACTTGGGCTAGGTCCGGTATGTATATATTAGTAGATTAATTAATGAACATACATAAAGTGGCAATCAGATATCATAGCACTCGTAGTAGGCAAATATGGGTACCATCGCACTATATTGGTAGCGCATTGATATTGGTATCGAAGCACGCAGATACACGCTTGTGACGCTAGCAAGACTTATCAAGAATTTTATCTTATGAATTATAATTATCTTAAAACAATTAAGATATATTTTAAGAAGAAAAACAAATTATAATACCTATTTTTAAAATAGTTGAAATAGTTTCAGTTGCTGACTCTAAATATACTACTTTTAAGATATGACTTCTTACATGTGATCATCCCTACTTCCACGCCCTCCTCAAGAAGTTGTCAGCAAACTGTAGGGGCCCAGTAGGGTCGACACCTACTGGGGCCAAGGGTATTTTTCTGAAAGGAAGGCTCGGCCCAGGTTTAAAGGCAACTAAGGAACGGGGTGGGATTTTTAGTCTGTAAAAGTCTGACACTATCTCTTGCTCCACCCAAGGGCGGAAGATGTCATTGGATGATTTATAAAAAAAAAATCCCCCCTACTTTTACATCGACCAACAGAATTGAAATAAAACTCAATCGAAAGACCTTAGTAAGTTGAGAATGTCAATATGGCAAAAACTCTCAAAAGTGCGGAATATAACGAAAAATATTACTGTTTTTGTACCCAAAATAACAGTTTACAACGATATCGAAGTAATAAAATTATTTTATAATTTTATTTTTATGACCCCCCCCCCCCCCATAGATTTTTAAGTTAAAACTTGTTTGCTAGTTTTTTTATAGATCCTTTAGAATCTATTAAAACACTAAACACAATACTTACGGAAGATCTGTTGGGGGGATCGCATACAAATTATGTCATCATTCTTTACCTTCTGAAATTCATCACGCTGCATTTTACAAGGAGTCGAGTAATCAATTAAGGCATGAATTTAAGAATATTTATTATGAACCAAGGCTTCAGCTCTGCTGAGCTCTTACGGTTTTGGTGACATCTCTCTTTGAGGTGTAAGTCGATCAACACGCGCCTTCGAAAAGGGATTGCTCTTTACCGGACGGAAAGCTGCGGTGTTGATGCACATTAAGGCACATTTACTTTTTCCTAATATAAATCATAGTACCTACTAGAACTCTAAATTTTGTATTATTATTCAGTAGTACAAAATGCTACGGATCTTAATGGATGTCAATTCAGAACAGCTTTATGTAGTTTTGAAATTATTAGGGAAAATCTGGCACCCACCACAGAGTCTTATTTTAGGGTAAGTATGTTTAATTGGAGGTTTACATGTAGTATACTAAAATAGCATTTACATATATTTTA
Organism: Leucania comma; assembly: GCA_958295575.1. Classification (NCBI taxonomy): domain Eukaryota; kingdom Metazoa; phylum Arthropoda; class Insecta; order Lepidoptera; family Noctuidae; genus Leucania; species Leucania comma. The sequence goes on along the minus strand of OY282470.1, from coordinate 23,380,381 downwards.
TTTTATAGTTCTGTTTGAATTTAAGTTAAACAACATTTATTTTCAACCAATAAGACACCTTGTTGGAGCCCTTCAGCTTCAGTGCCACAATTAAGGTATTTCAATATAGTGCGGAAAACTCAGATACTGTGAAAATCACGTCTTGTAATACCTATCTTAACAAAGAATGATGCCAAAGTTTCTATGAAATCTGGGGCTACTTTACAATAGCCATGAGTGTGTGTGTGTGTGTGTGTGTGTGTTGGATAGGTAATTTTGGGCTGAATAAAAGTTACTGCGACACCAAGATCCAAATCATAGTCCCTCCAGGTTACTCCCTCAGGATTCACACCCTCAAAGAACCAAAAATCAAAGCATTTATTTCAAATAAACCATGTACAGACATTTTTGAATTGTAAAGAATTCAGTCACGATTACTATTTTTAACAAAAAAAAATAAATGGAAGATCTTATGCATTTAGTTTTTTTCCTATTTAGTACCAGATTTTATTAGCAGTGAACCAGTTTTAGACCTGCAGTAGGGCGTTATTTTCGTCGTCAAGATTCCTCCTATTTGTCCTTTTATTTAGCTAAAAAATCAAAGAAGTATCGTCAGCAAACAAGATCATATAATAAGCTTTTCAAATAATGAGTTAAATCATTAATATAAACTAAAATAAAAAAGGACCTAAAATTGAACCTTGGGGTACCCCACTTTTACATTTAATCCCGAAGAATTTACCTTCGTCCTCCTTTACCCAAGGCCTGTTCAGGATCACCTGTTTCTCTGATTAGAGAGACGTCCACTTAATCAATCATTCACAAATGGTAGCAACATTATGTTTAAATACGTAACATTGCGGATAACTTTTTTTGTGAGGTTGGTAAAGATACAGTCAACCGCATTATGGTCTCTTGCTTGATGGTGAAATTTAGAAGGTATGCTATCTTAATTTACTTTTAAAAAGAACGTGAACCAGAATGATTCTAGCTTTCTGGCTAGTATGAGATGACCTGTTGATGAAGTTCATACTGCTTAATATTCACTTGGATTGGTGAAAGTGATTCTTAAGTACAGGTATTAGAAATTATTATAACTACCAGTTAATTATGATAATCGTTGATTGTAAAAATGTATTAGACAACATTTTTATTAAACTAGCTGATCCAGAAAACTTTGTTCTGCCATTTAAATTATTATCAAAGAAGAAAATGAGGGTGGGATTTAAAGGATAAAAATTAAACTAAAACCTATTCTCAGACCTACCAAATATACACAAATATTTCATAAAAATCAGTTAAGCCCATTTAGAGGAGTTCAAACTCAACAAAACCAAATAAAGGGATACGGAAAGGGTTTTTTTTATTAGGTACCTCAAGTAAGATTAAAGATATAAGAGTAAAAACTAATAATCAACGTTAAGACTAGTCAGATTTCATTGGTAGGCTTTGTTTTTAACAAAGATAACGGATAAAAGGTTTTTCTTCGCCTCCAAGCCTGCTAAGCAAGCACAACCATCTTTATCTTACACGACTTAAACGAAGCCAACAACAGAGCTGTCGAATCAGTATCAGATCATTAGAGACAAATACTCGGAAGAAGACGAACAAAGAACTTATATTCAGCTGTTTTAACAAAACCGCGTAAAGCTGCCATGCCAATCTCGGCTACAGGCTGCGGACGCAGGCAAAACACATAAGGCGGCTGCACGAAGATTTCTGTGAAATCTATTCCGAACGCGGCTGTGTCTACAGGTCGCGGCAGCACTCGCAGCCGAGGCTCGGCAGCATGACTGGTTTTCAATGTAGTAGTATGGATTTTCTGTGAAAACATTCCGAATGCGGCTGTGGCTCCACGTACTGCCGCCGTATTGGCTGCATTCATCTGCAGAGGTTCAAATGGAACCTTAATGAATTGGAGGCGCTTTTTTTAGCTGTAAGTCTGATAATATTATGATTGTACTCGTAAGTCGTATGTAATCTGTTGTTTTAATATTTGTATGCCCATATCGTTGAGTTGATAAAGTCGTTGTGGTTGGTAGGTGATTTTTGCATCACTTCTAAGAAATATTGCCAGTTCAACTAAATTGCATGTGTAGACTGCTTGTATCCTTTTCAGCAGCAATGAAAAACATAATTCACGACACCTGATTTGAATTGCGTTACTGCATTGTTTACAGTGAAGCATATATGTATGGTTGCGAAGGACCCGCTGGTTGACGTACGATGGTGATCCATATGATAAAGATTTCAAGGTTTTATTCGCTATAACTATTTAACCCGTTATCACATCGTAGTCCATTTCAGGTCATTATATAGAGACTAACTTTTGCCAGCGGTTTTGGCCACGTAAATTATCCCAAGGGAACATACTCCCGGCATAAAAATTTTGGACATGGTCTACCAGTATATAAAGCGTAATCAAAATCAGTTCAACCGTTCGAGTGTGATGAAGTAAAAAACAACCGGGCAAGAGCGAGTCGGGCCTACGCACTGACGGTAACCCTTTATGTAGTACAAACTTACCTATGAAAACAGTTCAAATTGAGTTACGAAGATTTTTTCGATTTGCATTTTTTTGTGACGTAGATATAAAATTACAGTTTACAGATTTTAGCAGCTCAGAATATCTACCTATTTCAGGGTCCTAGGTCAACGGGAAATACCTTATGAATTTTGATTCCCTTGAGATTGTCGAATGTTAAAAATTCATAGATATTGTGACGTCAGTGGTCTCCACTAAGCCAGCGTTATGAATAACAGGCCAGGTTCTTTTACAAAGAGAAAGCCCCGACTCCTGTCAGGTGGATTATATCCAGATTGTTATTATTCGGATTATAAATGCATTGATGATTATTCGGATTATATATGGAGATAATGATTATTCTCTTTACACCGAATTATTTACTTATCTTCGGCGATGTTACTAAATCCGGTTTAATAACATCCCTGATTTAGATATGTAAATACAATTCGGTTACTTTACTAAAATAAATACTATCAATAACTTACAGAGGCTCATAATGTCAATAAAGACTTCGATAATTATAAAGATAGACAACAGAGATTACATTATAAAGATTATTTTAATCATACATCATCTAAGATGCCACTGTCTGATTTAGTGAAGAACATAACGATATCAGAAACATTGGATACCATTAACAAACAATGGAACATATCACTCATTCATTATCGTAAATACAACATTACAAAAGTAACTCAGGAGAATCGTTCAGTAAATAAAACGAAATCTATGTAACGGAATCCTTATTTAAAAATCTTATTATTACACTATACACAAAATCATCCAAATCATTGCCGGCTGTCAATTTCTTTCATCAGAGGAATCAAAGTTCTTTCGTAAATCTGCTCCCTCACATCTTTACCCCAGATGAAATCATAATGGTTGAACGATTCTCTTTCAACTTTGTGAACCCCAACTACGTTAGGTAAAGTATCAGCTAGGAGGAGCAGGTCTTTGTAGTGGACTTCGTTGTCGCTTTGTCCGTAATGCAGGTATACTGGTGCGGTGATCTTTTTCAAGTCGTATGCTGGGGGGTTGAGTCTTCCGTAGGTAGCCAAGTTCTGAACTGAGTTGAAGTTGTATCTACGGAAAGCGTTAAAGCGGATGGTCTGGCCGTAGTGGGCTACTTGACGGACCGAAGCACCAGCGGGGGAGTGAGCGAGGAACAGTGGTACCAAAGTCTGAAAGAGAAAAAAAATGTGTTTGCAAGCTTAGTTTATTTGAAAGTAGGTACTTTTTAAGAAGGTTGTCAATTGAATTTGTTGATATGTCTACTTTTCCAATAGAACTAAAACCATAGTCTGTAAACAAAACGAAATCGCTTTTTTTGTTAGTGATTGCTACGACTGAATCACTTTTAGTAAGCATAGTCATCAATTTGAGATACCTACATGTTGATGAGTGTTCTTCGTTACTACTGTTTCTTATGAATGATGAACAAGGTAAAGCTTTAAAAATTGCTATCACTCATTTGACAGATAAATTATAACGAGTGTTGTTCACAGACTCGCACTTGACCACCGGGTGGTAAGCGATGATGCAGTTGCTGATTCCTAGTTTATAACTATCAGGAAATACAACATACTCCTCTTCTTAGCTGTAAGCATAATGAATTTGTTCCTAAAATATTTCATGCAAATGGCTGGAATGTCCACCTTGCACTGATGACGTTTCACCGGATGTCTAGTGGTCCGATAATAGATCAGATTTTCCGTTGACAGGCTACCAACTCCCTGTCGATGCTGAAGACTTTGGAGTTATCGATCTAAAGTGAGGATCTAAAGTTAATGAAATTAAAGATACTTACAGCATTGTAGGATTCCCTATCTGTAAGACCGGATAAAATATCAGTTTCGCAGAGTGTAGCAAAGATGGCTGACGTGAGTCCATTACAAAAGTTTCTCCTAAACCAGCCTATGAAGTCATTTTGGCCGAACATTTCTGCTTGACCCATGGTGAACGCAGTTGTCTGTGGAAGAATAAAGAACATTAATTTATTTTTTTCCGGAACATGACAAATCTCAAAACCACATAATCCGTTTTAGATTTTCAAGAAATTTTGTTCTGGACCTGAGCATGGTGGAATTCTTTCAGTTAAGGCAAATGTCAAGTATGGGCCCGGGCTTTTTACTAGTTATCTATTCTTTTGATATCTATAATGATTTACGTTGCCATTAACATCTTATTTTTTATTTTTTTTTATGTTCAGGTTTTTTCCTGGTTAAACCTTTCAAAAACTTTAATTCTGCACCTGAGCATATTGGTGGAATTCTTTAAGCTAAAGCAAATTCCAAGTATCGGACTGGACTTTTTACCAGATATGTATATTCTATTGGCGTCAATATCTTTATCGTAAATTGCAAACCTTCTATTTAACCTTATATTTATCTTAACATCAATAATAATTACACACGTTGCCATTAAACATCTTAAGTTTTTCTGTACATCCTGGTTCTTTCCTCATTTATCATTATTAACGATTGTTTCAGTATTGATTCTAATCAAAAGCAACGTGACTCTATAATTGCGAAAATCTAACCTACCGATTGCCTACGTAGCAGATACACAAACTTATATAAATATCTTACTTGATAATCTTTTAATATGCTTCACGTTTCTTTACTGATTTTGCAATCTATGATAGCCAGTTATGTCTATCACGAGTTAATATAATAATAATATTCCACAACTATCACACAACGCCGTCTAGTCCCAAGCTAAGCAGAGCTTGTGTTATGAGTACTAAATAACTGATAAACATACTTATATATTTCTAAATACATACATATTATAGATAAATACATTACACAGAACAAATGATCATGCTCATCATACAAACATTTATTCTGGGTGGGAATCGAACCCTCGACCTCCGGCATAGCAATCAGGGCCACTAACCACTAGACCAACAGGCCAGTCAAGTTCAACGATAGTTGGTTGATGGAACCATAGGATTACCAACCGCCTTATGGTTTATTGCATTTGATAATACCAAATCCATAGACCAATAGAGGGAGAAAGCAAAAAGACGGTGAGAATAATAACAACTGATAATAAAAAAAGCTTCAAGAGTTGAAAAACTTACTTCAATAACACTCTCCATAGGTGCCAATGATTTGAACATAGAAACTTCGTTATTGTAGAAGTACGCAGCCGGAGCCAAGCCTTGGAAGGAGAGGAACTTCTGATTATACTGAGGCCTCAAAGAATTGAGAACCAAGAAAGTAGTTCCACCCTGAGAGTGTCCGATGTAGTGGAGCTTCTCTTGTCCAGTCTTCTCAAGAATGTAGTCAATGAAGGCAGGGAGGTCGTGGTTGCCGATCTCATCCCAGCTGAACCTCCAGAAGTTCTGGAGAGAAGCGTCGGGGTTCATAGATTTGTGCTTGCGAGAGTAGTAGTTGCCGCGGGCGTTGCCTAGCCATACGTCGTAACCGGCTTCAGCCAGCAAGTAAGCTGGGAAAAACAAAAATTCAATATACTGAAAAATCTCTATGTTCTACAAAAAAGAAGTCATTGACTTTATTAGTATTAACTTATAGGTAGATTGCCTCTTGTAACCATTTGGATGCCGATGCAACAAGTCTCCTTAAGGATTTTACACGGTCACATGGTCTTTTAAGGTGGGAAAATCATCCAATGACCCGTCCTTGGGTGAATCGGGAAATAGTATCAGACTTTTACTGACTAAAAACCCACTCCTGTTCCTTCTTTGTTTGCGTTCCAGGGTCCGGGGCTACACTTTCACATTACTCATGAGCTCAGTAGGCTTTGACCCTGCTGGGCTCCTACGGTTTGCTGACATCTTGAGGCGCGCGTGAAACAATACGCGCCGTCGACTACTTGGGCCCGGTCCGGACGGTTACCGGACAGTCAGACGAGCTACCCATTGCTCGCCGTCTGCAAACCCACGCCTACGGTGGCCGGAGGGAGTGGCCCTTACATCGACTAGACGTCCAACGAATGCAATATAATAATACTTCCTGGGTGCTGTTGGGGTATCCTAATTACTGCAGTGCCACGAACATTGTGGATACAATGTTCGTGGAACAAAGAACAGATGACTATTAAGAAGTAACCAGATTACGTGGCAGTAATATTATGAAAGCTCTATCTGAGTGACTAGACTAGATGCCTTAATAGTGAGGTATTTATTAACTGTTTGGTGTGACCAGTTTAACCGTGTTGTTAAGTTTTTTTTTTTTTAATATAACAACAGGACCTGTAAAGTCAAATTTATAAACAAACAATAAATTTACAATTAGAGAAAACGAACGGATATATCCCTCTTAAGATTATTATTCGACCTTTTTGCCAGAGATATCTTGCCAAAATATCTGTGATTGATTGATCAATCATTACAATGACCAGTGCTTTTTTAATACTTTTCGATGATAGTATTATTAGTCTGATATTTAAAGATAATTAGCTGATACTACTGATAATTTCAATTAATTTAAATGTATCTTGTGTCAAGTGAATGATTGTTTGTGTACTTGATTAATGTATTAGATGTTATTAGATATTATCTCGGCTGGTTGAATGAGTCCTTTTGCGTTCTAAAGTAAATCGTTCAAACCATAATAAAAACAGCTTTTCATGTAGTTGTGTTTAACAGCCCGACTGAACTATGTACAGTACGGCCGACGGATCTTGGCGCGTCTGAAGTTAGGCTCTGCGAACTTTAGCGCTCAAACTAAGCGCGCCAAATAAATTATTTATAAAAATATATGCTATTATCAGTGGTTAACAGCAATAACAATTGCTATTGGTATTACTTTTTCAAAAAAAATATTTTTTAACGAGTGCACAAGCGTTAAAGTTCGCAAAGCCTAACTTCAGACGCGCCAAGATTCGTCGGCCGTACTGTAATAAGCGGCACCCACTCAGGTTTTTAGTCCGTAAGAGTCTGATACTACTTCCCGCTCCGCCCAAGGGCGGGATTTGTTATTGGATGATTTTACCTACCATAAAAAATAAAACCCACTCTGAGTTGTACGTGTATACTGAAACGACAGATCTATAGCCTTCTCTTTCTCGCATATAGTACAGTTTAAAAATTCGATTTCTGAAATAAGACTCAATAAAAATTACTCCTATTTATGTGGGTTCCCATTACTGTATTATAGAGCCACTACTACCAAACTGGTTCATACAAAAGTAGACTCTAAACATCGGAATTATGGCCTATAGTGGAGTGGATGTGAGAGGACACCGGTGTCCTCTCGAACTAGGACAGGTTAACGTTTTTTTGTAGGTTTTGGAATTGTTCGAGAGAGTCGCCTCAAACCCTGAACCCAGAGGGAAACTGAAGGTACACAAATAGGTTTTAGTCAATAAGGGTGTTTTATAGTGCGAATTTCATCACGCATGCGGAATTGCTCCGCATGTACAGAGAAATGCCAAACTTATAATCTTTGGTTCACATTTCAGGGCCAGACAGAGAGCGCGGTGCAGAGAGAGGAGCCACATGGAACCAGTTTAGGTTACCGCTCGCCGCCCGCGCACCCACTGCAGCCACATAGAAGAACGAGCTAAGGCCCGCGCGAGTCCCGTGTCGAGGAGGCCGCGTCACTTTTCGCGCCCACGTGCCTACCATTGACACTCAAATTAAGTTCTTATGTTTGGATACGCGCCGGACCGGCCCCACGCTTGCGTTTGTAGTCTAGCCCCACACTCAGATTTAGGCTCAACCGCTGCGGAATAGAATGGAAACGACTTTTTGCAACGAAATGGTATATAGCATAATGAACTTTATGTTAATTGTAATAATACAAACTAATTACGAGCCATAAAAAAGTCGCGCGTCTTCCGGGGAACCCTCACGCGTTCTCGACAATAGGCGCGGGGAACAGTAGTGCGGTGCCAAGCGTTTACGGACCCTCAAGTCGCAGTCGCGCGAATTCGCTGGAGTGCGCGAGAATTCTAGCGAATTCACGCGTCATGAGGCGAAGTTGACGCTTCAATTCCATTCCATTCCGCGGCGGCAATAAATTGAGCCTTATTTGACTTATTTGCATTGGGCAAGATGTTTTATTTATTAATTTATTGGCATTGGCTCGTGCTGATAGTGCCGGCACGACTTTTCTTACTCTCATTCAAACTAAATCATTTTCAAAAAATTGATATCAACGAAAATGTTTCAAACAATTTGAAATTTGCCTGGAAACTTATTTTTCAATTTCTTTGAAATAGTGCTTTCAATCATAGAAGGCTACTATGACGCTGAGTGTACTGCTATAATACCTACTTTTAATCTAAAACATGTGCTAGTTTACGGAGACGCGGCGTGTTGGGCGGTCGTCATACATTGCCATATGTGTGTTTGCGCGTGCGATGCAATGTATGACGAACGCTCAACGCACCGCTTCTCCGTAAACAAGCACTTATGCTTTTTCATATAAAATATACTACGAAAGCCAAGCTGCGGGAAATAAATAGGTGTTCAAGAAGGAAATACCCAATTCATAAATATAAGCTTCTTAAAAGACATGTTTGATCGTGATTGATACGTGTAATTATTACTTAACATTAAACTTTGAACAACAAATTAGTACGATAAACTCATCATGCCCGCACTCCGAACGACGCAAAAAGGTCCATTCATTCAAATGAAAGATATAAATGAATTGGACGGTTCATTGTTTGAATTATCATTCATTTGATAGACTCACCAATTTATTGCTTTACATTTTTTTTTAATTATTGAAAAAATACAACTCAATATTATAAATAGTGACTGAAAAACTTATTATAAATAAAGTGAATCAATAAACGCATGCAAAGCTAAATATAAACTTTGCACAGAGTGAAAAAGCGAGGTAGATTTAAATTTAATGGTGGCTCCAACTACAAAATAAGTAGCTGCGCACTGGCATATTCACGTAATAGTGGGGGAGGGGTGGGGTAATGCGCAGCGAGTAAAGGGTGGACCAGATGGTTATAAACCTACGTTCCTCGCTGTCCGTCCGTCCGGTAACAGACCGGTCCGAGCTCAAGTCGTCTACGGCGCGCACTGTTCCCGCGCGCCTCAAGGAGTTGTCAGCAAACTGTAGGGGCCCAGCAGGGCCGAAGCCTACTGGGGCCAAAGATTATGTGAAAATGTCACCACGGGCCCTGGGAGAAAGGCAATGAATGGAAGGGTAGGTATTTAGTCGCCCCACCCAAGGGCGGGATTTATCATTGGATGATTTTACCTACCATAAAAAAAAACCAAGGTGACCTTGCTAGTTTCAATTCTTGTACACGGTGGTTATAAACCATGACCTTCAACGCCCTTGGTTGGGGGACGCGTGTTACCAACTGGGGTCATGGGTTAACTTCCGAAAGGAATGCTCGGCCCCGGCACGATAGGCTACGAAGGAACGGGGTTTTTAGTCAGTAAGAGTCTGACACTACTTCCCGCTCCGCCCAAGGGCGGGATTTGTCATTGGATGATTTTACTTACCAAAAAAAAAAAAAACCTCAGTGACTGATTAGCGAACGTGTTGGCGCGTGTTTACAACTATGTAGCCGCAACACAAACCAAACAAACCGAGATCCATGATGAACTTGGTTGGAACGCTAGTTTGCAACCGTCTGGCCCACCCTTTACAATATTCACGTCTACCGTCAAGTTCAAATGGACAGTAATGCTAGCAAAGGAGGAGGCCGACCGCATCAGGCAGAGGCAGCGGGGCGCTTGCCCCAGCCGCCGCTGGGATTCCGATCCCGATTTCCGGCCACCGTAGGCGCGGGCTTGCGGACGGCGTGCAATGGGTAGCACGCTGTCCGATCGTCCGGGAACTGACCGGACCGAGCCCAAGTCGTCGACGGCGCGTTCTGTTCCCGCGCGCCTTGAGGAGCTGTCAGCAAACCGTAGAGGCCCAGCCTGCTAGCTGCAAGCCGGCAGGATCAAAGCCTGCTGGGGTCATGGGTCAGCTTCCAAAAGGAATACCCGGCCCCGGCACGATAGGCAACGAAGGAACGAGGTAGGTTTTTAGTCAGTAAGAGTCTGATACTACTTCCCGCTCCGCCCAAGGGCGGGATTTGTCATTGGATGATTTTACCTACCATAAAAAAAAGTTCAAATGGACATAAACTTGAATGGATCCTAAATGTTGATGAAATAGGTAAAAAATTATGGAGGAAAATACTTTCTGCTGCTAGCTGAGCCTTTATGAAACTAATATATCTACACTAACATTATAAAGAGGTAAAGTAGGCTTTTTGTATTTTTTTTTTTTGTGAGGTAATCTCTGAAATTAATGCTCCAATAGATAAAATTTTTCACTGATAGAAAGCTGCTTTATTCCTGAGTGACATATACTATATTTTATGTTTGCGGGCGAAGCTACAAACAAAAGCTAGTACTATATATAGCACAATAAAAGAGAGGCCTATGTCTGCACCTGGGTAAAACAAATTGAATGGTGACCGCAATGATGCAATTAATGTAGTAACTATTTCTGTTAATTAGTTTAAACAAACACTACTTTGCTAAACTCACCTAGAGCACTACCAGGGCCTAAAACGAGGAAGTCAGCGGAAGAAGACAAGAGTCCATGCATCACAAAGACGACGGGTCTCTTGACACTGGGGTCGTTGTTCTGGTCTCTGCCGTGAGGAATCCTGTGAGCCTCCAGGATGTAGCCATCGGAGGTCTCGATGGTGTGGACTTCGATGGGATAGCCATACTTGGCTACTAGGCCGGGCTGCAAAGAAATAATGGATTACAGGACTAGTTGGTCGTCACGCTCGGTACTGTGACGCTCATTCGGGGAAGATCGGCTAAAGTCGGCCGACCTTACCCAAACGATCACGTTCACATGCTCAACTTTTAGTTTTTTCTTCTGTCATGTGAGCAGTACACACCATTTTACACTTCTGTTGCTTTGTTATTAAATTCAAAGTCATCAAAAACTTTTGTTCTAACTAAACTATCAATTTCGAATAGCGATTCTCCTTTATTGAGAGCAGTGGTCGCCGAGTGGTAAAGGCCCCGACCTACGAGTTGTAGGTCGCGGGTTCAAACCCAGCCAGGCGAATTACTTTGTGTAATTTATTTCATCACCACTGTTCTAAAAAACGGTGAAGGAAAACATCGTGAGGAAACCGGCATGTCCTAGAACCAAAAATTCGAAGACATGTGACATTCACCAATCCCCACTGGGCCGTGGATTACGGCCCATTCCCTCTCTTAGAGAGGAGGCCTGTGTCCAAGCAGTGGGAACATTAAAAGGCTGATGATGATGATGATTCTCCTTTACAAGAAAAACTTACCGCATCTAATTGCGAATCCTCTTCAATATTATTGGAATACCGTAATGCGGAGTTGACCCCAAAGAGGTCTTTAACATGGTCGGCATTGGGTGCCTTTCTAGCTGAAACAGCGGTAACCGCTAACGCGACTAAAAGTGTAAATTTAAGCACCATTTTTGCACGCTAGTGATCTACTGACAGTATATAACTGGTTTCATCGTCTTTTGTAAGCTTCTTATCGCTTCGTCATCAGATATTATCTATAGATTAGACAGCCGTGAAATTTATTTGTTTAGGAAGTGTCCTCCCTGTCTATTCATTGTTCACTCACATGTTGTTCATTACTCATTTGCATATAGCATGTATTATTGAAAATTAATATTTAAAATTTGTTAGTGCCAAAATCATATTACCTTTAACAAATTTTTTAAGCATTATCCTCTGCAGAAAAGATTTTCAGGAATGCATATCCTCTATGCAAGATAATGAAAAACCGACCCAAAACATAACCGAACTTTTTTTTTTTTTGTCTTTAAGTAAACATTTATTTTTATTTATTTTGTTTACCTACAGAGTGTCATATTCGCAGTAGCGAAAAAACTTTTAAAATAAAGATAAAAAAAACGATTGATCGTTATATTTATGAGACAGGGTTTTAAAAATGATTTTTACATTTAAAAAAAGTAAAACAATCTTTTATTATCAGGCATAAAGGCCCATAAAAATAAAATAAAAAAATACCTTTTTTTCTTATTTATTATTATTGATAGGTTCGCGCTTGACCGCTATCTCACCTGATGGAAAGCGACGATACCTTAAAATTCTAAAGAAACCTGTCTTGATTGGCGACATTAAATTCGGCGCAAGCTTGAGTCGCACGTTCCTTTTTTTCTTCTCAGTCGGTACACCCTTGTCAGAGTGGTCATGGTCATCACTGTGAATCACGATGACTGATCATCTTGGTATCACGGCGCCATTTATCGTGGACTGCAGCTTTTCGGGTACATTCGTAAACCGAGCACTTAGTTTCGACCTTGATCTGGTCTGTCCATCTCATTGGTGATCTACGACGTGGCCTGGTGCCCTCAACTTTGTCCTGCACTACGAGACAATCTATGGAGTCATTACCACGGCGAGATACATGACCGAAGAAGGTCAAAATGCGACTGCACTGTGGATGATAGGCGCTGTCTGATGCCGAGTTCTTTGAAGTCCCTTTACATCCATGCTAACTGATTATTTACTGATCGGTCCCACTGCTGGCAAAGGCTTCCTTTCATTCTTTTCTTTATTCCCGGCTCTGGGTCACTTCTTTTCATTTGAATTATGAAGACTTCCAAGACGTCTCGCCGTTATTATTTTTTTAATCTAAATTTTCCGTAGCGTGGTGTCTTAGAACTTTAGAAGGCGTACTTAGAGGCTCGTACAATACTTTATTATTTTTGTTCGTACAAATACTAGAGGAAGTGATTTTTTTTTTTTGGGTAGGTAAAATCAAAAACCTACCTTTCCATTCCTTGCCTTTGTCCCGGGGCCCGTGGTGACACTCTCGCATAACCTTTGGCCCCAGTAGGCTTCGGCCCTGCTGGACCCCTACAGTTTGCTGACAACTCCTTGAGGCGTAGAGGAAGTGATAAGAATTTAGAGGAAGTGATAAGAATATCATTATCGTATCCGAAGAACTGGTCATGGTCGCGGGGATCCGATGGATGCCAGACGCGCAGGCGGGGTTCACTTTCACATTACCTATGGCTCCAGAAGGCTTTGACCCTGCTGGGCCCCTACGGTTTGCTGACAACTCCTTGAAGCGCGCGTGGAACCCTACACCGTTGACGACTTGGGCTCGGTACGGATGGTTACAGCGACACTTGCTGGAGGCTTATGTTCAACTTTGAGCTAAAATTATGATGATGATGATGATGACACAAATGACTTATGAGTATGAATCACAAGATATAAAGAGTTATATCTTGTGATCCATACTAATATGTCTTTAGGCAAGAACAAATTTGATATAATAAGGAGAGCCTCATTATATCGATTTGTCCTTGCCTAATTATATCCCATTTTATTCTTCTTCCAAAACCACATTATCTGCTCATAATTTGCTATCAACTGGTCAATCCTATTATAAAACACAAGATAATGTGTCAGCTACGCACGCACCGTATGAAACGTGTACCTACGCCTGTTATTTAAAGGATTAACGCCAATCGGCTAAGTTCAATGACGAATCGATATTCTAATCATTTATTACGATATTATAGTAAATATTTTAAAATCCAAAATGCCAAAAGTATATATAAGTAGTAGTATAATAACACATGTAGGTAGTTAGGGTAGGGTATTTTTTGTCGATGAGTAAAAATCATCCAATGACATCCCCCGCTCTTAATCGGAGCGGGAAATAGTGTCAGACTTTTACTGACTAAAAAACCCACCCTGTTCCTTCACAGCCCCTTATACCAGGCCCAGACATTCCTTTCAGAAATCAGTCTAAGGCCCCAGCGGGCTTCGGTCCTGCTGGGCCTCTACGATTTGCTGACGACTCCTTGAGGCGCGCGGGAACAGTGCGTGCCGTCGACGACTTGGGCTCGGTCGGGATGGTTACTGGACGGTCGGAAGGCGAGCTACCCAATGATCGCCGTCCGCAAGCCCGCACCTTGTGTGGCTGGAAATCGGGATCGGAATCCCGACGGCGGCTGAGGCGTGAGGGCCGTTGGCTCACGCGTGAGACCTCCTCCTTTACTAGCATTACTGCTTCGCAAAAGGAGGCGACCGCCTGCCATCCCTCCTCGCTCCGGATCATGGCCTGTACTAAGGCCCGGCGCGAGAGATCGCTATCGCCAATCGCCCCCACAAGGACACGGCGGTGCTCTGCCCAAGCGGAGCACACCTCGACCTTGTGCTCCACCGTGTCCCCAGGACGAGAGGTTTTTTTTCTGTTTGATATATCATGGTAGGTCTCATGTTAGATTTACTACTTCTTGTGGATCGATCAGAGTTTTCAATGCAATATAGGTTTTTTTTATGGTAGATAAAATCATCCAATGACATATGTGCCAAAAGGGAAAAAAAACTAGTTTCTAAATAGTATAAATGTCAATTTTACAAAAATTTAAAATATAACGGTATCAACATCACTAGCTACTTGTGACCCTGACTAAATTTCTGAATTTATTCCGACGTCTAATTTTAGTCAAGTGATTAATTTCAACAAAAACTCCAATTTGAAAAGACACGATAAAATGTTATTTTATCAGTAATTATTTTGTGATTATTGCACATTGTGTAAATGACTCACATATTATGATTATTATAAATTATCCTTGATCATGATAAAAATTGTCTTTATTAAAAATTGTGGCCTTTATGCCGATTTTTTACCACATTATCATTTTCCTGACCTTCATCCACGTTACTTAAGGTCGGCGCAATACGTTGTCTTCTCCCATTATTCATTTTTAGGGTTCCTTACCTCAAAAGGAAAAAACGGTACCCTTGTAGGATAGCTTTGTTGTCGGTCTGTCTGTCAAGACCCTTTACCTCGAGAACGCGTGGAGGTATCCAGTTGAAATTAATATCCACTCAGCTCTGCGGTCCCTGCACCGGATTCGTGCGGAACTGACGCCCAGTATCACCACTGTGTGGTCCGCCCGGAGGACACGATGGAGCACACGGTAGAGGTGTGCTCCGCGTGGGCAGAGCACCGCCGTGTCCTCGTGGGCGATCGTTGGCGGCGATCTCTCACGCCGGGCCTTGGTACAGGCCACTTTCGTACCCGCAGTGTTTAATGCTACTAAGGGTAGTTTTCTTGTCTCATTCATTATTTTAATCGCGATAAATTGAACTGATTTAATCAAGTCAAGGGCCGTTTTCTGAGGAAGGCTCAGCCCCGGTATGATAGGCAACAGAGGAACGGGGTAGGTTTTTAGTCAGTAAGAGTCTGACACTATTTCCTACTCCGCCCAAGGGCGGGATCTATCGTTGGATGATTATTTTAACCTACCTAAAAAACCGATTTAATCAAAACTTGTGATTGAACACAATAATCTGAATTTTTCATAAGATACAATGACATTATTTTATTATATGCCATTATTTTAAATAAATAATGTTGTTTGATATCCAATATTATATTGAAAGTAGTTTACAATGATATTATTTTATTACATTCCATTATTGTAAATAAGTAATGTTTATTGATATGCTAATCAAAAACCCAGTGATTTTGAATATATGGGCAATAGAACACTATAACTTTGATTTTTATTAAAATACGGGCAGAAATTTAAGTAAATTGTTTTATTTTTCCTTATTTAAACTGTATGTTTGAGAATCATAAAATTTTAATAAAGCAAAAGAGTAAGATGAGCACGTTGAATCAAAATACTACAGTGGTAGACCCGTCAGTCGACTGGCTGTAGTAGAACCATAGATCTATATACTAACACAACACTTTCATTTAAGCAGTAGTATTACTAACACAACAATACTAACAATACTATGGACATATCATAATATATAGTCTGAAAATAAACTTATTATTATTAGTTCAGAAGCGAAATACCACTGTTTAATGACGAAATCTCGAAAAGTATAACACCTCCTTATAGGGTATCGACATCGGCTAAGATGGATTTTACGAAACTCCACCCCTTAGGGGGTAAAACAGGGGTTGGAAGTTTGTATGGAGAAACCGACTTTCACGCAAGCGAAAGCCGCTGACAGAAGCTATTATTTTATATTTGTATAAAAGAACTCGAGTTTCCTTTCGTGATCGAATCAGAAATGAAGATATCCGCAAGAGAACCAGGATTGCCGACATAGCACGTAGAATTGTGGGCTGGGCACATTGCACGCAGAACAGATGGCCGTTGGGGCCGAAAGGTTCTGGGTGGCGGCCGCGTACCGGAAGACGCAGCGTTGGAAGGCCTCCCACAAGGTGGACCGATGACCTGGTCAGGGTTGCTGGAGTCCGATGGACGCGAGACGCACAGGACCGGCCATTGTGGCGACGCTTGGGCTCCCCCAAGCGCCTATGTCCAACAGTGGACGTCTTTTGGCTGAAATGATGATGATGATGATGATGATAATATTTAAAAAAAAAAAAAAAAAAACACCCTTTCCGGACATGGATAGCTACGGTATACAAAAACTGTTAAAAACTAAATATCTATCAATGCGCTAATTTCCAGCGCACAGTTCGTATTTGGTGCAACATCAAGATACGTTAGCGGATTTGTCGCATAGTATTTTTTTTGGTAGGTAAAATCGTCCAATGACAAATCCCGCCCTTGGGTGGAGTGGGAAGTAGGGTCAGACTCCTACTGACTAAAAACCTACCCCGTTCCATAGTAGTGGCATTTTACGACTTGTAGGTCACGGGTTCAAACCCAACCAGGCGCACTACTTTGTGTAGTTTATTTCATCAACGGTGAAGGAAAACATAGTGATGAAACCGGCATGTCCAAGAACCTAAACTTCGAAGATGTGACATCAACCATCAATCCGCATTGGTCCAGCGTGGTCCATTATGGCCCATTCTCTCTTCTAGAGAGGAGGCCTAAGTTTCAGCAATAGGAACATCAAGGTATATATATAAAGGAAAGTCGTGTTAGTTACACTGTTTATTACTCAGGAACGGCTGAACCGATTTGGCTGAAAATTGGTGGGAAGGTAGCTTAGAACCAGGAGATGGACATCGGATATTTTTTTTATGTTACGTAAAACGTATACGTAAATAATCAAACTTTTTCAAGTAGTCTATAAATATCGAAAATTAGGTCTAAAGAATTTTTTTAATTATAATAAGAAAAAAGGTACTTTTTTTTCTAAAACTCGAAGTAATATATGAATGCACGAGATTAATTCCTTTATGTAAACGAGTCAATGACCTTGTAGGTAGTTGTAGTCGTCGGTAGTTGCGTCATTGAACTCGCCCAGCTGACGTTTACGTAAAGAAATTAATTTCGAGCATGCGCAAATTCATTCGAGTTTAAAAAAAGTACTTTCTTTATATTTTAATTTTATCATTACAAATCGATAGTATTTCATGTACCGAATCGAATCTCCACGGGATTAAAACGATCAAAATTTAAAGGTGTATAGAAAGGTTAAATCATAGCATCGCTATCAAGTGTTGCGGATTTTGTAAAATAAGAGATATACCGCCAAAATGATAAAAACTAAGTAAACACTTTTAACATGGGTGGAGGTATGAGTAATGAATACAGCAAATAAGTATAGAAAATCCATCTGCATTACTAATTAATACAACAAACAATCCGAAAGTTGGAAATGAGCATGACTCATGAAAACCAAAATAATTAAAGGATTATCTAAATACATAACTCAAAAGATTAAATTAGTAGTAGGTACCTACCGCTTTTTTTAAGGTGAGAAAAGAGCGAAAGAGACGTGACTCGCCTCCAGCGCGTGGACCCCTAAAATTGTACCAATTGGCACGATTTCACTTCGGTCGCGACGATTACACACATTCGGCGGCTAACGCTATTGCGCTCGCTCGACAGCACTGGCTCTTATCTTTGTCCTTGTCTATCAGTGACTACAGGTAGCGTAGATGTGTGAGTTTCGAGTCCAGGTTTTCTGATTGCGATGTCAGCGCGTAACGCATATTCTCTTATAATTATTATATTAATAGTGGGAAATCATCCAATAAATTCTTCCACTCTAGGGTGGAGCGGTGAGGGCGTGTCAGAGTTGCCTTTTGTGTTCTATGACCACTGGTTTCCCTTTCAGATATTCCCCAAGACCCTACCTCGTCATCGACCCTGCTCTCTTGCCTTGAACTCTTTGAGGCGCGCGTGAAACATTACGTGACGTTGAATGCTCGGGTTCGGTTTTGACGGTTATCGGATGATTGGACGGTGAGCTACCGTGTGAGGTTCCTCGTCGTCCGCTAGCACGTGCCTGCGGGGACTGGAAAACCTCCCAAATTTACCATGTCCGGTGAGGACCTGCGTCAAGTAGAAGACAAGAACGCCACGATGCCTATCCAGCCACTCCTCAAAAGTAATACCTAGTACTAAATTCATATTTTTTGTATGACGTAAGCGCGAGGAGTGTGCGTCGGAATTGCGTAACTTAATTCTGGCAAGCCCATTCCATTATCGGAGCGCGTGGCGTACGGCGATCCGCCTCCAATATGTACATGGAGGACATTCTACTGATATGCATAAAATATTATGTAAACGCATTTATTGTGCGTACAACTTTCGGACGTTCCATCATCGGACTACCAGACGTACGGCGTTGCGCCACCGGTACGTGGTGGACATCCCACCTATACGCACAATGCGTTTTGGGAACACTTTCATTATGCGTACAGCTAAGGAGTGGAATTCCCTGCCGGAGTCTGTGTTTGCTGATGGCTACAACCCGGGAATCTTTAAGTCAAGAGTGAATCGCCCGGGTGTCGCCACTGTGCGGAACACCCGGAGGACACGGTGGAGCATACTGTAGAGGTGTGCCCCGCCTGGGCGGAGCATCGCCGTGTCCTCGTGGGGGCAATCGGCGGCAGCGATCTCTCTCGCCGGGCCTTGGTTCAGGCCATGGTCCGTAGTGAGGAGGGATGGCAGGCGGTCGCCTCCTTCTGCGAAGCAGTAATGCTAGCAAAGGAGGAGGCCGACCGCATCAGGCAGAGGCAACGGGGCGCTCGCCCCAGCCGCCGCCGGGATTCCGATCCCGATTTCCGGCCACCGTAGGCGCGGGCTTGCGGACGGCGTGCAATGGGTAGCACGCTGTCCGATCGTCCGGTAACCGGCCGGACCGAGCCCAAGTCGTCGACGGCGCGTTCTGTTCCCGCGCGCCTCAAGGAGCTGTCAGCAAACCGAAGAGGCCCAGCCTGCTAACTGCAGGCAGGCAGGGTTGAAGCCTGCTGGGGTCAAGGGCCGTTTTCTGAGAGGAAGGCTCAGCCCCGGCACTATAGGCAACGAAGGAACGGGGTAGGTTTTTAGTCAGTAAAAGTCTGACACTACTTCCCGCTCCGCCCAAGGGCGGGATTTGTCATTGGATGATTTTACCTACCATAAAAAAAAAAAAAAAAAAAAAAAAAGTCAAGAGTGAATAGGTTTCTTCTAGGTAAGCGCGCTCCATCGTCGACCGTGAGATAGCGGTCAAGCGCAAACCTATCAATAATAAAAAACAAAAACTAAGGTTTGGAATTTCTGCCAGAGCATGTGTTTTCTAATTGCTGCGTTTCAGGTCCACTGCAACTCTATTGAACGATCCCTCTGCCCAAAGACCCTACAAAAGTGGTTTTTTAACGTACTATCAATGTCTTGGGATAATATTTTGATAAATAAAAAGGGCCTACGAATACTGGTGTATTCGTAGGAATTACGTCACATTCGTTTTTCCTCATAATATCAACAACAAATGTTTCGTTTTATATATGACGTCTAAGCATGATTAACCTAATTGTAATGACAGATTAAATAATTAATTTTATCTCTAAGTAGTAAGTACTGGATTAATTGAGATTTAGTTATACAAAAATAACTGCTAAATCACGTTAAGCTGGTGTAATTTATCACATTTTTGGGATAATATTTTAAACCCAAAAAATAACTATTTTTAAGTCATGTTTTTTCGAAACATACTTACGAGTATTTATAGATCTTAATTTTATTAACACCTAACTCCCTCAACTGTTGGCGTCGTCACCTTCCGTTTGGCGCAGGTGCTGACACGGCAAGTTCGGTCCGTACCTGTACAAGATTCGTGCGGAGACGACGCCCGGATGTCGCCACTGTGCGGAGCGTCCGGAGGACACGGTGGAGCACACAGTCGAGGTGTGCCCCGCTTGGGAAGAGCATCGCCGTGTCCTTGTGGGGGCGATCGGCGGCAGCGATCTCTCGCGCCGGGGTTTGGCTCAAGCCATGTCCGTCCGTCCGGTAACAGACCGGTCCGAGCTCAAGTCGTTTACGGCGCGCACTGTTCCCGCGCGCCTCAAGGAGTTGTCAGCAAACTGAAGGGGCCCGATAGGGCCGAAGCCTACTGGGGTCAAAGGGTATGTGAAAATGGCACCCAGGGCCCTGGGACCAAGGCGAAGAATGGAACGGGGTAGGTTTTTAGTCAGTAAGAGTCTGACACTACTTCCCGCTCCACCCAAGGGCGGGATTTGTCATTGGAAGATTTTACCTACCGAAAAAAAAAAAAAACTCCCTCAACTGTTAGGTTCACGTATGGGTTAGATTTAGGTTTATCTGTTAATTTTCTCATTCTTTATTGTACAGTATTTAGTAAACAGTGTATTTGACAATTCATGTACGTACAAAGACGAGCTTAACTTAACAATGATTTTTCTCCCAGCAAACCTTTGAATGAAAGTGAAAGATTACATTCGAGGGGAGGATCCAGTGTACAATAAAAACCACAATGAAAACCTTATGTAGGTATTTATTGTAAGTCAAGAATATTATCTAGTAGGGAGAAAGACGTGCTCTTTAATTTTCCTTTTGAAGACCTCCAGAAATGGGCTGTCCCGCAGACAGTGTGGGAGAGTTTCAGAGACGCCCTGCAGTTACAGAAAAGGAGCCATCATTTATTGGCTGGAGTGTGACGAAGGAAGAAAAGGAGGAGGAACAGGGTTTACCCCTCGGAACAAGGTACTCAAAGTGTTTTCAAAGGCATTGTTGAGCATTGGGATTGGGAGTATAGAAGAGAGATAGAATGTGGGTATCTCGCCCTCGCCGAATTGGCAGCCATCTTAAGAAAGACATGGTCGTATTGGCGGAGGCCACAAAATAAAGCCAATGCACAAATTCTGCAGTCGGTCGTTTGTTCCCAATATAAATTTATTTATTTATTTTTCAAATTCAATTTTGACATAAATATTTACTTTATTAAATATTTTATTTTTTCTACACTTTATTTTGTACCTTCGTTTACAATTATGAATATGAGGACTATGTGGATCATTTCTTTTCTTCTTTTCAGTTATTATGTCGTATGTCTGGCAATTTAAGTATTTCTGCGCCCACCCCAAATGTCCTTTCATTGGTATTGTTCATCAACTCGTTGAGCTCCTTAGTAGTCTTAAGTTGAGCTATACGAATACTGACAAATGTATGCACTGACTGGACAGATCCACTCAAATCTGCGTGGTTCCTTCCTCAAAAGACCATCTCAGACACAAGTCTGCATGGTTCTCATATGATTTGACTGTTACATAATTGCTGTATGGACTTTTAAATAAAAGAGACTTTGACCCCTGAGTTTGTTTCGGTGTTTCTTCTCAGGGTAATCAGCTAGGAAACACTGACCTCATCTAGTTTAAACTGACAAAAAAAATATATGTAAAAATGTTTTTAAAAAACCTATTAGCAAAATAAATACCATTTATCATTTGTGCAGCCATAAAAAAATAAAATTAACGTCGGGCTATATGGTCTATACTAAGTTGAGAAGACGACTTTGATGGGCAACCGAAGATGGTAGACAACCCAGTCTAAAAGTGTGCCTCTTTCTTCATTCTTCGTAACTTCGTACTCTTGGACTTCTTAATCATTGTTTTTCAAATCCTTCTATAAACATTTATAACCATTGTCTAAATCTTCGTAGCTACCATTTTTAATACACATTTACAACTAAAATAATATAAGTGAATACCTATGCGCCTAATCCAACAGACTACCTTATTTTTAAGCACATAGACCACGAAACTTCCACAGGTAAAGATGGGCATTACTTAATGACAGATATGCCATAAATGGAAAAACAAAAACATACTACCACCTCCTCCTACCCTTTTTAGGAATCCGTACCTAAAGGGTTAAAACGGGACTCTATAACTAAGACTTCGCTCTCTGTCCGTTCGTCAGTCTGTCACCAGGCTGTATCTCAAGAACCGCGATAGCTAGACCGTTAAAATTTTCACAGATGATGTATTTCTGTTGCCGCTATTACAACAAATACTAAAAACAGAAAAGAATAAATTAAGTAAGGCTCCCCTACAACAAACGTAATGTTTTGCCGTTTTTTGCTAAGGACCGACTCGCACTTGGCCGGTTTTTTAGTACTTAGAAAATCATACTACGTACGATTCGATACGTACTTAAGAAAGGGCAATAGGAAAGGTTATGCTCGAGGTTTCCTTACGTGATCGCATTAAGAATAAAGATATCCGCAAAAGAACCAAGGTTACCGACAAAGTTCGACAGGCCACATTGCTTGCAGAACGGATGGTCTTTTGGGCCGAAAGGTTCTGGAGTGGCGGCTGGGTATCGAAAGACCACAAGGTGGTTGGATGACGTGTCGCGGGAATCTAATAGATCGAGACGTACAGAACACTTAGAGAAGGCCTATGTTGAACAGTGAACGTCTTTTGGATGAAGTTATGATGATTATGGGACACGAGGATGAAAATCGTAGACTCGCTGTGTAACCGTATTCAAGACTTTAACGGGCCATTAATTGCTAACAAGTAAACAACTTATTGTTACTAGAATTTAAATACTAGAACTACATTGGACCGACGCACACGAGTAACACGCCTGACTTGTACTTAGAACGACGTCGCGAGGCTTGGATCAAGTGTAGCTCTACAGATCCAGATCGGCGCGTGTGTGTAGCACACATATGCGCAGTGTAGTTCTACGAGTACCTTAACTGGCACGTTTAGTTTCTGTGGAAAATTATAACAATGATATATCGGTCGGCGCAAAGGCCGCCGAGAAGTTTCCGTGTCCTGTATTTAATTCGCAAGTTAAACCATAAAACTATTTATGATTGGCAATCATTTTATTTATTTATTCCACACAATTAAATTTATTACTAAATTTCCCCAAGATTAGATATTTTAGGTGTCAACACCGAAGTTTCCATATTTTTATTGGTTTATTTTATTGGTTTTTATTGGTTATTATTTGTCCGATATCATAGTACGCGGGGGTCTTACTATCGCATTTTCTAGAAAACACAAGTTAAATGGCCGATTGCTAACTTGTCTGACTTTTCATGTATTGTTAGGTATAGTATTTAAGCTAACTGCTATATACACCGTTAAATTTTGGTCGTTTTAATCCCGCGGAAGGTCGATTCGGTACATGAAATACTATCGATTCGTAAAGAGAAAATTAAAAAATAAAGTACTTTTTTTTTAAACTCGAAACAATTTTCGCATGTACGAAATTAATTTCTTTAAGTAAACGAGTCAATGACCTTGTAGGTAGTTGTCGGTCGTTGTGAACTTTCGAAATTACTACTTGAAGTCCCCCAACCTTAGTTCGGTCTTCGTCATAATTATCATATTTTAAGTTCTCTTAATTATAATGATTTGATATTTATAATTACATACATATACGCATTTTACTATTATAAGTAATTTTAATAATACTAAATTCTATATAAACTATCTGTTATTTATTTATTGTGCACACCTACCACACTAGTGTTTTTTATAACCCAAGGGTTGACTAGTAGAGAATGCCTTGATGTATTAAGTCCGCCTATATACCACTACTGTGTACATGAATAAATAAAAATAACTACGTGTTATTTTCAAACATATTTCTTTATTCGCAAATGTATATTCAGTATTATTCTCTTTAATAACAAAGTATAATTACTGTTTTTCACTATTGATAATCTGCAATAAAGATTAACTAAACGGTGATAAACCTGCTATTTGTTTTGTAGAAAAAACTAATAGGATTGTCTAAGATTACAAACTGTACGATTAGGCAGACCTTAGCCACGAACTTAAGCCGTGTACGTAGCTAAGGGGCTTGATCTTACTATCACTAATTAACGGAAATCATACCATAATCTAAGACATATCAACGACTTAGGGTTGGTATTAATGATTCGCCATCAAGTTTGGTGAAGAAACGCTAATCCCACATGATAACATCAAAACATGTTATTATCTGGAATTAGCGAATAACATAGACTAGGATCATAGATCGTATGTAAATATTCAACTATTGACATGTCTGTTCCTAGAAATTTAGTTTCAAGAAAGATAAAAGAGTAAGTAACAAAATAAAATATATTATTGACTAACTACAATAATTTAATAAAATTACATGGCCAAAAAGGCTCTTATCTCAGCATAGAAAAACCAGTAAAAAAACTCAAAAGGCAATTCATTCAGGCCATATTTTTTGGATACCCTTTTGAACTTTTTATACGATTGCATCGATTCATATTTTGCAGTAAAATACAAAAAGTCCAAAAGAATTGTAAAACTGATCTGATGGATATTATATAAAGTTTCCATCTATCAATTACATCAGTTGGACTGGGTTGTTGGTTTTGTGGTTAGTAGCCCTGACTGCTATGCCGGAGGTCGTGGGTTTGATTCCAACCCAGGACAAATGTTTGTGTGATGAGCACGATAATTTTTTCTTTGCCTTGGTATAATTTATCTATATTATGTATGAATTTAGAAATATATTTATCAGTTGTCTAGTATATGCATATCAGTTGTTTAGTACTCATAACACAAGCTCTGCTTAGCTCGGGACTAGACGGCGTTGGGTGATAGCTGTTGTGGAATATTATATCGTGTAATATAACTGTTGAAAACAAAATCGTTATACAAAATATTACCATTGTTCACTGCAGGGTTCCAAACACCTAACTTATTATTTACTTTACATAAGTATCGTTTTACTCACCAACTTTATAATTATACCCACTAGGTACATGGTCTATTGGCTACCAGACAAGAAATATTATTTAAATACAAAAGACACGTCAACTCTATGAATCAATTGACTACCTGTTTACTAAACATTGTATTTCTTATTACAAACGATCTTGCTGATCAACCCTTTGTTCGAAATATAAACTCTTAAAAATGTATACAAACAATCTCTCTACTAATAAGAATGGGTGTGAGGCGCACCGCCATTTTCATAAAGTCTTTTGTAAAAACCAGATAGAGAATATTAATTACAAGCAAAGTGCGGTTCAATTAATCGATATTTAATTCAATGGTGTATCTTCGTTATTTAATTAGTATAACTTTTTATACTAACATTTTAAATAACCGATATTTTAAAAATTAACGCAGTTGTATCTAAGATTAAAAAATTCTATATCATAAATATAAAGTATTGAAAAAATTATTAAAAAAATACTCGAAAATGCATGACATTATTTTATGTCTTAAAAATATTCAAGCAAGAAATAACTTCTTAAAATTGTAGTAAATAAAAATAAATAAATAATGTAACCGGTTTGAAAAATTCTCGTATTGATTATCAAATATACGTGGAAAGGCATATTTATTAAAGGAGTCTGCCCATTTCACTATACCATGACCGTGCTAGCAACGAGTGACCCGAAAAACCATTCTTTTATATTGAAAAATATGTGATTAGATCCACTAGACTATTTCGTCACCGACAAACAACGTCGTGTGCCATGCCCGGAGTGAATCGGCACCGCTAAAATACAACTACTACTTATCACCCGTGGTTTCATCCGTGTCTTTGATTACTGCTCCACTTCTATGGATTGTAGCGTTATGTTATATAACCTATACTATTCGTCATGAACCTTACTATCCCATACAGATTTTTTCCAATCATATCGGTAATTTGACGATTACTCTCTTTAAATAAACAAAAAAGTCTGCCACTTTTTTAAAATTAAATAATATTACAGATATAATAGATGACAAACCACGGCACGTAGAATGCGATACTATGACCGCTTATGATGACCGTTATGCACGGGTATGCTACACTGTTTAAACGTTCTAGTGGGCCTAATACCTGTATCGTGTTTCTTTCCATACGTGATACGTTCCTAACACGGTCGTGGTATTTTACGGTGTACTGGACGTAGTCCTTTTAAATAATACTTTGCTATGAAAAAAATTCTGTCACAGACGGCAAAAAAGTGATGTTGTAATAATACTAAAAACTAGGAAAATAAAATCGATTAAAATGAAGAAATATATTCTCTTAGTAACGATAATAAGTCAAATGTCTCAACATATCCGATGCTTAAACGAAAATAGAGGTATAGATGTGGTAGATTTGACCACACCTACGACATGGAGAGCCATGTCTAAATACTATGGCGCTATCGAGAAGCATTGGTAAGTAGGGTTTGAAGATATACAACCTTATTTTTAGTATATACGATACCCGAAACCCGAAAAACTGTATCATGAGAAATCACAAAGTTATATGCTTGTTGTTCACACAAACACATGTTCACCGGGCTATGAGGGTGAATGAGGGGTGGTTTTACTCCCGCACCCAGCTGTGCGCTGACGTTTAATGGCTTGCCGTGACCTATTTTGTACCAAGTACTCGTGTCCAAATTATGACATGTTTTTTAATATTTTTGGTAAAAAATATAACATATTGTAAAAATTATTGGAATCGATACAGTTACTGATTCTAAAAAAAAAACATATATGCAGGTTTCGCATATACTAAAAATAATGCACACAACAATAATGCCAGAACCTAGAATTAGTAATTCACTCATTTTTTTAAATTGTTTTTATCAAAAAGTAACTTTATGCATAATTTCAAATAGAAATTTTAAATTTTTTGAATATTAATCAAGATTCCAAATTTTTTTTCCACCAAAATTAAAAAAAAAAAGTTGGTGCAAGGGGAAGCTTTCAAATAGCAGTATAAGGATGCACATACCGAAACGTGACGACACCGCCATTAGGTTATGTGTTACTAAAAAAGAGATAGCGAAATATTCCCACAATGCCCCACTTTTTGCTGGGGTCAAGGGCCGTTTTCTGAGAGGAAGGCTCAGCCCCGGTATAATAGGCAACGTAGGAACGGGGTAGGTTTTTAGTCAGTAAGAGTCTGACACTATTTCCCGCTCCGCCCAAGGGCGGGATTTGTCATTGGATGATTTTACCTACCATAAAAAAACCACGTCCCACTTTTCCTGAAACCAATATTTAAAACGGTAATTGGTTCACTAACCAAATTTGTTATTGTTTTCAGAAAAACATTTTTTTTTATTGTTACAAAAATAAGCACAGGCAAATACCCAATTGTTTAAAACAGTCACGATTATTTAATCTGCAATCAGTTTTTGCTATAAGCAGGTGTGTTGTGAGATATTGTCGCTACCAGTGTGTCTTTTAGTAAAGGCATCTCCTCTTTAGTGGACCATATTAATATACCGGTCAAAATGTCTTTCCTCTTTAGCCTTTTTTTGTAGCTTCGAGTGGTCATCCTTACAGCTAATACATTGGTATGTCCTAGAAGCCTCCCGAGATATACCTATTTCTTTAGCTCTGTGAACTTCTTCCTTCACAGTGCTCATCTCGAGTTGTGTGCTGATTGACCAATATTGTACTTAGTGACAGTGGTGTCGAACTTGTGACCTTTTTTTAATATTTTTGAGAAAAAATATGGTTGGAATCGATTCAGTTACTGATTCTTAACAAACTATATTCAGGTTTTCCATATACTAAAAATAATTTTGTATAACGTTTATAATTTGTAAGCTAGTCCTAATACTGCGTCATGTCCCGCAAATAAAATGTTTTTCTTTCTTTTCAGGAAGGTCTGTGTCAATTGCGGAGCACCGCACTTGGGGACCGCATTCCATATGGAACATTTTGGAAGCCAGGTGGGATCTATGCAGCCAGCTGTTGTGCCCACCGAGTATTTGTTGAGTCGCTGTAAGTAGGAAGTACAACTGCTATTTCCAGTTTCTAAATTATATTTTTATCGGCACTTCATCGACATCTATGACGCCATATAAGAACTAAAACACAAAATCCTGCATCGCGGTGAGACTGGTTTATATTCGAGGGTTTAGATCATCGATATAAATTAGATAGAGAGAGATAAGGTAATTGTAATGAGCAATTAATCCGCTACTTATATTTGCAGTGTCTGCTACTTATCACAAATCACGTATGCAAACCGTGATGAACTTAATATTTTTTGTTATCCGACTGCACAGCAGTGACAGCAGTGGTGGCCGAGTGGTAAGGGATCCGACTTACGAGTTGTAGATTACTGGTTCTAACCCAGCCAGGCGCATTACTTTGTGTAATATAATTTATCAGCACTGCTCTAAAAAACGGTGAAGGACAAACATCGTGAGAAAACCGGCATGTCCTAGAACCAAAAATTCGAAGACATGTGACATCCACCAATACGCACTGGGCCCGCTTGTTGGATTACGGCCCATTCCCTCTCCTAGAGACGAGGCCTGAGTTCCAGCAGTAGGAACATTATAAGGCTGATGCAATGCAATGCAATCCGACTGCAAGAAGAGACGATGATGACCAAATTCTCTACTATTTCATCTTTAGGTAATTAACCTGAATAATTACTTTTCAGTGTTAATAGTGGACTTAACGACGCTCACTGAGCTCAACCCAGAGGTGGTCTTGACCCTGGATGTGGCGTTACAATGGTCAGCCCTGAAGCACGACCCCATCGAGCCGACGCTGTTATTCTTCAGGTTCGGGTGGAAGGAGGAGGATAACCGAAAGATCAACGTGAAGACCTGCAATTGCAAGGTGCCTGGTAGGTCCAAAATATTCATAAGATTATCTTCTACCTGCGGTTTCGCCAACGTAAAAATAGGTTGCTCCGTTATTAAATCAAAACAGCAAAACATAGGTGATTCGCCTCTAAAGCGTGGAACGCTGAAATTGTGAAAATTCACATCGATCGTGACAATCACACACATTCGCCGGCTAACACTATTTCGCTTGCATGACAGCGCCGGCTCTTATCTCTGTCTTTGTCTATCAGTGACTAAAGGTAGTGTAGATGTGTGAGTTTCGAGTTCAGGATTTCTGATTGCGATGTTTGCGTGTAACGGATCTTCCCTTATATATTAATGGTTTCTCAACACAAACTTTAGACCCCCGTTTTATTAGGGGGAAAATTTTGAAAAATCCTCTCTTAGTCCCCGCCTACGTCATAGAGAACTATTGATTACAGCAGAACAAATCAATCAAAAATCTAATCGTAACATTTTCAACTTTTACGCGGACGAAGTTGCCGGTCACAGCTAGTTCATAAGATAATATGTACCTACTTACAAAAGACTAACTTTTTTTATTATTATGTATAGGCTCGCGTATGACAAATATCTCACCTGATGATAAGCGATGATGTGACCGACGATGGAGCACGCTTGCCTAGAAGCAACCTATTCACTCTTGACTTAAAGATCTCTAAGTTGTAGCTATAACCTAGTCACCATTCAGTCTGTGATTTCTGATAGCTATCAGCTTCGCTATCAGGATACACAGCCTCTGGTAGGGATTTTCACTCCAGCTGTACACATACACCCCTATTTTTTACATAGTGCACAAAAAAGTGGGGCTCAATCAGTACCCGTTACTGATCATATTTGTGTAGTCAAAAGTACAAAAACGAAATTCCAAAATTGTCCACGAAAATTTGTCATTATTGGTAAATTCATAATTGAATCATTATTTATAACAATTACTAAAAAAATACTAAGCGCAGTGTTTTTCCATTTTTATTGACATTCTTTCATTCATAAACAATAACCTGTACAATTTTTCCAGAAATTGAGTGAGATTTTGGGATATAAACAAACGCTCATAACTTTGCTGTTTATGAATATTATGCATTGAGACTTTACTTAAATAATAACAAGACCTTTTTGATTAGAATTTGTGCCAGGTTTCAAGTTTATTAACCCAAAAAAGAAAATTCTCCCATACAACCTCAAATAAAAGAAAAAATCAAATCGGGTTTTCTAGGGCAAGTTTTGAAAAACGAATAATGAGAATCTTTTTGATTTACTTGGACTGCTATTTATGCTATGATTCAAGTAAATATGGAATGACATGGCCAGGGATAAAATGCTGAAAACAAACGAATTTCTCTCTTTTCACACCCAAGTTGAATTTTCAAAAACCCCTTTAAGGGGACATCACCAAGGGAAGCCATAAGCAAAATTTTATTTTGAACCAGTATCATCTATATATAGATATGTCACCGTAAAATTATAAATAAGTACCGTTTTTTTTTTTTATGGTAGGTAAAATCGTCCAATGACAAATCCTGCCCTTGGGTGGAGCGGGAAGTAGTGTCAGACTCTTACTGACTAAAAACCTACCCCGTTCCTTCGTTGCCTATAGTGCCGGGGCTGAGCCTTCCTCTCAGAAAACGGCCCTTGACCCCAGCAGGCTTCGACCCTGCCTGCCTGCAGTTAGCAGGCTGGGCCTCTTCGGTATGCTGACAGCTCCTTGAGGCGCGCGGGAACAGAACGCGCCGTCGACGACTTGGGCTCGGTCCGGTCGGTTACCAGACAATCGGACAGCGTGCTACCCATTGCACACCGTCCGCAAGCCCGCGCCTACGGTGGCCGGAAATCGGGATCGGAATCCCGGCGGCGGCTGGGGCGAGCGCCCCGTTGCCTCTGCCTGATTCGGTCGGCCTCCTCCTTTGCTAGCATTACTGCTTCGCAGAAGGAGGCGACCGCCTGCCATCCCTCCTCACTACGGACCATGGCCTGAACCAAGGCCCGGCGAGAGAGATCGCTGCCGCCGATCGCCCCCACGAGGACACGGCGATGCTCCGCCCAGGCGGGGCACACCTCTACAGTGTGCTCCACCGTGTCCTCCGGGCGTTCCGCACAATGGCGACACCCGGGCGAATCCTCCGCACGAATCCGGAACAGGTACTTAGCGAACTTTCCGTGTTCGGTAAGCACCTGCGTCGTGCGGAAGTTGAGAACGCCGTGAGGTCTTTCCAACCACGCCTCAAGGATGGGCCTTATCGCCCCAATTGTGGCGCGCCCCGAACGAGGTTGCGATAGTCGCTGACGCCATTTCGCCATGAGATCCCGCCGGAGCTCTGTCCGCCATGCCTCGACTTGTCGTGGCAGTGGCATTTCGCCCCGGCGTTGCATCTCCATGCGCTTGTCGTGCATGTGTGCAAGGACTGTTGCCTCCAGATCCCATGGCGGTTGGCCAGCAAGGAGGGTCGCCGCCTCGCGGGATAAAAAGATTATAATCTACCTAGCGAGATTCTCAATTACTGTCGTTAGATTATAATTTACCGTAAAATTGTTAACAATCTCGCGAGATAGATTATAATCTAACAGTATTTACAATATTACGGAGACATTTATAGATTCAATACCTACAATATTTTTGCAGTAAGGGTGTCCAGCGCTGGTTAATATTGACCCACTTTAGGTAAGGCTTGCATGACTCATAATTTAACGTATCCAAGCAGGTGCTAGGTTAGGTTAGCTTGCACCTATGAATCATTTTATATTTCTAATGAAATTACGATTTTTTCACCTTGATAGCTGCCTATCTTGATCGAACCGCTCTGTACGATAATGAGTAGGTATTTTTGTTTATTTACTTGCCATTTTCCTGTTCGAAAACGTCATATTATCTGATACCTAAACTACTTCATCTTATCGTACAATTAACTTTCAGTCGCTTTGAATAATAGAGCATGCTTCCCAGGAATAAAGGTGTCGTTGCCGATACTGTAATATTTCTGTTAGGGCTGGGGGTTGTTCGAAAGATTTACCGTGGCCATGAAACGCAAGAGATACCTGAAAGCAATGGTGGAACTATAGGGTGGCAAGGCTGGCAAAATGCCACGGGCCTTCGGTATGACGGGGCCCCAATCTAAGAAGCCATGGGTTGAGAAAAAGTAACTCAATCTATTTTACAAAATTTATTAAAAGTAAAACATAACGAGACGATTTTTTTGAAGCTCCTTTCAATAAATTAGCCACGGGCGTCAGGTGATATAAGTTACGCCACTGCCTGAGAGAGAACAGGAATTTAGGCACCAAGTCTGACACTTTCTCTCGCTCCATCTATACTGGAGGACATAAAGTATTCTAGTATTAGCACCCTCACTTCACTCGTGAATTAAGCTCAAAGCTGCGTCGCTCCACTCGGGAGTTAACTTGAAGAGTCAGACTTTTGAGTGCGCATGACTAACTTTGAACTGCCATGCTCGTTTATGTCATACAAGTTGCAACCTAGTAAAAATACTCCATATACCTACTTCACATTCGAAAAATTTGAAAAAAGGGCGTCTCCATTTACGATGTTTCCAAATAAAAAAATAATTAAATGATCAATAAATAAAATATAAAAACTAATTCAAACAACAATACAAAAAGGATAATAGCACCTCTTCCAATACCTACTTATAAAACTATAAAAACAAAAAAATATATATATAATAGGCAAAAGTGGCTGTGCACCCGATTTAGCAGCATTTTTAACAAGCCAGTTTATGATTTATTTATTTATAGTTAATTAAAACGGTACATGCCCACTTACATTAATTAACATAGAATTGTGAAAAACATAACAAATAATAATAATACATAATATTGGTAATTGCATGGAATTTTAGATTATGAATTGATTTTTATATTCTATTAAAATTGTTTCAATAATACATCATTTAAAATTAATAATACAACATAGAACACAATGATACACATTAACATGGAACAGTGGACACCCTTGCATACTGTCTCTCACAGAACACCAGACAAGCACGAATTATTTTATTCCATTCGTCCGCAAACACATCACATTCAGGGTCGGCATTCAGGAGGGCGTTAAGCATTTTTAGAGTGCGACATACTGGGGATTCGGCTCTAGCGACAGTTCTAGATGGCTGTGGCGCAAATAAATTGTGACGATATATTAATGCACCTATTTGGCGCAGCCGTGAGGCATATTCTTGTTGCTGTTGATTTTTTATTTTTTTATTTTTTTTATTTTTAATTATTATTTTTTATTTATGTTTAAGTTTTAAAACTTGTATTGTGCTTCATTGCAGGCCAAATAAACGTGTTTTCTTTCTTTCTTTTCTTTTATATATGATATGTGCTTGTCTACATAGTGTGCGTTTAATGCATGTTTAAAATTTGGATACAAACAATTGGATAATCTCAAGTGGTAATAATATAAAATTTTACACAGCACCCCGTAAAAGAATTATGTGGGTAGATCTGAATCGAGGTTGATCTAATTTGTCCCTATTTCTAGTATTCAAATTGTGGATTCCCTTTTAGAAATTTTCCAGGGCCCTAGCAGGCATTAGCTTTACTAGGCCCCTACGGTTTTGCTGACATTTCTTTAAAGCGCATAGACGCGCCGTCGACGATTCGCGCTCGAACTTCACCGGACTGCCAGAAGACGAGCTATGGCTCGTCATCCGCAAGGCCGTGCTTATGATGGTCGGCAATCGCCCCGGGTCTCCCGACGCCCGGGCCGTTTCTGGAGCGTGGGATATCCGTTCCTTCACGGTTGCAGTCTTCTCCTTCGCTAGCATTACTGCTTCGCAGAAGAAGGCAAATACATTACATTCCTAGCTTCGGACCAACACCGGAGTCCCTCAGGGGTCTGTTCTCTCTGCAGCTCTCTTCCTGCAGCATATCAACGGTATACTGACGCCCGGCATCTATGGGTATGCAGATAGCTCAGTTGTGGAATAGAAAGATGCCTGCCAAGTACTCGGGCATGCAAGAGACTAATCTAGTCCAAAAGAGGAGGCTATGGTAGAGCGTACGAGTCAATGGTGGTATCCAACTAGGGTTGCCTTTTTATTTAGTTAGGTTGTACTTTTTACAGGTAATTGCACTCTATACTTTATGAGAACCATAAAATACTTGAAAATACTTTATTTGGCATGATTTGATTTGGATTTTGAAAACTTTACTCGCAAGTATTCTCTAAAAAAAAAATGTCTATTTCCACCACTTCAGCATTCAAAGAAAGAGTATTCTCTGTGATGAATACAAATCTTATAAACCCGTAATTTCTTTCCCAGGACTAAGCTTCGAGCTAGCAGAATGGATAGCAGCAAACTTAAGCCGCGTAATTGGCGTCGCCACTGACACTCCGACCTTCGAGTCGGAACAGACCAGGGAGTTCTCCAGCAGAACCGTCGCCAAAGTTCTGGGGAGAAGCGGCATCTACATGATCGAAAATGTGTATTACAGGAAGAAAATACCAGGTGGGATTCAAACTTCTTTTTTATAAGTGAGTTAACTTGCATAGGTAGGTATACGACATTTATTTTTAGTATATCCGAATCAGTAGACATCCTTCGGCTGAAATGATGATGATGATATCCGAAACACGTGTCTAGTATTGTTATGTAAAGAATCCATGTACAAAATTTTATAGCTATATCATGAAAAATCACAAAGTTATAAGCTTATTAAGCTACCTGGTTCTCTGCACAAATACGTGGTCACTGGACCATCAGGTTGACTGAGGGGTTGTTTTTCTCCCGTACCCAGCTGTGCGCTGGCTCTAATGCCCGCTATGACCTGCCGTGACCTGTGCTGTACTTAGTGTCGGCTCTGTCCAACTTGTGACCTTTTTTAAATATTTTTGGGAAAAAATCTAACACGGTGTAAAAATTATTGGAATCGAATCAGCTACTAATTCTGAAACTATATTCAGGCTTCGCATACCTATACTAAAACTAATGTTGTATATTTTTTGAAATACTAGTGCTTGACTGCGATCCCTCCTGATGGTAAGCTGCAATGCCAACGTTAATGGTGAAGTGCACTACTTTGTTAGAGCCTTTTCACTCTATCCTTGAAGAGTGAAGACACATAAATTATCATCGGACGGAAAGACCGCAGCAGGCAAATTATTCCAGTTTTTTTCATGTCTCGCAGTAGGTACATAGGTACCTATTTTACCGACACACAGCTTTAACTTTAAAATAATAACCAGTATCGCCTTTTGAAATCTCAAGGTAGGTTACCTAATCTAACCTTTATGAGTCAAGGGATGATAGTTCATTCAACCTAGCACTTAGGTATAGAACTACCAACGTCTAATAAATTAATTAATAAATGTACCTAACTGACACAGTCATCATATTTATCTACATAGAGCCACGGATTCGCAGATACTGATAACACACTAATAGTAAAAAGCCGAATGTTTATACTATGCGTTCCAAATAAGAATAGGAAAGCCAATAACCTTGATCTGTCAATGGTTGAGTGAAAAGTACGATTTGCAAAAAACCTTATTTGCGTATCAATAAAGGGTTTTTTTTGCTTTGTATTACGAACTACGAAGTCTTAGCTAAGTCTAGGTGAAGTAAAAACGTTATTGTTTAATAAAAATTAGCTATATATATTGTGTCAAAATTACCTAAAAAAAATAACTATTTTCATTCTTAGGAACAATGCGCCTTCTTCTTCCATTTGCTACTAATCAGACACTTCACACAGTCACGCAGAGATGAGCAAAATTTAAGAACTGGATTCTAATAAAACACGATTCGTAAATAAACTGAATTTAAAAAAAAATCTTTTTTTGCTCGCCGTACCCAAGTTCTTCAATTTGACAGATCGACGTGACGTCACAACATGGCAATCGATCCTATTCTCATTTGGACCGCATTGTATATAGGTATGTGTGTGAGTGTAGGTAAATTGGTTAAGCTTGAACGAACTCGTCTAATGATTTCTCCAGCTCTAAAACGGAGCGGGAGTATGTGTCAGACTTTTACTGACTACAACCGCACCTATGTTCCTTCTTTGCCGTTTGCGTTCTAGGACTACGGGTTTCCTTCTCAGAAGTCAACCCATAATAACCCAGTAGGCTTCGGCCCTGCCCATATTTCCGCAGTCCAGGACTGCGGAACACATTGATCTGCACAAGTTTTATGTTGTTTACAACATTAAAATTTGTGCTGGTCAATGTGTGGGTAGGTACTTCCTACAACCTTTATCGCAGTCTGCTGCGTAGATCAAAGATAAAAATAGGTTGTCAATTAGATCACTATCAAAACAAAAGATTTAAAGGTATGTGACTTACTTTTGCCCGCTGCTTGAAAGTAGATAATGATCCTAAGGAGTTAATTTTTATTCCAAAATATAGTCTGCTGTATGCTGGGTGCACCATAATCGTAGCGGTTCCCTCTTTGAGGAGTGGTTGGAGAAACGTTACGGTGTCCTCACTTTCCGCATGACGCAAATCCTCACTGGACATGGTAAATTTGGAAGTTTCCTGCTCCAGATTCAGGTGGAAGAAACACCCAGGTATCACCATTTTGCGGACCGCCTAGAGGACACGATGGAGCATACGGTGGAGATATGCCCCGCTTGAGCAGAACACCACCGTGGCCTCGTTTATGCCTTGGTCTAGAGCGAAGGGGAATAGGCGGCAGTCGCCTCCTTCTGCGAAGCGTTGCTAGCGAAAAAGGCGGCTACACACGTGAGAGGACGTACGTCCCCACGCCCCAGCCGCTAGGACCCAAACTTCCAGCCACCGTAGGCTGGAGCTTGCGATCTACGAGCCATGGGTAGCTCGCCGTACGGCCGTGCGGTAACTGTCTGAACCAAATCATAGGCTGTGGTTCCAAAACTCAAAGGCAGCAACCAGCGTGTTTTTAGTCAGTAAAGCGTGTTTTTAGTCAGTAAAGCATGGTTTTAGTCAGTCTGAAACGCTCCCTCGCTCCAACCTAAAGCAGGAAAAAATTTATTGGATGATTTCTTAACTAAACTTGGTTCTTTAACAATAACCGCTATCATTTTTCTTATCAAATCTAAGTATTTCATTTTGATTCCAGAACAAGGTTGCTTGGCAATCACAATGCCTCTCAAGCTCCTGAACGCGGGCTACGCGCCAACACGCCTCACAGCCTTCTGCCCGACTACCAGAACAGACCTGTCCGTGGTTATGGGTCTTATGAAGATCGTCCCCCAAGACTCGACTCCTAACAGTCGCCTGTATGACGTTAATTTGGACGAAATATTGAACTAAAAGAATAATGGTTTTATAGAAAAATGCGGGACTAATTTGTATCCGTATTCTCACATTAAGGTTTAGTTGGAAACAAACTTCAGGCATCTATCACGTATTTGTCTGGTATTTTTGTTAAACTGAACCTATTTTGACATCTCCCCCAAAAGTGAAAAAATTTTTCGGAAGAAGTGTTTTTGTAATTGTTAATTAAGTTATTTGTGAAACTTTTCAACAATGTATTTGCATTGTGTAATCAGTTCAAGATCACAGTATCAGACGGTCGCTAGATATAATAAGAAATACCTACTTAGGTAATAATATTTATATTACATTTTTTTTTTACTAAAAGTTTACTCAAAAATACTTTGTTACTTACGACTATGCATTGGAGGTATCAATTTGCGTAACCGTGAGACTTCCGTCGGAGATCTTTTTTTTTTAATCTTACGGTTTTACATACCTACATGTGCCAAATATATTGTGGTCTAAGGTATAGGTAAAATGTATTGTGGATAGCTGGTGAAGTTTTTAAAAAACGTATAAGATAATTTGAACCATTTCCTATGGCAACACGGTTCGATTGAGACCCGAAAATCGGTTACTGCGCATTCAAGGTCGACCGCCTGATGATTCAACTTGTGTGACGCGTACCTACCTAACTTTATAATTCTGTTCTTAGACACCTAAGGATTTACCTAACATTATATTCTCATTGTAAAAAAGGCCCAAGGTGTTAGGTCCTATGGGTCCGCCTTTGTACAGTATTAGATGAATAGTTTTAATAAATAAATGTGCTCCTTTCTTTTCAACGTTGTAAATACGACTGCCTAGCATTTTAAAATATCGTTTTGTAAGTTTTGTTCTATGCGAAAGCTGTGCATGTGGTGCGAGATGTTGCAAAGCTGGCAGATTATTTCCACCAAATGCGGAGAGATTTGAGCTTTGTGTAGCAGATGTGAGCTGCGAGAGAAGAGGCGCGGGGAGAAGGCGGTGTGCGGGGTGCGACCGACTAAGACACTTGTCCGCTCTGTCGCGCCGCTTGTTCGCTCGCCGTACAAAATTCTATAGAAAAATAAGACATCTCTCCTCTCCGCTTGACCCTTTGCCACTAAAGCTAAGCGGAGAAGAGATGGGAAATAACGCAATCGGATTGGTTTATTCAAACACATCTCATCTCCTCTCCGCTTTGGTAAATACCGGGCCTTACTGCGGAGCACACGTTTGTGGTTCTACGTAGTGGTAACATTTTAATAGGTCGTGGTAATTCCTCTTGTCCATGGCTAGCATGTGCGAGTGTGGGCGATGAGATTGTGTGTGACAATTAATTTAAAAATAAAACAATCAATGAATAAATAAGCTTTATTTTTGGCCAAACTATTACATTGCGTAAACCTTTACACATCTATTGAAATAAAATCAGTACTAAATGTAACAAATTAAATCCATAATAAAATATAGCACAAACTAATGTAGGTTCAATTTTGGACCCGATATTTGGGTAAAAATCTATTAAATTTTTGGGAATATACAAGTAAATATTGGGTCCGTCTACTGAACGATAAAATGCAAAGTATGTAGTATATTTAAAAAAGGGGAATAATAATTATATCTAAAAATTTATAAAAGGGAAGCCTTATTTTTAGGGGAAGAGCACCCAGCTTTAGTACTGAAGCACCCTATATCTTTTCACGCTAAGCAATACCTTGTTCGATATTAAATGCTGATAGCAGCTCTTCTGCCCTATTTCTGGCCGTAGCAATTGGTTATTCAACCGACATAGAGTCAGCGCAGACGGGGCGACAATATAATATCTTGCAAGTTCTACGTTGCGTTTGTTCCCTGCGGGGACACTCGAGCAAACACCAACATACCAATCACATCAGAAAATACACCCCCTCCCTCTCCACCCTTTCAGAATTTCCAGGGAGGTTTTTAAATTGATTAATAATATTCTGAATGTTGTAATGTCATAATTCTGATTACGATAGTAACGTGACATTCGCTAGGTCCACCGGCTAAAGCTCGAATATGTCTGCGCAAGCGCCGCTCAGTCTCCGCCGACCCATAGACTACATATACCATAGCTCTATACATACACAGATGTCACATATATGCGACAAGCCTAATCACTAATTTATATGACTGATTTAGACGATATTGAGTGGTACTTGGCAGTATAGTTTCTATTAAAATCGCATTCCAAGCCATTTCAATCCGATTGTAAGCGTATTATTGGCGGATCTTTTCAATCAGTAATCATTACTTCAATGTAGGGAACAAACCAATATCTGACAATTTTTTGATAGTTAAAAATGTACTTTATTTCAAACATCTTAACGCCTAATTTACTATATTAGGGGAACATACATAATACTTTTCTTTTAATATATTATTATTATTGCCATGGTTTCACTGGCACTGCTCATATAATATTAGGAAGCTATATGTGAAATATTAAAAATAGATTCTTCTTTGAATTGGTGCACCTATACCCTTATATATTTTTATAATACTATATTTTGGTACTTACATGATTTTCTATAGAACTGTCACCTTTATTTTAATTAAAGGTTATATTAAAAGAAATGTATAAAAGATAAAATGAGACAATAACTATTTAAAACTACTTTAAAGTTTGGCAACCCTATTCTGATTACTCTGTGGCAGTTGAGAATTAAAAAAAAAAGACAAACAAGCTGCACAGCCTGTTATTAGTTTTCAAAAAAATAAAATACATCATCGACAATTTCCGTTTTATTTAAAATTAAAATAAAAGTATACATTGATACATTTTGGAATCGGACCTTTTTAACACCAAATTAATAGCAACACTGAGCAGTATTATTGTTTTCATACAACCCTTTGCAGGATGACTAAAAAATAGATAAGACATCCACAATTTATATCCTTATACAAAATTTTGTTATACATCGATAATACTGCGCAAATATCATTTCATTCAATCAGAATAGAGTCTTATTATCTATAGTTTATTGGTATTTATAATCTACGAAAACTAATGACATCAAAATCGTTAGCTTGGCCCAAAAATGCTTTCAGGAATGCCGGTGTAAGCATACAGTGCCGACGAAAGGTTACCAGTGAACTGACCTACGATCTAGGGTAACCGCAAGTTACCCAGACGAATTGCATTGACCACAACTAAAATAATAAGCTAATTACAATCTAAATAATAATATTGCTACATCTTTTTTTTAATTTGTAATAAGTATATGAAAAATTATGGAAATACATTGCATTTTTTTTTGTTTGTTTCATATTCTAATCATCACTTATAAATAGAAACTGTAGTGTAACTGGCAACATCGGTTTATCATGGAAAAAATGGGTGATTGATGCGAGACGCGCAGGATCGTTCATTGTGGCGACATTTGGGGAGGCCTATGGCCAACAGTGCAACAGTCTTTGGGCTGAAATGTGTCTGTTTTGTCCAAATCGCACGGAGAACTAACAGTGCGATGCAAAATTTCGTAGTTTAGTTCATATGGGGCACCATAGATGTCGCTACAGCAGGATTGGAATGAGGATGCAATTTATATTTTTTTACAGTTTTCTAGTTTGCTTGAGAAGTTCTTAGTAACTCCATGGTAGACCAATGTGCAGTTGATGTTATAAATTCTAAAAAAATCTATGTTATTACATTATAAATCGGTAAGTATAATATCTAAAATTGATTTTCATTATTATCGAGTTCTGACAAGTTTTTATCACTGGATAGCCAACTTTAGTACAAGTCTGAAAGTACATACAATAAGAAATAAAATCATCACGATTATATAATCACATAATTACATTTTTTTTTATGTATAGGTAGGTAATTACTAATGACTCGACTTCGTCAAAAAGCTTGAGGAGTACGATCGAAAAAGATATTTTCGAAAAAGCTTTCTTATAAAACTTTTTTTTTTTCTATGAGTACATAAAAAAGTTTTCATTACACACACACGATTCATATGCGATTTATATTTGTACATTCATTTGTATGAAAAAGTATGAAAATATACTTCTTTATGTCATGATAATATCGCAATTTAACGCAATATGAGTGTGAGACATCTACTTCCGACTACTGAATATCACTTCAAGATTTATATTATTTCTTAACCTTTTATCTTGATATATCTGACAAACACTCTCGCATTTATTCCGCCTGGATGGCATATCCACCACCAAAATACTCAACCTCATCAGCTTCTATCACATATGGGGATTGAGGAACTAAACGAGATGGAGTCGCGAACACACGACCATGGCGAATAGGACACGAAAACACTCGTCGGATTTCGATAAAGGGTTAATGAAATTATCATGATTGTAATTTCTATCGCATTCCTGATACCTGTTTGACGAAGCGTTTACACTAATTTGTCAATACGTTTTTTCTCAGTCAGCCACCATTCTCGACACTTACAACTGGATCAGGCTCGCGGAGACCACTGCATTAATAAAAACTGTGCGTTTTGTAATATCATCCAATCATTTTGTTACTATATTCAAAGCTCTTGGCATTTGAGTGGAAAACACCCCTATTTTATCGATGAAGGCATTTTAGTTACATTAACATCACTAATTTTCGCGCCGAATTTGACTTACAATATTAGATTCGCGAGCACTCGAAAAACATAAAGATACTGTAAAGTTGTATCACTTTAGCCCTCAGGTCCAGGTCCAGCTCGTTAACCAATAGAAACACAGTAAACACTGTTCCGTGTTCCTATTGGTTTAAACTTGGGGCAAAGTTATACCCAAGGGGCAAAGTGACCCGATTTTATTGCTTTTACGCGTCATTTCCCACAGATAATACCAGAGCGTTCTAACCGATACTTATGGCACAGAGTAATCTAAGAACAGAGCCCAACCCAGTCGGTCTTTTCATAAAAATAAAACAGCCAAGCTTAATCCTTCCAATCTTTTTTGATGTCGAAACACCATTCCCATTGGAGATGCACGTTTTTGTCGTCGTCGGTAAAGAGGCTGTTGACGGAGTACGAACCTCGGGCGACCATACCGGAGGGGGCGTCTTCGGGAGGCGTCGTGTACGACTGGATCTCGGTTTTTGGCGGGTACGAGCCGACCATGTGGGTCATTTTGTCGACTGTAAATGAGAAAGATATGTTTTAATTTGTGATACAATATTTTTCAGATAAGACTTTGAAAATTAGTTTTGTTCAAAGGTTTGTTTTAGTTCGTAGTTGGTTGATATAAATAACATCAGGCATATGAATCACTTAACATAGGCAACTCAAAGTTCGCTAAACATAAAAAGAGATCGAAAACCAACACAGATAAGTAAGTACCTATCTCAAAAACATTGAGGATTCGTGTTAAACATCAAAAGTCACAGTATGAAACCACAGATACATTGGGCGACAAAATGTCCCCCAAGAGAACGCGCACTGCATAATTTACTTGTCGCTGCAACATTGCCCAAGGTCCCGCAACTTGCGTCCCAACATTTTACAACGAATTCACGAAAGAAAAATATTAAAATAAAATGCCAGACAACTACGTGGTAGTTGCCTGGTTTTTTACTTAACCAATGAGGTTCAGTTAAGCGAGTATACGGTTGAAAATGGTTTATATACCCAGTTATTAGTGTTAGGAGTAGGGTAAATAATTACATATTATATTATGTTTATGTATGGTAAATAATAAATAAATATGTGTTCCGGTTAGAAAATAAAACAAATTGAACAAATACATAATAATGATAAATAGGTCAATCTAAAGCTACCGACGCACACGTATAACACGCCTGATTTGTACATAATATGTAGAACGATATCGCGTGGCGTGGATCAAGTGTAGCTTTACAAGTCTAGTTTCCATATAAAATGTATGGAGACCGACGCGCCCAGATCGGCGTGTGTGGCACACGTGTGCTTAGTGTAGTTCTACCTTAATCGTGCGTCATTCCATGCGCAACAATCAAAACTGGCAAATTTGACATCGTTGCGTTTCATGTGGGGAGACCTGTTTCCCTAATGTATCTGAGGCTCTTTTACAGTCAGCACACGTTACAATATACAATCATTCATCAATCAGGAACAAGACTACATTAAAATGCCATCACACCTAGTCATAATATTGAATACAATACACAACGACATTGAGTGTACAAGGAATCTTCGATGCAGTGTGAATAAAAATCGGATACGTACCGGGCACTGAGGAGGGCGCGTGAAAAAATATAAAGTGCAATCAGATTGAGATAAAGTGTGTAAATAAATAATGGGCCTAAAACACGAGAACATTTTTCTGAAGACTAAATTTCGGACTAAAATGTCGCAATTCGTTACAAAAGGTCAGTGATTAAAGTGTCAACAGGGGGCTTGCTCTCGAGTTTATTTCCGTTCGGTCGACGTTGGAATTGTGACTTTAGGTACTCTTGAATTCGATGCTAGCGCCAAATTGGTTTAAAATTGCGTGACCACACGCCAAGCCCAACCCCACCCCCATTTTACTTAGTTTCCCAAAAAGGTCACGCAATTTGGCCCTAGCATCGAATTCAAGAGTACCTAAAGTCACAATTCCAATGTCGATCAATTGGAATTAAACTCGAGAGTAAGCCCCCTGAACCGAGTGTCGAATGGTCTCTTGTCAATAGCCCATTATTAATAATATATAATTAATACCAGGGTTGTTATGGAGCTCCATATAACCGTAATTTAACCTATCGGATATCCGAAATAAAAAACAATAACCGTAACCGATATAAAAGTTTCAGATATTTTCGAATAAAGGCAGATTCTAACATCCGTATTTATAAATAAGTAAAACTAATTACTTGAGTAATTTTTATTCTATAGTTAAGAAAAATTTAAATTTTTAATTAAGATTTTTATCCTCAAATAAGAAATTACTTAGCAACAAGTAATTACTTCTTTATAAATATGGGTGTTAATACGACCAAGTTTCTGTTCGTTTTGCCGGCGAAACTAATGATAACCTAGACTAGAAATAAAAGTCACTACAATACGCGGCATGTACCTAAGTTGAACCAAAATGGCGATCGACCTTCAAAGCGCAGTAACAGATTTTCGGCTCTCAATCCGGCACAGCGGGGGGCTGCGCGTAACCATAGCAACGACGGCCATTTTAGTTCAAATTATTTGCGGCGTACTTTATCTACTATTTATATTTTGCTTTCATAATTTTAAAATACTATATCCGGATATTCCAAAATAATCATATCCATAACAATCCTGA
The DNA here is from genome assembly GCA_958295575.1 of Leucania comma. Classification (NCBI taxonomy): domain Eukaryota; kingdom Metazoa; phylum Arthropoda; class Insecta; order Lepidoptera; family Noctuidae; genus Leucania; species Leucania comma. The sequence continues at coordinate 23,335,670 of OY282470.1, read as the reverse complement.
TTAATACTCATTTGAAGATCGTATTCTTGATCGATGCAAAGTGATAAGTCTAAATTAAAAAAAAAAAAACAGACGGATATACTAACTTATGTAGAGTTCAATCCAAAAATTCACATTTAATGTGAATTTTTGGATTGAACTCTACATAGTATCGCTCTAAAATACGGGCGTCCATTATCGTGAAATAAATCAAGATCAATCATTTGAGAAATCTAAATCTCTAATCCATGGCAAATCTAAAAATCTTCCAGTGTATACTAACACAACATGTTTTAGTAAATCCAACATAATAAAGTTAAAGCAATAAATCTCCAGATGTTGTAGAGAAAAACAAGCCCAATCCGTTTCAAAAACATTCTGGAGTAATAAAAATAATTTTATGGAGCACTTGTTTCTGCTAGCGACTTCGCACGTGTTGTAGTACAAAATTATCTTCAAGAGTGTCCTTCCGCACTCTCATCATTTCATCTAAAGCAATCCAACGTGATGTTTGATGTAGAGGCAACGCGAAAAAAGAGAGGTAACGACTGAAAACTGTATTGGCATTCGATGATTCCGATTTTACTCGAATATTCACAAATATTGTTCCAGGAAGTACGTTTTTTTTTGTCATCATTCAGAATCTCGATTAAGAGCCAAATTCACCAATAAACTAATCGCGATTCGTTCAAACAAAACGCAGTTTGAGCGACTAATCGAGGTTATAGCTTCATTTTGCGTTTCACCTCGATGAATTAAACCTAGTTTACGCTAAACTCAGTTTCAATTCTTTTGTTGTCGCCATGTTTACGCTACGCTATGTGTACGCGCGCTATGTGTGTGTGTGTGTGTGTGTGTATGTGTGTGTGTGTGTGTGTGTGTATATGTGTGTGTATATATATGTGTGTGTGTGTGTATATATGTGTGTGTGTGTGTGTGTGTGTGTGTGTGTGTGTGTGTGTGTGTGTGTGTGTATGTGTACGCTATGTGTAAACTAGATTACGCTGAGCTCAGTTTAGTTGAACTAAGTTTTTATATTGAATGATGAAATCAGCCCTAAATGTGCAAAGCTTCTATAGACCTACTTTTTTATATTTTTAACCCGCGACGGAAAAGATGGGTGTTATGAGTTTTACGTGTCTGCCCGTCTGTGTGTCTGTCCGTGCCACCGTAACACCTACACGAATGAATCGATTTGATGCAATTTGTAATATATGAGTACATTGTGGAGGGCCAAACTTCACATAAAAAAGCAGATTTTCAAGAGTCTTTACTGGATTAGTTTTACACAAATGTTTTGGTTTCTATAGAAGCCTAGATAATATCCACAAGATATCTGTGTATCAAAAATATCTGGAGAAAGATGTGTAATAACATCATAATCATGTAATTGACTGGTTGTATGAAAATGTACCTCGGGTTGGCCTCTCTAAAAGGAACATACAATACAATACAATAGAATACAACACAATAAACTTTATTGTACACCAAAATATATAGTAACAATTTACAGGAACATACTTCCGGATATAGAGTACATACTTGCCTCTGCCAGTGGCTTCGCGTGAATGTTGGTTATTGCGAACATGATGTCGAAGATGAAAACAGATAAAGTGTGCCTATGTCCTTGGAGTTCAAGCTTCCTCCGAACAATTTTCATCAAAATCGGTTCAGTATTTTAACTCTGCGTATCAGACAGACAGTTACTTTCACATTTATAATATTGACACGGATTTTATGGCTTATTCTAGGTCAGGATTCACACGTATGCCAACTATCTACCAAATCCGTTCAGTAGTTTGAGCTTGAAAATGTAACATACATACAAAGTTTCACCTTTATAATATTAGTGTGACCATGAAATTGAATAAGACAGTCGAATAGCTTGTTAACTTAACTGGTAGAGAATCACCAATTACTTCTCCCGTTCTTTGTGGAGTGAGAGGGCATGAAAACTTTTACTGACTATAGCCCACCTATGTTCCCTCAGTTGCCGTTTGCTTTCCAGGGTCACGGTAACTCTGGACCAATATTTAAGACATGCGTGAATAGGCTACATTTAGGCAAGCGGAGTCCACCGTCGACCATATCGCCTATCCCTATTAACATTGTCGGATGTGAAAATCGGCAACTTTACAGGAGAGCGAGTCAAAGTTTGAAATTTTGATATTTTTTTTAATTCATGACATCACTGACTGACTTAAGCTATGGTCTATGACGTTTGGGTCACTACGTTCGGATACGGTATCCGAATTGGCACATTTAAAATATTTTTATCCGAATTTGGCAGTGTCCGAATAGACAGTAACACACCAAAAGACAAAAAGTTTTAAATGTGCCTATTTGGATACTGTGCCCGAACATAAAAGTGTCCCTCAGCCTTATTTTCTACATTCACACGCGAGCGAAACCGCTGGTAGAATCTAGTCAGTTAAGTAAACTTGGAGTACGTCTCTCTGTTATCTCTTCCTCTAAAACTTAAACCGCCTTATTCCAAAACACGATCTAAAATAGTTCCGGGACTATTACTAGGTTTAATCCCGATTAAACGCTATCTAAATGTAATTTTCGGGATTATTACTAAATTTAATAGCAATTAAAAGCGATCCAAATGAATTTTCGGGACTTTTATTAGGTATAATGCCAATTAAAAATAGTAATAGTCCCGGAACTATTTTAGATCGCGTTTAGAAGGCGAAAAATGTATTGGTACATTAAAAGATTTGCTATCGATCAAGGTTTCTCAATGTCACTATCAGTCGATCCTCAACGTCTCATCAGCAAAGAGAAAAAGAAATACACAACTACGTTGAAGGGAACTGCTTTCAGTTTTACCGGATGCAGCTGAAGAACTGCCTATCAGTCCTCCACAACGTGCTGGAAAACACGTATCTCCTTGGCAAAAAAATATGCAGTTTTCCAGTCAACAGTCAACGCATATTGAGGGCTCTTTACCTGGTACTCCGAGCCGATAAGTCTTCTGCACGTATTTGAGTCCATGCACGATCTCCCTCTGCACGATGAAGTCGATCCTTATTCTGTATTGCACACCTTCTTTTATCACGAACACCTGGAACATTCAAGGAATCATGTTTAATATATACATATTTTTTTGTTTATACGACATACTTCAAGATAGTGGATACTGTTGATCCATAAACATAGTCAGCCTTAAGGTGAACGCACACTTATCCGAACCAAACGCACCGAACGATTCGAAAGAATTTGTCTTTATGCTATAGTCCTTCCAGATTCGGACGATTTGATGCGGCTAGACGTGCAAGGTTTCATAGAATGTGTTATAAAGAATCCTAAAATCCTTTTCTTGGTTTTTTCGACAAGTTCGGCTCGGATAAGTGTGCGTTCACCTTTATAATTTTTCCACTGCTGGGTCTCAGGCCTCCTCTCTAGAAGAGGGAAGGGGCCATAATCCACCACGCCGGCCTAGTGCGGGATGGTGGCTGTCACATGTCTTAAATTTTTTGTTCTATGACATGCTAGTTGCCTTACGATGTTTTCCTTCACCATTTTAGGAGTAATGATGATGAAATAAATGACACAATACAAAGTTGGTTTGAACAAAACGAGGTCGATGTTTCCTATCCGACTACTCCGAACAGAAACGATAGAGGCTTTTTTAAAATTTTAGGGTGAATAAAAATTTAAGTGTCTTCAAACTGTCATAATCAGCACGCGAGATACAAAGACAGTCTCTATAAAAAATAAGCCCGCTGGAACTTGATTTCAGTAATAATTTAGATAGACACTTATTTATTTCACCACCACTGCTCTCAAAATGGTGAAGGGAAATAATGCGTGTGATTTTCCTCACATTGTACTTTCTTCACCTCATGTCTTAAAACAAAAAAAAATCTAACATTCGTATTTATAAACAAGTAAAACTAAATACTTGAGTAAAAGTAACTACTATTTGTATTCTATAGTTAAGAAAAATTTGAATTTTGAATGCAGATTTCAAACGTCAAGTAATGACTTAATAATATTTTACTTAGTAACACGTAAATACTTCTTTATAAGTACGGCTGTAAGATATGGGCAAATGTGTCAAATTGTTTAAGAGAGGAATGTCGACTCTCAGCTGTGTTAAAACTAAGATTTAAATTACCAAAGATTGTATAACCCTCGACACACAAGTTGAACCATCATGACGGTCGACGATTTTCGGGGTCTAAATCGAAGTGGCATAACCATAGCAACGAGTTCAACTTATTAGTCGCGTACAATAACGGACATTACTGTCCGTCCCCTTGGCACCGCGATTTACTACTGGATAATGAACAGCCATTTCTTATCCTTTACTTTTCCTTCACAACCGTCGTGCCAATTACTTGGTCAATTTCCTATGTCGACAAGCCATCTATTTTGTTCAGAGTAAACCGTGAAGTGGCTATTAAAGCGAACGTAGCGACACGAGCCCGCCACGACACCGGCGCGAAGTTTTTAGGTCGTGTACCGAACTATAGTCGCCAGTACAGTCGGTGCTGGCATAAATCGTAGTGCGAAGATTGATACAGTATGTTTGACGAAGTTTATCAAATGTTTTAGTAGCTGTGTGGTCTTAATTAAAATATCCATGATGGTGTTTCAATGCTAATAAAAAACCGGCCAAGTGCGAGTCGGGCTCGCGCATGAACGGTCCGTACAGACTGCACCAAAAATCACGTTTTTTGTATGGGAGCCCACACTTAAATATTTATATTAATCTATTTTAGTATTTGTCGTTATAACGTAACAGAGACACATCATTTTGTAAAAATTTCAACTGTCTAGCTATCACGGTTCATGAGATACAGGCTGGTGACAGACAGACGGACGGACAGCGAAGTTTTAGTAATAGGGTTCCGTTTTACCTTTTGGGTACGGAACACTATAAATGCCAAATATCCGAAAAATGTTCTATAGCAGATTTCATCATATAAAATTAGCCGTGGCCGTATGTATACGATTGATGACGCAGTGAGCCCGCGTTGTGGGTAACGGCCTGTTCTCAGCATTAGGATATGGACTGGTTTGTCTTATATTTGGTCAAACTGCATCAATAACGGTTTAAGGGCCTGAACTAGGGTTTCCAATAAGTCAATAATCAGACTTGTCCGAGTTATAAAAAAAAATACAGTTGTAAAAAGCTACTGATCAGTGCATAACAAACCTCTTTCCGCAGAACTTGAGGAAACGCTGTAAAGTTAAATAAGGAAGTCCTGAGCGGTATGACGGGAAGTGTAGGTACTATAACAGTATTAACAGTTGCAGGGACAATTAAAAAAAAATGAGTGTGGTGGACACGCGTAGTGTTTAGCTTAGTTTTTAAGTAAAACAGTTTCCGAACACGACGGAGATGCCATATGTGAAGAATAATGTTTAAAACAAATCAACATTGTCTGCAGTAAAAAAAACTGTCCAAGTGAGAGTCGGACTCGCGCAGAAACGTCCGTAGTGAAATACGGCAAAAAATCACGTTCATTGTAGGGGAGACCCATTATTTTTTTTTTCTGTTTTTAATATTTTTCGTTATAGCGGCAACAGAAATACATCATCTGTGAAAATTTCAAATATCGCAAGTTTCAAGAATCGCGATAGCTATCGCGATTCTTGAGACACAGCCTGGTGACAGACAGACGGACAGACAGCGAAGTCCTAGTAATAGGGTCCCGTTTTTACCCTTTGAGTGCGGAACCTTAAAAACAGTTTCAGGGAAGAAAACAGTTGCACCATATAATTATTATTGTGAAAGAAATTGGTGCTTGAATCTGGGACAGGGAAAGAGAATCCGGAACATATCCATGTTATTTTTGGCTGAAAAACGTTTTCTGCCATATGTCTAGACGATCCACACATTCTATTGCAGATTAAAAAGGAGAGCTAGAGAGAAGAGAGGGATAAGGCTAGATAAAGTGACAGATATATTTAAATCATCTGTGTTACAAAAACAGCAGCATTATAGCCAAAAGTCAAGATCAATAAGAACTGAGATATTACGAAAACTAGACGTCATCTTTACAGTTATTTATAGATTACTTGCTGACCCGGCAAACTTTGGACCTACTGCCATATAAATTTTTAAAGAAAAAATTGGGGTAGGGGTTTTTTTTTTTTTTTGTGGTAGGTAAAATCATCCAATGACGAATCCCGCCCTTGGGTGGGGCGGGAAACAGTGTCAGACTTTTACTGACTAAAAACCTACCTTTCCATTCCTCGCCTTTGTCCCGGGGCCCGTGGTGACACTCTCGCATAACCTTTGGCCCCAGTAGGCTTCGGCCCTGCTGGACCCCTACAGTTTGCTGACAACTCCTTGAGGCGCGCGGGAACGGTGCGCGCCGTAGACGACCTGAGCTCGGACCGGTCTGTTACCGGACGGACGGACAGCGAGCTACCCATTGCCCACCGTCCGCGAGCCCGCGCCTACGGTGGCCGGGAATTGGGATCGGAAACCCGGCGGCGGCGGCGGCGTGTCCGCCTTTGCCTAAGGCGGTCGGCCTCCTCCTTTACTAGCATTACTGCTTCGCAGAAGGAGGCGACCGCCTGCCACTCCTCCTCGCTCCGGAGCATGGCTTGAACTAAGCCCCGGCGCGAGAGATCGCCGCCGATCGCCCCCACGAGGACACGGCGCTGCTCTTCCCAAGCGGGGCACACCTCGACTGTGTGCTCCACCGTGTCCACCGGGCGGTCCGCACAGTGGCGACACCCGGGCGTCGTCTCGGGGTAGGGGTAGGAGGGTAAAAATAGACTAACGACCTGTTCTCAAGCCTACCTAATATATAAGAGGCAGAGGAGTTTGAAAACAAACACACGAGATTTTTATACATTAGATAAAACTAAGTCCACTACCGCGTGTGTTTGTCTGTATGAACGCCATAAACTCTAAACTGTTGAAGTAATTTATGTAATTAAAGTGTGAATGTATAATACAAGCAGTCAAGCATATTAATATAGTAGAGAAAAACCAATAATTTCAGAGATTTTTAATACTCGTGCGAAATTAAGCAACATCGCTTTAAAGCTGAACGCGGCAATCTCAAGAACTCCGGCTTCAAAATGTTAGTCTTGGTAGTGCATTTATCGATGAAAATCTGTAAAGAAGTAGGCTACATAAAATCACGCTACAACCTACAGGAGCAGAGCACTAACTAATGACACAACACGAGTGAAACCATAGAAGACTGCCCAACTAAAAAATAAAAATCAATTCTGGAACCAGTTATAAAAAAACCGATCTAAGAAAAACCAGATCCCTCCATCCCTTTGAACTTCATCTTCAATTCTTCCAAACAAAATCTATATACGGCTCGCAAGTTCAAAAAAATAAAACTCAATAAACCTAGAAAACTGTGGTCTATCCAAACATCCTGTACGTTCGGGCGTTGGCAAGGGGCCAGCTCGGGAGTATTGGGGTAATTGTGACTAAGCGAATATTGGCCACCGATCATCGTGCACCTGTCACTCGGATGATTGGTGAAAGGGATCCGCGTGATTTGCTCTCGGTTTGGCCAAAGAGAATCGGTTGATGATATTAGAGATTGTTGAAGAAAATGTAGTTATAGAATATTTTCAATAGTGACCGATCGAAATGCGGTTTTCAATCAAAATCTTCCTTTGAAATCTTTTTTGTTTCGAAGCTGAATCTAGAAGTTCAGTGTGAAAAGGTGCCAAGGAGTATTTCTCTAGACCGCACCGACCTGCGACCGGTTGATGCACTGGTTGAGACATTGAGCGATTGGCTGTTACGCTGGGTGTCATCGATTCGATTCCTGCACGGAAAAAATACTTGTATAGTCTGCAGATAATTATTCCGAGTCCAGGTGTGTTGTGTGAGTTTACAATTTTTTTTATTGTTATAAACTAGTGCTTGATTGCAATCCCACCTGATGGTAAGCAGTGATGCAATCGTTGATGGTGAGTCGCACTAGTTTATTAAGAGCCTATTCACTCTAGCCTTGAAGACACCCAAATTATAATCGGATGGGAAGACCGCAGCAGGCAAATTGTTCCAGTCCCTCGAAGTACGCGGTATGAACGACGAGTCGAAACGCCTAGTCCGGACCGTAGATGTTTCAACAACGTAAGCGATTCGCGGGTAATCCTCATGTGTAACATTTTTTTTTAAATCTTTATTCAAATAGACATCCAAACCTATCGTCGACAGAAAAATCGTGGCCTAAGTAATCGCTCAGAAAGTGCCGTCGGTTTATTGGCAAACATAATTCAACTTTCCCAAATCCCGCCAGACGAGGAATACCCCTTCTAAACTACTTGCAATACTTCATGGAATAACAAACCCATCCAGACATAAGATAAACATAGACGTAAAACAATTGTATCTTTCAACGCTAACAACAAACCCACCTGACCGATGACGTCACTATTGCGTCGACTCTAGGGATGGCAATCTAACATCGATTTATTGAAAAACCAATTTTATAGGTCATGAACATCGACTTTTTTAAATCGATCCTTCAGAATGGATCGAATCTTGATATATTGGGATTAGATTTTTTTCTTGTTGAATGCAACCATATCTATTATTATTAAAAAAACGTTAAAAGCACCTATTTACCTCAAATTCATTTTTATGTGAATATTGTAGACCCGATTACTCACCAGTCTTGAAACACATAATGCATTGTAGGATCATCTGTACCCTGCTATTTATGATTCATCAGAGCCTGCACATATACCAACAGGGCCTCAAGTGCGCTATTACAATAGTGTCAGAAAGGTCTATCATTGATTTCATAATTGTTGATTTTGACAAGTTTGGTAATCTAATAAATGGCGACTCCGATGATCAACTACCGACATTCCATTAAGAGAAATGACATAGAATGGTAATCTCGTACTTACCTACATAATGACAAATGAATGTGCCTTATATCATAACGAAAACTTAACCAAACACTGGTTCAATAACAACAACAAAACACTGAAAACGCCGGCCGTAAATAAATAGTAAACAATACTACTTTTATATATATTACGGACTTTTAGCAAAATGACAATGGAATCGTGTTGGAATAACGAATTAATAAAAATAGCAGATTTGGGCCCCTGATCGATTGAACTCGATCTTTTTAAGAGGAATCGCCATCCCTAGTCGACTCTGCTCCAGAGCAAAACAATAGCAATGATGTATGAGTCTGTGCATAACTGAGTACGTACCATTTTAGATATTTTTAGTATATTTTATAGCGCAACGGTAACTCGTGTGAGTATTGAGTAAGACGGATACTGCCAATAGGTCAAGATAAAACTACTGTGTTCTGGTGATTGTGAGAGGAACTCGTGGCAACGCTTGAGGTCGGTCTGTAGATGGGTGACCATCTGAACATACCGAGATTCTTCCGTGACTGGGAAAGCAAGTTAAGCCTGTTAGAGTTAAATTGTCGCCAAAGGAAACACCGGGTTAAGGATTTCAATAATAAATGTTTATTATCCTTTTCTTTATATAATGGAAGGTGTTTTTTTAATTAATGATAGGCTCGATTTTACCACTATCTCACGTGATGGTAAGCGATGATGTGGGTGGCGATGAAGCACGTTGCCTAGAAGTAACCTATTCATTCTTGACTTAAAGACCCCTAGGTTGTAGCTATCAGGAAACTGACTCCGGCAAGGAATTCCTTCCTTCCTTAGCGGTACGCAAAATGAATATGTTCCCAATAGGTTGGATGTCCACTATGTACCGATGGAACAACACCGTACGTCTAGTGGTCCAATGATGGAACGGACTTGGTGGAATTAAATAATATGTTTCAGTAATATTATATGAAACTATTGGAATACAGTACCTGTGACTATACTAAGGATTTCAGTCAAGTGGTGACAGGGGACTCTGTGCATTAAATATAATATTTATTGGTTAGATAGAGAAAGACTATAGGGCTGAAATAGGATTGATTTGTTTTTGTTAAACTCTAACAAAGCCGTTGGTCTTCGCTGTCATTAGTAAAACTTTGACAATCGTTACAAATAGGCAGAAGTCAGAAAATCTGACACAAGTCTTACCAAAGGGTATCAGATAAGCAGTCGCAGTTTGGATGGAACCCGACGACAACTTATTTGGGAAAAGGCTAGGCAGAATGTACTGGAGACATTGTATTTCAGATTCTATCATCATGAGACAGGGTCCGATTTCAGCCGAGCATTTTACTGTACTTTGGTCGAAGTATGCCTGAATCTGGGTATTCCAGATACTTCAGATTTCAGATTCTATCATTAAGAGACAGTCCATTTTCAGCCCAGATACTTCAGGGATTATATCTATTGTTATTTGGAACGAATTGCATGTATAGATCTATAAAGATCCTCACATATCTACATAACGTCGCTGTAGAATGTATACCTCGTATGATAAAAAAAAAAAAATATGCAGGAACAGAAAATCTCTTATGCCATTTTACTGGCTTATTAACTGGTTATTAACCAATGCCTTACTTAAATATATTTAATATATTTTTTAATATATTCTATATTTATATTATATCGACTGTGAACTGGCAACCAGTCCTATCTTAATTTCATCTGGTATATTGAATAAAAATGCTTGTTTTTAAAAATTTTTGTTACACTTCTTATTAAAAACAAAAGTTGCTTATTATACTTTCTTTTAATATAAAATCGAGATAGAACAGCATTTAAATCAACAAAAGAAGTTAAACGAAAACTATAAAATAGTTTATTATGGTTTTAAAAAGTGAAATCTTCAAAACATTGAGATAGGACCGGTTGCCAGTTCACAGTCGATATTTTATTACTTAAATATATTATATTTAAGGAAGGCATTGGTTATTAACATAAATAAGTCCTTTTTATCATTCAAAACATGAGGCAAAAGCACATAAAAATATTTTAAACATTGAAAAAATTAACCGTTTATTTCGTTTCCTGTGAAGTTTGGATTTCTGGATATACGAGGTTATCATTCTACAGCGACGATAATTAGTTCAGTACCTCTACCATGAGTTTTAAGCAATAGTATTCGTCGCTACTCGATATCGACGCCGTAAATATTTTGTATGGCAAATTTTGGTTCTGCAAGTGACCGCTAGAGGCGCTGCAAAATTTGCCATACAAAATATTTACGGCGTCGATATCGAGTAGCGACGAATACTATTGCTTTAAACTCATGGTAGAGGTACAGTAACAACAACAACAGATTAAATAAGCTAATCAGAGTTTCAGACCCGACTGCCTTAAACGACCCAAATCAACAACTAATTAACGAAAATAATTACACCCAGTTTACAACCGTAAATCCGTAGCCATTATCAACACAGCATATGACGTCACCCGCCACGTACGCGTATAATCCTAAGCATAGTACAGACATGATAAACGACTCGTTGCATCGTAAATCATTTAGAGAGTTATTAGATGAGCGCAGGCGTCTATACGAATATGTTTAGCGTTTTGTAAATAATTCGTAGAGATATGAATTATGTGAAGTGGCGTGTCTGTTCCTGTCCTAATGTTGGCATAATAATATTTCATAAAATGCTAATGGCGGAGATTCTATGTGGCGCCGAGTAATGTAAATCACACAAGGGCGAAAGTTTGTATGTATATGTGTGTGTGTGTGTGTGTGTGTGTGTGTGTGTGTGTGTGTGTGTGTGTGTGTATGTGAGTAATTTTTTTAATTGGTATACTGCTAGACCTTGTCCTGGAATAGCGCATAAGATCCCTTTTTATCGCGGCTGTACTTACATAAAAAAAAGTATTTTTAAACTTAGATTATCTCATAGGAATAAAGACTTGAAAAAAAAAAAAAAAATATCCCATGAGAATAAAAATTTGAACATTAACCCTCCTGCGGTCTTCCCATCCGTATAATTTAGGTGTCTTCAAGGCTAAAGTGAATAAGCTCTTAATAAATCGATTGCATCACTGTTTACCATCAGGTGGGATTGCAGTCAAGCACTAGTTTATATCAATTTAAAAAAATATCCCATCGGAATAAAAACTTGAAAATTATATCATGGGATAATGTTCAAGTTAATCTAACATCATTCATTTTTTTTAAGTAGTTTAAAGATTAGATACAATCAGACCAAGGATATAAGAACGCTCTTTAATCTCACTAGCAACATAGACACGCTGAACGGTGCACGTGTCGAATGAAGTACGTAAGCAGCGCCACACATGTGCAAATAGCCAACGTGTATCAAAAGCCAACCGTTACGTATTGTACATACAGGCTATAGCTATCATGTGTAGACGCTCTCTATTGACGTACTAGATTCTGAGTGACATTTATGAGGGCATAACAAATGTTAAAAGGCAATGGAAAGGGCTATGCTCGGAGTTTCCTTGTGTGATGGCATCAGGAATGAAGACATTCGCAGGAGAACAATAGTCGATGTAGCCCGAAGAATCGCCAAACTTAAGTGTCAGTAGGCACGAGCAATGTGCCCTACATTGCTCGTAGAATGCATGGTCGATAGGGCCAAAAGGTTCTAGAATGGCCATCGCGCACCGTAAAACGGAACGCTTAAAGGCGTCCCACAGGATGGACCGTTCACTTGGTGAGGGTCGCGGAAATGCGGTGGATGCGAGATACACACGTTTAAGTCTGTTGTGGCGACACTTGGGGGAGGCCTATGTCCAACAGTAGACGTCCTTCGGCTGAAATGATGATGAACAAATAATTTAAATTAGTAAGTGTAATCGATTATGCCATTTCTAAACGGTACCTACAACTATAATTTTTCCGAACGAAGGCTAGGGGAATAGATTTATGAAAAATATTGATTGTTGAATATAGGTTAAAAAGAATGTTAAAATATGAAAAATTCAGAAGAATTTTAAAGTTAGTAAAAAGGTGTTTCTTTCTACTATCCCTCGAACTCTTCCATTCCACATTAAAATTATACTAGTTTCTACCGCTTTTTCTACGGCTATACCATCTTGAATATTTAAAATATTTGCCTATGCAACTTAGTGATAAAACAGCATTCTATTGGTGAAAGATTTTTTTAAATCGGTTCAGTAATTTTTAAGTTTATTTATAACAAACAAAAATACAAATGTTTCCTCTGTATAGACCCCGCCACAGCCTCTCTCGGGTGTTATATAAATGTTTTAAATTCTCGGCTTTCCCTTAGAATAATATACATAACATGTAAAGGGTCTTTCAACAAGGACGGGTCGATGTTGAAATTAAATAAAACAAGCTGTATGTGAGATATTAAATTTTTTTTTTTTTTTATTTGAATGGCTCATTTATGTCATTATTTATGCAATACAAACAGATAGGTAACCTGCCCACTAACGAGTAGAAAAATACACCTCAGTAAATTCTTCCTCATATTGAAAATAAAAAGCCAGAGTACAAAATAAACGACGTTTAAAAACTGTGTGATAATATTAGACGGAGTCAAACCACAAATTACTCCATAAACTGTAGATCCCGGATATTGAGCATAAAACCCTGGTCATTAAGGTTTATTTTACAATATTTTACAGTGTTGTTAAAAGCAAAATTTAAGGAAAACTTTTCAGATATAGGTAGACCTTATTTATCAACTTAATTAAAATGGTTGTATGGTTTTTTTTCATGTTAGATAAAATCATCAAATGACAAATCCCGCGGTGGGGCGGGAGATAGTGTCAGACTCTTATTGACTACAAACCTACCCTGTTCCATTCATTGCCTTCGATCCAGGGCCCCAGGGTTCATTTTCACCTAACCCTTGGCCTCAGTAGGCTTCGGCCCTGCTGGGCCCCTACAGTTTGCTGACAACTCCTTGAGGCGCGCGGAAACAGTGCGCGTCGTAGACGACTTGGGCTCGGTCCGGTCTGTTACCGGATGAATGTGGTTGTATGGTGATTAACGGAATTACCGAATCGGTTTTTCTGCCTCTTGTTTTTAGGGAAATTGCTGCTATTATATAACGCTCAGAGCATTTTGTGCTGCCTTTTACATGTGTAGTTTGTGAGAGAAGTAATCGCCATCGACCTATATTCTTGCGATAGACAAGCACGTTCATATAAACTCTTTATCAAAATACTGAAAAAATCAAACAATAAATCGCTGCAGCGCTAGATTGCCATTATGTCGTCTAACAAAACTTTTAAAACTTACAGCGCTAAGATAGCTTATAGAGGATACTTTTTCGCGACCAAAAGGTCTAAAACGCCATGAATATCCTAGTACTTACGCGTTGCTTTCAACTTAGTGTAATGACATGACATTTATATAGATTTTTATACCGCAGACGTGATACAGTTTCTTGCCTACAATACTTCATTACAATAATACTCTATTTCAAAATGTAATAAGTCTTCGTTGGTATAAATTCTCTTCTTTGACATTTCTTGATGAGTTTTTATTGGGTATCAAAAAATATCGTCGTAATTTTTAAACTTTGATAAAAATATGTTAATACACCGTTAAATTATTCGAGTTTTGAAAAAAAGTAGTTTATTTTTCATTTTTTTCTTTACAAATCGATAGTATTTCATGTACCGAAACGACCCTCCGCGGGATTGAAACGACTAAAATTTAACGATGTCTAATATTAACACAAGAAAAGAAAGAACACAAAACTCGACAAGTGAGAGTCGGACTCGCGCTCTGAGCGTTCGTACTTCAAATCCCGAATAGAGTTTTGAAGATTTTTCTGAATCGCAAAAAAGTTTTTTTTTATGACGTAACAACAAATTTTCAGATTTATTCCTATATCTGTACCATAAGACCTTACTTCGTGCCATATTTCAGGATTCTAGGTCAACGGGAAGTACCCTATGAATTTTGATACCCTTGAGAATGTCGAAACATGCGTTTTTAGCGACATCAAAACATCATTATCGTCATCTTTTTTTTTTTAACTTTGTAGTTAGATTTTGTGGCAGTAGAGCCGGAACAGCATTTAGATAAAGCATTTTTATAAAGTATCTAATCTTCCAATTTATATGCTTATCTAATATGCTTCTAATAATATTAATATAATCATCCAATTTATTACGCACACTATTCGTTTTATACATGTTTTGCAGTTTGAATTCATTCAATTGGATAGATAATCTAAAGTGGTATTTTACTATAAAATTTTACCAGCACAGTTTTTTTTATTGTAGGTCAAAACATCTAATGTCAAATCCCGCCCTTGAGCGGAGCGGGAAATAGTGTCAGACTCTTACTGACTAAAAACCTATCCTGTTCCTTCGTTGCCTATCGTGCCGGGGCCGGGCCTTCCTTTCAGAAGCTGACCCATGACCCAAGCAGGCTACGACCCTGCCTGCCTGCAGCTAGCAGGCTGTACCAACACAGATTTGAGTTGCATTGCATTGCATCAGCCTTTTAATATTCCCACTGCTGGGACTCAGGCACGGATATCGGATCTATGGATCGGATATCTACGGACTCAGGCCTCCTCTCTAGGAAAAGGAATGGGCCATAATCCACCACGCGGGCCCGGTACGGATTGGTGGATGTCAAATGTCTTCGAATTTTTGGTTCTAGGACATGTCGGTTTCCTCACGATGTTTTCCTTCACCGTTTTTGAGAGCAGTGGTGATAAAATAAATCGATTCGAGTATTTAGCTTCAATTCGATACCTCCACGCGTTCTCGAGATAAAGGGTCTTGACAGACGAACAGACGGACTACAAAATTATCTTATAAAGGTTCAAATTTTTCCTTTTGAGGTACGGAACCCTAAAAAATATTCAAAAATATCGAACTGGTTATAAAACACCGCATAAAGTCTGTGTTCTGTAAAACAGTTGTAGGTAAAAACCTACAATTCGTTTTCATAGGGGGGAGCATCTGTATGTTTTAGTCTATGATTGTAAAATGGAGGGCGCTTTTTTGGAATATTATCTTTTCTATTATATTATTACGATATTAGAAGCTATTACATCGCTTGGATAACCAGTAGCTTTATTTATTTAGCTACAGAATTATTGTTTATGTCCTAGTTTACTTTGATTCGAATTTATTAGCGGCTCTCCTACACTGCATGAACGTCAAAATTGCACTAACGTCAGCTGAGCGCGGATTGTACTGCATGCCTAACAACTAATTATAAAAAAGTGAATGTACGGCACGCGTCATCTAGTGCGTAGTACATATATATCGATGGTAATCGCAGACATTCATATGGGCTGCCCAAGGCGTTGCAGTGCATCAGATATGTTTGCTCATCAGAAGGCTGAGAGTCACCCAAAGGGCAATGGGAAGAGCTTTATTGAGAGATTCCGTACGTCATCGCATCAAAAATGAAGATATCCACTAGAGAACCAAGGTTATATTGACAGCCCGAAGAATCAGAAAAGGGCCGTTTATTGTGGCGACACTTGAGGGAGTACTATGTCCAACAGTGGACGTCTATCGGCTGAAAAGTTGACTGCTCATTAATAATTGAATGTCAAACGCAAACATTACTTAGATACCTATTTTATTGCATTTATTTCCTGAAGGGACAAGGAAAACTATGAAATGAAAATAACAATGACTATTTACATCGCGGTTAGGTAGTGTTATTTTAGATACCTATTATAATTTTAGTTTATAACTAGCTTCAATCGGCGGATTCTTACAAAACTTTAGAGCCCCGTTTCATCCCCTTTAGGGGGGTGATTTTGGAAAAAATACTCTCGAAGAGTGTTTTTATTATCATGCGGATTTCATCGAGCATGCGGATTTCATCACGCATGCGGCTTTGATCCGCATGAGTAGATCCGTTTCCATACAAGTATTTATTGTAATGCCTGCCTGCAATTGAACCTACAACGTCCAACTCCTAAGTCAAGGCTGTAACCACTGGGCCACCAAAGCTCAGGCCGCTGCCGCAACGTCGAACACCCAAATAGGATACATTGTATTGTCAACCTAATGCACCTATACATTGGATTGTTAATTCAATCTATCCAATCAGTGTTCGACGTTGCGGCAGCGCTGCGTTTTTTTAGAGAAAAGCGCCGCTGGTTTGGTAGATAATCATTATAATATAGATATTTTGTTTTTTTTTTTTTTTTGTTTTGTGTCAGTGTTCAATTTACATCTCTCGCTTGAAGGAGTAATTTTAGAATGTAGAAAAGTTTGCGTCGTTGGGCACTTTTTCAAAAAGAGCTGAACTAATAAATGAAAACCAAACGTTATCACATTTTAGGAATGGCACCCAAGTTATATAATCCGTTGAAGCAAAATTATGTTTTGTTATATTAATTTATGTGGAATTAAGTTTTAATATTTTTTTATGATTTTCTCTAATTCTGTATTGATATATTTTAACTCCGCGCGCCGTTGACGGATTGACATAGCGTTCATTTTATATTGACATCACATCTGTACTTTTTGTTTGCCTACCTAGGTTCTACAAACAAAAATATCTGAATCAAAACAGTGGACGTCTTTTGGCTGAAATGATGATGATGATGATGAATAAAAATTTTGAAAAAAGAATTTAGTATCTCTTACAAAATTACATCCGTAACATGGGTCGCCCTTCTAGGCCCCAACGATTTTACTGAAATCATTTAGAAGCGAGCATGGAACACGCGCCGCAGACGACTCGTCCTTAAGGCTTGTTTACGGAGACGCGGTGTGTTGGGCGTTCGTCGTACATTGCAGCAGCGGGCCGCGTCATCGCTCGCGCAAACACAAACTTACAGCAATGTACGACGGATCGCCCAAAGCGCCGCGCAACGCGCCACGTCTCCGTGAACGAGCACTTACTCGACGACCGGATAGTAAGCTACCTATAGCTCGTCGAAATGATTGTATCATATCTGCCTTCCTGTAAAAATAGCGTTATGTTTTATCACATCCTTGAGAATAATGTACATACCTGCTTTTTAAGATCAGTGAGGTCCCCAGAGAGGTCCAGCTCGACGTCGTCGCGGCCGGTGACGCACAACGCTAGCTTCTTTACGATCACTCTGCGAGGGTCGTTGGGATCTGTTGAGAAAAATAAACATGTTAATGATAGTGAATTTTGTGGTTTTGGGACGTTCGGAGTGTGAGATTCAAAGCATTTTTATTTCAAATAAACACGAAACAAAAACAGGGACTTTTGAAAGATCAAGAGAGGCTGATTGTGTTCATGAAGTTTTGTTTCACGTTCTACTCTTAAAAACTCTACTCCCAAAGATCTACCTATGTTTTTTCGCTTTAACTTTGTTACTAATCTGGGTATTAATTATTCTGAGCTTATGGCGACAAACATGACAAATATAAAATCCTCCATCACGGTATTACAATTCTCCGCGCGATTAGAATATCAACTATAGGGAAGTTGTCGCCTCCTTCTGCGAAGCAGTAATGCTAGCAAAGGAGGAGGCCGACCGCATCAGGCAACGGCGCACACGCCGCCGCCGCCGCCGGGATTCCGATCCCGATTTCCGGCCACCGTAGGCGCGGGCTCGCTGATGGCAGGCAATGGGTAGCTCGCTGTCCGGCCGTCCGGTAACAGACCGGTCCGAAGTCAAGTCGTCTACGGCGCTCACTGTTCCCGCGCGCCTCAAGGAGTTGTCAGCAAACTGTAGGGGTCCAGCAGGGCCGAAGCCTACTGGGGCCAAAGGTTATGTGAAAATGTTACCCGGGGTCCTGAGACAAAGGCAATGAATGGAACAGGGTAGGTTTTTAGTCAGTAAGAGTCTGACACTATTTCCCGCCCCACCCAAGGGCGGGATTTGTTATTGGATGATTTTACCTACAATAAAAAAAAAACTACAGGGCAGTTGCCCCGACGAGCCACAACGCCTGTCTAGTCGGAGGATCCTCGCTTTTCGGCAGAGTTATGTGGAACTTTACACTCTTTATGCGAAATACCCTCTATAAACCAACCGACTGGTTTAGTTGATATAAATGGTTTGAGTTTGATTTCTCCAGATATGCGCTAATACGATTTCTCGCTGTTAGAAGATGTCTATAAATTACATGGTTTTTGGTTTATTTTATTTATTTTTACGGTCATCTACAGTAGCCTTCCCTCTCCTAGAGAGGAGGCTTAAGTCCCAGCAGTGGGAACATTATATGGTTATGGGAACATTAAGTAGCGTATTAGTCTGAAATAATTGCAAAATAAGTGTCAATTCGTTTTAATAATCTCATTATTACGTTGACCAATACAGCCACATGCCTTCATTATTGCATGATTGCATTTCGGGCATTGAAAAAAGAAAAAATATATATATATTATTTTTATCCTCTAATGTTATTTAATTTAATAATAATGTCATAGAATTTACATAATATAATTGTTAATATTGTAGTTTAATTTGATAATAATGTGATTTCAATTTATTTTAATTTGGGACATTGGTTTATTATCTCTGTTTTCGTACATATTATTATTTTAAATATTTGTTATTTACCGTTTTCAATCTACTTAATTAATTAGACCTACTGGTCAAAATATAGTGCATACCTATAAGTGAATTTTTTATACTGGATCACCTCATATATATTATTATATTGTTTAAACTATATTGTAAATAAGTCGTTGGTGTGCCTATATACCAATAAATAAATAATTTATATAATCCAGTCAGATTCACTTAGGCAAAGTAAACCCAGTCAAAGTGCGAAGGGTAAACGGTGTCGGCAAAGTTTGTCGCAACTTAATTAATTTACACAAGGCCGACTAATTCCCGGCTAGGGTTATACGCTAATAAGAGTGAAAGCCTCCGAAAACTTGCTTTTTAATTACTAAGCACCGATTATAGAGGGTAAAGTAATTTGAAAGTAGTCACAAAGGGCTGGTAATTAAAAAACAAAGCAAATTTTTTGTAGCTAACTACGCCTTTATACATCTTTCTTACTTTGAGAGGACGAAATCGGAAAAGTGGAGCATGGAACGAGAGGTAATACCAGAGTTATAGTGACATCCCATTTGACCATCACGTGAGAACCCATTTGTGTTCCTTCAAATTCCCTTTAAGCTCCAGGGCCGCGCGGAACAGTACATAAGAGTTACCGCTCTGGAACGCACAGGGCAACTTAAGAGCTTTAGGGCACTTTTAATTAATGCGTTTGTTGACGGCCTGCTGCGGTACCGATGCGTTACTCGTACGGCGTACGAACTGTCGTATTTGCGCGGTGCGGCAACTGTACCGCGAACGGTCGACAACAGGGCGGCAAGTCAAGTACTAGTTTATATTAAATAAAAAACCCACGCATATGCATTACTGGCATACAAACGTACGACAGCTAGATACGTTTTTAATTTCGGCGCAGTCCCAGTCCCACAAGGGACTGCTGACGTACTGCAACCGGCCGGCTACGGCACAGTAAACGTGCGGCAGCCGTCCGACATGAAACGTCTAATTTGGAAGCGCCCTTAATCAGTATAAGTTTGATAGTTTGAAGGAAAACGGGGGAATTTTCAGTAAAATTCTGACACCTCCCATTCTACCCGGAGCGAGAGAAATAATTTGATTGTTTCTTACACCAAAAATAAAATTAATACAGGAAAAGTTGAAAGTAAACCATTACTTTAACTTTGTAATAGTAAAAAAGTAATAGTAAGGTACATAACTTATGATTCATAAGTAAGAATAAGACGAAACTGCAAATCGCATAATAAATACTAGAATACGCATAAAAAAAAGTATCTAGATATTTTCTAGGCGATAATTTATTTTCACCTGGCAAGCGTCGGAGATGGCCGCTTAAATAGTTTATGATATCTAAGAAAAACACAAATATAAGATCATTGCTCACGAGTCTAATTTTATTCCTACGTAGATACAATAATAGATCTAATATAGACTGTAGTATACGCTAGCTTTCGTACGCGACAACGACAACGTCATTTTACATACACCATTAAATTTTTATCGTTTTAATCCCATGGAAGGTCGATCCGGTACATGAAACACTATCGATTTGTAAAGATAAAACAATAAAATTAAGTAGTTTTTTTCTTAAACCCGAATTAAACTGTCAAGCCTCAAGGGGACACCGGTGTCCGCACACCTATCGACCACATATCTTTCTATTGTGTATCTAATTACGGTATTCAAAAGGTATACGAATGTACGAAATTAATTTCTTAAGTAAACGGTTCAATGACCTTGTAGGTAATTGTCGGTTGTTAATATATAATTGAATTGAATTGAATTGTTGCGTACTATCTAAAAGTCATTGAACTCGCCCAGCTGATGACGACTTAAAGAAATTAATTTCGTACATGCGTAAGTTAATTCGAGTTAAAAAAAAGTACTTTATTTTTTTATTTTCTCTTTACAAATCGATAGCGTTTCATGTACCGTATCGACCCTCCACGGGATTAAAACGATCAAAATTTAACGGTGTATACGACTTTGTTCTTGGGACCCGTCGATTTCTTTTAAACTTTGTTAAGTATAGCATAATCAGAATTATAAAAGAGAGCAGACCCTAATCCACCACACGGGCCCGGTGCAGGTTGATGGATGACCGTCTTCGAAGTGCCTTATAATTTTCCCACTGCTGGGAATCGAGCCTCCTCTCTAGGAGAGGGAATGGACCATAATCCACCCAGCGGGCCCAATGCTTATTAGTGGATCATCACGTCTTGGAATTTTGACTTCTAGGAAATTTCGGTTCCTAAATGGTGAAGGATGTTTTCCTTCACCATTTTGAAAAGCCTAGTGATAAACTAAATTATACAAAGTAAAAAACCTGCCTGGTTTTGACTCACGAAGTACAGCTTGTAAGTCAGGGTCGTTACAACTGGGCCACCAACGATCACCAATATGATATATCATCATCATTTCAGCCGAAAGTCATCCACTATTGGACATAGACCTCCCCCAAGTGTCCCGGACCACGACAAATTTTCTACTTTCACGCATACGAAGCCGCTGACACAAGCTAGACTATATATCGGCTTCCATAATTAACTGGGTAGGTACAGAACTTCTATAGAAATTGTAATAACTCTGGAACTTTACTCGAAGCCTTATAGAACCACCACACAATCAAATTGGTTTCGTAAGACCCAATTCTGATCAAAGGTTCGAATTATCGTTATAATTAAATAGCTTTTGAGTTAAGGTGGGAGTTGCGGAAATATTCAATCGAACTTTCATGGATTATTATTGGTCTTTTGTGACCATATTTGATGAGCAGGGACTATATTTAATGAAAAAGTATATCGTCCGCTAACCTTCCGGACCGAGCTCAAGTCCCAGCAGGGCCAAAGCCTTCTGGGGCAATGGACTGATTTCTGAAAGAAATGTCTGGTCCTGGTATAAAGGGCTAAAGAACGAGGTGGGTATTTTATTCAGTAAAAGTCAGTCACTATCTCCCGCTCCGCCCAAGGGCGTAGGATGTCATCGGCTAATTTTTACCCATTCACAAATAAAAATAATCAAAAAGTAAAAAAGCATAATCAAGCTTATAATATTTATCTGCTGGGACTCTGGTCTTCTTTAATCCACCAATCGTGTGTCTAAGGAGTGAAATTCCTAGTCGGGGTTTCCTGATATGTGGTATATATAGGGGTCTTTAAGAGTGAATAGGTCACTTTTAGGCAAGCGTGCTCTATCATTGGCCATTTACCATCAGGTGAGATAACAGTCAAATGCGAGCCTACACTCAATAAAATATGTCTTCGAAT
The DNA here is from genome assembly GCA_958295575.1 of Leucania comma. Taxonomy (NCBI): domain Eukaryota; kingdom Metazoa; phylum Arthropoda; class Insecta; order Lepidoptera; family Noctuidae; genus Leucania; species Leucania comma. The sequence goes on along the minus strand of OY282470.1, from coordinate 23,313,130 downwards.
TTTGGGTTCTAGGATATACCGGTTTCCTCACGATTTTTTCCCTTCACCGTTTCAAAAGGTATCATGTTCCTTAATTACTGGGTTGTGGAGGGCAGATAGGCAGTCGTTCCATGTAAAAAAAAAAACAGGTTTTTAATTTGATATAAACTAGTGTTTGATTGCGATCCCACCTGATGGCAAGCAGCGATACAATCGTTGATGGTGAGGCGCACTAGTTTATAAGAGCCTATTCACTCTAGCCTTGAAGACACCCAAATTATAATCGGATGGGAAGACCGCACAGGCAAGTATTCAGCTGCATCCGATTGATATGATAAGAGCTGACCCCAATGACACCAAAACAGTTGGTAAAAGGAACTTCCAACCAATCGCCAATTGTTTGACCTCTCAAAATCACAGGACACAAGTCAAGACGGTTATCGCAAATCGTCTTAAACAGGACGCAAACCGTCATATGCACTGATCAAGTAGGTCAACGCAAATAGGTCATTGTCGTTATTGTGTTAGCCACAGCCGATTGCTAAGCTATAAAGGAAATTGATGCGTCTGCAAACGATGGCCGTGGTAGGGCTTCCGATTATACGCGTCAGGGGGAAGACTGTAGCTATAACGGGTAGACTGGTTATGGATATCGAAGAAACTGAACTAATATTACAAAAGTGAACGGTTGTAGGTATACTATGTGTGTAAAACGGCTGCACGGAATAGGTTGCATAGACTATGGTCACACTCATGTATAGTACGCGGCAAATAAGTTGAATCATTTGCTATAGTTACGCGCAAAAATCGGATATACTCCTCATCACACCAGTTGAACAAACATGACGGTCTACTATGAATGCGCAGTAACCGATTTTCGGGTCTCAATCGAGGTGGAAGACTGCGCGAAACCATAGCCAAGGTTCAACTTTTTTGTCGCGTACTATATTATTACGCGAAAGTTCGTAAGTTCGGTTTATACATTTCTTGAGGATTTTTTTTTTATGGTAGGTAAAATCATCCAATGACAAAACCCGCCCTTGGGTGGGTCGAGAAATAGTGTCAGACTCTTACTGGCTAAAAACCTACCCTTTCCATTCATTGCCTTTGTCCCAGGGTGTGGTGTGGTGACATTTTCACATAACCTTTGGCCCCAGTAGGCTTCGGCCCTGCTGGGCCCCTACAGTTTGCTGACAACTCCTTGAGGCGCTCGGGAACAGTGCGCGCCGTAGACGACTTGAGCTCGGACCGGTCTGTTACCGGACGGACAGACAGCGAGCTACCCACCGTCCGATAAATTTTTTGAGGATTATTTCTGACAATAAAACTGACCACTAGAGGACTATACAGCTTTGACCATTGCAGGCCTATTAATACAACTTTGACCATTGCAGGAGACAACTTTTACCTCTGGAAAGACCAAAAAAATACATAATAGTGACAGATCTGAAATCTTTGGTTCTTAAAAACTATGCTATTTCGGTTTTCACTAGGTGTAAATAAATCAAATCTACACCAATGAAAGTTAAAACTGAAGTTTTTTGGCCTAATAGTTTGTCGTAATGACTATTCCATTCAGTGTTATTTTTTGTCCGCTTCTTTACAATGGCGACCGTACGCCAGATCTATACTAAAAATACTGTGACTAAAGAGCCACTCTATTTGCTAATCACATTCAGTATAAAAAACCTCTTGATCTCTTAATTAAACGCTTGACTAAACGTCTCAATCGGCCACAAAGTTTTTTACTTTATAACATAACACACAGCATTCAAAATCGAATGAACCGCATTCGATTTCAGTATCCTACACAACCATATCGATATCAATTTATGTATCGATTACGGAACATACACTGTCGAGCCATGCAGTTTGTTTGGCCGACCCACGCGACAAGGTCATGACATGTCACGCGTAGAGGCATCAGACCTTGACATTTGTGACAAGTTTATGTCATTTGATGTAACATTTGCGGAACTGAAAGAAAATGTTGTAAACTAGGCGTTTGTGAAGTCATCATCATATATGTATAAACTAATTTATGATAAATGATAATAAATGATATTTATTTTTGCAAATAGGTTTTCAAAACACTTTTACACGTCAATATTTTTTTTTTTTAAACTAGATGAGGCCGGTGTTTCCTAGCTGACTACCCTGAGAAGAAACACCGAAACAAACTCAGGGGTCACAGTCTCTTTTAAAGTCCATACAGTAAATTTGTAATGGTCAAATCACATGAGAACTATGCAGATTTGTCTGAGATGGTCTTTTGAAGAAAGAACCATACAGATTTGAGTGGACCTGTCCAGTCAGTGCAAGCATTTGTCAGTATTCGTGAAGCTCAACTCAGGACTACTAAGGAGCTCAACGACTTGACGAACAATACCAAATAAAGAAAAAGTTATTTTATAATAAAGAAGAAGTTATTTTGTTTGTTTAAATGCGCTAATCAGAAATAGTACATTTCGTAAAAGTGGAGACGTGTATCAAAAGACGATTTTCAATACACCTAGGCACAAATAAATAAACTGGAGTTGACACGCGACTTATAGCCCAAATCTAATACGATAAAAACAATCAAGTGTGGCAGGGGCCAGCACCATCACTTTTCTGCACTGGTGCACAAATTAGTAAATTGGGCAACTAAAAGCGGTAGGGATAAGAGCAGGTTTTCGAGCAAGCGTATTGAAAAAATCGGTAATGGGATAGCTAGGTTCATGATACTAATTATAACATCCTGCTACGATACACGGAAGCAAAACAACAACCAAGACGCGATTGAAACCGCAGGGGACAACTAGTTCTAAAATGGTATTTAACTGTTCCACAATTGATTCCTGTGTTCTACTACAAAATATGCCTTTATTCCACCAAAAATACTATTTGTGCAGTAAAATATACTCTTCGGAGTAATTTAAAAAGTATAATCACGAAAAGGATGGTGGGGTCTGTGTTCGCTCGCTCACAAAGCCCCACCGTTCCCTTCCAACCTAACCTGTCCGAGTCGGAGTGCAAAAATTCCTTTAATAGTTTTAAAAAGTCCCTAAATAATATTTGGTGAACAATTAGTTTTTTAGGAAAGAATAAGTTTTTATTGCACAGTTAAAAATATCTCGGTCTAAAATATCAATAGGTAACATATTTAAGATTTTAGTAAGTACATTATACATTTTTTTATAGACAATATAAACTTTGTCAACTACTTCGGCTACATTGGCCTATATACGTTGTATACGAGTCGCCTTTTTGCTTGACCTTTGCATACAGCAACGCAACTTTTAAAAAATGGGCAACGTGAAATAAGAGTGATAACACTTAAACGATATGTTGGCATTCGGTAATTCCGTCACTTACTCATTTCACGCAACTTGCTCCAGGAAATACTTGTTTTTCAGGAAAACAATTTCATCATTCAGAATCCCAATTGAATGTGCAAGGTTTATATATACATATTTCTTTTTTAAGTTACGAGTACGTACATTATTTATGTAGGGTTCACAACAGAATAGCAGATTTTCAGAGGTCAACACTGGATTAATTTTACACATATTGATTTCAATAGATAGATAATAATTATGAAAAATATACCTATAGCGTGTATTTTAAATAAACAATTTTTAATGTAGAAAGCAACCTAATTTTAATATTGTTTATAGAAGATATAGTTTTTAACCATATACTTGAACTTCATTTACGTAATAGCCCATTTACGGTATATAACTGCCGACTTATGTTTATGGGAAGTAGGAAAAGACAACCTTTATTAATCACTTGCCCAGCTAAAGAAAACGAGACATAGGTCGTGTAGTAAAATTGTTTGTCAACGCTACACGATTAGATAAATCAGTTAGTATCAACACAGCAATTGATATAACTTTGATAACACATTCTAGAAAGTTTGATAATGTTCTTAGGTGAACAGAATTAGTTTAATCTTCAAATATTTGTGTGTACGTAAAAGGATAAGGATCGAAGCAGGTTCGTCCTACGAGATTGTTTCAGAAAGTTTCGCGGCCCTTTATTTTTCTTTTGTTTTAAGGTGGCAAATCATCCAATGACTTCTCCGGCTCTAGGGCGGAGCGGAAGGCCGTGTCGCAGTTTGGCTGACTAAACCTCACTTCCATGTTCCTTTGCCTTGCGTTCAAGAGCCCCGGGGTTTCATTACAAAACCGAACCCACAGCACAAGTAGGTTTCGGCCCTTGTAGGCCCCTATGGTTAGCTGACATTTCCTCGAGTCGCGTGTGCCGTCAACTACTCGAGTTCGGTTCGGACGGTTACCGAACGGCTTAGCACCGTCCAAAACCCTCTTCTACAGTGGCTGAAACTCGGGGTCGGAATCCTACCGGCTGGAGAGTGAGGAAGTCCTTTCTCTCACGCGTTCTACCACCTCCTTCGCTAGCATTACAGCTTCGCAGGAGGCGACCGACTGCCATTCCTCCTCGTTTCCGACTATGGCCTGTACCAGGGCGCGTGAGATCGTTGCCGCTGATCGCCCCCACAAGGACACAGCCATGCTCAATCCAAGGGTGAGTAGTAGTAAAAATTTAACACAGGAAGTGTGAAACATATCTAAAACCCATCAAAAGGATCCAAACAAGAATCCTAAGTAATTTAAATATTTATGAACAGCTTAGATTCCTGCATACTAACCGCCATGATGAATGTTATCAAATGTCTACAGGTTGATTGTCATAGTCGATTTGGTACTCGATAATGAATCGTTCATCTTTATAAGGCAAACGCATCCTACTTAATGAGATTCACAAAAGGACTCATTGTATGGATATCAAACATTTAATAGATAATAACATGATAACATCTTAGTTTGGTTACAAATTGTAAATAGACCAATAGGAAAATATCATAAGACTCGCGTTTGACCACTGTCTCACCTGATGGTGAGCGATGATGTGGCCGAGGAAGGAGCAAGCTTGACTAGACGTAGCCTATTCACTCTTGACTAAGATTCCTAGAATATAGCTATCAGGAAACACAGTCTCTGGTAGGGAATTACATTCCTTAGCTGTATGCACAATTAATGTATTACCAAAACGCTTTGTACGTATGGGTGGAATGTCTACCACATACCGGTAACGCAACGCCGTATGTCGTATTTGTCCGATGACGGAGCGGACCGAACGAAAGTACAAAGTTGGGTACAAGACATAATAACATTGATGGTATACTGAACAAAATGCACTTACGAGCACACACCTCCTCCGGATACATATTTTGAAAACAAAGATATCTTGTGGATATTATCTAGACTTCTCTCCAAATCAAAACATAAATTTGTGTTAAACATAAAATAATTTAGTATATTTCTCTGATAATTGTACACATGCACATTGAAACGAAATTCAGAGATGGGAAAAATAGTACTGAAAGTTTTTGAAAGAAATGTCGCAATTCAATTTTAAAATGTCCTTACCAACGACGACAGCACCAGCCTGAGCCTCTCCAAGTAGCGCCTCCTTGTACTTCCTCAATGATTCATCCTCTTGATCAGCAGCGAGGATCTCGTCAATTGTCTTTTCTGGAGGAGGCCTGTATGAGGACTTGATTTCTTCTTCTTCCTCCTCCTCAGGAGTTCGGGTCACTTCAGGTTCTCCAGACATGGTTGGTATGCTAAAAAGAAAAGTGGTGGTTAATTATGGAAAGTTAAAATAGGTATGAGCCAAAAACAGATCACAATTTTACTGGTTTAGATTTCGATTTTTATAAAGAAATGGCAGGTTTGTGTACTATGTCAAACTCAGGTCTAAATCTGCACCAGTTTTATCTTTGATTGGAGAATGTCCACATTTTGTATAGGTACAGACGCCAGCACATCAACCTACCTCAATCTGTCAAATTTCTTAAATGGATTTTCAACCTTATCACAATAGTGGAAGGTTAATGTTCGATTGGTAAAATTTGACAGGTTGGGGTAGATTGACGTGCTGGCGTCTGTACCATTTAGCATTCTTTAAAACCAGGTTGAGAAACCATGCTCCATTGGCTTATTAAGGGTCAGTGGGTTGTCTTACAGCCCGTTCACGACTTCGGTCTTAGCGGCAAGCGGCGCGGCGAGCGAGGCGGTATCGGTAGGCGATTGGTCGACAACTCGACGCCGCTCATAACGGCGCGCGCTCGACCTGGCTCGACCATTCTCCTATCGATACCGCCCCGCACGGCGCTAAAACCGATGTCGTGAATGGGCTGTTAGGGATGAAGATTGTTCAAAACAGTCACTGCGGCCCTTGAATGTAACTGAACACAGGTAGATTTAAATTAAATACAGTAAAAGTCTGATATTACCTCTTGATAGAGTATAAGTTATTTGATGATTTCCAACCCCAAAAATAGCCCAAATATTTAACAATTTGCCACAATAGAACTTAATATATGCATAGCAAATCCGAAATTATTGAAGATTTGCAACATTAGAAACAGTAAGTAATACTATAAAATTCAAATTATTAGTTTTTTATTGTGATAGCCAATTCTGAAAATTCTATCAGACAGAAAACTATACCATACTTAGGGATATCAACTTTTAATTGGTATGCACCATGTGTCTGACTGGTACTAGTATATTAAACACTGTAAAAAAAAGAGTATTATAGCATCCTCTATTATGTTAAAGATTATAGTGTACACCTCTGCATGATTGTTATCATGCAGAGGTGTACATACTCTATTTTAGAGTATGGTTGGAAACCCTAACCATACCATGTATAGATATGCTACTTTTAACACTGGCAAAATGAGTGGTTTTTATTGAGACAGACTACAGACACATATATTATAGAGATATATTAGAAGTAGATACCTAATATCTCATGTTCAAGTGATCAAAATGACATAATGCAGATGAAATCCACTTGAAGCCATATTTATCAGTAATGAGTGACATTTAAAGACCACAATTGTCTGTATGTGTTAGCTATTGATATTGTGATGTTTTTTTTTTTTAATTTTTAGTACCAGGAATATTTTACACCTCCGCTCAAATAGTGTCACAAGTCACAACTTAAAAATCAAATTATGGAGGTGTTTAAATGTAATATTAATTCACTTCTTCTTTTCGAATAGATGGTAAACTCACTAAACTGTTTGGGCCCAGTAGGTGGCCACGTTAACTGCAGCATTGGTGGCACTATATTGTGCAGTATATTGAATAAATAAAAATGGGCCACTTATAGACAAATAATTGAGCTAAAAATTATGATAATGACTATTAGCATAAATAAAGTATGTTGAATTCTGAAACTAAGAAAATAATAGCATAATTATCATCAAATTAACCAAGAAAATATTTTTTGAGTTATGTTACTTTTTGAACGGAGGTGTGACATTTGTTAAGTGTCATACATAGTCTTTAATGACTTGTGTTCACACTGGGCATGACTAGAGAGTTTAACTCTGAGTATGCTTAGTGTACATAGATTTTTGCATTTAGATTATTGCAGGACCTGGCTCTTAGGTCCTCGTTGCTTCTTTTACTGACTAAAACTATACCTATGTTCCTTCAGTTGCCCTCTCCATTCTAGGATCATAGCTCTTTCATACTTTTCGCTGTGGCTATAGTAGGCATCGCCCCCCTGGGCTTTTACGGTTTGCTCACATCTCTCTGACATCTCTTAGGTCCTCGGTGCTGAACATTTTAATGTTTTTGTTGCTATAACAATTTAGCATTGATATTTTGAGATTTAGCTATTAATGAAGATGAGTCCGTAAATCTTCTATACATATAAAAGCGAAATACCACTCACAGATTAATATTCATGGAAAAAACACATACAGGATAGACAAAAAGATAATGAAATGCACCAATGCCATATCATAAGCAAGAAAATTTATGATGCTGTCTGAAATATACTAGCATCTATTTTGTATAAATTTGCATTTCCTGTATGGTAAAGTTGCGAATCTGCTATTCGTGTAAATGGCAAATTCGCAACTTTGCCATACAGGTGATAATATAATTTATTTGGCAAATAGGTTTTAAACCTTTTTTTTTTTAGATGAAGCTGATATTTCTCAACTGACAACCCTGAAAATAAATAGAACAACAAACTCAGGTCAAAAGCTACTTTTGTATATTATAATAATATTATTGCCAAGTAGCTAAATAGGTACCTATGGCAGTTGAAAAGTTTATCACTTCGATCCACAACTACCCAACTTGTTCATACAAAAGTAGACTCTAAACATCGGAATTAAGGCCTATAGTGGCGTGCATGTGAGAGGACACCGGTGTCCTCTGAGCTAGGACAGATTAAATATGTTGGACACAATCAATGGCATGATCTATTTGTGGTTTATGACTAACAAACTGATTAATCACTAATCAATATTGATTGATCAAGGTCAAACAGTTCTATTAAACTGAATTCATGTTCTGTAGTTGACTGTGGTAGGCAAACATAATTTATAGAGATAGGTACTTTTATGTTTCAGTTTTTCCACTCAAGCATGATGAATTATAAATAAAATTCAGAATCTATTTGGAATTTTTTCCATATGATGACCAAACTATATAGATACTGGATGTACCAAGTTTCAAATTCCTAATTTAAACTAAAGGTAGGTTGTACTGGCATAGTAGACTTTGTAATAGGTTTGTGTGGGGAAAAAATAGTAACACCATAGATCTATTAAACTATCTAGGTATATGAATTTAGCCAGTGTCTTTATAATGAGTATAAAATACAGCCACTGAAATCAATAATTAGATAATAATAGTAAAAAAAAAAGCAAGTTGCAATCAGTGTGACATGCTATCGGCGCGTATAATCGTATGAATCATAGTCCCCATAACCTCTACACTAAATTATGCATTTACGATAAAAATATATTCTTACAATTTATCACTCTAACCGGATTCACGCTAGACGAATAGATAAAGAATTAATAAAACCCGGTTCCCGTGAAACTAGATGTAAAACGAAATAAACCCGCTACTGGAACCGCCCAAAAAAAAATAAAAAGTACGTAAACTTATTAGACAAAAAATCTGAGAAATAATTTGAAGTTGTATAAAAAGCGTTACCACACGTAGCGGCACTTCATATCCTACAATAACAGAATTAAGCGGCTTCGTCATTTCAACCCAATAAAGCTTCATACGCTGCCTTATCACGACATAGCAAAACTTGGATTTAACTTACGTTTCAATGGAAAATACTGGTGAGACAAAACAAAATCAATAACTTGTAATTGCACAATCGTAACTAGCACTAATTAGCACCAAATATAGCTAGAGAACTTACAAAAATTTGCGATTTGTAAAATCTATAGATCAAAAATGACGGACAAAACGATTCCGGGCGGTCATCGAACTCTCAAAATTAATTTATTCGTCGAAATGGCTGTGCGACATTTACAACTCTCAAATATTTCTATCTCACTTCACCAATTATGATCTCTCTGTCGTTTTGAATAGGACAAAAAGAGATGGCAATACCTAGCAAATAAGAATATTCAGTGGTGTTGCTAGAAATAAATATTATTATCTATGAAACTTCCGGTGAATTCTATTGTTTATGGTTATAATTATAGTGGTGTGCTTTAATCTTACTTAACACTCACAGCATATGGACTAAAAAAATACGTATTGATTATCTAGTAATCGATTTGTGAATAATTAAAACAGGCTCTAATACCGAAAAAATCATACCAAAATAGAACAACTTGTTTATATGCAGAAAACCTTTTTATAAGTTTTTATTTTACGAATCGAAACTAGAATAGCTATTTTTTAGCACATTGTAAATAGACCTCAAAGATGAAAAATTCTAGATCATTTATTTTTGTCTTGTGCGATTCATAATTAAATGAATTTATTCTTTCTTTCTTAAGCTACATATAAAAGGGTGGTGAGTTAACAGTCCGATCATGGAAGCAAAAGTCTCATGTTACGATTCTTGCACATTACTTTGCTCTGCGTTCCTTTTTTTCATCAAAATCATAATAGTTATTACGATGTAAAATTGGTGTAGTTTTGTATTTTTGTGGAATCATTGAAACAGGCGCGATCTTGGTAAAATGTGGAACTGACAATTTTATTAAACTTAAACAACACTATGTTTAATAAAATTGTCAGTTCTATTTTCCTCAGCAAAATTTTGCCAAAAAGGCTGACTTAATAGCTGCTCTAAACTATGAAAAGATTGGAATGCTTTACATCCGTATTCTAATGTGATTTGTTTAAAATACATTATTTTTGAAAACTTTTCACCCAAGAAAACGTGAAATTAAGTCACGTTTTCTTGGGTGAAAAGTTTACTACTAGGAAGTATGGTGAAAAGCCTACAGCCTTCCCGTAGTTGAAACTTTAAAAAAAATATTAATTGACAGCAAATGTCAAGTAGGGATGTATCATTCTACGTAAAATCGATCATTTAGATCGAATCGATTGAATTTCTAGTATGAAAAATGGATTGATAGATTCTGATAATTGATATTTCTTTAAAAAATAATCACTATGTGAATGCTCTAAGATTTTGGTGTATTAATAGATTTGGTCAGTGGGTAGCCTTAGGGGCGGATTTTCCTGATTCGGCAATTGCTTCCAAAATAAACGAATAAATATTTTTTTTAGGTACAGTTTTATGAGTTAAAAATAAACAACAGAAATAACAGGTTCAATAATCAAAACTAATTAAAGTTTTAGAATAATTAACCTAAATTGACAAAATCAAACTTTTCAAATAGAAAAACAATCTAGAAATCCGTAGAAAATGAGTTTAGGAATAAGAACCTGAAGGCAGTTTGGTTTGCAGTGTTTGGATAATATTTGGCTCCTGATTAAAAATTTTCGTTAGAGAAATGAAGTTTCGTCAATGAATAACAAGTGACATAATGACATAACAGCTGCATGACGTTAAAATAAAAATAGTACAGTTCATTGACAAGCGTCATCTATTATATGGTTGAATAAGTAAATGAGTAAATTAAACTGAAGACACTATAGTAATTCGCGTTCCGGCTTATATAAGTCTGGACTTAATGACGGCGGGTGTCAGATGAAAAATCGATTTTGATTAATTTGTTATCAGAAAAAAAAACGATTAGTAATCTATTATTTTAATCATTTGAATACCGTAATAAGAGACACAATAGAAAGACAATAGTGTCGGTAGATTGGTATTAGAATATAAGTGCATGTTGAGGGTATAAGTAAATGGTTGAAAATAAACCAATAAACCAGTCTTGATCTGAACGCCTTGTTTGATTGCCGAATCCTATTTACCCGCTCAACAAATAGGTGTGCGAACGCCGGCCGCTTGGAGCTTGAGTAATTAAATAATAAAATAGCTTATTAAACTCAATTTTTATGTAAAATACAATCGATTTGAAATCGAACATTTTTATAATTGATTTTTTTTCACATCCCTAATGTCAAGCCGTCAATGTCAAGTTCTGTTTTCCAATGTTATTGTTGAATTTGTACGATATTAGTTTAGATATTCAACCAATTCAACATGAAACTTAAAAACAACATTCATCCCTTTCTTGTTCAATTCTATTTTAAATAAAAGTGTGAAGGGCACTAAATAAATTCAAATCAGCTATTAAAATCAATTATAACCTAAATGTAATGTTATTTCGTAATAAAAAATGTTTATAAATTAATATAAATGTCTGAAATCTACAAAAAATAGTTATACTTTAGTTTAGATCTACAGTATTAATTCCAATCATGTTTGTATGTATCTCAGATCTAAGTAAGTCCTTTAATTGACATTATTCAATGACAAATAAATTGTTATTTTGATTGCAGAAATTAAATCTTAGTCGTTTTCCTGTTCTAATAAGACGCAAGAACTATCTTATTAGACCTTGTACATCTACGTCCCAGGCTTCAGATGATGAAAAACAAAAGGAATTGGAGAGAATAGCCAAAGATGTAAGCGTGTTTTTTTTATTTTATTTTATAATAGAGAGACCAATATTGCGCCATTGATAAGAATACGTACAATTCAAAACATTAATTTACCAAAACTTAAACAAATAAATGCAGATGTTACAAAAATTTGTCAAGGCTACACTTATCAAGTGAACAAACAGTATGTGTAATTTTAGACAGAAGGTCAACATTTCTGTTCACTGTGAAACTAGGTAACATGCACCATCCACCAACATTTCAATTAGAACACATTGTGACAGTACATTATCTCCTCTCAACTCAAATAGCATGGTTGGTGCAGTAGTATTTGTATGGCCTGAAAGTAATTATTTTGACCACCCATGACACAGGAGCAAGTGTTACTGTCGGGTAACATTTTTTTTTAAAACAAACAGGAAGTGACTGAAAAGTCAGCTAAAGATCTGCAGGTGCCAGGATCGATTCTAGCATTAAAACTAAAATTGGATTGTCTACAGATATTTGTTCTTGGTTTCTTGTGTACTACTACTTCTACAACATCAAGATAAAATATTAAGCAAAGAAAACCATATATATATTCAATAAATCCTAACACAATAACCAGACTTACCTTATTGTACCCTGGGCAATAAGTTGGAAATTCGAAAAATTGTTTTTCGATTACCAACTTTATTGCCCGTACATTAAGTTGGTAATCGAAAAACAATTTTTTTGCGATTACCGATTTATTACCTGGGGGCATCAATATGGTCCATTACTGCAAGATTTAATTTATTACTCAAGCCCCAAGCGAACACCGGTGTTCGCACACCTATTGTATTTCTATTGTGACTCTAATTACAGTATTCATAAGATTAACTGACAAATACAAAACTTTGAATAAAGCCACTTGTTCATATAGATGTTTATCATCAGCTCATCACTTACTGACTCATTAACTGACAAAAGTGGCTCTAATCAAAGTCTTGTATTTGTTAGTTAATAAATAAGTGCCAGCCGACAACATACATATGATTTTTCTGCAAATATTCTAAAACAAAACCTCTTTTGATTTCCAGGCCTCCATAGACGAGCCTCCAACAGCTTGCTGCCAATCAGGGTGCTCTAACTGTGTCTTCATAGTATGGGCTGAAGCCTTATCAGCCAAAATGCAAAACGCAGGCCCGGAAGTTAGTGAAAAAATACTGAAAATGGTAGAAGATCCTAATATGAAAGCATATTTAGAAATGGAACTTAGGTTACGAGGATTAAAGAAATGATCATGTAGTTAAGGCTAGATTGGAGTTAATTTTGTACATTTTGTGCTATAATATGTAGTTTGAATCATCATCATCATCATTTCAGCCAAAAGATGTCAACTGTTGGACATAGGCCTCCTCCAAGTATCGCCTCACGGTCCTGTTCGTCTCATACCTAGACACGCCCTCACGGTCCGCCCAGAGCGGGAGAAGTCATTAGATGATTTCCTTAAAGCCCCTGCCTGCCTGGATTTATATCCACAACCTACAAATCGCAAGTTGGCCACTAGGTTTACTTAAGATTTATTCTGTGGATTTTATCATAATGTTAAAAATGTCCATGTTGATCGAAATTCAAATCTTTATTGCGAATATCGAATAAACAAGGCCAAAGTGAGCATTCGACGCCGCCGTTATTCCCTTCGTGGAAGGTTACTTTAAAACCCGCAGGCAGAAATAAGAGCCCCCCCCCCCCAGTAAGGGAAGGGGGGCTTAACCTGTTCAATACCGTAATTAGAGACACAATAGAAAGACAATAGGTGTGCGGACGCCGGCGCGGCGTCCTCTTGGGAAATAATGAATTAATCAAGATCTAGCTAGTTAATTTTTTGATCCAGTACCTATATCACTGACTCAAAAGTTTTTGGCGGCTATCATGATCAAATTATTTTCAAATATATTTTAGTGACATACTTGTATAAAGCTTTAGCACCTCAGTTCTACAAAATCATGCATAACATTAATCAGTATTTATATTTAGTAACCACTAAGCCAATGGTGATTTATACAAATCTCAATTCTCACATATGTATATCATCAACATCATCATATCAGCCGTAAGACGTCCACTGTTGGACATATGCCTCCCCCACGTGTCGCCACAATGAGCGGTCCTGTGCATCTATCGGATTCCCGTAACACTTGCCTGGTCATCGGTCCACCTTGTAGGAGGCCTTGCAACATTGCGTCTTCCGCCACGCGGTCGCCAACCCGAACCTTTTGGCCCCAACGGTCATCTGTTCTGCGAGCAATGTGCGCTGCCCAGGCTATTCTTCGAGCTATGTCGGCAATCTTGGTTCTCCTGCGGATATCTTCATTTCTGATTCGATCACGCAAGGAAACTCCGAGCATAGCCCTTTCCATTGCCCTTTGGGTGACTTTAAGCCTTCTGATGAGGCCCATTGTGAGCGACCACGTTTCAGAGCTATATATCACATTATACTGATCTGACGTAAATCTGTACCATGTAGATCCACTATGTCTCATATCATATTTTTCATTCCATTTTTATTGTAATTCATTCCATTAAATGTGAAAGTACATCATAATGTGTGCATCTAGTTATTAAAAGTTAGGTTTTATACGCGGCATATAAGTTGAACTCTTTTTCGTTCAACTTATTTACTGCGTACCTACTATATTATCTAAGTAATTTTCAGAAGTAGTGATAAGAATAACTATTGTGATAGTACAGAATAAATATTTTTTTATTGTTATTTACATTTTTTATCTATAGAAAAATCAGTTCTTCATTGTACATTATGAAATGTTTTAATCATATTTATTCATGTTTGTTACGCTTATTAGTTCTAGAATTTCTATAATTAGACAATTTTGTTAAAAATTTTGTTTTTTTTTTTTCTCTCTGATTCTTGTGGTCAGACTGACTACAGTCAACCTATGGTACCCTTTTGTAGAATTCCGCAGCCCGGCTTAATTTTTATTTTAAGTTTATCCCATCATTCCATGTCATAATCAGTCCTTGAGGTTTAGCCGAAAGTGCGTTAAAGGGCGCCTGCGACGGGCACCAGGTAGTAAAGTAATGTGCTTTAGTTTCTGAAGCCGGAAGCGATATGTCGCTGTCGTGGTTTGGTCCATCGTTGGCAATGCATAGTCCTGGGGCACGGTAGTTTCCTTCAGCGAAAACGCGTCATCTTACATATGGGAGGCTACCTCCCTACGGGAAGGACAACGCCCTCTTCCAACTCTCCTAAAAAGGTCCAGGATCAACAGATTAGGGGACATCCGTCGCCACATTAATTTGGTTCCGAGATGGTGGTGCTAGGTTGTGAAATATTGCCAGGGTATCGTGTGCTCTAAATTTTCGATAATATTTTCGGCGATATGACCCAAGTGGTACATTTTGTCTTCTACTTTAATAACGTGAGACAAGGGCGTCGCAAAGGGGGGGGCTACGGCCACCCCCCTAGAGGCTTACTTCACAGCTTCAGAGCCTAGTTTAGACACCAGTCTCCCACAATATATGCCCATCCTATATGTTACCGTAGATATAAGGCTAGCAATTAGGAGTTATATTGTGGAGAGAAAAAAAAACTTTTATTATTATTAAAAAAAAACTTTATTATTCTCTATAAGTACTTCTAATAGCCCCCCCCCCCTTGATCATCTTCTGGCGACGCCCTTGACGTGAGATGCAGTCACTCCATCGCTGAGGGGATACTTTTGAAGAACTCTTTCTACTATTAAACGTTGGACTTCGTTAATTCTAAATGTTTTATTATTTGTCGCTACGTACCCCTTTACTTGTGCCTTGCCAACTCAATCGGGTTAAGCTCACAATGGTAAAACGTAAAATTGTGACACCCCGTTCAGTAGCCATATCGTCAGCCACATATTTTTCAAACCTCTTTCTTTTCGAACAATCTCTATTAGCTTGGCTTTCAGCATACCTTCTTCAAATGGAATACTTCTTTAATCTAATATAAACAAACACCATCATATCTTGGTCCCACTCGAATTTGGCGACATCACTTTGATCAAAAAGCTCAAAGAGAATACCTTGTAATACCTACAATAACTACACAAGAAAAAAGCCTCAACTTCAACTCTTCCTTTGATTATATACCTGAACTCTTCATTAATGGCCTTTGTGGGAGAAAAAAGCTGGTACAAATCATATTTCCGAAGTTTGACATTTGCACTTGTCAAATATCTATAATAATGAAAAAAAAATAGAGTTTACATTATGTTGTTTAGCAAACTTTTTTTTCAGGTGGGATATCGTCAAATAACTCATCCTGCGGGTCTAAAAAGGTCACATTTAGCAATTCATTTCCTGAATTCCTGTCATACTTACGATCTTTTAGCGATTCTGCTAATATTCGCATTGATCTTATAAATAAATTTGAATATTCGTAAAAGTTTTACGAATGTGTTGTCATTTAGACCAGTCTGTCAAAAAAACTGACAAATAGATGAATTGCATTGCAGAGTCATACCTAGTATGAACTCTTTTTTCCACAAAGGCCATTAATGAAGAGTTGAAGTTAATACCTAAAAAAATAGTATGAATATTGTTTATGTATAACAATATGAACTGCCAATTCGTGACCATTTTGCGATTTTTGATATGATTCATATTATTATCCGAATGCAGATCTGCTAAAGTGCTGCTGCAACAAAACGGGGCTACGCCGCGACAAGGCAGATAGAGCTTCGGTGGGTTCTCGTGGCGGTAATATCAGCGATAAGTCCTCTTTTTGAGGAGTGGTTCGAAAGGCGCCAACGCTTCCTATGTTTTTTCCTGAAGCAGGTCCTCACTGGACATGGTTGTTGCCTGAAGATCCCGTTTCGGATTCGGTGGGTAGAAAGGTCTGGAGGACTTTGTGGACAATATGGTGGAAGTCTGCTTTGCTTAGGTGGTGGTAAATGCGATTAGTAGCGGCGACCTTTTATGGGCGGCCATAGTATGGAGCAAGAGGAAATGGAATGCGGGTACCTCTTTTTGCGAAACAATAAAGCGAGCGAAGGAGGTGGCAGAGAGCGTGAGGGAGAGGACATCCTCACGTCCCCGCGGCCGTAGGAAACGCTCCGGGTGTCAAGAGTTGCAGGACTATTCCCAAGCTACCGTGGCGCAGCAGGCTTGCGGACGGCGAGTAATGAGTAGCTCATCGTCTGATACTAGACCAAAACGAAATCTTCACGCTGTCGACTATCTTCGGGAGCGGTTGTGAGCACCAGACATTTAAGATGCCATATTTCTTGTAGCTCTATCGTTATTATTTAAATACATATGTGTATGAGAGTATGTTTACTGTTTTTGAAATTGAGTCTACCACACGATAGCCACCGTGGCCCTCGTACAATTGCCCATTGTGGACTAGGTAAGTGTGGATACCCAACTCCAATAAATAGAATCCATGTTTGTAGGCAAGTCATGTATCAGTGCTTACCTAAGTAAATAAGGTACCTACAGGGTTTAATTCGTTTCGATGCCTTTCTTCTGACCTTGACCTTGAATTGAAAGAGGATAGAGATCTTCTTCTTCCTGCCCTTGTCCCATATTACTTGGGGTCGGCGCAACACGTTTTTTTCTTCCATTCTATCCTGTCAGCCGTCACACTATCACTAACTTCCTTTTCTTTCATATCACTCCTTACACAATCCATCCATCTCTTCTTCGGCCTCCCTCTTCCTCTCCATCCGTCTACTTGTAAACTAAGAACTCTTTTAGTAACATGTGTTTCATCCCTCCTCTTCACATGACCATACCAAGACAAACGATTTCCTTTCAACTTTTCAGTCACTGGCGCCACTTTCAAACTTCCCCTAATATACTCATTTCTCACTTTATCCATTCTCGTCACACCACACATCCATCTCAACATTCTCATCTCCGCTACATGCAGTCTTTTTTCATCCATCTTTTTCACAGCCCAACATTTTGATCCATACAATATGACAGGTCTTATCACGGACTTGTAAATTTTACCCTTCAACTTGAGTGGCATCCGTGGTGGATAGAGATATAGCTCAATTTGTATAATAATTATGCATTCCAGAACTCAATTAGTAACTTTATCAACTAGAGTCGTTAACTTTGAACTACGTATTAATCAAGTAATCGTTGCGTTATTAATGGACTCATTTCGTCGCCCTTCACGGGTCAAATAAGTATTTAAATCTTGACGCAAGCAAATGTCTTGCGTCGGTCTGTCTGTACCTACAAGTCTGCAGACAGCGTCTGTCAATTTAGTTTTAGAAAATATCTTGTAGGTACCTACATCTTGATAGAAAGGTTTTTTAGAGATGGTAAATCAACGAATGACTTCTCGCGCTCTACTGTGGGGCGAAAGGGTGTGAAAGACTTACTGATTAAATCCCATTTGTGTCCTTCAGTTCCCCTTCGTGTTCTAGGGCCACGATCCTGGACATAAAGGTTGGTCACAAAGTCAATAAAAAAAAAACATGGTGTACTCTTTTATATTTGTGTATTTTCAAAGGTTTAAAAATTTTCAATATGAGTAGAACTTGACCTTAAAGGCTCGTGGTAGAGCCTTCTATAGGGTTCCGTTTGGCCGACTTATGTAGATTCTAAAAAGAAAACAGTCATAGGTAGTTTTATTAAAAAACTCTTTATTATATTAACAGTCAACAGCAATATTCAGTTTCAAATACATTTAGATATAATTAGGTTCATGTAGATTTTCTTACTTATATATAAATCATTCTTCAACAAATCTTTGGTAAAACTTCAATTGGTATATTCTAGGTACAGATGTAAAATATTATTTTAAACATGGGACTAAGCTGGACAGTCATTTGACATTGAAATGATACTGTTTATCGAAATCGATACATAATGGTAAGTAATTATTTTACATGCCCATAAAAGACGCATGGTAATTTTAAACACAGCAACCCGCCCCAGCTTCGCACGGGTGCAATGGTGATGTTAAATATATTATACATGTACCTTCCTCTTGAATCTTACGAGTATCTATTAAAACAGACCGCATCAAAATCCTTTGCATAGTTTTAAAGATCTAAGCATACATAAGGACAGACAGCGGAAAGCGACTTTGTTTTATACTATGTAGATCACTACATAGTATAAAACAAAGTCGCTGTGATGTATGTGAAAGTCAAGTGATGTAGTGATAGTGAAGCATTGTCTGTGATTGACACGCACTATAACGAAACTTCACGTAGTAAATCTCTCACACTGATTTTTTGACAATGGCTGTCGATACTCGTTCAATGTCACATTGTCTAGTACAGCGGTTGCCAACCTTCCTTTTTTGACTGGGAATCACTTTTGCTTCTTATTTAAGAATAATAAATAATTGAAGTTGATTAAACATTATGTGTATTTTTAGGCGACATCCCTTAAGGCTGGCCAACCCGAGGTACATTTTCATACGAGTTGGTAACCGCTCTTTCGTGATTATGATGTTATAATTACCCATTAATGACACGTCTTTCTCCAGATATGTTGGGTACACTGGATTTTATTGAGAATCTGAATGCGGGCAATTAAGGGTTTTAAAAAAACACGTATTTCTTGGAACAAGTTTTGTGAAATATTTGAGCAAATAACGGAATCATCAAATACCAACAGAGTTTTCAGGCGTTATCTCTCTTTTTTCACGTTGCCTTTTCATTAAACATCACGTTGGATTGCGTTAGATTAAGCAACGAGCTTTTAAACCATGCTCGACATTGACGATTGGCGAGTGGGGAAAGCCCCTCTTAAGAATAATAAATGATTGAAGTTGATTATACATTATTTTTATTTTTATAAGCAAAAACCCTTAAGTGCCCGATGCCATTAAGAGACCTTCTCCTAGTATTTAAAATCAACAATCATGAACATTGTCTTAGAAAACAGAATATTTCTGATAGAAACTAGAACTTTCACGGAAACCTAAATAAATAAACAACAACGCAAAATAAAAAAAATAAGCGGACCACTATTTATCTAGGGCGAGTGATCTTAAGTGTTTGCTGGTCAAGTGTTCACTAGCGCTACCTCTGAGTGAGAGTTGCTGAGTTCGATTTGGTAGTGTAGCATAGCTTAGCATCAGCCTTATAATGTTCCCACTGCTTTCTAGGAGAGAGAATGGACTGTAATCCACCACGCAGGCCCAATGGGAGTTCGTGGATGTCACGTCTTCGAATTTTTGGTTTTTAAATCTATGGCTTCTAAATAGGATAAGCCGTGACTGTTGGTACCCAGTACTGTAACTAGGCCGGCGCCAGCAGTGCCTGGGTGCAGGCCGCAATCCCTAGAGGGGCGCAAATTTTCCTTTTTATTTGTATACTTAATACTTTTTTCTAAAGGCTCAGATAGAAGCTCGCACCGGGCTTATGAAAGTCTAGATACGGCACTGCTGCTACCTAAGTTACTTAATTACATTGAATGACTTGTTAAATGCCTATCGACATATTTATTTCTATTACAATTTTAAGGGTACGGTTTTATCCTAAATAAGCTTGTACTAAATGTTCGTTGATTGAGCAATTTGACCCTTGTAACTCAACGAGATAATTGTTAAAATAACCACTTAAGAGGGAAATAGGAACAGCTCCTAGTATTTTAAAACATTTTATATCTGTAAGTGGTCCACCCCCCCTTATATCCCCTCCCATATGCTTTCAGGGTGAGGTAGCTATGTACCTACATAGCTACCTCATATATATATGATATATAGATACACGACGCAAGGAAACGGAAGAGGTATCGATTTCGATAAATATTGACAGTTACAATATTGGCAGTGGGGTGGTCAAAATCACACAATACACATGCAATATAATTTATACATTCATTGACACATAGCTTCCTATTTATTACAAAAAATTTACTACATGGTCATACATAGTTACATTTATTAGGTCCGTTACAAAATTGTTACAATACTTTTCATATCAAAACAATAATATACTTAATTAGATACTAAATTAATATAAATATAATTAAATTATTCCTTACCCATTCAGTCATTCTCAATTTCGTATATTAAACCTTTCTTCAGGCTTCTATCACATTTACTTATCGATTTATTTTCTAACATCTATACATTTACAAAAGACTTTTCGTCAAAATAGAAACATTATTCCTGGACAATTTTATTTAAATATACAAGTACTTAATGGTCAATTAATTATGTTATCGATGTCCTTACATGATTGGGTGAAGGGTGCTCTAGACGGCGATGCGAACTCGTTGATGAGCGGAGCTAAAATGTGTGGTATGACATACAACATCATGTACGCAAGTTGCGACACTCATAGCCTCCAAATTTATGTTTTTTTCTTTTAGTTTTAGATACTTCCATATAGGACTAATGACGATACAAATCGATATAATTTTTTGTGTTGGAATTATACCATTAAACATTGAAGTAATCGCTTTTTTGCTACTTTTTGTGGAAGAGTTACCGACTAGGGTACCTTTAAAATAAAAGTAGGTAGGTATATAAATATAAGTTAATAGTTTTGCTGATTTCAGCATCTATTTTTTATAAACTTCTTTCCAATTCCACCTGGGTTAGCAAACTAACTCACTTCATAACTACTACATGTTAAATGCACAAACCGAAGCAAAAAATAAAATACCACATTATAGTAGATAATTGAGACATAGGTACGATACATGAGGTGATGTATCTCATGTTATGGAATAAAATCTTAATACTTAAGCTTCAGTGGCGTTATTATCCTAGGTCCTAGATTATTTACAAAATACATAAGATGTAACATAACATCCTTACTTGCAAAAATACCTTCAGTATCAACCAGGCTATATACGTACGAGTATAACCGTAGCGCTGCCTGGCTGCGGTATGTTGCCACGTTCTTGTTGTTCAGGTCCTTAGTGGTCAAATTTGCGGCCATTCTTCAACCAAAAGGGTTGCATTTACTTCAGCATGATGTAGCAACGTGCCGCAATCAGGCATCGCTGTGGCCAGGCCCTATCTTCTTACATTGAATTAATTTCAAGGAGCCAAATTCAGTTCCCACTATACATCGTCAGCCTGAACGAGAAATCTCGTAGCTGGCGTCTTTATTAATCAAGTTTACTAACAGTGCCCATATACGAGATATTTCGTATACGAGATATTTCGCAAATGAGATATCTCGTACTTATGCACTAGCATTACTAATAGGTACTTTACTTAAAGACCACCTAAGGCCTTAAAGGTCCTACGATTTCAAGTATGTGTTATGTGAGAAGAAATCATCTACGAGATATCTCGTAGCTGAAATTCAATGTGTTAATTTTCATATCTGACCCTCAAAAAACCTTTAAAAACACACATGATTTTTCTTAATCACCTATTAATCCAGCTTATTAAAGGATAATACCAATATTAAATACATTGAGCTGAAGAAAAGTCTTACGTTATTAAAATATCTCGATTTATGCACAGACACGATCTTCAACTGCGCAATTTAGAAATTGAAAAGGCGTCATAATGTACTACCTATGTTATAATAATCTTATTGTGTTAAAAGACGCCCAATTAAGTGAGACAGGGAATAAAATGATTACAGGTGTTGTACCATACTAATATAATCATGAATATTACAAGTCACACTTTGAAAGGGCACGCAATATAGGTAGGTATAAGTATGAAGTTCGGTAAAGGATCCCGAATATTATGTCGTGTTTTTATGAAAATATTAGGGGTTCCCTTCCACCTTCAAGATAGATTGTTTTGAATTTTAATGAACTATAGATTTTTAATGAACTATTCTATTCAATATAAGATGTCGTGTAAAATGTACCAAAAATCACACTAATAAATAAATTTGAATTCTTCTGTGAAGTAAGCGTAACGCTACATTTCGTTTCTATTGTGTGTTCAAGGCGGTTTGAGGCTCAATTGATAAAATTAATCACTCGTCTTGCGATACTCGCTCGCCAAGTTTTCAACCAATAATCATAACCGCGACGGCTACGTAACCGTACAAAACTTTGGTCTTGTGAATTTAGAAATAAAACAGCTGTTCCTCTACACCGCTTATCCATAGCCTTATAGCGTAAAGATAGTCGCTGTAGATGATTTGACTATTTCTTACGGAACTATTTTAATTTAGTGCTTTCACAAAAACGCGAATTGCATCTTGTGTTTTTATGACAAAGTCAGACTAAATTAGTAGGGTAAGGCCCCCCCCCCCCTCTTTGAGGCGTGGCTGGAAAGACCTCACGGCGTCCTAACCTTCCGCATGACCCAGGTTCTCACCGGACACGGTAAGTTCGGGAGGTTCCTGTTCCGGATTCGTGCGGAACCGACGCCCGGGTGCCACCACTGCGTGGACTGCCCGGAGGACACGGTGGAGCACACGGTCGAAGTGTGCCCCGCTTGGGCAGAGCATCGCCGTGTTCTCGTGAGGGCGATCGGCAGCGGCGATCTCTCGCGCCAGGCCCTGGTACGGACCATGGTCCGGAGCGAGGAGGGATGGCAGGCGGTCGCCTCCTTCTGCGAAGCAGTAATGCTAGCAAAGGAGGAGGCCGCACGCGAGAGGCAACGACCCTCACGGCCCAGCCGCCGCGGGGGTTCCGATTCCGATCCTGATTTCCAGCCAACGTAGGCGCGGGCTTGCAGACGGCGAGCTATGGGTAGCTCGCTATCAGACCGTCCGGTAACCATCCGGACCAAGCCCAGGTCGTCAACGGCGCGCACTGTTCCCGCGCGCCTCAAAGAGTTGTCAGCAAACCGTAGAGACCCAGCCTGCTAACTGCAGGCAGGCAGGGTCGAAGCCTACTGGGGCCAAGGGTTTGTTTCCGAAAGGAAAGCCCGGCCCTGGTATCTAAGGCCACGAAGGAACGGGGTGGGTTTTTAGTCAGTAAGAGTCTGACACTATCTCCCGCTCCGCCCAAGGGCGGGAGATGTCATTGGATGATTTTACCCACTACCAAAAAAAAAAAAAAGACTAAATTAGTAGAATGATAAAATTCGCTAAACTCTCTTGTCCTTTGTTTTGTAAGATTTATTTTTTTATTTTTTGAGTGTGGCTATAACTTTTTTTTCCTCCGCTCTGAAAGGGGCAAGAGGGAGTGTAAAACACTTTAATTTTCTGTTCCAGCCGAGCTCGCTCTGTGTGAACCCGCTTAATCATGATCATATAATGTGTTGTTTCTCTGGAAACTCGACGGGTCTTATTTTTAGGCAAGCATGGTCCACCGTCGACCACGTCATCACTTACCATCAGGTGAGATGTGTACCGTTGGTTACTTTATTATGTTCATGATATTTGTATGGTGGTGGGTAGATTCCTAAACTTATTAAATATATCAGTGTACCGCTAACTCTTGCCTTTCATTGACGCTGCATTGGCGACGATACGGGATAATTTAATATTTTTAAGTAATAATTACGCGTGTCGTATAGTCATTATTGTTGCAAAATGCCGATCGGCAAGTTAGAACCGTATAATATCAGTTCAAAACAATGGCCTGCATATATACGCCGGGTTAACCAATACATTTTACTAAATGACATCAAAGACAATCTCAAAGTGCCGATGTTAATTACTGTAGTAGGCGAAGCAACATACTCGTTGATGTGTGACCTGTGCTCGCCTGACTTTCCCGAGAACAAAAGTTACGAGACTCTGGTACAGTTAGTTGCCGACCACGTCGAACCGCAGCGATCAGAGATTGCCGAACGCCACGTGTTTCGGCTGCGGCGCCAACGGGCCGGCGAACCTTTAATGGAATACCTACAGGCTCTCAAGCACCTGGCAACTACTTGTAATTTTCCTTCGGTCCGTGAGGAAGCTGAGGAGACATTCGAAGACGCATCTGACGGTATTGGAGAGAAGTCGAAGATACCTAGCTCTGAAGCGCCAGCACGGCCCGAGACACCACCACCGTCAGGTGCGTCTGCTCGCGCCCTGCGAGCTTATAATCGTGCTCGATCTGGAGCAGCTAAGTAAAATAACTTATTTCTTATTATTTGTTATATTAATACTATCATGTATACTTTAGCCTAAGGGGGGAAAAATGTACCGTTGGTTACTTTATTATGTTCATGATATTTGTATGGTGGTGGGTAGATTCCTAAACTTATTAAATATATCAGTGTACCGCTAACTCTTGCCTTTCATTGACGCTGCAAGATGGTCAAGCGCGAGCCTAACCGGGGTGGGTTAGGCTAGTTGCACACAAGTGCTAGAAATCTTTAAAATCCTCGGCTTTTCCTTACTGTATATTTCCCTATATGTATATATTATACACCGAAACCTTCCTGATCCTCTGTCCATTGGTGAATACATCGAAATGCGTATATTAATTTTTGAGTCTATCGCATTCATACAGAGAGATGGACACGGTAAGGGATTCAGTTTTATAATGTCTAAGAATATTTTCCTAATAGGCAGATATTGGCCCGCAAGATGAGTTTCAGATACTCCCAAAATTTTAGGTAGATATCCCTACCTAGAATTAGTTGACTAGTCTTTTACAGTCGCTTCGTTGAAATAAGATTTAACATTTAAACAAATGTTATTTGCTGTCCATTCAACCGATTTTAACTTCTTTTCCGTAAGCTTAAGGATGCCATTAAAAGCAAAAAATTGGTTACAATACTATTTACTGTAGTTGTCATGTGTCATGCCACCAACGTAATAAAAGTGAAAATCGCTTGAACGGACAGTCAAAATAGTTTTTTAAATGGCTCATCTTGTTTCGAAGGAAGCCCAGGTAAATACAGGCTTGATCCTAAATACTTACTGATAATTTAATAGGTAATGCTAAAAATTTATTTACTATTTAATACAGAATACAATTTGGGGTTTCAATTCATTTCTTATTTTATAAATTGGTAAAGTTAAGTATTTCTTATCTAGTGTCATAATTTCCGAAACGTAAAAATACAATGTGGCTTTTCAGGACAATTCACATCACTAGTTGGCGCCACCTAGTCGAGAGGTATTCTAATTTTGAAAACGCTTATGTCGTGGCTGGATCATAGAAATTGATCACTTCATGACATGAACAAGTAAAACTGGCTAGATCGTTCTAAATGTTAAAGTTTGATGATATTTCGTTTGGCCTAGTTTCTTTAGACCTTTTATTATCATGGCCAAACGAGGATTATATCATCAAATTGATCTGGCCAGTTTTAGTTGGCCATATCATATGTGATCAATTTTATGATTTGGCCACGACATTTACATGACGTTGACGTTAATTTAACTAATGTCAATAATATAAGTTTTGAAAGGTGCCAGGACCTGACGACTCAGTGCTGTCACCTGGTGAATATGATTTTAGAAATCCCTCATTGTGACATTTACAGGATTTATATATTTACCTAACTACTGGAGTTCTTGATGACTCCTTATATAATATGTCTAACTACAATAATCGTTAGGTAGTCATTTCAACCTTTTTGGAGTAAGAGGGAATATTTCTATCTCAGTTTGTTTTTTTTTTTATTTCATATAAACTAGTGCTTGACTGCAAACCCAACGGTAAGCAGGGATGCAATCGTTGATGGTGAGGCGCACTAGTTTATTAAGAGCCTATTCACTCTAGCCTTGAAGATACCCAAATTATAATCGGACGGGAAGACCGCAGCAGACAAATTGTTATAGTCCTTCCTTCCTTGTTACATCACATAATTTAAAAATCGCTTTCTCAGTATTATACAACATTATTTTTAGTATATGCGAAACCTGAATATAGTTTGTTCAGAATCAGTAACTGAATGGATTCCAATGATATTTACACTATGTTAAATTTTTTCCCAAAAATATTTAAAAAGGTCACTAAGCACAACTCAGGTCACAGAAGATCAGAGCGGGTGTTAGGTGCCAGCAAACTGGTGGCTGCTAGTGCAAGACACCCCCTCAGTCACCTGGATGGTCCGGTGACTATGTTTACAATTTTTTCTAACATAACAAACTTATAAGTCTGTGAATTTTCATGGCACAGTTATGAAATTTTGTGCATAGATTTTTTACATGAAAATATTAGACACATGTTTTGTATTTCGCATATACTAAAAATAATGTTGTATTTATTTATTAAAACGTCATGGAACATAACACTACAAAGGCGGACTTAATGCCTTAGGAATTCTCTACCAGTCAACTAAGGGTGGTGAAGAGAAAACATGGCAGGTGCATAAAAAACAATTGTAAAATATTACTATTGTTTTACCATGATTATTTGAAGACATTTCAATTTCTAAATACACAAAATATAATTTTATTTTACACGAGTAAATTCTCCTTTCGTAAGTTAGTAGTGACATCTATTTCGCCATATAGGAACTAAAAATTCAAAATTCTGCATAACGGTATCTGAGTTCTCCGCAACAATCGGGCAGCTGATCAGAAAGAACATACGTCTATTCGGATGACGGATGATCCTCCCTTTTCAATTGAGGTTTTCAGATTTTTACACACAGTTCTACATACTTCTAAAAGGTTATGTGGTAGGTTTTTTAGATTGCCAAATTGTTTTGTCTACGAAAGGGTTAAAACACCGTTCTATTAATCATTTATTAAAAAGTAATGATTAGTCTTAGTATCTACTTTAAAGTATACAAAATTAGGCTTACCGATTAACTTTATAAAAATTCTTGAAGCGTAGTCTTGTAGTTTTAATAGTAATTGCGAGTATTATAATTATAGATCAATTTTTCAACGAAAAAAACCTAAACGCCAATTAAAAGAGAATTAAGAAAGTTGAAAAAAATATCGGTAAAAGTTGAACAAAAAACGATTATTATTAGATGAGTTAAAGGGTTTGTTTCTTTGTTAAAAAAAATGTAACTTAGACAAGCCAATAGTTATAAATAACAATTCTTTAAAGAGAAAGACCAGAATGAATACTCTTTCTCTCTCTCTAAGACCCATTACGCACTGTCGACTTGTCGCCGGCGACTCAATTTCTCGGCGACCAAAACATAGGCAACTAGAGCCGGAGACCAAGCCGAACGACAGTATCCCAAGTATCTACATACATTCGTGCAGAATGGACGTTCTTATTTGACGTTTCTTCCCACTTCGCGACGTGCGATCGTTACAACAGTTGCTCGTAGTGTGAATGACTCCATTTAAAGCCGTGCTTCTATTGGTCGCCGGCGACTAGCAGTCGCTTGAGTATCGCCACAGCGCGGCGAGTCGCGACTGGCGATCAAATGCGTAAACACCTATTTGAACTAATGAAAGTCACAGTCGCTGTCGACCGAGTCGTCGGCGGCAAGTCGACAGTGCGTAATGAGCTTAACGGGGCGACGGCAGCGGGCGTCGACATTCGACGGCAACCGTCGACCTATAGTGACACTTGACATATACGACGGCTGCCACTGATCTTCTATTTATTGGAATGTCGAAGGCCACCGTCGACCGTCAACTGCTGCCGTTGACCCATGTGGACAGTTGCAGTTATTTGTGTATGATATAAAAAGATTTCAATTAAATCACTTCCAACTACTGCTAAAGTTTCACGATTACGCTTCAAAATTAAGATATTACACCACAACACTAAAATTCTTAACAGTTCCATACATTTACAACCAAGTCCCACCTTCATAATCCACGCAGTACAGTCTCCTCAATGCGGCCAACTTCCTGGCCCGACTGGCCACACCATCGTCCACGACCTTCCCACACTGGTACACCATCATCCATTTACTAAAACTGTCTTCAACACTGTCCTCAACCCTTACCTCGGTAGGTATATCACAATCGTTTTTCAACCAGAAATTCTGAAGAGAGCTTGGTTAGCGTCATTCATCGCAAAATAGTACTACAGGAGCGGAATGATGGTCTCGGTTGGGGATGAAGCAGTCGCAGGCTGGGGGCCCGGGAGAGGATAGTGCTGAGCCGGGGCCAGTGAGGCCTCCGCAAGACAAGCGGGCCCTGTCGCGGATGTTGAGAATGGAGCGATTTAGGCCCCATAAGTCTTCACTCTCTTCGTCCATGTTTCGAAGTAGACCGGGTTCTGGAGAATACAATTCGTTAATTAAAATATACCGTTGTTTTGACAATAGTCATTAAATTCTTTATGATATTCTTCTAATACTACAGATGCTTACGGTATCTACTCATGGTGTTTTTTCTCCGCTCGTGGTCCTCACCCACTAGCCACCATGTCCTCATCTCTCCCTTTCCCTGAACAAAGAGATAATGCAAACATTATTCTACAAAAACTTTCGAAGAAACATGGATTCAAACAAAAATACATCTCATTGGTGTAGTGGTCGCTAGCGCTATTTCTGATTATATGGTCCTTGCATCCGATTCCTAGTTGCTGGGTTTTTGATCAAGAATTTCTCATTAGCAGTTTGCAGTCTAGAACACAAGCGACGATTCTCGCACTCTAGCTTGTCAACCGTCACGATAAACGATTTACTTATTAATTAAAACTTTATACACTAGTAGGTAATAAACACTGTACAAAGGCGGACTTGGACTGTACAGAGGCATTTTCTACCAATAGACCTTAAGGCCTCTTAGAGAACTTACGATTGGTCGCGAGACTCGAACTAGATATATTTCCGTTAGTCCAATTGGTCTAAGCTAGAATTATTACCTACTTATACCTGCTGATTTTTAACAAACACAATTATTATTTATAACTGCAATTTGAAAGAAAGAAAGAAAGAAAATCAGTTTATTTACACGGAATGACGCAACTAAAAACTAGACAAACGTAACATTTTAAAGGAAAGATATGCGCCAGATCCGTGCAAAACGGCCGAACGCTCAGCATAAAGCTTTGCCCTCATGCACAATGCGATGAGCACACAGCGCTGGTTTTCAGCGTTGGCCAGTGCTGACAGAAAGACAGTGCAATGTGCAAAAAGATAAAAATAAAAAAACATAAATTTTAGATAAATAAAAATAAGGAGACTGTATTATATTTGGATTGTATTTGGATATTAACTTCCGACTCCTATTAAATTACCATCTCATCGCGAGGCACATAAAACGGGCTAGCAAAATATCTTCCATCTTTTTTATGTGGGTAATTTTAAGGTTAAATCAAAACAGTGGAATATAGGTGACTCGCCTCTAGCGCGTGGACCGCTGAAATCAGCTCTTT
This sequence comes from Leucania comma, assembly GCA_958295575.1. NCBI lineage: Eukaryota > Metazoa > Arthropoda > Insecta > Lepidoptera > Noctuidae > Leucania > Leucania comma. The sequence goes on along the minus strand of OY282470.1, from coordinate 23,283,221 downwards.
ATGGCCTGATTTCACTCAGGGTGATACGCAAAAAATTTTTTTTTTCGATTTCGCTCCCACGACAGCGCCGGCTCTTATCTCTGTCCTTGTCTATCAGTGACTGTAGGTTTTCGACTGTGATGACACTCATTATAGATATGCGAGTTTCGAGTCCAGGTTTTCTGATTGCAATATTAGCGCGTAACATAATATTCCCTTATCAATCTAAGGTATGTTTCAAGGTAATCATTAATAACTTCTTCAGCTATGGGTGGAGCCAGGAGTGTCAGACTTTTAGTAACTAAAACTCACTGTGTTCCTTCAGTTGCCTTTTATGTTTTAGGGTAACTCTTTCGAACAACACCACAAGCCTAGATGTCCGACCCTTACCTTTATATTGACAATCCCTCTCTCCTTAAAATGGTATCCGCCATGTTGTTTGAGCAGCAGATAAGTGTCATGGCTGACGTGTATCCTCTGCGGCTCTCCGCTAGACTCCATCCTGGCAGCAGTGTTGACTGTGTCTCCGAAGAGACAGTATCTTGGCATCTTCACTCCTACTACTCCAGCCGCGCATTGGCCGCTGTGTATACCTGGAGAAGAAGATTTTTTTTAAATCTTTTATTACGTTACCAGGGCTATGCGGTAAAAAGAGTTCTTAATTTTAGTACCAGAAGGTTGGACTTGCTTCATGAAATCTGTTGCCGTTTTGTTTAGTGACAGCGTATACAAATTTCAGATAAATGTATCGCAATTTAATTCAAAATTTGTTTTAGAACTTAAATATTGCAAATTGAGTTTATCATCATTTTAATCGAAAAGGCAATTGGTTGCGCCAATTTGCTATGATCCGCGATTTTGTTTTTTTTGTAATTTATTTTTTGGCCTAGCAATCCTATCCCTTCCGTTTCCCTTCCCCCGCACGACCTCAAGAAAGAATTGACATTGACGTTTTGTGCATCGATTGTGAATGTGACCGCTCCGCTAACATCGCCCGCTCGAAATTACAAGAAAATTGACTATTTCGTGATCCAACCATTCAAGGACTCAACAATAGTGCAGTGTAGTGCAATACAGGACCTGGCAGTGGTTAAATGTGCGAAGTCGAGGTTCGCCGGCCGGCGCCACGTGGAACCTTCGAGGTCAAAAGGTCAGTGTTCCTCCCTAATACATCCGTCCCATCCAGGCACAGTACCTGCATATTGTTAACAAACCTTAGATCGCTTTTTCAAACATACAGTCCATTAAAACATCAAGCTTATTTGCGCAACCATTACTTTTTGGTCCTACGAGCAGGATCGTGAATCATTTTCTTGTAATTTCGCAATATAGTATTTGTTCCATAGGGAATAAACGCAACGCGCCTGTTTACCTAGATATAATAGTAGAAAACCCGCATCTAGGCATTTAGGCAACTAAACGTTATTTCGCTCGTATAGTTAAAGAGCCATTGATAATTACGGTACCTACGCCGTCAACCGCACCGCATAATTATAGTTAGCTACGTAAATATCAGCGTAGATATAAATCGATCGCATTCTTTTTCTTGACAAAATTCATTCGGAAGTCCTACAAATTGCATGTAGGTAGACGCATTTCAAAAATACCCGTTCATTGTTGAGTGAATATTTGTAGGAAACGGATAAACCATAGATTATATACGCATATGAACGACGTGAATGATTTAATCGAGAAATTGGGTAATATTCACTCATTGATTCAGGTTATTCCGTTCGTTCGCCGTTCACTTTGTTGTTTACAATATTACCATATTGTTATCTGATAATTATCGCTTACTTAATAATTCGTTAAGTGTTTGTTTGAGTGTATAGTGTGAATATATCAAAACAAGATGTCTCTTAAGGGAACCAAGGTTAGTACTGATTTAAAGGTTCAGTTAAAGCTTTTATACGCTGAAAGGGACTCACAGTTTTCACGTGTTCAATCAATTTGTGATAAATCTTTGCAAATCTCGGATCTGACGATTAGAGATGCTTTCTTGTGTTCGTTGGAAACTTTAGATAGTTTGCGCGCGGATTTTAAATCTACAATTAATAATATAAACATTTTAGAGTTGGAGTTAAATCCTGATTACTGTGTGAGTTATCAGGCATTGTCGTCCTTTGATGACTTGTATTGTCGTATCAAACGTATTGCTAGGAGTTTAGAGACTCCCCCCCCCGCGAGTGGTTTATCCAACCCTCCTCGCGAACGCCCACGATTGCCGCCAATTCAAATACCTGAATTTAATGGTGACATTCGAAATTGGAATTTATTTATAGATAGTTTCGAAAATATAATACATAGGAACACATCGCTGACAGATCACGAGAGATTGCATTATCTCGTAGAAAAATTGACCGGTAAGGCAAAGGCTGTCTGTGCTGGAATTACGTTTAGCGCTGAAAATTACACTTTAGTTTTGAACACTTTAAAAACAAAATACGAAGATAAGCGATTAGTAGCCACCGCATATTTAGATCAATTATTCGATTTGAAAAGTTTTTCCGTTTGTAACGATCATAATTTAGAGAAGTTTTTAAATATTTTCGCATCATCTGTTCGTGCAGTAAAGAACCTAAAGGTCAATGACCTCTGTGACTTTTTGTTTTTGTATATCGGTTTAAAGAAATTAGATCCTGAAACTGTTCGTCTGTTTGAAACGACTCGGCGCGGTAACGAAATACCTAAGTTCGAAGATTTAGAATCTTTTATTCGCGACCATATTAAGGTATTGCAGCGCACGTCGGCACGTCATGAAGTCACGAATAGGACAGGTTCCGATCGCCGTATAGACGCGTCATCGAAGTCAGTCAAGACTTACATACGCTAGTCAATACCGCCTCAACACCTGACTGTTCTCTGTGTAAGGGTAGCCATACACAGCTGTACAAGTGTTCGGAATTTCAGAGATTATCGCCTAGTGATCGTTACAAGTTTGTCCGCACTAATAATTTGTGTTTTAATTGTCTAAGTGACAAACATCTGGTTACGTCATGTAACAGTGGTGTTAGCTGTCGTAAATGTCTAGCTAGACATCATACCTTCTTACATTTTGAGAGTAGTAAGCTGCCATCGCAGCCGCAGCCTGCGCAGACGCGCGACGCTTGTGACGCGCGGCCTGCTGCAAGTGCAAACGACGTAACATTGTGTTCGCTTTCCGCCGCTGGTACTCAAATCACTACCGTTTTACTTGCGACCGCGCAAGTTGTCATTGTAGATGCCTTTGGCAAACCGCACACCGTTCGAGCGCTACTAGATGGCGCTTCCCAGAGTAATTTTATTACTCGGGATTGTTGTCAACGCCTTGGTTTTAGTTTTAATAATTGGTCATCCCGCTCAGAAGTGAAAGGTTTTGGAGGTTTAAAGGCAACCATTCATGGTTCCATTAAAATAATATTTAGTTCACGTTTTAATCGTAATATTTCGTTTGAAATGGATTCGCTAGTCGCAGATAAGATTACGGAACGGTTGCCCACGGTACCGGTTGACACGTCCATGCTGACGGAGTTTAAGAACTTGCAGTTAGCCGACGGAAATTACGCTTTCCCTGGAGATATCGATCTATTGATCGGTGCTTCGATTCTCCCGCATCTCCAGTTATCACGTAAAATTCAAGGTCTTCCGATGTACCCCGCTCCGCACGCACTGGAAACAGTTCTCGGGTTTGTTATAGTTGGTTCCGCACCCGCTTGTTTAGATAGTTACTCGACTGTGTCGCACTGTTGCACCGTCGAGCCGCCGCTTGAGTCTACCATCCGCAAGTTCTGGGAGATTGAAGAGGTCAATGTCCCGCCTATTCTCAGCCCTGAGGATCAGGTCACTGAGGAGATTTATACCCGCACGACTACTCGTGATAAAGATGGTCGTTATGTTGTCGCGCTCCCTTTCAAGGGTGATATTTTTTCGCTCGGTGGCTCCCGTGCCTCCGCAGAAAAACGCTTTCTATGCTTGGAACGTAAGATGCAGGCGTCTCCTAAGTTGAAGCAAGCCTATGATGATGTGCTGATCGAATATTTAGATAAAGGTTATATCTCATCAGCGCCTGCCGAGACTGGGGAGACACGTGATTGCCCGTTTTACATCATCCCGCACCATGGAGTTGTTAGAGAAGACAAGCTTACAACTAAACTGCGTGTGGTTATGGATGGTAGCGCTAAAACTAGTACTGGCATATCGCTTAACGATATCTTGTATTGTGGTCAGAACCTCCAGGGTAACTTATTTGAAATAATAGTAAATTTTCGCTTGTTTGCTATTGCGCTCTCTGCTGATATTCGGCAAATGTTTCTTAGTATTGGAATCAGAGAATGTGACCGTAGATTCCAACGCTTCTTGTATAGATTTTCTCCGCAGGAACCTTTGAAGGTTTACGAATTCAATCGTGTTTGTTTTGGGCTTAAGTCTAGTCCCTTTCACGCTCTTCGCACTATCAAGCAGTTGGCCGCTGACGAGGGTGATACATACCCGAAAGCAAGGGCCACTATTGAAACCGGATTGTACATGGACGATTTTGTGTACAGTGTACCTAGTGAAGCAGAGGCTATAGAGACCGCTGCTCAAGTAATCAGCCTCATGAAGTCCGGTCAATTTGATCTGGTGAAATGGACAAGCAACTCGCAAGCTACATTAGAGTCGATTCCACCGTCACACCGGTTGACTTCGGTAAAGGAATTCGATGATAGTGATTCGCATAAGATCCTTGGTTTAAGTTGGTCACCCGCAACTGATATGTTCAGTCTTAAAATTAGCTCGACTCCGCCAACTTGTACCAAACGCGTTATCCTAGCATGTGTAGCTCGGATATGGGATATAATGGGTTTTGTAGCTCCTGTCGTTTTGTATGCAAAGCTGCTTATAAAAGAGCTTTGGCTTTCCAACTGTGATTGGGGCGACACCGCTCCTGACAGTGTTGCTAAGTTGTGGGCTCGCTATAGGAAAGAGCTTCCAATGCTCGATCAGATACAGATTCCTCGCCATGTTGGTATAGTACCAGACACTGTTGTTAATGTGGTAGGTTTCGCAGACGCCAGTGAGAGGGCTTACGGGGGAGTGGTTTACTTTCAGGTCCAAAATGGCGATAACATTTCAGTTTTCCTCATTAGCGCAAAATCAAAGGTATCTCCTCGTAAGGTTGTCTCTCTTGCTCGTCTCGAACTCTGCGCTATTCTTATGTTGGTTCAATTGATTACATCTATAGTCAAAACTTGTCGTCCTCGCATTAATATAGAGAGAATTGTAGCGTTTTCAGACTCAACCGTTGCTCTATGTTGGGCCCACTCTTCACCCCATCGATGGGGCACGTTTGTCGCAAATAGGGTGGCTAAGATTCAAGCTGAATTGTCACCGGAAAATATATTCCATGTCGCTGGAACAGAAAACCCAGCTGATTGTCTCTCACGTGGTTTGCTTCCTGCGCAAATTTTAAATCATCCGCTTTGGTTTTGTGGCCCTCCCTGGCTTCATACCACTCCTAACGAGTGGCCAAATGCTCCGTTTAACCCCGCTACTGTTTCAGAGCCACCCGAGGAGAAGAAACATACGCTTGTAGTATCAGTTCCGCGTGAAGAGTCAGTTGTTTTGTTGTTGTCTAATCGAGTCTCGTCTTGGTCGAGACTATTACGCTGTGTAGTTTACGTCCTAAGATTTTTGAGATTATTACCATCGCGTGGTTCTATAATCGCAGCTGATTTGGATAGAGCTGAATCAGTTGTACTTCGAGAATTGCAGAAATTTTATTTTTCAATAGAATTTCGTAGTTTAGAATCACATAAACCTTGTAGTCACGCACTTCAACATTTGAAACCATTTTTGCAAGACGGACTCATTCGTGTCGGTGGCCGTCTGCGAAATGCTAAGTTAGAGTTTGAACAAATGCATCCAGTGGTCCTACCACGCAAGGATCACGTTTTGGATTTGTTGGTGGATTATCACCATAAGGTGAATTGTCACGCTGGTCCCGATTTATTAATGTCCATTCTTCGACAGAAGTACTGGATACTTTCCGCTCGCAATTTGATACGCGCTAGAGTGCACAGATGTGTGCCCTGCTTTAAGCTCCGCCCGCGTTTCAACGCGCCGGAAATGGCCGACCATCGTTCTTGTCGTGTTGTACAGACGGTGAAACCTTTCATACATACTGGGACGGACTATGCTGGACCGTTTAAAGTCACTATTGCCCGTGGTCGTGGTATACGTTCCACAAAGGCATACATTTGCCTATTCGTTTGTATGACAACTCGTGCAGTTCACATAGAGTTAACCAGTGATTTGAGTACGCAGGGTTTTATGTCTGCATTTAAACGATTTTTATCTCGCCGTGGTCCCGTTAAGCGCTTATACTCTGACAACGGCACAAATTATGTTGGAGCGCGACGCAATATTTCGGAATTACATACATTCTTACGCTCCAAGTACTACCAAAGTGAATTCGCCCATGTCTTAGCTGAGAATCGCATTGATTGGTGTTTTAATACGCCAGCGGCTAGTCATTTTGGTGGCAATTGGGAGGCGAATATTAAAAGCCTTAAGTCGCACCTGTTTCGGGTCATAGGCGAACAGATTCTCTCGTACGAGGAGTTGAGCACCGTACTCGCTCAGGTAGAGGCGTTGATGAATACGCGTCCGTTGTGTCGGACTTTGTCTAGTGATCCATCGGAGCCACTAGCGTTGACGCCGGCTCACTTCTTGACGACGACTCCTCTTAAATATTTACCCGCTTTAGATGTCGAGACTGACAAACTGCAGCTCCACCCGCGTCACGCTCTGCTAGATAGCTTAGTTCAGTCCTTTTGGAAGCGATGGAGGACAGATTATCTGCATACGCTGCAGTCGCGTCAAAAGTGGAACACTCCTTCAGATCCAGTCACAGTCGGTACTGTGGTGATACTGAAGACTGAGAGTGCGCCTCCTCTGCACTGGCCTCTTGGTGTAGTGGAAGAAGTTTTTCCGGGTTCGAACGGAATAACGTGAGTCGTAAAGGTTAAAACCGCAACTGGATCGTACCTGCGCCCGGTTATTCGCCTCTGCCCTCTGCCTAATCAGCAGTAGTGGCATAGTTAGTTATAAGTTGTTTCGCTACCTAGTATTGATAGTTTAGATTAGTAATAGGGTTTAGTTTCGCTTTTGTTTTTTTTCTTTTCTTTGAAGGTAACCCTTCAAACCCGGGGGGAATGGTTGCGCCAATTTGCTATGATCCGCGATTTTGTTTTTTTGTAATTTATTTTTTGGCCTAGCAATCCTATCCCTTCCGTTTCCCTTCCCCCGCACGACCTCAAGAAAGAATTGACATTGACGTTTTGTGCATCGATTGTGAATGTGACCGCTCCGCTAACATCGCCCGCTCGAAATTACAAGAAAATTGACTATTTCGTGATCCAACCATTCAAGGACTCAACAATAGTGCAGTGTAGTGCAATACAGGACCTGGCAGTGGTTAAATGTGCGAAGTCGAGGTTCGCCGGCCGGCGCCACGTGGAACCTTCGAGGTCAAAAGGTCAGTGTTCCTCCCTAATACATCCGTCCCATCCAGGCACAGTACCTGCATATTGTTAACAAACCTTAGATCGCTTTTTCAAACATACAGTCCATTAAAACATCAAGCTTATTTGCGCAACCAGCAATGGAACTTTCTTTTTGTGTAGTGCATAGGCTCACGTTTGACTACTATCTCAGCAGATGGTAAGCAATCATCGCTTACCATCTGCTAATGATATAAAAGTAATAATTATTATTTTATTATAAATTATTTTATTTATTTTATTTATAAATTATAATTTATCATGTTACTTATGAAGAGTATAATATCAAGTTAAGGGGTTCCTATGAAGTTGCCGTATTTTGAACATTACACTGTAAATTGTGACAGCTTCTGATTTACTTGGAAAGTTAAGTTCAAAATGATATATAAAATATAATGTAATGTGACTTTATATAAAAAGTATGTTATTTCTTTTTTTTACTTGTTTCTTATAGTTTTCTTTATTACTTTACAACACTATACACAAGTTAGGTTGCACTGCTGCGCTACATCCGCACGGCGGCTGCGATTTTTTACGTTTCCGTACTTCGAAAGTGTGAGTCGGACTCGCATACTCAGGGTTGCATACAAAATAACTTATGTAAATAAATAGTACGATTCCCAAATAGAGTCTCGACGATTTTTCCGAATCCAAAAAAGTGTTTTATAAATCTGAAAACTGTATTTTGTAGTAACGACACATACTACAAAATACAGTTTTCAGATTTATTCCTTTACCTATTTGTGCTGTAAGACCTTGCATCATGCCAAAATTCAGTGTTTTAGGTCAACTGAAAATACTATATGAATTTTGATTCCCTTGTGATTATCTGAAGTCTGTGAAATATAGAAGAATTGTATTATATATGCATCTAAAGATAAACTTCTGCTTGCAGTTTCATCTGATTGTAAACAGAATGCCATCCCAACATACCCCTGGGTTTAAAAACTGTACCAAACGAAAAATCTTTGTATATAAAATGGACAAATAAACTCATTAAACTTAATCCGGGGTAGACAGCTAGTTACTGGATACTAATTACTTATGATTAAAATCTAAGAACTTTTTACTGTCAAAAGTAATGTACTTAAGTACACAGAGCAAGATGTTTGCGGAAAAAGCGCGGGAAACTTTGAGCGGATCGGTGCATTTTTTCTTGTTAAAAATTTCAATTTTATTTTTTTTCTATTTAAGGATCAGTTTTGTATTATATTGTAAATTATATTAATATTTAGTGTACATATATTAGTTTTAGTGTATAGTTTGCCGGATTCGGTAAGTTTTTTGATATTTTTCAATGAACGAGCCGCCTGACTTGGCGGACCCGGGGGTCTTTGTACCCCCGGCTACAAATTTTGTAACAGTTCCTTCGTCAACGTTATCGAATGAATCTGGAATGGAGACGGATGGTTCTAATGTTCAACGTGGTCTTAAAAGGAATAGACTGCATAAAATATGCAGAGTCTGTAATAAAAAAAAAAGGAAGCACAGTCAGGCGGTTGATGGTAAGACAGGATGTTGTTGTGCTAGTACAGAGAGTGAAAATAGTGACTCTGCCCCTGTTGTTAACACCTCACTCAACACTGTCACACCGACTAGTGGTCCGAGTCCCAAGGTTTCAGAATCTGGTATCGCTAGAAATAAATATGAGGTCTCTGACATCGGCCCTTATATAGTACACATCATTAAAGAGATTAAATCACCCAACGATAATACCACCTTACACCCGGTCACATTTGGCAAGTTTTTAAAGAGCCATGCCATTCAAAACATTGTAGATGGATCTCTTAAGAGGATAGGCAGGAATAGAATTTGTTTAGCATTCTCAAACTTTAACAATGCTAATTCATTTATTTACAATCCAGAGTTACCAAAAAGCAATTTAAAAGCATTTATACCGAGTTTCCACATAACAAGAATGGGCCTTATACGTGGTGTTCCAGCTGATTGGTCGCCTGAAGAAATAATTGAAAATGCTTCAGTGCCGGATAATTGTGGAAAAATACTTAAAGTTAGGAGAATAAATTACAAAACTGTTGTAGAAGGTTCACCTGTCTGGAAACCAACGCAGAACGTTGTGGTAACGATTGACGGTCAGGTTCTTCCTCCACGAATATTTATGTGTTACAACTCACTACCTGTAGAGCTGTATGTGTTTCCCACTATCCAGTGTTACAATTGCTGTCGTTTTGGGCATACCAAAATTCAATGTAGGTCCAAACCTAAATGTTACAAGTGTGGCCAGGAACATACTGGTGATACTTGTAATGTTGAAGACGAAAATCTATCTTGCTGTCATTGCTCTGGCAAACATTTCGCTACCTCAAAAATATGCCCTGAATTTTTACGGCAAAAGGAGATTAAAACTGTTATGGCTGAAAAATGTATTTCATATGGTGAAGTTACTAAATTGATTGCACCTATTTCTAAATCGTACGCAAATGTAACTAGCTCTCCTGTTACTACTCACGCTCATCCAAACTCTTCTAATACACAATATTCTCTTTCACAAAGCTCTAATAAAAAAACAGTTTACATACAACGTCGGCCTCCTTCTAAACCAGGTAAAGGGTACGACCGAGAAAAACACCAAAAGATTGTTAATGAATATAACTTACCGAGCCCACAAAACGGCTGTGCCTTAAATACAAATACAACAACTACAATGATGTCAATGTCAGAAATAATACAAACTCTCATTCAAACCCTTACTCAATATAACATAGAAATACCGTCCAACGTTGCCCCTTTAGTCAATATCTATAAAAAACCTGCTGTTAATAATGTCAGTACAAATTCAGAATATACTACAATGGAACTGTAGAAGTGCAGTTTCAAAAAAAAATGAAATCATTTACTTGTTAAATAAGTATAATGCTTCTTTGTTTGCAATTTCGGAAACCTGGTTAAAACCAGACTCGATTTTCAAAATCAATGGCTTTTCTTGCCTCAGAGATGATAGGTCTGATGGGTACGGTGGGGCCGCTATACTCATCAGAAATACTGTCTCTTACTGTCCTCTATCCCTTCCTGTATATAATGATTTTTCTGTGGTAGCTGCACAGATTAATAATACTTGTGTTGTCTCTATATACATTCCTTCTCCTTCTTTGTCAACTCTTCAACAATTCAACAATCTTGTATCTATTCTTCCTCGTCCTTTCTTAATTTTAGGTGACTTCAATTGTCACCATATTTCTTGGGGGTGTACTATTTCATCATATTGTGGTAACATATTATTAGATATATTTGACCAACATAATATTTGTCTATTAAATTCCGGGTCTCCCACTCGACATACAGGGCCAAAAGAAAACTTAAGCGCAATAGATCTTTCCATCTGTACTCCTAATTTATCTTCATCTCTTTTATGGTGCACTTTGCCATCTTCTTATGGAAGCGACCACTTTCCAATTCATATATCTCCTACACATCCTTGCAGGTCTCCTAGTCTGCCGAGGCAACCACGGTTAAAATATAAACTTGGTGAGGATGGGTTATGGGATAAATTTAAAACTCTTGTAGAAAGTAAGCTTTCTAATTTACAAAATAATTTATTAGAGGATCCTATTGATTGTAATAATAATTTCACAAACGCACTCATACAAGCTGCAGATGAAACTTTTCCTTTAAAGAATTCAGCCAATGGTCGTATTCCTTCCCCTCCTTGGTGGGATAAGGAATGTTCCCAAGTAGTGAAAGTCAGAAAGAAAGCCGAAAAAAATTACAAAAATAACATGTCAGAAAGTAATTTCAAAATTTTATGTGATGCTATGGAGAAAGCACGAAAATTATTCAAAGAAAAAAAAATTGAAGGATGGAAAAAGTTTTGCCTTTCGATCTCTCCTAATGTCAGCGCGTCTATTGTCTGGCAAAATATCAGAAAATTTAGAAACGGAGTTACACTTTCTAATGTTTCTAGCATTCCACCAAATTTAAGAAACTCTTTCCTTAATCGCCTAGCTCCACCATCGGTTCCAGAGCAAGATATTATTTATGATAACATTCCTCCTTCTATCTCTCATAACCAAAGTCTACTAAATTCTCCTTTCACAATGCAGGAGTTACAGGGCGTTCTATCCTCAGTTAAAGATTCCGCTCCAGGTGAAGACGGTATTCCTTACTCATTCCTAGCTAATTTAAATAAATCTTCACTTGAACTGTACTTGGACCTAATTAACAAAGTTATGTTATCAGGTAATATCCCTCCATCATGGAAATCTCAATCTATTATTCCTATTTTGAAACCAGGTAAAACACCATTAGAACCTTCATCTTACCGCCCAATAGCTTTGTCGCCCGTAATTGCAAAAGTAGCTGAAAATTTAGTTAAAAACCGCCTTGAATGGATTATTGAAAACCGTGGAATTATACCAGAGTCTCAGTTTGGATTTAGGAAAGGCAAAAGTACATTGGATAGTGTGGCTACATTGGTAACAGATATAAGAGTTGCGTTTTCACGAAATCAATCGGTACTTGCAGTATTTTTAGATCTCGAATCAGCGTATGACAGTGTCCTCCTGAATGTTCTTAAAAAAAAATTAGAGATGCTTCACATTCCTGAAATGTTGTGTCGTTTTATAATTAACCTCCTCTCAGGCAGGAAAATTAACTTAGATCAAACACAGGATGACAGTAGGCTGGTATGGAAAGGACTCCCACAGGGTTCAGTACTCAGCCCTATATTATTTAATTTGTATACGTTTGATTTGGCTTCCTCACTTCAAAATTCAACAAGCATCCTACAATATGCAGATGACTTAGTTTTGTACGCTACGGGAAGTTCATCAAATTCTCTTTGTACTCTGCTATCTAACTCTCTTGTTGGTTTAAGAATTTGGATGGACAAAAATGGCCTGAACATATCAGCGAGTAAGAGTTCTTTAGTCTTATTTACTCGCCAACGTATTCAACCTCCGATATCTGTAGAGTATGACAATAATAAAATACCAGTTAAAAATCAAGCCAAGTTTTTGGGAATCGTTTTGGATTCTAAACTTTCAGGTATTCCTCACTGCGATTATGTTCTAAACAAATGTCAAAAACTTCTAAATTTGATGAGATGTCTATCAGGTGTTTGGTGGGGTGCGCATCCGTTTTCCTTAAAGCTTCTTTACAATGCTTTAGTTCGAAGTGTTCTTGATTATGGAATCTTCTTATTGGAGCCTTGTAACGTAGCTGCCCTTGGGAAACTGGATTCCATCCAATCAAGGGCCTTGAGAATAATCACAGGAGCCATGAAATCTAGTCCCATTAACGCATTACAAATTGAGTGTAATGAACCTCCACTTAGTCTAAGACGTCAATTTTTAGCGGACCGATTGTTCTTCCGTGTTTTACAGTTTACAAATAGCCTTTTAATTCAAAAACTTCAAATGCTTGCTGATCTCATAGACTCGTCAAATTATTGGAATCACAAATCTATTCCTTGTTTAGTTAAAAGTTATATCCGATTTAAATCATTTAATGCACCGACACACCGGTCTCCAAAACTTGATTTGTTTAACATTGAATACGAAGCCTTGACTAACACTCCATCTGTTAAGTACATTGCAGATATTGATAAAAATAACGCTAATACACATTTTAATTCTATCGTTCAACAAAATTGGCCTGAGCGGCATCATATTTTCACTGATGCTTCCAAACATAAATCTGATGATTGTGTGGGGGTAGGAATATATCACGCGCAGTACAATATTGTCCAGAAAGTAAAGTGCCCACCTGAAGCAACTGTTTTTACTGGTGAATGTCTTGGTATCCTTAAAGCTGTAGAATATATTTTACTTTTAAAGCTTAGAAATAGTTTAATTTTAACTGATTCCATGAGTGCCCTTCAGGCGCTCTTAAGATATCCTTTTAAGTCTAAAACACCGTCTCCTCTTATAACACATATTAGGAGAAAACTTTTTGACTGTGTTGTGAAGGGCTTTTCTGTTGTTTTTGTCTGGATACCAAGTCATTGTGGTATAAAAGGTAACGAAAAAGCTGATAGACTTGCTAATGAGGCTGTGGTGTGTGGGGATACTGTTCCATTCAAAAATTATACTCAAGACTTGGCTACTCTTCCTAGACATTATCTTAGGGATTCCTGGGATAGAGTTTGGGCAGAAAGTAGCCGTTCAAAAGGAAAATACTACTTTAGCATACAGTCAGAAATTCCATGTAAACCTTGGTTCTCTGTCCTCAAACTTGGCAAAATTGCGACAACCATTTTAATAAGAATGCGTTTAGGTCATACTACTTGCCCAGCGCACCTTGCACGCTTCCGTATTATAGATAGTCCTCAATGTGAATGTGGACATGACTTTGGGGATCTGAACCATATATTCTTTTCCTGCCCGATTCATGACCGTACTTCCTTTTTAAATTGTTTGATATCCCTCCGTGTCCCTTTCCCTACATCAGTGAAAACTCTTCTTTTTTCTTTCAACCCCTCCATATATAGTGTTCTTTCTGATTATATTTATGACAACAATATCCGTCTGTAAAATGTAGAAATATTTATTAGTATTTTAATAGATTTTTGTCCCTTTTATTTACGTAATATTTTTAATAACTAAATATACAATAGGTTTTTTACACATTCCTGATCCTATATCCATGTTATTCCAAATTCCGTTAATTTTCGCATTATAATTATGTTTCCCTACCTTCCTCTTCAAACCCCGTCCAAAATAAACATCAAAACAACTTGACACTGGCGGATGCACAAGAGTGCCAGCCATAATCTCCTGTCGATGGATTGGAGAGAAAAAAAAAAAAAAAAGATGTTTGCGCGTCAAAAAGATAGGCGGCTTTTGTCAGTTTCATAATCGTCTTTCAAGAATCAGACCCAACAAAAACTTTTTTTTTTGTTTTTTTTTTTTTTGTTTTGGCTTCGCACTGTTTGTCCATCTAGCCAGAATGATCAATCAATCAATCAATCAAATTTATTTATTGTTTGTCACAGGTAGTTTGGATCTTATAATACAATTGAATTAGAGTCGCTGCAACATACCCATAAGGTGTACAATACTTTGGTCATATAAATTAAAATGGATTATTTTCATTAATATTAACACATCACAAAATTACAACAAAATTATTACTCATGTCATTGTGTTCATTATTATTCATAAAATTAGTCTGCATAGTCAAAATCAAATTTCATAGTCACAAAAATACAATTTACATTATTATTTCATCCGTTAATATGTTTGTCATTTAAAAAGTCATTTATCGAGTAGTATGTTTTACTTATTAAAAATTCTTTAAGTTTTATTTTAAAAATATTTAAGTTTGATATGGTTTTTATAGAAATTGGTAATTTATTATATATTTTTACACCTATTCCAAAAATACTCGATTTAAATTTAACTGTTCTACATTTGATTACACTCAATTCATTTTTATGTCGGGCACTTCTTAGCGTTTCATAATGACTAATATCGCGTTTTATCATTACTGCTGCCTCATAAATATACAGTGAAGGGAGAGTTAAAATATTTAGCTTAGTAAACACTTCTCTACACGAATCAGTCGGTTTAAGTCCACATATACTTCTTACACATTTCTTCTGAGCCTTAAATGCATATTCTCTGTTTGCAGAATTTCCCCAAATAAGAATGCCATATTTGAGTATGGAACCTACATACGCATGGTAAGCACTGAGCAATGCATTTTCGTCCACCACTTTTTTTAGCATGTAAAGGGCATAGGAAGACTGGTATAATTTTTTGCAAACGTGATCCACTTGCATTTTCCAGCTAAGTCCAGAGTCAATATGAATACCAAGAAATTTTGTGCTATTAACTTCTTTTAATGTCTCACCCTTATAGTTAATGTGAACTTTTAATGACTTTGCGTTTTTATTTGTGAATGTCATGTAACAAGTCTTGTCGATATTTATTTTAAGATTATTTACATTTAACCAGGCTATTATATCTTCTAGGGATTTGTTAATTTTAGTTTCATAGTCTTCTTGATCGTCATTTGTAAAAATAGCTGTGCTGTCATCAGCAAATAGTAATAATTCATGGTCTGTGGATTTCGGGAGATCGTTGATGTAGATAATAAATAAAAGAGGTCCAAGGATACTTCCCTGGGGCACTCCAAACTGCACAATCTTAGGATCAGACATATATGTTTTTTCTAACCTTGTATTATTTGTTATTCTTGTTATTTGTGTTACTTGAAATCGGTTTGCTAAATATGATTTGATAAGATTATATGCATTTCCTCTTACCCCATATTTTTCAAGTTTATTCAAAAGTGTTTGATGATCTACATAATCAAATGCCTTTGACATATCCATAAAAATTGCATTTATTTGTTTTTTATTATCAAGGCCAGTCATTACTTTTTTTAAAAAGTTTAAGAGAGCATCGCTTGTAGATCTGCCTTTTCGGAACCCGAATTGCTCATTTGTAAATATATTGTTAGCCTCAAAGTAGTCATAATAATAATAATAATAATAGCCTTCTTTCAGGCGGAAACAAGGTGCGCGCCTTCAACGGTTGGGTCATGCCGGTATTGATGTACTCTTTCGGCGTACTCAAATGGACTCAAACGGAACTTGACGCCCTGGATAGGCGGGTCCGAACACTGCTGACTGCATACCGAATGCATCACCCACGATCGTCGGTGATGAGACTGTATATCCCGCGGAAGTGTGGCGGTCGAGGTTTTTTAAATGCCAAGACCCTTCACAACCGCGAGGTATGCAGTCTCAGGGAGTATTTCCTAGCTGCCGACGTGGGTATGCATCGAGATGTAGTGGCAGTGGACAAGGGACTCACCCCGCTCTCCTTGGCTAAGGAGAACTGGCGCAAACCGGTAGTGCTTGACACTAACGATCGCAGGGAAGTATGGCAGAGCAAGGAACTTCACGGACGCTTTTTCCGGGCCCTTCACGGGCCCGATGTAGACCAATTGGCGTCCGTAGCTTGGCTGCGTTTCGGTGACCTCTTTGGGGAAACCGAAGGTTTTATCTGTGCAATTATGGACGAAGTTATCATGACGAATAACTACCGGAGATTTATTGTGAAGGACGGCACGGTTGACATCTGTCGGGCGTGTCACCGTCCGGGAGAATCAATTCGTCACATTATCTCCGGTTGTTCTCGTCTGGCTAACGGCGAGTATTTGCATAGGCACAACCTTGTAGCCAAGATTATCCATCAGCAACTTGCTTTGAAATACTCTCTTGTGGGATCGGAAGTGCCGTACTACAGGTATGAGCCCGACCCAGTTCTTGATAATGGTCATATCACGTTGTACTGGGATCGGTCCATCATCACTGACAGGACTATTGTAGCCAATAAGCCTGATATAGTGGTGGTGGACCGAAACGAGAGGCGTGCAATGATTGTTGACATATCCGTTCCGCATGACGAGAACCTCGTGAAAGCTGAGAAAGATAAACAAATCAAGTATATTGACTTGGCTCGCGAGGTTGTCGACATGTGGGAAGTGGATTCGGCGATCATTGTACCGATAGTCGTGTCGGGTAATGGCTTAATAGCCAAGAGCCTCGACCAACACCTTAGGAGGCTCTCATTAGGCGGCTGGATCAAGGGCTTGATTCAGAAAGCGGTACTCCTGGACACGGCTCGTATTGTTAGGAGGTTCCTTTCTCTGGAGCCCTGACCGCCGGTAGCTTGGACCCTGTTCCCGATACCGGTGGGCTACTATTTTTTATATTTTTAAATGTTTTTTTTTAATGTGTTTTTTTGTTAAGAAATATTTAAAAATGTATGAAATATGTATATATAATTTAAATAAATGGAATAATAATAATACTACTACTACTAAAGGAAATAATAATAATACTTTATTTCGGATATTGAAAATCCATAGCGTGTTAGTAACAGAAATACTTATACAACTATGTTAGTAACAAAATGAATAAATAATAATTTTAAAATATCGACCTCCCTTAATTCATATATTTTCCCTCAGCACCGAGCCCGCAGGCATGCCTGCGGGACCAGTGCATCAGGAATGGACAGTCTGGTTTCTCAACAATTACCTTCAGGATACCATTGGAGCCTCCACGTATCCTACGCATCAGGGATGCCGTTCTCTTGCGCATGATAGCCTCAAAACTATCTGTGCCGGCCTCAGCAAACATGCCTGAAGCGCTACAGAACCGCGGAAGCCCCAATAACACCCGGAAAGCATTATTGTACTGAACTCGAAGAGCGTTGTAGGCCCTCTGCGTATACGTGACCCACAGGCTGCAGGTATAAAAAGTCTGGCAATAAGCCTTAAACAGTGTGATTTTCACTTCTTTAGTACACCTAGCAAACCTGCGGGCCAACATATTACATCGGACCGACAACGCTCTCCTCTCTCTCTCCAAATCATCATCATCATTCAGATCCTCATTTAAAACGTGCCCAAGGTATTTAAATTGAGACACCCTCTTAAGCTCTACCCCATATAGGTAAACTGGAAGAACCGACGTAGGTTTTCTGGAACCAGCACGAAACACCATGACCTCACTCTTTCTGACATTGTACAGGAGTCCATGAGCCGTGGCGTATCGCTCACACACTCCAAGCAGCTGTCTGAGTGCATCAACCGAGGGACTCAGCAGCACCATGTCATCAGCATAACTGATACTATTAATAACCTTACCATCAATAGAGCATCCGACACCAATGCTGCTGAGCTCCTCGACCAACTGATTGATGTACAGATTGAAGAGCCCTGGGGAGGTCAAGCCACCTTGCCTCACGCCACACTCCAGCCCATACTCACCAGACAATGCACCCAACCATCTGACCTGGTTAATTTGATGGTTGTACCAGTACTCGAGGAGATTTATTAGCTCATGGGGTATGGCATTCTCCCTCAGTTTTGACCACAAGATATTATAATTAACCAGGTCAAAAGCCTTGGAGAGATCCAGAAAAGCAGCATACACAGGAGTATTTCTATCAGTGTAGTATTTAACTGTGTACTTGAGCGCCAGAATAGCAGACTCGGTGGACAAACCAGCTCTAAAACCAAATTGTGCATCATTTGGCTTAAGCTGTCCACTTATCCTACGCTCAAACACACAGTCAAGCACCTTAGCTGATACAGTGGCCAAAGAGATCGGCCTGTAGTTATCCTTATCTGACGCATCCTTAGTTTTACTCTTCACTATAGGCACAACTATAGTCCTCATCAGATCTAAAGGCAGGTAGGAATGCCTCACGCAGAAGTTGTACAGCATCGAAAGGACCCTAGGAAGATGCGGACCTGCACATTGAAAGTGTTCAATGCTTAGGCCATCATGTCCGGGAGATTTGCCCTTGGTCATAGATTTAATAACATCCTTAATCTCCTTAGACGAAATGTTTATTGGCTTTCCAGACATGATGCCCTCAGCGACACGCACCTGCTCTTCTGCCCGACGTGGATCTACCGCAAAATGCCTTCTAAACATGTCCGCAATCTCCTCCGGTTTCTCAACTCCATCCACACTCACTGGAACCGTAGGTTTAGGATTTAACCTCTGTGTGGATTTCCAAAAATTTCTCTGTGGTAATTTCTCTGTGTGGAAATGCTTGCGCCCATGTTCAGTCGCTAACTTGTTCATTTTGATTTGGTCCTCATTATCCTGACAAAATTTTAACTTCCGTTTAAATACCTTGCGCGTCTCATTCATCTCCTCAAATAACCTACCATCACGAGGTTTTCCATGCCACACCCAGTTCAGAAAAGCCTTCCTTGCATCTCCATGCGCGCCCCTGACATACTTATTCCATCCAATCACAGCACGCCGTCTCTTACCATCGTTCACCAAACCAGAACTGCCCTCAGCCGCTTCCCGAAGCGATGACACTAAATTCTTATACAAAAGGTCAATTACAGATCTGTGACTCTTATTCTGGCAAAAATTATCACAACAATCTCTCAATTCTGAAGGGAAATCTATATTTTTTAGTTTCTCCATACATAAACTATAGAAACAATTAATTTGTGATGCATTTCTTTCCCCCCATATAGCCTTATCAATGTTTTTATTTTTATTGGTCACTTGTAACGAAGCATCCCCTGGCTCCACCATCCCCAGATCAACTTGAAATGCAAGTGGATAGTGGTCTGACCAATAAATATCATGGTAAACTTCAACTGTTTTAATTGACTTCCACGCCATTTCAGAGACCAGGACATGATCCAACCAACGTCTGCTTCCACACACATCACTGACAAAGGTGTACGTGTCAGAGTGAATACCTAGCTTTTCATAGTCCGCACAAATCCAATTTTGTTCTTTACAAAAACTCAGTAACTCCCTATTAAAAAATTCGCCAGGGTGAGCATTAAAATCCCCTAAGATATAAACATATTCGGTATTTACACTTTCAACAATAGCCACTATTTCACCTAAACATTCACAGAATTCAATTAAGTTATTATGAGAATCCGTCGGCATGTACACACTAAACAATAACAAAATGCGGTCAGCGCAAGTCAATTTAACAGCCGCTATGCGGTCACTCATACAGGGTATAACCGAGACAGAAGTAAATAAAGTTTTTCTCCACAAAAGTGCCACGCCACCGTATGGCCTACCTCTCAATACTCCTGTTGACGTATCCACAGCCGATTTACCAAAGAAACCAAAGTTTACATCAATATTCCCAAGTAAAGAAATCTCATTTGGCAACAACCATGTCTCTTGTAACGCAATTATATCTGCAGTTTCACACAACTTTTGAATACATACAGTCGACCTTTTTAATGACTTACAATTATAACTCACAAAATTACCACATACATTAATATCGCGTTTACACCTTGTATTAACCATTAACGCTATTATTATAATTTACACTGACGGTTGGCGTTAACTCACTATGCCTCCGTCTTATCGTACCACTATAGTTTACAAACCTACGGAAAGATACACCCGTAGGCCATAAGTTCTCATCCATAAAAACATTTAGAGCCAGTTTAGGTATAAAGAACCTATAAGCCGCGTAGCCTTTGTTCCTTTTCATATCCATTCTTTGCAACGAAACCTCAACATTTGTCTTTTTTTTAATGTACGAAACAATATCTTCTATCTTCGTTTCAATATTTACATTATAGATGTAAAAAGGAACACTGACATCCGCCGCTTTAAAACTACACTGAGGCGAGGTCTCTGCCCTCCCTTTAAACCCAACAAAACGATTTTGTAACCTTTTACGTTGCACTTTAATCCATCCGTCATTTGGCAACTCATTTTTCCAATCACCGCCTAGTTTTATCACATCTGACGCTAATTGTTTACGCTCACTACCGCCAAAAAACTCGATTTTCTGTTCCACAGTAGGCCTCGTAGCTCCGTCACTTTTTAACGCTCTCTCTGGTGTCGCCGTCTCTGTCGCGCCAACGTCTAGTCCTGGCGAAACCGAGGTGCAGGCCTCACTCGCGCTTGTCTCTGTTGGACTAATCCTGGATCTATCGCATATATTTTCTTGCGCCGATCCAGGTGGTGCGGCGACACTAACATTTATGATGGTATCGTTCAAAATCTCGCTTACGCCTTTTACACACTTGTCACTCACAGCGTTCATTGACCCCTCCGACACGATATGCGTCATCAGGCCAATCGGACCACTCTCACATTCAAAACTATTGTCTGTTAGATACGCTCCTCTTTTACGATTTATATTAATGTTCCTATAACGATGATCACTCGATACTTTTATGCGATTAAGATCATCCACAGTGACATAAGTTTCTTTAATAACTGCCACATCCTCCTGCAGTTTAATTAAATCTCTCAGCAGTCTTGTGGCGTCCAGATGGTCGAAAGTGACTGGTGGAAGTTTATGGAGATACCTCGCAACAAAAACCGGCAACAATTCAGGATCTGTCTCCTTTATCAGCGCAATAATATCTTCAATATCTCTTTGACATTTCCCTTCCTTCTGTTAATTTTTCGGGTAGATGTATCAACCGACTCGAACAATAGCTTCTTTGCAAGCGTTATATCTTCCTTTGAAAACGCTGTTACACACAGTCGAATCATACTATCCTCATCCATGATTGCCGCTTTATTTTGGATAAAAGCAAGCACCTCGTTAATCACAACATTGCAATTATTACATTTTACGATGTTACCCGCCATTGTCACATTACACAGCCACGTTCGTTCGACTCTTTCGCACTCGCGGCTCGGTGCGCACGCGCACTCGCTCGCACAGCTAGGAGCGTACTGCGTCATACAAATTATTATAAATTACTTTTTCAAAAATTTTTGCTAGTACTGGTATTAATGCAATAGGTCGGTAAAATTTCATTTCTTCTTTGTCTTCTTTTTTGAATAAGGGATTTATCAATGTTACTTTTAATTTCGAAGGAAAAACTCCGTGTTCAAGGGATAAGTTTATTATGTGACTGAGTACTGGAGCAATAAGATGCGATACTCTTTTCAAAATTTTTGTATTTATGTCATCGTAACCCGTACTGTTCGTATTTTTAAGCGTTCTTATTATTTTGTCAACGTCATATGAATTAGTAGGTTTCATAAAAATTGAATTGGGATTATTATATGTCAATGTTTTTAGAGCTATATTATTATCTTTGCGTGTCGGTTTTATATCGTCAATAAAGTAGTCATTAAATGATTGAGCTATTTCTCGCGGCTTAGTCACTATTTTGTCTTTTACTTTTATTTGGTTGATTTCTTCCTTAGGCGTCACTGTCTTGTTATTATTTATTATGTTCCATATGGCTTTACATTTGTTAGAAGCTGAATTTATATAGTAGTTATTTTGTGATTTTTTGGGTGTTTTTAATAACAGTTCTTAGCCTTTTCGTATATTCTTTAAATCTTAATTTGTCTGTCGGATCTGATGAAAGTCTATACTTCCACAGTAAATTTCGTTTTCTTTTAGAGCACAATCTTATTCCCTTACTTAACCATTTCGTTTTTTTAGTAATCGATATTCTTACTCGTGTTATAGGAAAACATAAATCATAAAAGAGTGTAAATAGATCACTAAAGTTATTGTAAGCTAATTCAGGGTCATTTTCCGTAAAACATTCTGTGAAACTAAGACTCCTAATGCAATTTATAAATTTTGTTATATTTTCTTGACAGTAATCTCGTTCAGATTTGAACCAGTGTGTTATTTTAAAGGTTTTTTTTACGGGACAGGTTAACAACTGTGCTGTATGATCTGATAGCGAAAGTTCCATTACTTCAGATTTTGCTCCTCGAATATTATGGGCTATATTATCTATGCATGTCATGCTACTTAACCTAGTCGGCTTATTGATTGATAATTTCAAATTATAACTTGCCAATAACTGCTCAAACTGTTGAGATACTTTATTATTACTTATTCTGTTTATATTGAAATCGCCACATAATATAACTTTTTTATTTAAGTAACTTAATTTGCTTAATAATTCTGCCAGTCTAGTAAAGAATAAATCAATTTGGTCCTGTCTACTTTTAGGTGGTCGATATATGCACAAAATTATAATTTTGTGGTTTATTAGTTCGATGCCACTACACTCAAAAATGCTACCTATACTCATGGTTTTGGCTTCAGTTATAACTTTGAACTTATGGCTAGATTTAATCAATATACATGATCCTCCATTTCTGTTTATTCTCGAAAAATTATCTCCCAGTTTATAATTATAGGCATTCTAAGTAGTTTGGTGTCTTCGACAGTCATGTTGTGTTCCGTAATGCATAGAACATCAACGGGACTGTAATTATTATTTTCTCCCAAAGAATGTAAATGTACTGTTAGCTCATCTAGTTTTGTTATTAAACCGTTTATGTTTTGGTGAAGAATTTTAATGTTATTATAGGCGAAAAAAATTATTAGAAGTATTGGAATTTTCGTGTTCCTGGTAGTTAAACTCTGTCTGAGTGTTTTTGTCAGCATAGGTAGTGGCAGCAGTATTTATGGTCCCAAACTTTTCCCTGACGTATTGCTTATAGTTTTGTTTATATACCGCGCTCAAAATTTCCTTCAGTATTAATTGAGATGCATGTAATGATAAAAGGCGATATTTTGGTATATATGTTGAGAAATTCATATCTATGTATGTTGCATGATTGTAGTACGAACATATAAATTTAACTTTATAATTTAACTTTTTTTCATTTAAATAATTATTAAATAGGACCTCGGAGACCATAACATTAGTATTTCTGGTATTATTCAAAAAGTTACTAAGACATAGTTGAGTTACTTTCGGGTTTTTATCGTTTACGCCTCCCAAAACTATTACAAAGTCGTTTTTACTTAATCTGTTTTCTCCGTGTTTAAAACTTCCTGTAGAGACGCTCCCGGTTTCCAGAAACATCTGACTGAAAAGTCGTTACCTATCAGATTTTGCAATATTCTTTGAATGAAGCGTCCCTGCTGATCAGCAATAATAATTATTTTCTTTTTGACTTTAATATTTTCTCCAATACTTGATAGTTTTGTGACTTGATTTTGTTGGGTTGGTTTAGTTTGAATGCCAATTCTCTGAACGGTTGCGTTTAGTCCATGATTTATATAGTCTTTTTCTTCTGAATTTATATTTTCTACCGTTTTTGTTACACTATTCAGTAGTGGAATTTCTGCTAATGGGTTAACCTGCGTAATGCTGTAGTGGGGTGTCGGGTCTAGTCCAGTGTTTAATGTCTGGTCCAGCCCTATCTGGGATTCGTTTTGAGTCAGTTTTGATGGTGATGTCCTTTTGCCGTAGTCAAAGAAATTGTCATCTTTATTTGGTGCAATAGCGATTGATTTCATATTTTTTGTCACAGGTGTTGAATTGCTGTTTTGTTTTGTTTTTCGTTTGCGCCCTGATCGTGGAGTCAAAGAGTTTGAATTAGTGCCATTTATGTCCTTGTAGGCATTTATTATTTTAATGTATTTTTCAATGTCCGTTTTCAGTCTAAAATTTTCAGAATTTAAATTTTCTATTTCTTGATGAGCACTTTGTAGATCTTTGGACAGCTGTTTATTTTTTTCTTGTAATTCTATAACAGTTTGGCTGGTATTTAAAGACGTATTAGGAAGACTCATCATCGTCGCATCAAAGAGTGCTGAACTATCTGCAGTCATATCACATAGTGAACTTGTTCTGAATAATTTACGGTTGCGGTGGGTTATGTTTTCGTCCATATTTATTTTACCAAAAATTTAAATTTTTAAATGTTTCTACCAAATACTAATATATTTTTTCGTATGGTAACACCAACTAAATTTTTTACGCCCCCTGGCGGCTAGTAGTGACACTTTTTTGTATGTCTACTCACCACTTGGAACTGTATTGGCGCTAGTTGTCATACATTTGTTAAAGTCCAAAGTCCAATATTTAAAATCTATTGCAAAAACGGTATTACAGTTCTTGGTATTTTTGATAATTCACTAATAATGTTGTAGAATTGCACTCTAAGTAATTATTTAGCTGTCCATTGCATTATTTTGCTATCACGTAGTCGGAATTATTGTTATTAGATGTTTTTGCACTGAAAATGGTTTTGTTGTTATAAGTTGTCTTTTTTGTAGTAAAACTTGTTGCAAATTGTCACCAATACTATCACTTCTTAGTTGCAGTTCTTACATAATGTCTAAACACTTTTAAATTATTTAAAATACTAGAAACAATTTTTCCAAAATAATAAATACAGCGTTAATGATGTCAAATAAAAGTATGTATTGTGATAATTATCGAGGGGGTTTTGGCGGGATTTCTTATAGTGAAGTTCAGCGTGGGCAAAGTGTGTCATCTTTGCGATTGGAACAATTGCATCTGAATAAAAAAAAAAAAAACAAAATGAGTTTATTGTTTCTCATACATTATACGGAATTACAGATTTAGAGGTAACCTCATACACTTGTGTTGGGGCTATCTCGCTATTTCCCATACTTTTATTGAGACCTATATAGGTACCATATTTACGACTAAATTTAATTTAATTCACAATTTAACTATCCATAATTCATTTATAATTTGCAATTATTAAAAATATTTTGAATTAAAAATTATACTGTGAAAATAAAATAAGAAAATAATTTAAAAGAAAAATAAAATTTTAACAGAATGAACAGCGTTGGGTTAGAACGGACATGAATGAATATTGGGATGGTTATGTATGTGTGTGTTTGTGTGAAGCGTATAGAGTGTGGTTTGTGTAAGTTAGATGCTCTTATATTTTTTCTGTCTAGCTGAGTCTAACTAAGATACTTTCTGTTTATTATTATTATTTATTTCTTCATACGAGAGAGGTTTTAACCAGTCGATTAAGGTTATTTTGCAGCTCCATCATCAGACTTTGGTTACCATCTAGCACCTAAATACTCGTCACGAATCAAACGAGCTCAAACTCGATTGAGTAGTGACGTTTTCTTTTCTTTCTTTTCAAAATTTCAGCTGAATCGGTAACCGAGGTGTATATCTTTAATTTGTAATATTTGGTCACAGACACACATCGAGATAGGTGAAACTAAATAAAATCTTGTAATAATCCACCTCACTTACCTATCCTAATATGCAGTCTCGCAGCAGGCATGTGCCTGGACCTGATCTTCGGCACAGCATCTAAAACGTGCAGGGCTAAGGAAGCCACCTCAGCTGCATGGCGGGAACACCTTTCCGGTAGACCACCGACCACCATATACGCGTCGCCTATTGTCTCCACCTGTAGCAGAATAAGCTAAATTAGATGGAATAAATGATAAATGATATTTATTTTGTAAATAAACTTCTTTCTTATTTAACTGTAATTTCAATTAATATGTAAATAACTATTTAAATTATATCTACACATGTACAAAACCTTAAATATTAACTAAACTATTTATACTAAAACCTACCTATGTATAAATAATACAAAAACACAGTACACTCAGGCGTCGAAGTACTCCTCCACATCGCTGTCATCCGGAAATTTACCCAGAAGACTGGCAATAGGTTTTGTAAATGGGTTTTAAAAAATACTTTTACACGTAAGTACGGAGATTTTTTTTTCGTCAGTTTAAACTAGATGGGGCCAGTGTTTCCTAGCTAACTACCCTGAGAAGAAACATCGAAACAAACTCAGGTGTCAAAGTCCCTTTTAAAGTCCATACAGTAAAGTAATGGTTGGCGATTCTTCGGGCTATTTCGATAACCTTGGTTTTTCTGCGGATATCTTCATTTCTGATGTGATCACGCAAGGGAACTTAGAACATTGCCCTTTCCATTGCCCTTTGGGTGTCTTTAAGAATTCTGATGAAGCCCATTTTGAGAATAGTGGTGATAAAATAAATTGCACAAAGTAAAATGACTGTCTAAGTTTGAACACGCGACGTATCTCAAGTCGGGCCCATCACCATTGGGCTATCACTGTTCTACGACGCAGGTTAATGTGACGTGTAAATATACCTTATAAACGTTGTAGTATGATATGATGGCATCGCAGCAGGTATACAAATCGTTCAGGATTTCCACCACCTGAGGAAACAGAAAAATGTATTATTATTATTATGATTCTCATATAGCATGGCATAATCAGCCTTTAAACGTTCCCACTAGGCTAGGACACGAGGCTAGGACTCAGGTCTCCTCGCTAGACGAGGTAATGGGCTGTAATATATGTATAATTTTTTAAATATAACTCTGAAGTATGTTGTGGAAAATGTCGTAGGTTATACATTAATAAGTTCTGTATATTTATAATTTAGTTTAAGGTTTTAATGTATAACTGTTTTTTTCCCGAATGAATAAAATAAAATAAATCCACCACGCAGGTCCAGTGCAGGTTGGTGAATGCACACGTCTTCGAATCTATTGGTTCTAGGACATGCCGGTTTCCTCACGATGTTTTCCTTCATCGTTTAGAGAGCAGTAAATTACACAAAGTAATGCGCGTGGCTGGGTTTTAACCCGTGTCCTACAACTCGTAAGTCGGGGCCTCTGCTCTTATAATTCCTACTCAAGGCAAATGTTAGTGTGATGAGCATGATCATTTGTTCTATGTCTGGATGTAATTTATCTTTAATGCTTTATTGTACACCATAAAAGTTAGAATACATGTATATGAATAACAGAGTTTATGCACCTAGGCGAGCATAACCATATAGGAGAAGCATTAAGTTAGGTTTTCTTCAAGCAAATTATTACTTTATAATAGAGGGTAGAATTTATCTTATGGGCTAGGTTTTCTACCATGATATGCGACCATTTCATGAAGTGCCAGAAAACATTATGAAATGTTCGATTGTAAAAATCTAGCGACGTAATCTATATAACAAAACATGATTTAAGTAATTACTTCTCTAACCTATTAAAATAAAACTGTCATGTTAGCAAATTATGTCAAAGCTAATCCAATAATATGAAGAAGAGCGACTTGCGTGCCCGAATCTCTTATTAATATTATTTTATAGGTACTATTATTTATTTTGACCTAAAAGAGCTTTGAGGCATAAGCAACAGGGGTGTAGCGTGGACTAGTTTTGACGTGGGCGAAAGCGTATCTGCGAGGCCTTTTTCGTTCGTAAATTCGAAAATGAGACAGTGACTGTCGCAACCTAGCGTTCGACCACATTGTTGCTCACCATCAAGTGAAAAAGTGGTCAAAAGAGAGCTTATCTATTATTAAAAAAAAAACCGGGGCAAGTGCGAGTCGGGCTCGCACACTCAGGGTTTCGTACGAACTAACTTATGTAAATAGTTAAATTCCCGAATTGAGTCTCAATGATTTTACCGAAAAAAAAAGTTCTTTGTGACGTAACTACAAATTTTCAGTTTTTCAGATTTATTCCTATATTTGTGCTATGAGACCTTGCTTCATGAAAAATTTCAGGGCACTAGGTCAACGGGAAGTACCCTATGAATTTTGATTTGCTTGAGAGTATCAAAATATAAGTTTTTTGCGATATAAACGACCGTGTCTTTTTTCCTTGACTTAGAAGTTTGTTTTTTTTACAGCTTGCAAGGGAATAGTCCCTTAGTAGGAGAATAGTTCCATAGGTATACTCAAACCTATAGAGATTTGAGTATACCTATAGTTTAAATTTCAACTCGATACCTTCATGCATTCCCGAGATAAAGGGTCTTGACAGACAGACAGACGGCAATAAAGTGATCTTATAAGGGCTCCGTTTTTTCGTTTTGAGGTACGGAACCCTAAAACCCTCGTTCTTAAAGAAGCGAGGGCTTGCACGAGGCGCCTTTGGCTGCGAGGCCGTGGGTGAGGGCCCACATCGCCCATGCCTAGCTACGCTACTGATGAGCAACGTCTTATCAACTCAAGAACATTTCGGTCTAAACTAAGGAAGGTATCAAGCGTAACCGAAGCTCTTCCAACCGAGTCGACACAAGAGATATCTCCGCTCACGCTTGAATCATTCGTATCATAGCAACAACGTAGTTACGTAGGTAATAACTCGCTATTGAAATATAGTACATTTTGATACAAGTGAAGAAAGTTTGACATCGCTACTGAGGTGGCATTTGTCCGAGCTACAGGCGAAGGTGTTATAGAGCTGAGGGTTTTTTTCTGTGGGGAAAATCATTCAATGACATCTCCCGCCCTTGGGTGGAGCGGCAGATAGTGCCAGTTTTTGCTGACTTAAAAAACCCACTCCGTTCCTTCGTTACCTTTCATACCTGGGCCGAGCCTTTCTTTCAGAAGCAAACCCTTGGCCCCAGTAGACTTCGACCCTGCTCTACCCTACAGTTTGCTGACAACTCCTTGAGGAGCGCGTGGAACAGTACGCGCTGTTGACGACTTGAGCTCAGTCTGGACGGTCGTACAGCGAGCTACGCATTTTCGCCGTCCGCAAGCCTACCCCTACGGTTTGCGGAAATCAGGATCGGAATCCCGGCGGTGGCTGGGGCGTGAGCGCCTGCATTACTGCATTACCACCGACTGCCACTCCTCCTCGCTTCGGACCATGGCCTGCACCAAGGCCCGGCGCGAGAAATCGCTGCCACCGATCGCCCCCACGAGGACACGGTGATGCTCTGCTCAAGCGGGGCACACCTCAACTGTGTGCTCCACTGTGTCCTCCGGGCGGTCCGCACAGTGGCGACACCCAAGCGTCGTCTCCGCTCGAATCTTGTACAGGTAATTCGCGAACTTGCCGTGTTCGGTTAGCACCTGCGCCAAGCGGAAGGTGATGACGCACGCCTCAAAGAAGGGCCTTACCGCCTCGATCGTGGCGTGCCCATAGCAGTGTTTGGTTTTTTTGTTATTCTCATGAGAAATAGGCACTCTAGTTTTTTTTTTTTCTTCTCTGTGTTTATTTGCAATCAGTCGTCGACTATAAGCAAATTTGTGAAGTGCGTAGTGTCATGCCGAGCGTGCCTCCCAACGGAGACAGCTACTCAATAGAAATGGCTAGGCCTGGTCTGATCCCAGGATCAAGCGCCGTTTCAAGCGGGTTTTATGCCTGGTACGTATTAGCTGGACTGCTAGATCATTTGGATGATTTGCTAGCCTCTTCTTGTACGTTTCAGTACTGCGTTGGATTTCTTCCTTGACGGTGCTGATTTGCAGATTCCCGTGTACCTCAGCATTTGTAACAAACCACGGTACACTTGTTATAGATCTTAGTATAACATTTTGAAGTCGCTGTAGGATGTTTATATTGGAGTCACTAGCACTTCCCCATAGTTGGACGCCATACATCCAGCTTGGTCTCAGAATGCTTTTGTAGATCAGGAGTTTATTGTCTACAGAGAGTTTGGAGTTTCGTCCCATTAACCAATAAAGATTTTTGTAGCGGATGTTAAGCTCATCTCTTTTACTCTTTATGTGGTTCTTCCAAGTCATTCGACGGTCCAGATGCATACCGAGGTAACGTACGTTTTCGCTATGGGTTAGGGTATTGCTATCAAGAGTGACTGATGGGCAATCACCACGTCTCAGGGTAAATGTTACATGCAGCGATTTGTTGGCACTAGCTTTTATCCTCCATCTGTTTAACCAGATGCTAATCTCATCAAGTCCCTTTTGTAGCGTTTCTGACGCGGCAACTGGATCTTTATTCCTGGCTAGAATGGCTGTATCATCAGCGTATGTGGCGGTTATAGCTCCTGGTACTTGTGGTAGATCTGCTGTATATATTGTGTATAGCATCGGACCAAGAATAGAGCCTTGGGGGACACCCGCACTGATGTTATGAAACAATGATGTGGAACTACCCTCTTTGACTTGGAATATTCTATTTGACAAGTACGACGCCAGTAGTAGGTAGTAGCTATGAAGAATACTACATTTTATTTTATAGAGCAACCCACTGTGCCAAACTTTGTCAAATGCTTGCTGGATATCAAGAAATGCCGAAGAGCAATATTCCTTTTCCTCAAACGTATTTCTTATTTCATTGCAAACTCGGTGGACTTGTTCTATTGTGGAGTGTTGTTGTCTAAATCCAAACTGATGATCTGGTATTATGTGATTGCTGGCAAGTATGGGCAAAAGCCTACGGAGCAATATTTTTTCAAATATCTTCGATAGAATGGGTAACAGGCTGATCGGCCGATACGAGGTAACTTCATGAGCTGGCTTTCCCAACTTGTGGATCATTATTATTTGGGAAATTTTCCACAAACGTGGGAAATATTGTACGCGCAAGATGCCATTAAAAAGTGTTGTTAAAAAGGTTACTGCTTTTTTGGGTAGTTCCTTTAGTACCTCCTTTGTTATCATGTCAAAACCTGGCGCTTTTTTGTCCTTAAGATTTTTTATTACGCCCCACACCTCCCGAGTTGTAGCTGGTTTTGGTGGTAAGTCCAGCTGCAACGGTTGGCAGAGGGTGTCTTCAACGGTCCTTTCAAAAGCGACATCGTTATTTTCATTGGGAGTAAATACTTTAGCGAGATGCTCAGCAAATGTGTTTGCTTTCTCCTGTTGCGTTCTTGCCCATGTATTCAAAGGTGTCCTTATAGGCGGTTTTGGTACTTGAGGTCGGTCCAAGGTTCTAGTAAATTTCCAGAGTGAGTAGTTTGTGGTCGCAGTGGGTGTCAATGACTCTAGCTTTGACTGCAATGTTTCCTCATGAAGACGTCTTATTTCCACTTTAAGATTTGCAGTTGCTTTATTTAGAGCAGTCTTGTCCATCGGATGCCTTGTCAGATGCCAGACTCTTCTCAGGCGACGTTTCTCAAGGATCTGTTGCTTAATTTGTAAGGGCTGATTGGTGCAGACCTTATTATTTTTCAGTTCGGGAGTACATTTCCAACAAGCTTCCTGTATAAGACATGTTATATATTTAGCAGCTTCTTCGATATTATCTGGTGATTTGAGTGCCACGTTTAGCTGGATATTTGCCTCAATGTACTCGCGGAATGCCTCCCAATCCGTTCGTTTATTGCTGAGTGTGGCTTGTGTCTCATATTCTATCAGAGTTGTACTGGCTGTCAGGATGACTGGCGTGTGGTCAGAGGAACTGTCAAGACAGGACTCAGCTTTAAAATAATGCCTCGATAGCCCACCCACTACAAAGAAATCTAGGAGGTCAGGCACTTTGTTTGGATCTGTAGGCCAATAAGTCGGTTCAGAAGCCGACATTGTAGTAAGGTGGTTACTGTCAATGCTGCTCTTTAACTGCCGGCCTCTGGTTGTAATAAGCCTAGATCCCCAATGACTGTGCTTAGCGTTCCAGTCACCACCGGCAATAAATCGTTGTCCAAGAGTTGAGAAAAAATGATTAAACATAAGCTGGTCTATTTTGTGTTTGGGTGGACAGTAGATAGAGGATACGTTGAAATATCCACACTTATCCGTAACAGCAATTGTTGTAGCTTGAAGGTAATCCTTTTTAAATTCGGGCATTAGGTGATGTTTTATGGACTTTCGAACTATTATAGCGGTCCCCGCATGACCGGTTCCATCTGGGTGGTTTGTAAGATAGGTGTGACAACCGTCAAATTTGATGTTACTGGAACTGGTACAGTGTGTTTCCGAGACAAGAACTATATCAAGCTTATGTTCATTGATTAGAATTTGCATTTCATCTTTACTTGGCGCAAGACCATTTATGTTCCAAGTTGCTATCTTTATGGCATTCATTTTGTCATCTTATTGATAAGAGTTGTCAAGAGACCTATCATGGTGGTCATTTGTTGAAAGAGTAGGTCGAATTTTTCTGACTGTTTTAAGAGTATTTTTTCTATAGAGTTACTCAATAAGTGAACCTGTAGGTTGTCCGAAGAATCTCTTTGGGTTTTTGCAGCCTTTAGTTTTTCAGAGTATAATTCCTTGCCAACCTTCTCTTCGCCAGGTTGGTTAATCATTGTATCGGTAGGTGTTGTCACTTTTGTATTCTGTTTGTGTATTTGCGTTCTATTAGTGGGCCTGGATGTTTTACGGGATAAAATTTCTCGGTAGACTTCACAGCCTTTATAATTGGCTGGGTGAGGTCCCTGGCACAATGCACACATCGCAGGAGTGTTTCGATCGACCTTTGGGCACTCTGATGTTTTGTGAGACTGAGCGCATTTTACACACCTATAGGGCCTCATACAATAATTCTTCGTATGCCCATACTGCTGGCATCTTTGGCACTGTACTATGGACTTTTTCTTTCTGGGATCCTCTATGACAACGGCTTGGTGGTAAATATATTTTATTTCTTTACAGGCCTTATTATTTGGACCTGGCATCAGGTTGACAAAGAAAGTAGAGGTTGGCTTTTTGTCAGGGCCATATTTGGAATTTATTATTTCGCCTACAACCACATTGCCAGATAATTCGATTTCCTCTTTTATTGCACTAGGTGGTGTAGAGTGATGTAAATTTCTAATGACAATTCTATAACACCTGTCCTCTTTTGTATTAAATGTGTGGCCAATTAGATGATGTTCCCGTACCAATTGAATTAACTTCTTATATGTTTCAGTTGTAGCACTGCTAACTCGTATCTGATTTTTGTTAACTACCTTGTAGGTGGCACTCTAGTTATAAGTGTATCGCAGGTAAAAGGTGTAAAATAAAAGACTCTTTACAAAACAAAGTTACCGACATCGATAAAAACTTTTTTTTTTTGCTTTTGGATCTAAAAGATAGGTACACTTACCTGCATCGGAGTGTTAGTAGCCGCTAGTTTGGTGAATCCGACGATATCGCTAAAGTAAATTGTGACGCAGTCGAAGCTCTCCGCCTGCACCCTTTCACCACGCTTCAAGGCTTCTGCCACAGTCCTGGCCAAAAAAAGACATTGAAAATCATGTAAAAGGTAACAAAACAGATAGAGAGTACGCGGCAAATAAGTCCAACCAAAGATTCAAAGATTCAGATTCAAGATTCAAAGATTCAAAAGCATTTATTTCAAATAAACCATTTACAGGCACTTTTGAAAGGTCAAGGTGTCAGTCTGTCAGAAAAAATTATGCTAATTGCACATTCCAAAGCGTAGATCTCTATGAAGAAGAATGTGCAAGAAATTTCATGGACACTCTTTTCAATCATTTTATGTATAACCAAATGGCCGTCGTTGCTACATACAATATGGGTATGCGCAGCCCCCGCTTCGATTGAGACCTGAAAATCTGTTACTGCGTATTGAAGATCGATCGCCATTTTGGTTTAACTTTAACTTACTAACTACCGAGTATGTGACTACTCACTTATTTGAAAAGCTCTGCTCCTCTAGCCATGTTACAATCGTTTCGTTTAGCGTGAACGCTTGGAGTTGGCCACGTCACCAATTTTTTTGTTCTGACCACGTGGCTGAGCGTTGAGATGACGTCAGAACAAAGGAATTGGGGGCGTGGCCAACTCCAAGCGTTCACGTTAAACGAAACGATTGTAACTTGGGTTAGGGGGCTGTTCACGCGCGTAGTGTTCACGGTTCGCGCGCGTATAGAGTTTACAAGTTTACACTGTAGGAATTCTGTTACATTGTATGATACATTGCGTCATTGCGGACGATAAATTCTTTCATTGCGTGTTACTTTACAGCAGTCTGTATCCCACATAACTAGATACAGCGGCATTTAAGTTGAACCAAAATGGCTACCTTGAATGCTCAATAACAGATTTTTGGGTTTCAATCGAAATGGGGGCTGCGAGAACCCATAACAATGGCGACCATTTTGGTTTATTTATTTCTTACATACTTAATTGTACACCTCATAATGTGGACAAGGACACGATAAATATTACAAAATTAAGTGTACAACGGGCGGTCTTATCGCACAGGGCAATCTCTTAGAGACAACCTTAGGATGGACTGAAACAAGAGGAGATAGATTTGGGGCGATCAGTGTAGAAAAATCATAAATAATATTAAATACATGTAATAATAAAAATACATATATACAATATCAATTAATATACTAATAAATATCAAATATGAAATTGAGAAAGGAGAATAAAGAAATTTTATAGTGAGAGGTAATGTTCCTTCACCATTGCTATAAATGCCGATAGCGTTTGAGCACGCCTTACTTTATTGGGTAATGCTTTCCACATACGAGCTGCTAGAAAAGTAAACGATTACGACGAAGGTTCAACTTATTTGCCGCATACTATACCATTTTAGATCGGAGCGACCGTTATCTGACCCAGTAATTAGATAACACGCCATATCCCTTGTCAACATTTGTGCCAGAATCCAATTTCCTGGTTTCAACTTTACTTTGACTATAATACGTACCTAACGACTATCAAAGCCTCAAAGGTTAATAAGGAAACGACAGTTGGGTTTTATGTTGTGTGGACATGCCCTATTGACCTAAATTTTATATTAGATCAATCCGTAGAACTGCGTAATTTACATGCCTAATAGTGAGTCATCATCATCAGCCTTTTTAATGTTCCCACTGCTGGGACTCAGGCCTCCTCTCTAAGAGAGGGAATGGGCCGTAATCCACCACGCGGGCCCAGTGCGGGTTGGTGAATGTCACATGTCTTCACTAGGTACCTCCAAAAATAAAAACAATTGAATTCCGATCGAAGCATTAATAATCAACCAATTCCCGAGGAATGGCCCTTTTTAATATATACGTTTCAGATCAATGACCCCAATTCAATCTACATACTCTGATCACTGATAATAAGACACTAATTTTATTAGCTGAGCAGTAGTCAAAAGACGGCAACAATAAATCTTTTGAATTTTCCCTGAGACCTAATGTCAATGACACTTCTCTTTAAAATATGGTTTATTGACTCTATAGACATACCTCAATATGACAGAATGTCCACTAGTAAGTACTAGTTTGCAGTGGTCAAAGAACGACAGTAATAAATCTTTTGAATTTCCACTTAGAATTTATGTCAAGAACATAATCGCTTTGAAACTTTACTATAAAAGTTTATTGATTATAAAGCTCACAATACCTGAAATTGACGGAATGTCCCAAGTTACTTGACCAGTGTTTACAGTAAGGCCCTAATTTTATAAGCTGTGCAGCGGTCAAAAGACGGTAATAATAAATCTTTTGAATGTCCCCTGAGACCTGAGGTCAATGACATATCGCTTTGAAATATAGTTTAATAACCGTAAAGTTCACAAACCTACATGATTCTTTGGCAACTTTATTAAAATTCGCTCCAAACCCTTTTCATGACCATTTTGCCATCAAAATATCCAATGAAAATGTCCAAAATATTTTCTAACAAAAGATATAAAAGATAGCTATTTCACGGTAAGACGAACTTATTGAAATATCTTGAGAATAGTTGCAAACTGTAAACGACATTGCTGAAATATTATCAATTTACAAGTCTAAGAAATTTTGCCCATCATGTTTCGTTAAAAATATTTCTACGAAAAAAAAAATAGATTTTTAGAATTACTGAAGAATAAAATATGTGGTAGATGGATATATGGATATGCACACTATACAAAGTTCTACAAACCTTTCAACTTAGGGAACAGTTAAAGAGAAATATGTTAGTAGTTGGTGCAAATTTTTAACCGACATCGAAAAGGAGGTGGTTCTATGTTCGGCAGTATGTATTTTTTTTTTGTACCAAATGGCGGAAGGTATCTATTTAAGTTTGGCTGAGGGGTATTACAACTAAAAAGTGTGAAATAAAAACCTTATTTCAAAAAAAAAAAACAGTCCGACATCAATTTAAAAAAAAAACACAAAAAAGTGCAAAATAACTTTAATTTCGGAAGTCGGTGTCTGACAATGAAGAGACTAAACTATTATAGAAACACCGACTTCCGAAATTTAAGTTATTTTGCACTTTTTTGTGTTTTTTTTTACATTGAAGTCGGTTGTATTTTTTTTGTGAAAAGCTTTTTTAGCATGCGAACATAACTCGTGTCTGTTGAAATACCGTAGTATTTAAAAAAATTCTACGTAGCAGCTCGTGGTTTAGATTTCTGATGGCATTTTATACATTTTTCGAAATAAAGTGAACCCAAAAATATTCGACACGGGAAAATTATCCCCAGGGAACATGTTCTCGTGATAAAAGTACACCATATCCTCTTTCAATATATGGTCTATTCGTACAACAAGTTTCATCTAAATCCGTTCAGCCGTTTGAGTGTGAAAAAACTAAAAATAAAACAAAACTAAAACTAACTTTGCTAAACTAACTTTTTTATAAGACTGTTGTTCACACTCATTATTAAAAAATAATGAGAATGAGCAATAGTTTTATACAGAAACTTCCTTCAAAATGTACAAGTACTTAATGTACTTTTTAAGGAAAGAAGAAGGATATTCTAAAATTCAACATCTGCAAACAAATGAGTCCAAGTTCATGAAAAACGAGATTTAGGTTGTCCTTCAAGGCAGTAATCGTCAGTGGTTTATCGGAATAAACCAGAGATTTCAAAAAGCCCCACAGAAAATAGTCGGGCGGTGACCTAGGGCGATAGTGACCTTGGGCGACAGTGACCTTAGGCGAAAGTGACCTTGGGCGACAGTGACCTTGATGGATATGGAACAGAAATGTTGAGAGATGGCATATGAAAAGTTAAACGGGCAGACGGAAAAGAACAATAATTTGAATGCTAAATCACCCATTTAGGGAAAACATATTTTTTCCATCAAAATAACAACACGTTTTGAAAGCACACGTGTAACACATTATTTTCTATTTCAGCATCAAAATCGAAAACGTGAAACGATTTCCGTGAATGACATTTCGTGACGGAAAACAATTTCGTTTAAAGATTGCTGTATATCTTTTGTTCCCGAATTCATTACAGCATTGTTACTATACAAAAATGTTTCTACACCTACTACCATTTAAATG
Source organism: Leucania comma (assembly GCA_958295575.1). Classification (NCBI taxonomy): domain Eukaryota; kingdom Metazoa; phylum Arthropoda; class Insecta; order Lepidoptera; family Noctuidae; genus Leucania; species Leucania comma. The sequence goes on along the minus strand of OY282470.1, from coordinate 23,245,574 downwards.
TCATTGCGAATGTGGCGGAATTCGCACGAGCCGTAGGCGAATGTGTTATGGAACCGAGAGCGGCAGTGACAAAGGACAATGGGCTAATTGGTACACCTCTCCAATAGCAATGAGATATATATCGTTAGATAGGTCTTTTTAATTGGAACAACATTTACTATGACAGGTTTGTTGAAAGGTTGGTTCGTTCTGAATTTTAGGTGATAAACAAAGGTTAGGTTAAGTTGGGTGTTAAAAACAAGGTAATTGGTACACCCCACCAATAGCAAAGACATATATGTCGTTGGATAGGTCTTTTTATAAGGAACAACATTTACTACGACAGGTTTGTTGAAATGTTTGTCCGTTCTGAGTTTTAGGTTAAAAACAAAAGTTAGGTTAGGTGAGGTGCTAATTGGTACACCCCACCAATAGCAAAGACATATATATCGTTGGATAGGTCTTTTAATAAGGAACAACATTTACTACGACAGGTTTGGTGAAATGTTTGTCCGTTCAGTTAAAAAGACCTATCCAACGACATATATGTTTTTGCTATTGGTGGGGTGTACCAATTAGCACCTAACCTAACCTAACTTTTATTTTTAACCTAAAACTCAGAATGGACAAACATTTCAACAAAGCTGTTTTAGTAAATTTTGTTCCAGTTAAAAAGACCTATCTAACGACATATATGTCTTTGGTATTGGTGGGGTGTATCAATTAGTACCTAACCTAACCTAACTTTTTTTTAACCTAAAACTCAGAACGGACAAACCTTTCAACAAAGCTGTCATAGTAAATGTTGTTCCTGTTAAAAAGACCTATCCATCGACATATATGTCTTAGCTATTGGTGGGGTATACCAATTACCTTGTTTTTAAGATCTAACCTAACCTTTGTTTTTCACCTAAAACTCAGAACGGACCAGCCTTTCAAAAAACCTGTCATAGTAAATATTGTTCCAGTTAAAAAGACCTATCCAAGGACATATATGTCTTTGCTATTGGTTGTTTGTACCAATTAGTACGTAACCTAACCTAACTTTTGTTTTTAACCTAAAACTCAGAACGCACAAACATTTCAACAAAGCTGTCATAGTAAATGTTGTTCCTGTTAAAAAGACCTATCCATCGACATATATGTCTTAGCTATTGGTGGGGTATACCAATTACCTTGTTTTTAAGATCTAACCTAAACTTTGTTTTTCACCTAAAACTCAGAACGGACCAGCCTTTCAAAAAACCTGTCATAGTAAATATTGTTCCAGTTAAAAAGACCTATCCAACGACATATATGTCTTTGCTATTGGTTGGTTGTACCAATTAGTACGTAACCTAACCTAACTTTTGTTTTTAACCTAAAACTCAGAACGGACAAACCTTTCAACAAAGCTATCATAGTAAATGTTGTTCCTGTTAAAAAGACCTATCCATCGACATATATGTCTTAGCTATTGGTGGGGTATACCAATTACCTTGTTTTTAACATCTAACCTAACCTTTGTTTTTCACCTAAAACTCAGAACGGACCAGCCTTTCAAAAAACCTGTCATAGTAAATATTGTTCCAGTTAAAAAGACCTATCCAACGACATATATGTCTTTCCTATTGGTTGGTTGTACCAATTAGTACGTAACCTAACCTAACTTTTGTTTTTAACCTAAAACTCAGAACGGACAAACATTTCAACAAAGCTGTAATAGTAAATGTTGTTCCAGTTAAAAAGACCTATCTAACGATATATATCTCATTGCTATTGGAGGGGTGTACCAGCTTCCATACATTTTTGCCCATTGTCCTTTGTATGTGTCTCAAACGACGTTTTTCAATGCACTTACGACTCGTGAGGGTTGACCCACGCTTCGTGAGGGTCGACGCGCACCCAACCTGATACGCTAAACAATTTTATCACAATAAAATTGTGATGGGTCGAGTATGCCCATTTTTCTGCACTAGTGCGGAAAACAGACCATTGCGTGCCTAAATGCAGTGAGATATAAGCGGGTTTTCGAGTTAGTGTATTGAAAAAAATATTATTCATATCATCGAATAAAATAAGTGATTTCCTTTAAACAATTTCAACGCGTTGTAGAGATTCAATAAGTATATTGAAAGAGTGAATAATGGCAAACTCCCAAACAAAGTCTGCTGGCATATTTTTCTAACGTCTATACAAAAGTGTATGGATAAAAATTCTAAAAAAAATTGACTGAGACATTATTAGAAATAGAATCCTCGTATTAAAGATATTGCAGTTTAAAGTTGGTGATATTAGGTATGTAGGTATATTATGCCAATAATACCTACGTATCTCTGTATGAATTTTAAAAATTAACAAACGAATTTTTAAACGAACGACAAGATGTCATGTCGATGTTAATAAAATTAAAATATCATAATGTCGTGTTTTTAAAGTCTGATGATAATTTGAATGTCTTCAAGTTAATGCCATATTTTTTATTCTGGTGATGTTGCTATACTCGAATTTTCACTACGATGTCATGTGTTTAATTATAACAACTATATTCTATCTAAGCTTTGTGCTTTTTTTTACAGTTACGTTTATTTTAATCTATTTTTTAAATATATTAATTTAATACAAAAGCAATGCATGTTATGTTACTTCACCAAGTTTCTCTTCATATCAATAAAAGTTCAGTTTAGGCATGTCATGAAGTCAAGCCGTCAAAAACAACTAAGCCATGATTATTTACTGTCGTAAAAAAATTAGTAAATTCAGATCCCAATTATGACGATTTTTTGTGATACTTCGATCTTAAGCTTGATTTGATAAGTAAATTATTTAGTTGGTATTTATCACGGTGTTATCACCATGATGATATGTACTGATAACTCTGCAATTTTTTTTTATTGGTTATAAACTAATGCTTGATTGCAATCCCACCTGATGGCCTGATGGTAAGCAGTGATGCAATCGTTGATGGTGAGTCGCACTAGTTTATTAAGAGCCTATTCACTCTAGCCTTGAAGACACCCAAATTACCTATAATCGGATGGGAAGACCGCAGCAGGCAAATTGTTCCAGTCCCTCGACGTACGCGGTATGAACGACGAGGCGAAACGCCCAGTCAACTCTAAATTAAATTCTAAATTGAAAATCTCTAAATTGAATTCTAATTATTTAGACGTTTAATATTTTCATCAAAACTTTTCTTGATGTTCTTTGACGGCTGTAGTTTAACCAAGATGGCCGCTATGGGCTGTCAAAGTTCAAGTTTACCTACCTATTAAAAACACTATAAAACTCTTACCTTGGCAGCATCCTGTTCAGCAAGTCATCAGTCCTTCTCTTCTCCTGTAACAGCTGTTCAGTCCTGGCTGCGACGATGGCCTCCAGGTTGGACGCGTACTTCTCCATCATGGCCAACATGTTGTCGAATATGTTCGTTTTCCTGGATAAGTAAAAGTTTTTTTCTTAAACAAAGCAACAATTACATAAACTTAGTCCAGGGATGGTGTACCTATGACACACCTGCCAACATTGGCACGTGGCAAAGAAATTCAGGCACACCGACACAATATTACTTAGCATCTAGATAATTTGCAACAACAAAAATTACACTGACTTTCACATATACACCATTAAATTTTGGTCGTTTTAATGCCGTGGAGGGTCGATTCGGTACCTACATGAAACCCTATCGATTTGTAAAGATAGAAATGAAAAATAAATACTTTTTTTTCAAACTGGAATTAATTTACGCATGTACGAAATTGATTTCTTTAAGTAAACGTCAGCTGATCGAGGCCGATGAACTCTAGGTAGTTAGTACGCAACGACCGACAACTCTCTACAAAGTCATTGCCTCGTTTGCTTAAAGAAATTAATTTCGAACATGCGTATATTAATTCGAGTATTAGAAAAAAAGCACTTAATTTTTAAATGTTATCTTTATAAATCGGTGGTGTTTCATGTACCGAATCAATCCTCCACGGGATTAAAACGACCAAAATTTAACGGTGTATAAAAAAGGAACGAATTTTGGGACACAAAAAAGTTAAGTAAACAGCGTCTCGTTTTGTTAGTAGATCCATTAAACTCACACCTCAAGACGTAACTATTACAACTCGGGCATCGCACACATGTGCGTCGTCGGTGTATCTAATGTATACTGGTCATCAAAAAAAATCAGCTGATTTGCGTTTTCACCACAAATCACCTTTTCATTAAGCAAAACCAAACCAGGTTTTAGTACCGACTTTTTTGATAACTAGTGTAGTTTTCGCTTGAAGGTTCGCCTTCCCTGAGCTAGTTTGAGGGGTCTATCTGCTGTTAATCTCTGCAGGATGATCCCAATCCTTATAGAAAGCCATCATTGCATGAATATGTGTTGCGTAGCGTTCAGGAAAATCGGAAAGTGCCTTAATGGTTGCACAACGATGCGTACAGCGCTCAGATCGCTTTCTGTTTGTACGTCGCCTATAAGTTACAATGTAATGGAACTTTTTAACTGTCTTCAATAAGGAGGAGGTAATTATGTTCGCCTGTATGTAATTTTTTAAAAGTATGTTCATCGATTTCTCTGTCAATTGTGGGCCGATTTTGAAAATTTTTATTTAGATTGTAATATTATACTACGGAATTGGTTCTCAATAGAAAATAAAAAATAGTAATATTGTTGTTATTGTATGTAATGATAAACTTCGAAGATATGGAATGGAACTCCTCATAGGATCATAGAAGAACTGTCGTAACAAGTTAAATTGCTTTATTTTTATTTTTTTATTGGAATAAATAAACAGTAACACATTGTGTCTTATCTAAAAAAATACTGTTAATACTTGTAGTCGATGATTGATTGAAGGAAGAGGAGGTCAATGAACAAAGACATTAAATATAAACTACCAATAGACAGGACGTGGCGAACAAAAACGTGATCAGATAGTTGTTACCTAGGATTAGTAAGTCGCTCAGCCTAGTGTAGACGAATGGACCTAATTTCAGTTTATTATCGTAAATATTTTTCGTATTTACTCTGTAATTAATTAGAATTCAATAATTTTCGCAAATAGTTCTAGTAAATAGCGAAAAAGCATTGAAAAAGCATATAAATTACAAATTTAATTCGCATGTTTACTTTTTTTTTATTATTGATAGACTCGCGTTTGACCACTATCTCACCTGATGGTAAGCGAAGATGTGGCCGACGATGGAGCACGCTTGCCTAGAAGTAACCTATTCACTCTTGACTTAAAGACCCCTAGGTTATAGCTATCAGGAAACACAGACTCAGGCAGGGAATTCCACTCCTTAGCTGTACACATAATAAATGTGTTCCCAAAACGCTTTGTACGTATGGGAGGAATCTCCACCATGTACCGGTGGCCACCGTAGGCGCGGGCTCGCGGACGGTGGGCAATGGGTAGCTCGCTGTCCGTCCGTCCGGTAACAGACCGGTCCGAGCTCAGGTCGTCTACGGCGCGCACTGTTCCCGCGCGCCTCAAGGAGTTGTCAGCAAACTGTAGGGGTCCAGCAGGGCCGCAGCCTACTGGGGCCAAAGGTTATGCGAGAGTGTCACCACGGGCCCCGGGACAAAGGCAAGGAACGGAAAGGTAGGTTTTTAGTCAGTAAAAGTCTGACACTATTTCCCGCCCCACCCAAGGGCGGGATTTGTCATTGGATGATTTTACCTACCCAAAAAAAAAAAAAAAAAACATGTACCGGTGGCGCAACGCCGTACGTCTTGTGACTACTGACTTACTATTGAAAGCTAGCGGACATAGGATGACAGTTTTTCTAAGACGTCTTTTCTAATGTCCGCTCTATTGTATCTATAATTTTCTTCCATCACACGAAAAAATTCCCGCAAAATCTTATAGACTTTGTCGCTTCATAGCTTGGAAGCAAACATGCACGTTAAATTACATTTGCGGGGTATGAAGGACCGATTGATCACATTATACCGCGGCAGCCCGCAATATAATGCGACTTGTATGTAAATTGCTTGCAGGTGGAAACACGTCCTAAGTGGGTCAAGCAATTACTACGTCTGTTACGGATCCTTACTTCAATATTGGAACACATGTAGGAATGGTTCGTAATGAGTATTATGACAGATTGACCTGGCGCACACTGGTCCTGTTTTGAAAAAAGGGGACATTCAATTATTTTTAATTATTGATTATATTTTATTTGAATAAAAGAACTAATTTTTATTAATGTACTCGTACCTAGTAGGTAAAATTATCGCATTATTACTAATAAAAATGGATGAAATTAGAAGAAAAACGGTACTAAAATATTGAAATTTTAAATCCCCCGTGCAGGCAAAGCTGCACGTGTCCAGAGACGGTTTATATTTTTTAATGTCAAGTTCTAACAAGGTCAAGGTCTAGTTCGTTACAATTTTTGAGGGTAGATCTTTAGGCCAGCGTGGCTTTCCATGAAAAATAAAAATTTAGATTTACTTTCAAACATTTTTTTCTGAAAAACATTTTTTTCATCATAAAAAGGCGTATCTATAGATAATAAAAATATAGTATGCGACAAATAAGTTGAACCATCCGCCACGGCTACGCGCAACCCCACCTCGATTGAGACCCGAAAATCGGTTTATAATCCTCGGTAGACAAGTTAAACCATCATGGCAGTCGACCTTGAATGCGCAGTAACCGATTTTCGGGTCCCAATCGAGGTGGGGTTGCGCGCAACCACAGTAAATGGTCAACTTATTTGCTGCGAGGTACATGGAACTAATCCTAATACACTAAACGTCAAAAATCTTTGTCCCTCAATCAAAATCTATATCCTAAAGACTTTTCCACTGTTTGAATCGAGAATAAAGTGTAACCTTCGTACCCAATTGTGAACGAATGGAGTTTATGCCCATTGCGATCTTATCTCTTTACCCAATTTCGTCTAAACCTTTAAAGGAAAAGACCTTGAAAGGCTTTACATGATCTGGAGTATCATGTTATTAACTATGGGTAAGTTGGAGGCCTGGAGCCCTGGAACACAGGATTTTCCTAGTACAGGCTTCAGTCTCCACAACAATAATGTAAATGTACTCATTGTAACTGTACTATACTTTTGAATTGTTAATATTGTTATTTTGCATTATGTGGTGGAGAAAAATAAACTCTTTATATTAATAAAGCGTTTCGTTTATATATTTTCTATACATATTTTTACAATTTTTAAATATTTCTTAAAATACATATAAAAAAACATTAAGACAGTTAGAACAGTTTTCTATTATTATTATTATCTAGAAAGGACGATGCATCAAAACGTCCCCCCCCCAACTCTGACGCAGACAACAGATTTGAAATGTATCGCAATCGAAAGATCTTAGCAAGGCGAAAATATTTGTGCAAAATAAACATTTTTTCTTTCTTTCTTTTCTTTACATACTTTTGTGGAACGTCACCATAGTAAAAAAAAACTATGCAAATAGATGCTTCGAATGACGCCTCTTTCAAATCTGTTCGAATGTGTTTTATAGGGGGACGGATACAAATTTGCCCATGGTTCTTTCCCTTTATTCGTATCAAGAGAGTCGATATTATAAGTTAAATTTGAACCCCCAACGGGCAATGCAATTTTAGGCAAACTTTCTACAACATGTCTAGACGAGTTATAGTTTAGAAGAAACTTTGAATGATGATCGCAGATGTTATAATATTTACATTAATGAATTCTTAATAATTGAGACGTTTTTATCGCTTCTTCGTGTCTGTTTTATAAAAGTTTGATCATTATTATAAAAAACCGGGCAAATGCGAGTCGGACTCACGCATCGAGGGTTTTGTACAAACTTGTGTAAATAGTTCGATTCCCAAATCGATTCTAAAAGATAAATCGCTAAAAAAGATATATGTTTTTCATGTAAGTAATTATAAATTTTCAGTTTCCTTTACTTGTGATAAGACCTTGTTTTTGGTCAAATTTTAGGCCTTATCTTTAGTTTGCGTGGACTTAGAAATTTGGATATTTTTGTACTCCAAGGGGTCACACCTACTAAAAAAAAAAATAAAAAAAAAAGGGGTCACACCTGAGTTTTTGATATTAATATCAGCTTGATGACTTTACGCGTTCCTGAGAAAAAGTGTGTTGACAGATGAACAGACAGACAACAAAATGGTTCTATAGGCAAAACAAAATATCTCATACTATTTTTATTATGATTCTTACTTAGTTTGATATTCAACTAGCGTTCGAGTATCCTTTGTGACTAAGATACTTAAGTGAATCACAAGGAATAATAAGCAAAATCTTTTTGCTCTTTTTAGACCTAGTCCAATAATAATGTAAATGTTTTTGTAGCTCCAAGTTTAGCTATTTTGGGCAAATCCTATAAGCATAAAAAACCGACGAGGGCGAGTCGAAATCACATTCGAATGGTTCCGTACTCTTATATTTTATTTTATTTATATTATTTGTTATTAAAGCGGCAAAAGAAATACAATCTGTAAAAAATTCAACTGTCTACCTATTAAAATTCATGAGATTCATCTCGCGGAGCCATGATGGTGGCTTAGTTATATGCCACATAGTGTGTCATTCTTCGCTAACTCGGATATATCATCAAATGGTTTTTCCCGCTTTTGGGTGGAACGAGAGGGTGTCTGACTTTTACTGTTTAAAAATCACTAATGTTCCATTGTTTACCCTTTGCATTCTAGGGCCCTGATAACGGTCCTACTGGTCACCTTCAGTTTTGTTGACATCTCTTTGATGTGCGCATTGAACACTACGCTTCGTCGACTCGGGTTTGGTCACTGGAACTGGTTACTGTAAGGCCGGACGGCCAGCTATGGCTGCGGAACCCTAAAAACTAGATAATGAAATGAACTATGATTTTCTTGCCGACTTATTGATGTTGGCGCTTTGCCCAAACTCCATTCCGTCCGCTACACGTTTTTATACGCCCACTGCCAAATCTTATTTAACCCTTATAAATATAAGATCGTATTATTCATTACTTATTTTTCTCTATCATTGATATTGTGACAGATGAACTAGTGAGGGTCGCGGGAATACGTTTAATGTATACACTTTTATAATAGACTTCCCAGTGACATTCAAGAACTTAGCCTGAATAAATTCAAATTATTTGTGAAGCGAAAACTTTGCCAGAAGGCTTTTTATACTGTAAAGGAATATCAGTACAGACTATAATTGTAGAAATATGTAACATTTTTTTTTGTCAAATTCTCCTTTTTGTTTTTGTTTTTCTTTCTTTCTCGAATTTGTCATTGACATCGTCATTGATGACTATTTTTATTTTATTTTTTGACTTAGAATTTAGATGGTTCTTTATTGTATTTTACCATTCGACATTGATATTTTTAGTAAAGCGTTACATTTTTGTAAATTCTATTTTATTATTGTGAATATGGGGACTATGTGGATTACTTTTCTTTTCTGTAATTTTTAACATGATGTCTGGCAGTTTTCAGTATTTGATGCGGCCTACCCAAATGTCCTTGCTTTGATATTGTTCGTCAAGTCGTTGAGCTCCTTAGTAGTCCTAAGTTTGAGCTACACGAATACTGACTTGCACTGACTGGACAGGTCCACTCAAATCTGTGTCGTTCTTTCTTCAAAAGACCATCTCAGACACTAATCTGCATGTTTCTCATATTATTTGACCATTACATGTTTACTGTATAGACTTTAAAAGAGACTTTTTTTTGATCCCTGAGTTTGTTTCGGTGTTTCTTCTCAGGCTAGTCAGCTAGGAAACACCGGCCTCATCTAGTATAAACTGACGAAAAAAAAGATTGACGTGTAAAAGTGTTTTTTTAAAACCTATTTACAAAATAAAAATCATTTATCCTTTACGATGGATGCGAAACGCACAGGACCGCTAGTTGTGGTGACACTTGGGGGAGCCTATGTCCAGCAGTGGATGTCTTCTGGTTGAAATGATGATGATGATCGATATTGCTTTATTTCTTTGTATTGTTTTATGGTGGCCCCGACTTACGAGTTGAAGGTCACGGGCTCAAACCCAGCCTGAACAGGCCTGAATCCCAGCAGTAGGAACACTATAAGGCTGATGCTATGCTAGGTTTAGAGGTATGCAAATCCAGGTGTAAATTCCCGTAAACCATCGATGAAGAGGTAGCATCCTCCAATTAGTTGATTGGCCGTTAGTTGAATTTGGACTGTAGTATATGTTCTAATCGCTCGGAAAACTCTGATACCGCGATGCAGCATTTATAATTTTTAGTTCCTGCGTGTTGACATAGATGGCGCTACACAGGTAGCTATTTTTTTTACAACTTTCACACAACGCCATTTAGTCTCAAACTTAGCACGTTCTGGGTGGGAATCGAACCTACGACCTCCGGCACAACAGTCAGGGCCACGAACCACTAGACCAACAGACCAGTCAAATCAAACAAACAACAAGTTATTTGACTACTCTTGCAATATTTAAACAAAAAACTAAAACAGACTACTTATTTGCATAATGATAGAGGTCAAGGGGTCACGGTGATTATAAGGGGTACTTCAAAAGTAACTTAAATTACATTATTATTAAGTAGCTTTTTCAATAAATAGGTGATGGAATGTCAACTTCGGTACTCACATGCCAGCATGCATATCCTTGAGCCTCAGCCGGACGAGCCTCAAGTCTGGTCTTCGGTCTGAGCGCTCGCTCCAGCACGCGTTCAGAACTGCCAGCACAGCTGGACGAGCTACAAGTCCTCCTAGCGGTGGCCTGAAGAGCACCCCGCCTATGGGTTGACGCACTCTGCCTATGATTTCTGTTGGACAAAAAGGTATGATTAGCAAAAAAAAACCTTCGTTGTTCGAAAGAGTTAGGTACTATAATATGGCCTCGTAGCAAAAAGATACTAAAGCCTGAAGGAACAAAAGGTGGGTTTTACTTAAAAAAAAAAAATGCTTACGTTGCCGATAGACGAGTCGGAAAGTGAGCTTTTAAAAATGTATCTAAAAAAATAAAAATAAAAATTAAAACAAATAAAATCAATGTAATGTGTGTGTGTGTGTGTGTATCGTGTGTATGTAATTCAATGTATCTGTGTTTTATGTATGTTCTCTGTATGTGTATGTCTCTGTGTGTATGTGTTGACTGGTAGAAAATGCCTAAGGCATTAAGTCCGCCTCTGTACCTTTATGTGCATGAAGTGTAAAATAAATAAATAAATAAATAAAGAGGGCGATTTCCGGCCACCGTAGGCGCGGACTACAAGCAAAGGGTTTTTTATACCATCATCATCATCATCATTTCAGCCAAAAGACGTTCACTGTTGGACATAGGCCTCCCCCAAACGTCGCCACAATGGCCGGTCCTGCGCGTCTCGCATCCATCGGACTCCAACGACCCTGATCAGGTCATCGGTCCACCTTGTGGGAGGCCTTCCAACGCTGCGTCTTCCGGTACGCGGCCGCCACTCCAGAATCTTTCGGTCCCAACGGCTATCTGTTCTGCGTGCAATGTGCGTGTGAGTGTGTGTGTTTGTGTGTGTGTGTTTTTATACCTTTTGTTAGCAAATATTTGGGATTTTTTTGATTGGTTACTTTATGGTAAAATGGTCATGAAGTGGGCGCTTATTTTAATAAAACTGTCGCAGAATTTGTGAAGGTATGTGAGCTTTGTGGTCAAGAAACTACATATATTGCAACGCGATATTACGCAGTTGACATTATCATCAGGGGAAATTCAAATGATTTATTATTGCCATTCGTTGACCGCTGCACAGCTTATACAACTTTGTTTTTAGTATATGCAAAGCCCGAAACACGTGTCTAGTATTTTTATGTACTTAAAGAATCTATGTACAAAATTTCATAACTGTATCATGAAAAATCACAAAGTTTGTTATGTTACCTGCTTGTCCACCTAAACACATGGTCACTGGGCCATCCCGGCCACTGAGGGGTTATTTTGCTCCCGTATTCAGTTGTAAGCTGCCTCCTAAAGTCCGCTACTATGACCAGCCGTACCTGTGTTGTACTTAGTGTCGGTGGTGTCCAACTTATGATCTTCTTTAAATATTTTTGGTAAGAAATATACAACAAGTTGAAAAAAATATTGGAATTGTAGCGACATCTATGTCGTCACAAATGAACTAATCCTGCATCGCGCAAGTAAGATTCGTGGCGCGATTGAAACATATAGAACAAACCCGAATTCATCTATCGGGCAGTAGCCCACCAGATATAACACCTGTCTGGTCGGAGGATCCTCCCTTTTCAACGGAGGTATGTGGGACTTTACTCTCTGTTCAACTACCCCCAAACTGGTGACCCTCGACAAAGAACGTCAGCGCAGCCTTCGTGCAGTTACTACTTCGTGACGTCATCATCACTTCCTCAAGCTTTCGAGCAGCGAGCCATACAGCCAGCACCCACGGCTATATGGGTATCCTGACCACCAGCATGCCTACTTGGTCATACCTGGTCATCACCCTCAGCCTCATCAGCGACCTTGGCTAAACACCTGAACCTTCGGCCAGTCACATGAAGAGCCTTGAAGAACCTCTCCTGGTCGACGACAGCAGTCAAGCCCTACGTCGCACAGCCACGCTCCGACTCACTGGAGCCAGCCGCACTACTCCGACTCACTGGAGCCTGCAGCATCGTATCCCGACTCACTGGGATAGCACCACCCCGACTCACTGGGGCATCACCGCAGACAGTTCCGACTCACCGAGAACTATGCGGAATCCGGTTCCGACTCACTGGAACCAACCTCCATTGGCTTGGCACGCATCACACGACGCATCAAGAAACCATCGATCTCCGATCTCCGGAGGGGAGTGATGTAGCGACATCTATGTCGTCACAAATGAACTAATCCTGCATCGCGCAAGTAAGATTCGCGGCGCGATTGAAACATATAGAACAAACCCGAATTCATCTATCGGGCAGTAGCCCACCAGATATAACACCTGTCTGGTCGGAGGATCCTCCCTTTTCAACGGAGGTATGTGGGACTTTACTCTCTGTCCCAAATACCCCCAAAGAATCGATTCAGATACTGATTCTGAACAAACTATAGGTATTCTGGTTACGCATAAACTAAAAATAATGTTGTTTAAATAGGGCTTAAATTGGATAATTTAAGGGGGGTAAGGGGGGGCTACTTTGGTTTTGGTGGCATTGACGTTTCACTTGCTGAAACTAAGGAAAGTGGGGGCAGGCAATATGGCGCCACGTGCTTCGTTTGGTGTTGTGAAATCAGTACTTTCAGTGCTAGATTTACCACACATTTTAGTGGGTATTCCACCAACTTTAGCATTAAAAGTCAAAAAACTGTAGTGCAGCATTCATTGAGATGCACAAACTCAATGCTGCACCAAGTGGGAATGTAGTTCAGCTTGTGTCAGACAAATATACTTGTTACTGGTACATAACACTGTTTTTTCAAAAACGATTCTGGATATTTTCAATAGTACAAAGTTACCTTATCGCTTACTACTTCTAACTTGGAATAAGTTTTCTAAAATATTTTTATAGCGCGGTAAATACCTATATAAGTAATACTCATCAAAACCATTCCAAGAAGTTCAAACACGATAGGATTATCTTGCGCTAGTTACTAGTTCCATCATTAGACCCTATACCATTTAGTTCTAAAATACTCGTCAAGATGAATCACACGAGCCCAAACCCGATAGGGTTCAAGTCATAATAATTTTGTATTGTCATCTGATTTACATATGCATGCAAAATTTCAACTCAATCGGTAACCGAGAAGTAGATCAAATTTAATTTACAAGATTTGATCACAGACAAACATCGGAACAGGTGAAACTAAATAAAAGCTTGTAAAAATGTGCAATATCTCTGGGCACTGGTGAAAATCCGCGGTAAAATTTCCATTTGGGGTCATCAAGTCAAAAGTGAATAGGTTACTTCTAGGTGAACATGTTCTACTCTCTTCCACATCGTCACTTTCCATCAGTGGAATTAAATCATAAATAAAAAAAAAAACTGATTGCCTTTATAAATCAAAACTACTGTAGGTAAGAAGAAGAACTTACTCACCAGCATTAGTAAGATTAGTATCTCCCCAGGGTCCATTCCTCCCGAGGATCTCGTACAGAATAATACCGAACGAGTACACGTCTCCCTTCTGTGAACCTCTGGGGGGAGGGTTCGGGTCCCTCAGGAGTTCTGGCGCTCTCCATAGCATGCGACGCTCCATCCTCAAGGCATCTTCAGCGTCGGAACAGCCATCTGGTGGAGGAATAATATGTGAGGACGTTGTCGAATAAATTATCAAACTCTGTTGTGAGCTGAACGAGAAAGAGTCTCAAACTGTTGCTGTCTAAAACCTGTGTAAAAAGTGTAGTTTTTTTTTATATATTTAATTTATGTTCCTTCAGTAGCCCCTTGTGTTCTAAGGTCACAGCAACCAACCCTTTCCAATAATTCCGCAACTCGAGTATGTACCTAACCTGTAATGGCTGTAAAATTTCAATATTAAAAATCTTGACAATTGTTGAAATTCGTCATAATTTTCTATTATTTTATTTTTTTACTCTGCATAAGGACCTTCTTGAGACTTCAGTAAACAGTTCGTCTAAATTGGTCCAGTCATTTTCGAGTTTAGCAACCGACTATATAGCCACTATTTTTATTTATATAGCTACATCACTACATAGTATAACTCAAAGTCGCTTCCCACGCATGTACGAAATTAATTTCTTTATGTAAACGTCAACTGAGCAAGGCCAATGACCTGTAGGTAGTTAGTACGCAATGACCGACAAATACCTACAAGGACATTAAAGAAATTAATTTTGTAATAATAATAACATTGTGTATATTAATTCGAGTTTAAGAAAAAAGTATCTACTTTATTTTTTAATTTTCTCTTTAAATCGATAGTGTTTTATGTACCGGATTGGCCCTCCGCGGGATTAAAACGACCAAATTTTTACGGTGTAGTACGTAGTTAGTAATAACGAAGTATTGTGCAATCAGAATAAAAGACATTTATTTTTTTGAAGTTACGTTTCTTTTAATTATCTCACCGTACACTGAACACGCACAACAAAAGTTTTCATTATACCCCTCTGAAAAAGTTTAGGGGTTTTTTTTCTGGTAGGTAAAATCATCCAATGACAAATCCCGCCCTTGTGCGCGCGGGAACAGAACGCGCCGTCGACGACTTGGGCTCGGTCCGGTCGGTTACCGGACGATCGGACAGCGTGCTACCCTTTGCACGCCGTCCGCAAGCCCGCGCCTACGGTGGCCGGAAATCGGAATCGGAATCCCGGCGGCGGCTGGGGCGAGCGCCCCGTTGCCTCTGCCTGATGCGGTCGGCCTCCTCCTTT
Source organism: Leucania comma (assembly GCA_958295575.1). Taxonomy (NCBI): domain Eukaryota; kingdom Metazoa; phylum Arthropoda; class Insecta; order Lepidoptera; family Noctuidae; genus Leucania; species Leucania comma. The sequence goes on along the minus strand of OY282470.1, from coordinate 23,230,308 downwards.
GCTAGCATTACTGCTTCCCAGAAGGAGGCGACCGCCTGCCATCCCTCCTCACTCCGGACCATGGCCTGAACCAAGGCCCGGCGAGAGAGATCGCTGCCACCGATTGCCCCCACGAAAGGTTTAGGGGTTTATAATAGTTGTATGGAAGAATCTTATTCCTTGGGTTAATAAACTTGAAACTTGGCACGAATTCTAATTAAAATGAAAGACAGTCATTATTAGTTTTTCAAAACTATCCTCTTCTTTACTAAATACAGTTTAAAAAATGTTAAATATTTATGAAAATACTGTCGCAAACGAAGTCGCTGGTAAAGTGCTAGTGAGCAAATAAAACCTTTTGTTTAAATCAAAGCTGTATAAGCCTACTAGCTTTCAACACCTGCCTGAAACGTGGATTCAGGGGTATGACAGTTTTAGTTACAGTTTTAGTTATAGATAAGGCGCTGTGATCGCTGTATTTTCGCCATTTTGTGAAATTATGCTGACGTCATGAGTAAACTGTCAAACTTTTGGTTGTGTGCAGTCGGCTGAGCTAGGTTATCTTGTGTTTCCTCCTCGTTTGAGTTGAGTTGAGATGCTTGAAAAGGCATCCTCGTCTGCTGTACAATACGATTCCACGCGCGTGGTGCTCAGTGTGTCCAGTATTTAGTGACATTACTTGTACTGTGCTCATTTATACACATTCTCGTCATAGCGACCTACAAATAATAATAAGAATCTCGTGAAAGCTGAGAAAGAGAAACAAATCAAATATCTCGACTTAGCACACGAGATTGTCGACATGTGGAATGTAGACTCGGATATAATTGTGCCGATTTTCGTGACCGCCAATGGCCTACCGTATAGGCGCGGGCTTGCGGACAGCGTGCAAGGGGTAGCACGCTGTCCGATCGTCCGGTAACCAACCGGACCGAGCCCAAGTCGTCGACAGCGCGTACTGTTCCCGCGCGCCTCAAGGAGCTGTCAGCGAACCGTAGAGGCCCCGTAACGGTACCGTAGAGGTACCGTAGAGGTCGAAGCATGCTGGGGTCAAGGGCCGTTTTCTGAGAGGAAGGCTCAGCCCCGGCATGATAGGCAACGAAGGAACGGGGTAGGTTTTTAGTCAGTAAGAGTCCGACATTATTTCCCGCTGCGCCAAAGGGCGGGCTTTGTCATTGGACGATTTTTGTTTAACGTGTTGTTTTGGTGGTTGTGATTCAACAAGTAACACTCACAGAATGTTTTGTATGCCTATGAACGATAATATACGAAGTTTATGGATGTCGCTATTGGTTCCCACTAATCCTGAGCTTGCTATATTCAGTAATCTGTGCGTGGGTTCCGTGAAAACTCTGTCATTGAGCACTGAAACCACAGAAATGTAGAGCGAAAAAAGCATTCAAAGAGTTCATATCAGGTATTATTGACATACTGAATTATAAATTGAGCTTTGTGACTTACGGATCGCTTGTTCGTTAAATTTAATCGTATGTCAATTGTTTGGACACGGTGGAGCATACGATGTTTGTCAAAAGGTCCAATCCTGTACCACTTTTTACCAAAATATGAGGCCAAGCAACAAACTGCTGGACCAGCTGCAAGATTAAAGAAAACAGGAATAGAAAAAACTCACATTTCAAATTATGCAGTCCATAATCCGCAATTTGCAACACCCATCTACTATCCACCAGACAGTTGCTCGAAGTCAAGTTCCCATGCGAGATGAGAGCTGAATCGTGTAAGTACGTCAATCCTCGGAGCAGGTCGGCCACCAGGCTGGCGACGAACATGTCGTCTAGGTGCAGGTCTCGGTCTGCCAGGACCCTGGCGAGAGAGCCTCTGGAGCAGTAGGCGGAGACGATGCATGCTGAGCCACTTTCTACGCAGACGCCCACGAACGCTGTCAGGTTTTCGTGGCGAAGCTCGCGGATCTGGTGAAAGAATAATATGTTTAATGTATTGGTTTTTTTTTTTTTTTTTTTTTTATAAACTAGCGCTTGACTGCAATCCCACCTGATGGTAAGCAGTTATGTAATCGTTAATGGAGAGGCGCACTAGTTTATTAAGAGCTTATTCACTCTAGCTTTGAAAACAACTAAATTATAATCGGATGGGAAGACCATAGCAGGCAAACTGTTCCAGACCCTCGATGTATGCGGTATAAACGACGAGGCAAAACGCTTAGTCCGGACTGTAAAAATTTCAACAACGTAAGGGTGGATAGCTGCAATTTAAGAGCGTCCTTTCCGAGGTACATTTTCATACAAGCGCTCTTACGTAATTAAGCATTTTTCTCGATATTTTAGAAACCAAGATATCTTGTGGTGTTATCTAGGTTTCTACTGAAATGAAATTATATGTTTGTGTAAGACTAATCTAGTAAGGATCTTTGAAAATCTGCTCTGAACCAGGACGGTGTCCGGCCGATGTCTCATCCTTTCCATCGTGAAATAAAAACCGAATTTTAGTATTTTTAGGGTTTCGTACCTCAAAATGAAAATGCGGAAGCCTTTAAGCTGAGAAAAAAATAAAACGTCTAAATTAACGGAAAAAAATATATACGGCCGTTTATCGTAGAAAACGTAGGTATATTTCGGCACTCTCAAGGGAATCAAAATTCATATGGTACTTTCCGTTGACCTAAAATCCTGAAATTTGGCATGAAGTAAGGTCACACAGAACTAAGGTAGCACAAGTATAGGAAACAATCTGAAAACTGTTAACTGGTTGTTACGTCACAAAAAAAAATTGCGATTCAGAATCTTCATAATTCGGAAATTGAACCGTTTTCATAGGTACGTTTGTACAGAACCCCCAATGCACGAGTTCGACTCGCACTTACCCAGTTTTATAACTCTCTTCTTCCCCTGGTTAACATAAATAAGCAATGCCCTTACCTCCCCGCCTATGTTTACGTAAACATTTACATTAAGATTCATGAGCAGTAAAACTTGATGCAATTCTAGAAGTTCAGAAAAAGGGTTATAAAAAATTGTTGCCAATTTTATCACCATATCGATCACCCTCGCCTCATGTGGCCAACGAAAAAAGCAAAAAGCCCGGAACAAATGGGGTGCCATTTTATGTTTCCGTAATATTGAATGGTCCCATTGTTGTTTATTTTTTATTATGGATAGCCTCGCGTTAGACCACTATCTCACCTGATGGTAGGCGATGTGGAGGCGATGGAGCATGCTTGCCTAGAAGTGACCTTGTTCACTTTCTAACTTCACTTGACTTAAAGACCTCTAGGTTATAACCTAGCTATAGCTATCAGGATACACAGACTCCGGCAGACAATTCCACTCCTGACCTGTTCGTATAATGAATGTGATTCCAAACCGCTTCGTACGAATGGGTGGGATGTCCAATATGTCCACCCAGGTGGCTCAACGCCGGCGTTATTGCGAAATACCAGTAAAGAACCTAAGTAATTAAGAATCAACCAAATACTTAAAACTTGAACGGAAATATATGTAGGTACTGCAATCAGGGGCGCCGGCTCATGCTAGAAAAAGTGGCGAAATGTGAGAAGAGAAATGCACACTGATCGACCGACAAATTAATAAAAGCCTTACTGTAGATATTGCGTTCCTACTTTATTACTAAATATGTTTGATAAAAATATAATTAGATTTTTGTTGGTGCAGGAATCGAACCCGCGACCCTTGCGTCTCAACCGATAATAAACTTAACTATTTTTGATAAAATGCGCTCCGATCTTTCACTCACTCGCATAACTACGCGTATATTGATTATTGTAACACTTAAAATGATTTTAAAAGAGTGTCCATGGAGTTTCTTGCACGTGATAGAGATCTACGCTTTGGAACGTGCAATTTAGCTTCACTTTTTTTTTTGACTGACCGATATTTTGACTATTCAAAAGTGCCTGTAAATGGTCTATTTGAAATAAAAGAGTTGATTTTGATTTTGATTTTATATCATAGAACCGAAAACGTAAATGCGATACGGTTCGAAGAATTACGCACGTACTACGCCAATCTCACGCTTATAAAGCGGTTGATGCCATTTTCAGGCCCAGGGGTTGTCACATCCGGTATTTCTGGCTATTTAGTAAATGTTTAATTAATTTATCTTGAATCAAAGCTAGCTATACAAATGCAATCATATTGGCTTTAATTGGGGAGTCAATTAATTTTCCAGCCAAGGGTTGTCTTCCTATGTGTAATTAGTACTGTAAAAGCGGAAATGTAATTAAACGCTTCTGTTCTCTTAATTATTATTACGTATATTGTTAGAAGTAAGTACTACATGTTATCTATATAGGTATAGAAAAGGAGAAACTGACTGACTGACATATCAAGGTACAGCCGAAACTGAGGAGAGTAGGAGTGTGGAATTTTACATAAGGTTTCCTTGTAAAGGTCCCCACACATCCGTGCCGGGTCAGTGACGGGGCTGCACCCTTGCTGACACCGAGCTTCCGTGCCCCGTCAGTGGTACATGATTCACACACGTCAGTGACGTGACAGTGTCGTGCACCGGCCGACGTCTTCCCTTACTTCATTCTGTTTCCTTGTCCGAGTCTAAGTAGCTTAACAGCGAATTTACGACTTCAGTCTTAGTGGTGAGCGGCGCGGTGAGCGGGGCGGTATCGGTAGGCAATTGGTCGAGCGCGTGCCGTGATACAATTCGTTAATATTAATAACTCATCATTCATTTTTACTACCAATAAAGTCGACAAACTTCAAAGAAAAAATTACCAACATGAGCACGCACGGAGCGACGCGGAATCGGAAGGCTCGGGCACGTTGCGGTGTCAGCGCTGACATTGACGTCTCGTTGACCACTCGGCGTTGAATATGTGTGATCGAGTTCATATAAAATGTATGCAACGATATTTTTTTAGACAGCTGTCGACACACGTTGCTAACTCGTCACTGACCTAGCATGGATGTGTAGGGATAGTCCTTTAGATGTAGGCGAGCACTAAGATAAGATTTTTTCAAATTTCGTATAGGGAAATTTACGTTCATGTAGGCGAAGTCGATGGCAGACACTAGTTATTTATCAAATTATTTAATCTGCCTAGCGCCTTGACAGCCGTCCTGATTCCTCTGACATTAGAAAACCATCTCTTTTTCTTCCTATCAAATTCAAGTGCGCTGCAAAATTGACTATAAACTGAATCGCATATCAATCACTGAGGAAAATTGACAGTGTTGTTGTTAATTGGGCTTAAAGATTTCATTACGTAAAACCTCATTAGATATCGATACCTATCACGTCTGTACAGTTTCAAAAGCTAATTAAATTCGACGTGGCAGTCGCAATACCTACAGACTGTGAATTATATTATAAGACTTTGATTTTAGTAGAATATTCGTCAAGAGTTAGGTCATCTACTAAGAATAACTTGATCTTCGACCAATAAATCTTATTACAGTGGTAGTCGGATTTAGAAAACATTCATGTTTGTGGGCTTGTGACCGTATTGTAGAATTTATTGGACATGTGAGGTCAATCTTTATTTGGTTTTTTACTGGCCACCAAACGTAAATAAACATAGAAGTAGGTAGAAATAGGTAAAAGCGCAACAAAACAAAGCGAGCTTATCTCTGTATTATCATCATCATTAAGATCAGAATTAAGTTAACATCTCATGAAACATCTTTCTTCCGCTCTAGGTGAAGCGAGACGAAGTGTCAGACTTTTACTGACTAAAACCCACCTGTGTTCTTTCGGACAATCTCGCTGCCTTGGGAGGCATGATCCCTCACTTATGCTTACATCTCTTTCTCATCGCATGGAACAGAACATCGTTGATTCGGACTTCGTAAAGACCAGATCAGAATCGACGGCGACCTGCCCATTGCTCGCTATCTGCAAGCCCGCGTCTGTGATGACCCAGAATTGGCCTGTGACTCTCAATGCTCAGGGCGCCTCTTGCGGTGGCTGAGGAGTGATGACATTCTCTCCCTCATGCTTTCTGCCACATCCATTGCAAGTAAAAGTGCTTTGCAGAAAAAGGCGACTGCTTCCCATTATCTATCGCTCCAGACCATGGCCTAGACCAGGACAGCAGGCCTAGCCAAGTTACAACCGTTTCGTTTCGATTATCTTGCATCGAACGCCTTGAGTTGGCTACGCCTCCAATTCTTTTGATCTGACGTCATCTCGACGCTCAGTCACGTGGTCAGAACAAAGAAATCGAAGGCGTAGCAGACTCGAGGCGTTCGACGCAACAGAATCGAAATGAAACGGTTGTGACTTGGCTAGGGGGCAGGCCAATTTGGACAAACGTATGACAGAAACTGCGAGAATGTCACTGCTCGGGCGCCTTCGGCCACTCGGCAATCTTCAGTTGCTGTCGTGAGACATCGGCAGGTCGGAAGCTGGTAAGCGGCGGCAAGAGGTGAGGCGTGCGGGAATTAACTTCACTAACTACAGCTGTAAATCATCATATAACGAAACGCTGGACGTAGCCGCTGCATCTAAGCGCATTTTAGCTGTGATTGGCTCCTGCGTCAGCCAATCATAGCCAAGGTAGAAACGTCATACAATACGTCAGTAAGTAGTACTCAAAGATTTTATAAACTATCTAAGAACCTTGATAGTACTCTATATGACTTAGGCTGGCAGCCATTTTTGTTTTCATTTGTTTTATTTAGTATGCTTTCCTATTCTGTGTTCGCTATCGATCTCTGAAGAGGAAGACGCGCGCACGCACTCCAAACGTCTACCAACATTGAACAATATTGTATTTATTCGAGAATTGAAATCATTTCAAATTACAGTCCATCTGTTTTTCAGTTTAGTTCTTACATAGGTCCCTAACAGTCGTCTTCTATATTATAGCCCATTGACTTCCCATATTTTGTAGATTGCCTAAGATTTCAGACATAACATTTTATTTAATGTTAGTAATTGCCCTGAGGTTGTTCAATACCAATGACAAACCAACAATCTTTTCTCATATCTATGGTAGTAATAGTTCCTTCTTTATTTGCAAGTAGTCCGTACTATTACATTTTATGGGCTAGTAAACTTTATGTCCGTAGTAAAATATAACTTGGAGGACCTTGAATCTATTCCTGACCCAAAAAAAATACCATATACGAATACTTATACAGAAGAATTTTACTTAAGATTGTATTCGATTTGGCTTGGCATTGAAAGTATACCTAAATGTGAAGATTAAAAGATTATCTTCCTCTTCAAATGTCAGTGCCTCATTAGAAATTACATATTTAAATTACCTGTTAGGCCCTTTACTTGGCAATCAGTAGGAGGATTTAATGTTTTAAATTTGATTTTGATATTCGTGTCGACACAATTGCGGTGGTAAGCTATATGAAGAGTGCTTACAGAGTTGCCATGGCGTCTTCACTTTTCGCTTGACTCAGGTCTTCACCAGACATAATAAGTATAAGAGGAACGCCTAACTATTATCATTGTGTGGATCGCTTGGAGGATACGATAGAGAATACAACGGAAGTCTACCCCGCTTCCCTGCTTGGATAGAGCATTGCCGTGACCTAGTGGAGGTAATCGACAAGGGCGACTTCTCGCGCCAGGTCCACGTTCAGGCTATGGTCCAGAGCGAGAAGGAATGGGATGAGATCGCCTTCTAAGCAGTAATGCTAGCGAAAGAGATGGCTGCAGCCGTGAAAGAAAGTAGTGCGCAAAAGGCAATAAGTATTAAAGGACCAAGGTGTGGTTTTAGTCAGTAAAAATCTGGCACGCCTTCTCGCTCTACTCTCGAGCGGGCGGGATTAAAATAACTATACTGTGAGGATATGAATGTTAAGCTACGAAACTGTGACAGTTTCCACTGATGAAGTTACGAAGCGAGGTGAGTAAGATGTCAAAGAAGCAACACCATGAGATAGCTGTGCGAGGAAGATGCACAGCTCGAGCTAAGCGAACTATTGACAATAGGGATCACACCCTTACTGTAAGGACTCTGTTCCATACAGAGCTACACCGCTCGTGACCATTCAGAGCAAAAAACATAGCTTAGTTGAACCCTTTTCCACCAGTGCTATGTGGGCCTCATCAGACGGGTTAAAGTCGCCCAAAGGGCAATGGAAAGGGCTTTGCTCGGAGTTTCCTTGCGTGATTGCATCATAATGTCCACCTTCACGTTGTTGAAACTTCTACGTTCCGGACCTCCTCTCTAATAACTGTGGTCCAGACTAAGCGTTTTGCCTCGTAGTTTATACCACGTACATCGAAGGACTGGAACAGTTTGCCTGCTGCGGTCTTCCCGCCCGATTATGATTTAGGTATCTTCAAGGCTAGAGTGAATCTCTTAATAAACCACACCATCAACGATTGCATCACTGCTTACCATCAGGTGGGAACGTAGTCAAGCACTTATTTATATAAATTTAAAAAAAGAGGGCCTAGCCAAATTATGATCGTTTCGTTTCGAATCTCTTAAGTTTATTTAAGTTTAGTACTGATTAAGTAACTTTCTTGGTGTACAATAAAGTTTTATTCTATTCTCTTTCCACGATCGGTACGCTTCGGCGCGTAAGCGATTTTAGAAAACGATAAGTTGGAAGCCGTGTTACGAGCCTGAGTCGATCACTCGTTCTACAAAAAAAATATCTTGAATACCTAGGTGTACATAAAGCTACACGATGTAGTGATGAATATTGTAGAAACGATTACATTGCATTCTATAATTTTGAATGATGTGAACTTGGCTACGAAATTTTTATTCGTTAATTCTAATCACGTGACTTAACGTAAAGATAATGTCATTCCCATCCTATTGATTAGTTTTTTTACTAGCGTTTACGATTGTAAATTGAACTTGGCAGGAATGGTATCCCAAGGTCCCGATAAAGATTGAAGAATCCAAACTTAAGTGGCAGGGCACGTAACTTATAGAACAGATGGCTGACGGAGCCGAAAGGAGTTCTCGAGTGGCGACTACGCACGGGAAGAAACAGCGTTGGAATGCATCTCACTCGGTGGTCCGTTGACATGGCGAGGGTCGCGGGAATGCGATGGATGCGAAACGCACAGGACCGGTCCTTGTGGCGACACTTGGGGGAGCCTATGTCCAGAAGTGGCCTTCTTCATCATGAAGCTATATAGACCAATGAATAATATATGATTAGTAGATATCAAACGCATCCATAGCAAAATAGCATAGCACATCTCTGGTGGATAAGTACTCTCAACCTTGAAACTTCAACAACAGGCTACCAACTTCAAAGTAAGATGATTGATAACATGCTGAAACAATTTCATGCCTCATTAGATCTCGGGTCAATGGACCAGGAAACCCAAAGTTCAAAGGTAAAAATAGAACCGCCATCCAAATAAAAAAAAACACTAAAAATATATATTTTTTTTTCTTTTTTTTTTATTATTGATAGGTTCGCGCTTGACCGCTATCTCACCTGATGAGTAACTACGACTAACTAAAATCAAACTAAAATATGACGTCATAAAACTCTATCACATCGCTGTCGACTGGTAATGTGACTATAAACAACAACGACTTGAGCTCAGTGCGAATTTGCCGGACGAACGGAGGGCGACCTACCCTTGTTCGCCTTCCGACTTTCACTTTGGTGAAGCCGCCGGCTGAAGCCAGTTATGATTTTCTGTTAAATTATTTACTTTTGATTGAGCAACTTGTACAATTTTAATCAGGTTTGCAGATTGCATTTATTTGTAAAAGCATTGATGCATAACATTTCCAATTTATTCCTCAACGATTGCAATTTGATAAAAATACATCAAAATAGAAATAAATAATATTACGACCAAAAAACCAATTTTATTGCGTATAGGTACGATGGTGGTGTCAAGATACTAAAGCCCGAAATGCCATTAAGTATTATGTGCTTGTCAGATGTTTGGCTCAAAAGCCTTTGAATTTCACGTTGGAATTTTCTTGAGGTTTGATATCTTAAGTTTCTGTTTGTTTTATGTGTTGTATTATTGTCATGCTACACTATCTTCTGCCAGCAGCTTCCAAATATATTCAGCCGTTTGAATGTGAAGCAGTAACAAATAGAAAAAGAAGAAGAAGAAAAAATGTTTATTTTGCCCAAATAGACGCACAAAATATAACAAACTGGCAGCCATGTGTGAACCGGGTATTACTGTGTTGCACCATAGACAATAGGCAGCAGAACACAGTTGCCTTGGTCTGTGTTGAAAGTTATTTCTTGTCTATGGCACCACATACACATTTACGTACAAACTTTACCTTAATAAAAATAGTGTGATGTGATATCGTTTTGTCCTAACAGCTGTTCCTAACGAGGTCCAGGTTGGTCTGAACTTTAAGCCAAATCTAATCCCTGAATAGTATAACACAATTCATTCACACCCGAACTCTAATCAACATACTTCTGTACGAATTCACATTTCGCCATATACTAGACTCTGAATATAAAAGTTCGTGGCCCATGTAAATGACTCCTGCTCCAAAATTGCAGCTGTTGTAGCCCAGTGGTAACGGCGCTGCTTACCGAAAGACAGCAGCTTTGGAAGGCTTCCCACAAGGTAGACCGAAAATCTGGAGAGAGTCGAGGGAATTCAATGGATGCGAGACGCACGCATGACCGATCACTGTGATGACACTTGGGGGAGGCCTTTGTCTTGTCCTGATCGAAATGATGAAGATGAAACGAGAGAAAAGTAACTGTATAACTAATTAAGTGATAACTAATTATGGAACACTCTTAAGCACCACCAAACAACACTAGGCCTTCGTGGTGGATTAAGGTCCACTCTATTTCACAAAGAAGAGGAATAAATAGGTCAGCAGTGGGCACATTATAGGCTGAAGCTTACATACCTGCTTCAGTTCCTTCTTGATGGCCCTGGTGACGTCAATGCTCTTCTTCCGCAGCCTCTTGATGGCGACTATGTTTCCTCGGTACATGGCTATCGTTGTGTGGGCACGCCGGGTCTCCATGTCATGCTGCATTGATGTCTGTTGGTAGAAAGGTGGAAGTTAAAAAACATACGGGTGGGTTGGCGCTGTGGTTGAGAAATAGACTCCTGCGCTGCGTGTCGTGGGGTTGAACCAATATTTGCATGGTCTATAGATTGTGCCTTGTGTAAATGAGTTTACATGTTTGTGAACGCAGCCACGATACAGGAGTAATTCCTAGAGATTCCTGAGGGGCGATGATTATTAAAAAATAAAAAAAACAAAATTGGTTGATTCTTTGAAACCGAGAGAACGACTCATTCATCTGGCCTAGCTATATAGATAGGTACGAAACTATATATTTTGTGTCGTAAGTCACTGGGTGCAAATTAGTACCTTTGATATATTTAGTGATTGGGAAAAACTAATATGAAAATAAAAATATCAAAATAAGATAAAACTAAACGAGATGAATGAAACGCCCTCTCGGTTTCAAAGAATCACCCTTTTACATTTACCAATAAATTTAATTTAATTTTACATTACTAAACCGACCAAAGTTCTTGAATATTTGTTGATAGTATTAAAGAATATTTACGACTCTATAAATACTCGTAGCTCCGTAATGCTCTTATATACGAATTTATTTCTCTCTGAAATAGGACCAGCTTATTGAAATCGTCTTAATAAATTCTTAGGATATTATAAACGTTTATCAAATAGTTTAAAGTTAATTCAGTGAACTTGGACTTTAAACTCTGACCATTTTCTACGAATCTTGAAGGCTACATTTTGTGATTACTGCAGAAAATCGAATTCTTCAAAGCTGTACATGTGCCGATAGACATAATTATGTTACAAGGCATAGAGACCAATTAGTTCAACCAGGTTTCAGACTGGCTAAAGTGGCCTCTTCTTTCATGGGGTACTGTTTAAAATGTTATAATAAAATACCTCCCCACATATTAGAACTCAATGAAACCAAATTTAAATCTTGTGTTAAACGCACACTATGTAGACAAGCGTATTATAAGTTGGAGGATTATATTCAAGATAAGAATGCTTGGCTAAATGCTGGTCCAGCTCCACTACCACTAGGGCGTACAGATTGATTAGTTTGAACAATACCACTTTTTTTTTTGAAATTTGATATTTTTATAGTATTGTATAATGTAGAAGCATTTATTTCTTTAACAAATTTTGTAAATGTGAGTACCATGGGGCAATTTATAGTTTAAGGTCATTGACTTGTTTGACGTAAATGAGCATGGCAGTTGAGAGTTTGTCATGCTCACTCAAATGTCTCACTGATGGTGGCGCGTGTATTGGATCATTCGGTTCCCTTCGAAATGGTTGAGCTGAGTGGTGCTGATATACGCGTCATGTTCGTGAACGGGCGCTGTCAGTTGAGACTGGTCATCTCTTAGCTGCCAGTGGTTTATTTTTAATATTATAATTAGATTTTTTTTTTCTTTTTATCTTGTTTACATTGTTCTCACATAATAGCAGCAACAAAAAACATGTAACCGAGATATTTGTAATACAAAACAAGTTTGAAAAGAGTGTCCATGGAGTTTCTTGCACATTCTTCTCCATAGAGATCTACGCTTTGGAATGTGCAATTAGCATCATTTTTTCTGACAGACCGACTTCTTGACTTTTCAAAAGTGCCTGTAAATGGTTTATTTGAAATAAAATGCTTTAAATCTTTTAAATCTTTGAATCTTTGTATTTCACTACAATTCGGTATTATTCTGTGCTTATCTTTGTACAACATTATTTAATAAACATCAAAATACACTATAAAGAAATCTTTTTCTAAGAACAGCATCAAAAATGGTACCTATTAAATGAAGCAACTATTATTACTCGTATATGGCTTACTTCGTACAAAATGTTTATCAAAATCGGATTATTAGTTTAACCCTGAAAGAGTAACAGACAGACAAATTTACTTTCGCATTTATATTTATAGGCTGCATCTTTTATTGGAGGGGAATCAAGAAATATTAAGGCTAAGAACTCTCAAAGTGTTTTTCACCCGCGGCCGCCGCAGTTGCGAGCCTGCAGCTTCAGTCTGTAGAGTGTGGATATGTGAGTATACGTAGAAAATTAAAGCACATTTCATGACGCGTTTTACACTCGTGGTGCGCGCGATTGTTCGCAGCACCCGTAGCACCGGCGCGGTGGGTAACTTGTAAATTCGTGCAAGCCGCAGTCATCCGCAGACTTAGTGGGTTGCGCTCACACTACGTTCTGTGGTTGGTTGGCGGGCGTTTATTTAACCGCCCGTCTTGCTATTGCATGTGTGATAGTCGCTCGCCAGGTTTGCGAGCAAAAATCGCAACCGTGACGGCTGCGTAAGCGCACAAAACTGCGGTCTCGTGAGTTTACAAATAAAGCAGCGGTTTCCACTACAGCGGCGGTCGCGATTGAAAACCGCTTCGTGAGTACTTAGCCTAGTCTTCTCGCTCTGGGTTTAGCGATAGAGAGTGTCAGACTTTTACTGACTAAACTCCATCTGTGAACTAAAAGGGCAACTAAAAGTTGCACTTTACGTTCCATGGCCACAGTTACTCTTCGGAACATTCTTGTAGCCCAATGCAAAATTGAGCCTAGTTTCTTCATTCTTCGCATAAAAAAAAAAAAAACTTTTATTTTCAGGCATCAAGGCCCATAGTGAGTTATTACAGACAAATTTACTTAAATAACTATGTTAGGGCCAAATTTACCAATAAACTAATCGCGATTATACAAGACAAAACGCAGTTTGAGCGCCTAATCCAGATTATAGCTTCATTTTGCGTTTCACCGCTATGCATTGAACCTAGTTTACGCTAAACTCAGTTTCAATTCTTTTGTTGTCGCCCATGTATCGACACAGGTCTTTAAACTAGATTACGCTGAGCTCAGTTTAGTTGAACTAAGTTTTTATATTGAATGATGAAATCACCTCTAAGTCGGTCATACATAAAAAAATACAAGCACATACATAGACAATCACAATACATAGACAATCAGGCGGTCTAATCAGAATGGTTTATCGAGCTCCATGCAATACATGCAGCTTGATAAACCTACCCATTGTAACCCCCCTGGCCCATCAATCCTGTCTGCAAATACCTTCAGGATGCCGTTGGTGCTCCTCCTCACTCGACTTATTAAGGAGGCAACTTTTCAGTCGGCAAAGTAGTCGTCGGTCTGCGCATCAGCGAACATACCTGACGCACTACAATGCGGCGGAAGCCTGAACAACGCCCTGAAGGCATTATTGTACTGTATACGCAGGGTGTTCTCCGCTTTTTGGGTATAATTGGCCCAAAGGTTGCAGGTGTAAAATATTTGGCAATATGCCTTGAACAATGTTATTTGAACAGGTACTGAACCACCACCACCACCACGTACGGGTGTAATTTATGTATAATATGTACGTATGTATTTAAAAAATACAACATTATTTGTTAGTATATGCAAAATCCGAATATGGTTTGATCAGAATCAGTAACTGAATCCATTCCAATAATTTTACACCATGTTATATTTTTTCCCAAAAATATTTAAAAAAGGTCACAAGTTGATATCACCGACATGAAGGACAAAACAGGTCATGGCAGGCCATTGAGGGCATTAGATACCTGCGTACAGCTATGCGTATAACGTTATAACGTTAACGTATGCGTTAACCATGCGTATGTGTGACCAACTAGGTAACATAACAAGCTTATAACTTTTAGGTTTTCCATGATATAGTTATGAAATTTCATACATGGATTCTTTACACAAAAATACTAGACACGGGTTTCGGGTTTCGCTTATAAAATAATGTTGTATGAGTAGCTATGTTTATCAGATATCTATTTTTTTTAATTATTCATAGGCTCGCGTTTAACCACTATCTCACCTGATGGTAAGCGTTAATGTGGGTGTCAATTGAGCACGCTTGCCTTGTTTTCTATACGTGAGTATAGTCTTGTGTGTGTGAACACACAAGCTCTGTTTAGTTTGGGACTATGTAGATGGCGTTGTGTGTTAGAATTTTATTATTATTACCTATTAGTAATAGCATTTAGGCTTCGTTCTGGAGACATGTCGATGAAAGTAATTGCCGACCTCATAAAGAAAAAAATCGAATTGTGTTCACTTTCCAAAAAAGGTTACGAAAAAAAAAATACAAGTATTATTAAATCAAAAAAACTCACTTCGCACACTACCTTGTCAGTACTCTGCGCATTGTACGCCGATATGAAAGTCAGATCCTTGGCCTCGATCCTCCACAGCACTGACGCAAGCTTCTGTTCGTATCTATAGTGCCGCACCAGAAGTGCCGCAGCCAAGATGGCCGCCGCTGCTACGGCCGCGGCAGCGGCTAACACCCCGGGGTCGTGGGGCAGGGAGCATTTGATGCCGTCGAAGCCGCAGTCAGGTTCGGCGACGGGTGGACTGCCTCCTATCCAGGCTATGTTCTTTGCTCCTACCAGTTCCTGTAATAAAAAAAAATCTTACTTAAAAAAAATTAAACACACGACAGAAGTGAAAACTTCTTTAAGACGAGGTAACTGCCTCCTGCTTAGTATGCAGCAGCTGCGTCTGGCTATCTGTCTGTCCGTGATAAACTTAAAAAGAACTGAGCGAATTTTTGTGCTGCTCGAGAGTAATTTATGCGGAAGATTTTAGTGTAGGATACATACGATAAGTACGAGTGCATAGAAACATGCCGAGAATAAAAAAAAAATTCTAACACCAGAGTTCAAACTCACCAAAGTTAAAAGTTAATTGAACAAAAGAGAATAAATTATCACATTATCTACATAATTATTTTAAGATAAAATAGGGCATCTGGTTTATCTTCAAAACATGATTTAAATGCTGATGTGGCTGTAGCAAGAAAACAACAGGCTCAAAAATAATTGGATTTGTGCGGAAATTGCTTGCAAAACTTTCATTAATTGATATTGTTAAATAAACTTTTGAGTAATGGAAAATTCACAACAAATCGTACCGTTATGGGTAATAATATTTATAACCAGTTAAAACGATATTTTGTTCTTTGACGGAAACTATTTTTTTTGCGGTATATGCAAAAAAAATATTAACTAAATGGAAATGAATAATTAAATGATGAAATGAAACACGTGAAGCGTATATTTACACACTACTTACATATTTTTTTTATTGTTGGTAGGTTATACAATTATATATTTAAAAATCGTTGAAAAACGAGTGCATCTAATGTAATAGATAAATAGAGTAGTACAAATGCATTACAAAAAAGAAAACAATGTAGTTTTTTATATTTAGAGTATAGACAGTAGGGAGGAATAATAATAATTGAACCGAAAACATCAGGATTTGGATTGTTGAGCTTTTTAGAAGTCAGCTAATATTTGTTGAAAAAATAAGGTCTACATATTACGGTCTAATTTAAAATTAAAATCATACTGAGGAAAAACACTTCAGGGATAAAAGGTATCCTAGTATCTGCTATTCTGGAATGGTCTACTCGTATGCCAAACTTCATCCAAATCCGTACAGCTGTTTGATCACGACGGAGTAACAAAAAAACACACTAACCTCTGATTTCTGATTTAAGTTGAGAATTTCTCAAACTATACTTTGCCCTGAAAACCTGTCAACATTTGGCATTTATGTAGGGTTTGAGACGTTATTAACTCAAAATACTTCATTCAGAAACCCGATCCAACTTTTACTTTTATTTATAATATTAACATCTCTAATTTTAGCATCTCTTGCATGCTGACAAATTTTGTATTCGTATTTCGGCCAATAAATGCCTTGATTAATTTATCTATACTTATAATAAATCTGTAGAAGTAAAAATTCAAAAATTCATTGCAAATATCAAAAAAATAAATGGCAATTACTAGACCGACACCGAACCCAAAAATGTGATTAAAAAAAATTTTTGTCTGTCTGTCTGTTTGTTCAGGCATCACGCAAAAACTACCGGTTCGATTACGATGAAACTTGGTATAATTATTTTTTAATATCCTGGGCACTACACTGGGTACTTTTTATCCCGGAAAAGTATATACAATAAAAAACAAACTTAATTTTGAGGACCTGATTACTGTACCCACCGCAAATAATAAGTTTGTCGTAGGTTACGTCACCCGCAATAGAGTTCACTAAGGGGCACTGCACACGGCGTTTTTTTTTTAGCTAGGTACTTAGGTTTACATTTATAAGGCGTATAGATATTAGTTTTAGGGATTTTGCTTATTTATTGATATATACATATAAGTGTAGGTAGGCGCTAGGTGTTAGGGCTCTTCTATAAAGATAGTCTTTAAGATTTCTTTATTTTTAATACGGATTTACTTATAACACGATGCCTTCCAGAAAGAGATCATCTCTTTCTGCTACATCGAGACACGCTAGGCAAATGAGACTAGCCAGATCGCAAGAATCAGCTGAAAAGGTTAAGCCGCATGCGGGATAGCATGACTGAAGCAAGAGCTCGCGAAACTAGTCCCGATCTAGAATTGAGGTTAAGTGCTGATAAATATAAAAAAGCACTTTACAAAAAAAACTCATTGATAAGTTTCGTCGTCCATGCGAACGAAGTCACGGGCACAGCTAGTTTTAAATAGTTTAAATGTAAACTATCTTAAAATAAATTAATCAAGTCATTTAGTATACGAATATTAATTTAGAGTTACCATTAATAAAATTGAATGACAAACATTACAATAATATTGTCTTGTATCTTATTATTTTGTCTTACGTCTTATTTTATTGTTCTATCTTGTCTTATGTCTTATATCTTATTGTCTTGTCTTACGTCTTATTATGTTATGTCTTGTTATTTTGTCATATGTCTTATTACCTTATCCTTTGTCTTATTATCTTATGATTCTACTACTTTCACTACTTCAGCAAATTTATTCCACTTCATTGAAAGTGTATTGAAGTGTGCTTCTGAAATATACATGAATATCACTGAAATCGACAAAAGCGGGAAAATATTGAGATATTTTGGGATATTAGATTGTTATAATACACAAGGGTTTTATCCTTTGTAGACTGAATGGTTATTGTTAAGGTAATCTGGGATGTAAGTAATGTATTCTGAGCATGGATTATTGTTATAATGTGCCCGAAATATATTTTCAGTAATTCACGTAAAAATGAGTTAGGTTCATCAACCATCGCTATCATTATTTCAGCTAAATGCCGCCCAATGCTGGATATGGACCCCTGCAGTCGAATTCCCGACACTTTCACCAGGAGGGTCATTGGTCCGCTTTGTGGGAGGCTTTCCAATACTGCGCCTTTCGAAACGAGGTCATCACTCCAGGACCTTTCGGCCTCATCAACCATCTATTCTGCAAGCAAGATGCCCTGCCCACTGCTACTTAAGTTGGGCGATTCTTCAGGCTATCTCGGTAACTAGGTCTAGTCAATATCTTTATACCTAATTCTATTACGTATCAGTCATCATAGGCGCGGGCTTGCGGCCTGTGAGCCATGAGAAACTCGCCGTCCGGCCGTCCCGTGAAGAACAAGCCTCGACGGCGCGTTGTGTTCCACGCGTGCGTCATAACAATGTCAGCAAAACTGATGAAGCCAATTAGGGCTGACGCGTGCATAGTACATATATAACCATATTTTTAGTATATGCGAAACCCGAAACTCGTGTCCAGTATTTTTATGTAAAGAATCTATGTACAAAATTTTATAACTGTATCATGAAAAATCGCAAAGTTATAAGCACGTTATGTTACCTGGTTGTTCATACAAACTCATGGTCATCGGACCATCCGGATCCGGGTGACCGAGGGATTTGGCTTCGCAGCCGGTTGTGCGCTGGCACTTAATACCCGCTATGACCTGCCCGTGACCTGTGTTGTATTTAGCGTCGGTAGTGTCCAACTTGTGACCTTCTTTAAATCATTTTTGGAAAAAAATATAACATGGTGTAATAATGGTTGGAATCTATTCAGTTACTGTTTCTGAACAAACTATATTCAGGTTTCGCATATACTAAAAAAAGTATATCGATGGCTGACGCCTCAAGGCTGTGGATTGTTTGAAGGTGTAACAACAGGCTTCACAAAAAAAGGCAAATGAAGGAACAATGTGCGTTTTTAGGCTGTAAAAGTCTGGAACTCCCTCCAAGTTGTTACGTGCCTCTAAGTGCTTATCCAATTTTTGTACCAAAGCACTCACCAGAGACGGTTCATACTTTACCTAGAGCTGCCGTCCTTTAGCTAAAGTGCCGTTATCTAACATATGGCGGGCTTTCGTTTTTAAATGCTAAAAACTCTATATCAATCTCTCTCTAATATCAATAGTTAAACCGAGTTTGAACCTACCCCATTCAACTATTGATATTAGAAAATACTGCTTTGAGAGATTAATATAGCATTTTTAGCATCTAAAAACGAAAGCCCGCCAAATGTCAGATAGTTTAGCTAAAGGACGGCAGAGAGGTACTCCTTGCCCAATACCCAAGGTCAATATTGAGTTCATTTCTACGAGAACTTGTCTGACATTAGTACTTACTTAACGTTAGCTGCCGAAGTTGCCAATTAGTTTCTGATTGGACCGGTAAGTGTGCGGGTGACTTACGAATTCTATCCACCGCAGGAGTTGCAAACAAACTTGAGGAAATGACTTCAATCTTGTTGAAATTGGCGAACATTTTATAAAGAGGATCGTTTGTCCTGTAACAGACCGGATCGAGCCAAGTCGTTGACGGCGCGCACTGTTCCTGCGCGCCTCAAGGAGTTGTCAGCAAACTGTAGGGGCCTAGTAGGGTCGAAACCTAGTCTGGGGGTCTGAGGAGGTATGCAAATGCATACCAGGGCCCTGGATCCAAGGCAGGGAAGGAACTGGGTAGGTTTTTAGTCAGTAAGAGTCTAACACTATTTCCCGCACCACCCAAGGGCGGGATTTGTCATTGGATGATTTTACATACCATAAAAAACCGCACTCAGGGATATTTAACAATTCAATAGATAATATAATGTCACTTAAGGTTTGCCAACGTGCGTATGGAGCGCAGTGAAACAGTGTACTGCGAGGTTTCGCAGTACACTGTTTCGAATGCGATCCGTTATTTTAAAAGCTAGTTTACACAATCTTACCCATGAAAACAATTCAATTACCGAATTTTGAATTATATATTTATAGTTACGAAGATTTTTACAAATTCACATATTTTTTTTGTGACGTAACTATTTTACAGTTTTCAGATTTTTTATGTCAATGTGAAGTACCCTATGAATTTTGATTGACTTGAGAGTGACGAATTTTTCACAGCTTCAAGGAACCGCAGACTTCTAATTTTAACTCGATACCTCCATCAGATAAGGGTCTTGACAGATAGACAGATGGACAACAAAGTGATCCTATAAGGGTACCGTTTTTTTCCTTTTGAGGCACGGAACCCTAAAATCAACGCTAATATTTCTAAATAAGACAGTTTGTATGTGTGAATGTTTGTTACACACACAGGATAATTGTTATCATGGAAGCCTGTTCCCTATGATGATTGTCGATTTCTATGCGGGCAAAATCGCTAGCAAAAGCCATATTATTTTCCAGACAGCGTCCATACATTCACGCTAGGCAATTAACGTTCATGATTGATTAAAGGGTTTAGTCATATAAAAAAAAAAATACAAAACTGTGATGGATGCATAATTCCAAATACAAATTACAAAGCACGCTATTTGCTTTGTAATTCAGTCAGCCGGGACGACGTCAAAGCGACCATTAAAAATCTGCATTTCAGAGTGACGCATTGCGACTATACATTGTCGTTACATAGACAAAATGGTTTCCGAAATAAAAACGATAAATCTATTTATACCGTTAAATTTTGGTCGTTTTAATCCCGTAGTGGGTCGATTTTTGGTGGGTCATGGGTACATGAAACACTATCGATTTATAAAAATAAAATTAAAAAACAAAGTACTTTTTTTCTAAAACTCGAATTAATATACGCATGTACGAAATTAATTTCTATTTGGAAACGAGTAAAAACGTCAATGACCTTGTAGGAAGTTGTCGGTCGTTGCGTACTAACTACGTATATTTTATTGGCCTCGCTCAGCTGACGTTTACTTAAATTAATTAATTTCGTGCATGCGTGGATTAATTCGAGTTTGAAAAAAAGTACTTCATTTTTTATTTTTATCTTTACAAATCGATAGTGTTTCATGTATCGAATCGACCCTCCGCGGGATTAAAACGACCAAAATTTATCGGCGTATATTTTATCATTATGTATATTATATGTATCATTAGATAGTATAAAACAAAGTCGCTTCCCGCTGTCTGTCCCTATGTATGCTTAGATCTTTAAAACTACGCGACAGATTTTGATGCGGTTTTTTAATAGCTAGACTGATTCAAGAGGAAGGTTTATATGTATAATATATGCATAATATATTTAAACTGTAAAGAACCAAGAGGACACCGGTGTTCGCACACCTATTGTCTTTCTATTGTGTCTCTAATTAAAGTATTCAAAAGGTTCATATCACCATTGCACTTTGTGCGAAGCTGGGGCGAGTCACTAGTATTATGTATATATAATAAGTTTTTTGTTGTTTTGGTCATAGATCAAGATGGGGAATATAAACAATATAAATTACCTTCTTTTTATTTTTATTTCATGCGCTTTATAGTTTTAATAAGTTTTGTGAGGCACAATTATTTTTTCTTTATAAAGAAAATATGTTTACTTGGCACACAATGAAACAGAACACAAAGTATTGACAACTTAAACATAAAAAAATAAAAATAGCAACAATATAGGACTCACTTCCATAGGTCTAAGTGATGAAAGTCTTCAGCATCCTAGAGTAAATCAGGATACTGATTCAATTGATGGCTGATTTGATACTGATTCGACTGGCCTGTTGTTCTAGTGGTTAGTGGCCCTGACTGCTATGCCGGAGGTCGTGAGTTCGATTCGTAACCAGGACAAATGTTTGTGTGATGAGCATGATCATTTGTTCTGTGTCTGGGTGTAATTTATCTATAATATGTATGTATTCTAGTTATCTCTAGTTGTTGAGTACACATAACACAAGCTCTGCTTAGCTTGGGACTAGACGATGTTGTGTGATAGTTGTGGGAAAAAAAATACACCATTTCCTTCTAGTTCGAGAATAAAAAGGTACACCATTTAAAACCGCAACTTAAATCATTATTTTGTACCAACCGGTAGAAAATCCGATGAGTTGACATATCGGAAGGTGGCGACGGGTTGCGCACTCCAACCCCCTGGAACCCTGGAGTCGGCGACCAGACCGATGACTGTGAAGTTACCCTCGGCGTCACCTGCGCTGTCCATGTTCACCTGGGAAATTAAACCTAATTATATCATCATCATTTTCATCACCATTGCCGTCGAGATACGTCCACTGTTAGATTTAAGCCGGGACTTGCTTCGCCATTATCAATCAGAATATAATAAAAATGAAATGTAAACAAAGTCAAGTAGGAGAATACATTTTTTATCTTCACTGTTTGCATTTGTTTGGAGACGAATATTTGACCGCCACGAGTACCTAACACGGCATTCAAACGATTGTATTATTCTAGTTTAAAATAACAGTACTCTTTTTATCGGCACCTGTAGTACCTACCTACATGTACGCAGTAAACAATGCAAATATGAAGCCTAGACTGAGGGCCTAGTATCGTGACTAGGCTCTCAGTCTCAGTTCCTAGTGGCAACTCGCACTAGGTCCTAACACGAGTTAGTTTTACGTTATCGCGATCGACACGTATATTATGTTGTCTGGCACTCCAAATGACCCCGGAATTCAAATGGTAACTGAAGGAATATTGGTGGGTTTTTGTCAGTAAAAGACTTACACCCGGAGGTAGAGTGAGAGAGTCGTTTCTGTAGGAAATATTTAATTAATTCCCACCTCAATAAACATACTATGTAAAGTGCTGATATCCAGCTGCAATCTCTTAAACTGTATAGTAAACGGACTATAGTAAGTGTATTAAAATTGTACAATTTTTTTTTTTATCTAAAACCCGACTACGACAATAAAAAAACGACAAAGTATGAAACAATATTTTCGGGATACTGAAATAAAGAAGGTTACTGGAAAAACAAGAACAAAACAAATAGAAAAGTCGTAGTCACACGTTATTAAAGTTTACGGTTGGTACCTATGTGACCACATCTCAGTAACGCGTACTAGCTAATTTTTATTTTAATATTTACGACAATTCTAGGACTTTGTGTTCAAATCGCTTTGTTTACATCCGAATAAAAGGGTCATAATTCCATATTTGTGTTAATTTAGTTTTTTTTTTTCGTTGATGTTTCTTTGTTAATATACTACAACAATATAGTATACGACGGTTATTTTGCACTATGATATTTTTTTTTTAAATCATTAAAACAGTTTATTTTTTATTATCTAGACACCGAGATTAGATTATAATTTCCAAAAGTGGGTGTCCACTTTTGGAAATTATAATCTTTGGCTATTAAAAGCTACAAATACTCAATATGCAATAGCTTTCTCAAACCGATTCAGCAGCCTACCTCAGTCCTCTACTTCTCACTGCACTAAGTTTTCTCATTTCTTTATTTAATTCTCTTTCTTACTATCTTTTGTTTACTTTGTCTACCTTTTGATTCTTACCGTTTCTTCATATTTATTTTCAGTCACTAATCCTGAAACTATGCCTGTGATGACCCATAAGGCTACTGCCCAGGATATGGACCTGAAATTGCGAATGGCTCTCCAAGGACTTAAGGAATCTAAACAGCAATGTGAACAATTATTACTGGAGAGAGAGGAAAGTGAAAGTGAAATTAGGAACATACGCTTGAAAAACACAAGCCTTAAAAGGGAGCTCGTTGACATTAATCAGCAATACTAAGTCATTGTTGATGAACGCCATCATTACATTTATTGTGTGTCGATGATTATGATGCACGGTAAAACTCTAATGAGTTTATGATTTGCATCATCTGTAATTTAACGACTTGTATTAATGCCGAATAAATAAATAAAAAAATAAAAAAAAAAACTGCGGGTGATCACGGATAGTTTTAGGGACTGTAGTAACTTGTATGAGGAAGCTTTGGGCAAAGTTAGGGATCTACAATATGAACTAAATTATTCTAACAGTAAAATTCTTAAACTGCAGAAAGAAAAAGAAAGCACTCAGGTTAGGGAAACTAACCATTTATATAGTGAATTGTCAAATTCAAAATCTAATTCTCATCCCATACTTACTATTGATCTGACTGAGGATTCCTTATTGACTCAGAATAATAGTTTTAAAGTTAATCACAATAAATTAAATATGCAAAGCTTAATAGAATAATTAAAAAATGTAACTAGTATAAAAAACTGGCTGAGAGTTCTTTTCAAGACTGTGTTACTGAACAAGGTTTACCTGATTTTGGACAGGATTTATCTCAGTGTCGCCAGTCTGAGTCTGGTGATTTTCCATCCTATAATTATCAGGATTGTTATTATTCAGTTATGTTCTCAGATAGTGTGGGAAGAGGATTGGGCAAACTAATAAATAACAATCTAAATTATTCTACTCTAAATAATGGTTTATCCGGATCAACCTACAATAATATTATGGAAATAGTTACTAAAAGAACATTTAATTATAATACTAATTTAATAGTGTTTTTAGGCAATATTATAAAAGTAAAAAGGAAGATATCACCGACTTTGTAACTGAGATGTTAAAATTAAAATGCAAAAAAATAATATTGTGTGCTTTTCCATATTTTTAACATTTATCAAAAGACAAAACAATGATATTCATATGCTAAATAAACATATGTACTTTTTAGTCAGTCACCATTGTGATAAGTTAATGTTTTTTGACACCAACATTTTTGTAGAACATTTGAAGTCGACCAGGGATACATCGTATCTGCCAATTAGTTTTAGACATACAATAGCGAGGCTAGCTTATTGTATTAACTCCGACATAAGTAGTATGTCGAAGTCTTGTATAATCAAAGCCACAATGTTTAGTAATAATACTAAAAATCAAAGGGTGAGCCAAACTGCTAGTAGCACAATAAAATTGCTATGCATACTTTTGTGAACTGTACGAAGGAGGTTCCATGTATCATTATGGATAATTCTGTTGTAAATGTGGAGGCCTCAATTTTTTGCAACGTTGCAACTTACTGCCAAGTAATAATAGTGAAGACATGGGACTAACTCCGGATAGTTTAACCTCCTGGATGCCAATGTCATACCTATATTACATGCGGGCTTGCGGACGGCTTGCAATGGGTAGCACGCTGTCCGATCGTCCGGTAACCGACCGGACCGAGCCCAAATCGTCGACGGCGCGTTCTGTTCCCGCGCGCCTCAAGGAGCTGTCAGCACACCGAAAAGGCCCAGCCTGCTAACTGCAGGCAGGCAGGGTCGAAGCCTACTGGGGTCATGGGTTAGTTCCGAAAGGAATGCTCGACCCCGGCACAATAGGCTACGAAGGAACGGGGTAGGTTTTTAGTCAGTAAGAGTCTGACACTACTTTCCGCTCCGCCCAAGGGCGGGATTTGTCATTGGATGATTTTACCTACCATAAAAAAAAAAACCTATATTACATAAAGAATTGAAAATTCGTTCGAAAGTCTGTGAAATACTCGTGTCATATACAGAGCCACTGTTGTATAAATAAGACAAGTAAAATCTATATATATATACTACAATACTTTTTTTTATCATTTTTTTTTTACATTTACAGACCCCTGAAATATCAAAAAACCTAAGCTTTAAATAATATCGTTTTTTTTTTTCTGGGATCCTGGAGGTTAAACTAATTCATAAGACAACAGAGGGTACCAGTAATACCATAGTTATACTGACTAATAACAAGGTATCTTCTTGCTTTCAAAACTATTAAACGGCAAAAATGCCTTGAAATTATTTCATCAAAACATTCAGGGTATCTCTTCCAAATTATTAGAATTTGAAATGTTTTTAGAAAAAACAATGTTTGACGTTATATGTTTTAGTGAACATTGGTTGAAAGATTGAACATTGATTGTTGATATCCCACCAAAAACATTGGTTGAATGTTTTTGGTGGGATATAATATTTCACAACTATCACACAACACTGTCTAGTACCGAGCTAAGCAGAGCTTGTGTTATGGGTACCAGATAGCTGATAAACATACTTATATATTTCTAAATACATACATATTATAGATAAATAACACCCAGACATAGAACAAATGATCGTGCTCATCACACAAACATTTGTCCTGGGTGGGAATCAAACCCACGACCTTTGACTAAGGGCCAAATTCACCAAGAAACTAATCGCGATTATATAAACAAAACGCAGTTTGAGCTCCTAATCGAGATTATAGCTTCATTTTGCGTTTCACCGCTATGAATTAAACCTAGTTTACCCTAAACTCAGTTTCAATTCTTTTGTTGTCGGCCATGTTTACGACACGGGTCTTTAAACTAGATTACGCTGAGCTCAGTTTAGTTGAACTGAGTTTTTATATTGAATGGTGAAATCAGCCCTTAGCAGTCAGGGCCACTAACTACTAGACCAACACGCCTGTCAAACCACCACGCCCGGCGCCATATAGGACACTTGGCGCGTCATAAATTGTCCTTTTAAAGAAAGAAAAGACAGAATGCTGAAGAAACCAGTAAAATATCCAATTTCTAATAACAACTCAAAACTATATATTATTATGCAAATCAACATAACTTTAGGTGTAACCTTGTAAACACAGAATTGTTTCTTAGCCTTCATAGTTGAATATGTCGCTATATGTCGTCGCTGTACCTTCTAGTACAGTACCTTTACTGTACTCAAGGGTGTTGCTAGAAACTATCAAAACGCCACGTGTAAAACTTTCTTGGATCCGTACATATATACTCCATTTACATAACTTACTTAGCTAACCTTCAAACGTCATCTAACCAAGCTAACTTTACAAAATCTGATATCTTTTCTACAATCTTTAGAGAGATATTTAAATTCAGAATTAAAGTTAATTATCTTGTAAACTGGTTTCAAAAACCGGTCAAGTCAGATTCGCGCACTAAAGACTCTGTGCAAACGAGTACCGTAAAATGTGTAATTAGTTCAATTCTCAAATAGAGTCTCGAAGATTTTCTGAATCGAAAAACGTGTTTTTTAGGGTTCCGTAACTCAAAAGGAAAAAAACAGAAACCTTATAGAATTACTTTGTTGTTCGTCTGTTTTTCTGTCAAGACGCTCTATCTCGGGATCGCGTGTAAGTATCCAGTTGAAATGAAAACCATATACGCAGATCTGTGATCCCTTGAAGCTATGAAAAAATCAAACTTCTAAGTTAACGACAAAAAAGATTATGGCCCTTTAGTCCCAAAAAACGGATAATTCGACATTCTCAAGGGAATCAAAATTCATAGGGTATTTCCCGTTGAAACCTTGAAAGGCATGAAGCAAGGTCTCATAGCACAAGATAAGGAAGAAATCTGAAAACTGTAAATTTTTAGTAACGTCTCAAAAAAAAACTTTTCGATTCAGAAAAATCTTCGAGACAGACATATCCCTCGGTGTGCGAGTCCGACTCGCGCTTGCCCAGTCTTTTTTGGGATATGACTACTAGATTTCAGACTTTTTCCTATACTTTAGTTAGGCCTTGCTTTATGCAAAATTTAAAGATCCTAGTCTAGGGATTCCAGGTCAACGAGATAAATATTTAAAAACTTCTCATTATACCTATACGTTTTCGTCCCGCTTTGGACGAAAGAATCCCGCCTTTTGTCACAAAAAAAGTTTCAAAATCCCGACTTGGCAAAAAAAAAAAACTGGCACCACTGATACACACACAAAGTTCGCCTTGATAATATTAGTGTGAAGTGTGATTGTCGTCTTCCTTCATGACCTTTTTGAAGGCCGTCCAGTAATAAAGGTCCGACGTCCTTTTAGTGAACAAACTCTGAAATAAGGTCCCATAAGAGCTTTGTCACTTAGAAAGCGTAGCTTCCGGCTTGGTCAGTTAGTTGCCGGTATATACAGAATACTGTGGCGACCAAGCAGGTTATATGCCGGAGTAACGTGTAAACTGGCACGTAGTATTAACTTTGAAGGTTTGAGTAAAAAAGAAGTTAGTATGGACAGAGAGTTTTTGTAATAGACTGTCAATGAGAAAAAAAACGTATTTTTTTTATGGAATGTAATATAATTGCTTCTAATAATAATATAGTATACTTTGAATTACGCCTTCACCCACACACACACAATATAAACTACGATTTTGTCTTCACACTCTCTTTGTAACCTAGAAAGTATTTGTTGCTCTGCGGAAATTAAACTTGAGCGTGCAGTAAAAAAAGAAAATTAAAGTTTTAATAACATACCACTATCGTAAAGAGAACGCTTTTACAAACATTTTCAGCGACGGTCCTTATTAGTTTTTCCTTCATGGTGTTTTTTTTTAATTCGTTTTGAATTTGTATAAGTT
The DNA here is from genome assembly GCA_958295575.1 of Leucania comma. Lineage (NCBI taxonomy): Eukaryota > Metazoa > Arthropoda > Insecta > Lepidoptera > Noctuidae > Leucania > Leucania comma. Next base: position 23,201,987 of record OY282470.1, on the reverse strand, counting down.
TTATACCATTAGATACGCATTCCTTTTGAGTCTAGCTAGACTATTAATTTATAAAAGGAGCCTCTGTGCAAAATTTCAGCGTTCTAGTCATAGGATTAGAACGATGAAATTTCCCAACCCATAGGGGTTAGTGCGGGCGTTGATGATTCAGTGAGAGAGTCAGGAATTTGTCTTTTATACAACAATATTTTTAGTATTGACATACAATGAGACATACAATGTTAGTTTTATCCTTTTTTTATCTTAAGTGTCTACATGTTGTTTCTGCATTGTGTGTGTCTATATTGTGTCAAATAAAATATTTTTCTTTCTTTCTTTCTTTCTTATTGCGAAACTTGAATATTGTTTGTTCAGCCTGTTTTAAGGGTTCCGTAACCAAATGCCAAAAACTAAACCCTTATGGATTCATCATGTCTGTCTGTCAGTCTATCTGTCCGTTCGTATGTCACAGCCACTTTTTTCCGAAACTATAAGAACTATACTGTTGAAATTTGGTAAGTAGATGTATTCTGTGAACCGTATTAAGATTTTTACACAAAAATTGAAAAAAAAAAAACAATAAATTTTGGGGGTTCCCCATACTTAGAACTGAAACTCATTTTTTTTTTCATCAAATCCATACGTGTGGGTTATCTATGGATAGGTCTTCAAAAATGATATTGAGGTTTCTAACATCATTTTTCACACTTCCAAAGTGGTAAAATGTGTCCCCCCTTTTAACTTCTAAAATAAGAGAATGATAAAACTATAAAAAATATATGATGTACATTACCATACAAACTTCCACCGCAAATTGGTTTGAACGAGATTTAGTAGGTAGTTTCTTTTTCAACACGTCATAAATCGTAAACCGCAATTTACCAAGTTTGAACGGAACGGAACCTTCAGTGCGCGAGTCCGGTTCGCACTTGCCTGGTTTTTTTGATAGTTACAAGCTTGGAGGCAATAGGATACTTCTAGGCAAGCGTAATCTATTCGTCGTTTCCATTAGGTATGATAGTGGTAAAGTATGAGCCAATCAATAATAAAAGAAAAACTGTAGTACAGGATATCTTTTAACTCCATCAACTTTAAAAATTGCCACCAAAACTTCTTTCCACCATATTGCAGAAAACTTTTAAAGTCGTTGTTTGTAGGTGACCTTTCACTTCCTAAAGAAAAATAATATATGATGTAGATTCTACAAGGAAAATTTTAACACAATAATTCTGATAACTTTTCTAAGATAAACTAAAAAATGCAAAATAACTTTAATTTCGGAAGTCAGTGTTTTTGTTTTTTCTCGTTGTGTTTTTTTATTATTATTATTCACAGGCTCGCGTTTGATCACTATCTCACCTGTGTTTCGAGTTTTGGACACCGACTTCCAAAATTAAAGTTATTCAGCATTTTTTAGTTTGTTTTTGGAGTCGACTATCTTTTTTTTTCTTCTGGTAGGTACCTAAGGTTCCTTTTTGTAGTATGAAATAATTAAAAACCTTGTCCCGTTTCAGGCTGGAGCAAGAGGGCAAGTAAGACTTTTATTGACTAAAACCCACTTACGTTCCTTCAGTAATGGAATTATTACAGAATATGAATAAATAATAAATAACATTAAGCTACGACACGCATTGAGCAGTGATGGGCGAGTGGTAATGGCCCCGACTTACGAATTGTAGGTCGCGGGTTCAAACCCAGCCAGGCGCATTACTTTGTGTAATTTAATTTATCACCACTGCTCTCAAAACAGTGAAGGAAAACATCGTGAGGAAACCGGCATGTCCTAGAACCAAAAATTCGAAGACATGTGACATCCACCAATCCGCACTGGGCCCGCGTGGTGGATTACGGCCCATTCCCTCTCCTAGAGAGGAGGCCTGAGTCCCAGCAGTGGGAACATTAAAAGGCTGATGATGATGATGACGTTACGACTAGCAGAAGTGGAGTAGTAACCAAGGACGCGGGTAAAACCGCGGGTGACAAGTTATATTTAATAGGTTGTAGAAAGTTTTTAGTCAAAAATGTTAACCATTTACATTTTTGACAGTGTCAGGTATTTTTTCGACCTTACATTATTTTTTATTGTGGAAAATTATCCCAAGGAAACATAAACCCGAAATAAAAAGTATCATATGAGCTGTAGAGAACATGGTCTACTCGTATACCAAGTTTCATCAAAATCCGTTAGGCCGTTCAAACGTGAAGAAATAACAAACATATCCACACATTCACACAGCCATTACAATATTAGTGTAATCTATTTCCTGGCCAACAAACTGGGAACACAGACATTTTGTACCATAAAGTAAGATGGCGGATATAAAGGAGAAAGATATCGTTTCCAAAATGGGAATTCTGGCAATAAATACAAGCGAAATTACTGATGTAAATTAAATGGAAATGAAGCTTGGTCTTTTATTGTACCTACGAGCTCTATTACTAATGCTTTCTGTGACTTTTGCTGTCTTTGCCAATCATAGCGAGATAAGCCGATAAGACCGTCCATTATGACGCTCTAGTAACTTTAGGTTCTTACAGTAATTTTATTTGTGACAGCGGCTTCGTCCGCGAGAATGTTTTCAAAAAAACTTAAAGCAACTCTTAAACCCTATTTTGAAGGTAGTTTGTAAAAACTATAACGATAGAGTCTGGAGTCTTTATTATATAGATAGATATGCTCTTTATTGTAGGTACACCATAAATACAATTAAAGTAGGAACTTAAAATTAATAAGGTGTCACAATGGATATTTTTATGGTGGGTGAAAATCATCCAATGACATCCGCCGCCCTTGGGCGGAGCGGGAGATAGTATCAGACTCTTACTGACTAAAAAACCCACCCCGTTCCTTCTTTGCCTATTATACCACGGCCGAGCCTTCTTTCAGAAGCCGACCCTTGCCCCAGTAGGCTTCAGCCCTTCCACAGGGTCCCTACGGTTTGCTGACAACTCCTTGAGGCGCGCGGGAACAGTGCGTGCCGTTAACGACTTGGGCTCGGTCAGGTCGGTTTTCGAGCGGTCGAACAGCGAGCTACTCATTGTTTGCCGTGCGCAATGAGTAGCTCGTTACGGTGGCCGAAAATCGGGATCGGAATCCCGGATGCGGCTGAACCGTGAGCCCCGTCGCCTTTGCCTGATGCGTTCGGCCTCCTCCTTTGCTAGCATTACTGCTTCACAGAAGGAGGCTACCGCCTGCCATCCCTCCTCGCTCCGGACCATGGCCTGTATCAAGGCCCGGCGTGAGAGATCGCCGCCGCCGATCGCCCCCACGAGTACACGGCGATACTTACTCTGCCCAGGCAGGGCACACCTCTACTGTGTGCTCCACCGTGTCCTCCGGGCGGTCCACACAGTGGCGACACCTGGGCGTCTCCTCCGCAGGAATTCGGTACGGTACTTACCGAACTTTCCATGTTCGGTGAGAACCTGCATCATGCAGCAGGTGAGGACGCCGTAAGGTCTTTCCAGCTACGCCTCAAAGAGGGGACTTACCGCGTGTCACAATGGGTGGTCTTACTGCTCTCTTACAGACCACCTTTATTATTTGTTTCGATTACATTTTATTAACCAAGGAATAATATTCTCCCATACAACTTTCGCTCTTGGGTGGAGCGAGAAGGTGTGCCAAATTTTTACTGACTAATGAAATGATATTTATTTTTGCAAATAGGTTTTTCAAATTTTTTTTTTGTCAGTTTATACTAGATGAGGCCGGTGTTTCCTAGCTGACTACCCTGAGAAGAAACCCCGAAACAAACTCAGGGGTCAAACTAACCCACTACTGTTCTTTCGTTGCCTTTTATACCAGGGCCAAGTCTTCCTTTCAGGAACAGACCCTTGGCCCCAGTAGGCTTCGACCCTGCTAGGCCCCTACGGTTTGCTGACATGTCCTTAAGGCGCGCGTGGAACCATACGCACCGTCCCATACAACCTTTGACACCAACTAAATCGTTTTATAGGGGTTTGTATTTGTGAATAAAGGATAATGAAAACTTTTTTATTCACATGGATTACTATTTATGCTAGGTTTCAATTATATTGGTCTAAGGAATAGGCCCTCAAACGTTGATTTTCAAAAACGTGTACTGACGCCTTGATCACGCGTACCGAGTAAAAGGGCGAGAAAATAAATGTTGCTCGGCCGAGACAGTGATGTAAGCGAGTTGTAGAGATAAGCGTTCGGCCGAGCACTCGGCGCTATGTTTATACATACCGAGTATTCGGCCGAGAGCACTGTCTCGGCCCGTATGCTCGGTGGTACGTGTGGTCAAGACATGAAAACCAAGTGCTCGCCTACATCATAAAACAAAATTACGTTCTTAGTCCCTATATAGATTCTGCTGTGCGTTGGTACGTCAGTCAGTCAGCTTTTCTTTTTATATATTTATGATATACCTATCTATCTAAGTGCTCGATTACGGAGACGCGGCGCGTTGCGCGGCGCGTCTGGCGGTTCGTCGTACATTCCCATAAGTTTGCGTTTGCGCGAGCGATGACGTGGCCCGCTCCTGCAATGTACGACGTAACGCCCAACACGCCGCGCAACGCGCCGCGTCTCCGTAAACACGGCCTAATGGTGAAAGTTTATATACATGTACTTGTTTGTGTGTGAATTTTGTTGTTAATCCGTCACGCTCAAACGTCACATAAATTTTGGTAAATTTTGGCACACAGATTGATCTTGGAAGAGAACTGAAGGTACTTTTTTCCCAGGAGTACCTATATTCCATTAAATAATCTTCTACTTACTACGTGAGCGAAAAAAAAAACCCTTTGTTCTTATGTGGGTCACATGTGGATCAAATATTCAATTTGTTACTTTAAAGATTTCCAGCCGTGTGTAAATCTCACTGAAACCGCTGAAAGGATTTGAATGAAATTTGGCGAAACGGAATAAATAGCCTGCCTGAAATAAGTCAGTCCTGATATAGCACCTAAAGAGTATGTTTCCTTGGGATAACTTTCTACTTTCACGTTTATTGTTTATTTGTTAAGTTTTTGTTCAAATCAAATCATTTGACTCAGACAAGTGTTGACGTCAACTAATCATTGTTCTATTGATATTTTAAGATCACCATAAATAATGCCATGGTAATTAATCTTGAATTTAATTACAATAAGTGACTATTAAATACGATTTCCTAATCCTTCTCTACTCTACATACATATTATAAAAGAAAGTTCTTCACCGCGTCTGTCTGTCTGGTCGCGATAAACTAAAAAACATTAAACATTACGTAACATTAACGCGATTAACACGATTATGACGTTCGGCGCTCCGATTGGCTCACTTTAAACTCTTAACCAATCAGAGAGCCAAACGCAGTAAACGGTTCAAAGACGTTAATTAGCTAATAAAAAAAAAGCCAATACTATAAGTATTAAACTGTTAAGAAACGAGAGGACACCGGTGACCCCACACCTATTGTCTTTCTATTGTGTCTCTAATTACGGTATTCAAAAGGTTAATTAATAAATAAATTACAAATAAAAAAACTTTTTTAAAAACAAGCTTTCAATTAAATGGGCTAAAAAGAAGAAAATAAACTTTTCCTTTATAATTTTTAGTATCAATTTATAACGGCATTACACAATTTATATGATATAAAAGCTTGTCGCGAGATTTTGAAAATATTAAAATCAGTAGATGAAGTTTTTTAACTTATTTAAAGTTAAATCTCGCGACAAGCTTTTATATCATATAAATTGTGTAATGCCGTTATAAATTGATACTAAAAATTATAAAGGAAAAGTTTATTTTCTTCTTTTTAGCCCATTTAATTGAAAGCTTGTTTTTAAAAAAGTTTTTTTATTTGTAATTTATTTTTTATTTTTCAGTTATACCTTATTTAAATCACATTTGTATTCTCAGCAAATCCTTTCATTTGTTACCCATATTATAGGAAAGTATAAGAAACTTAGTCTGCTATCTTTAGAAGTCTGCCAGGTGTTTTTTTATTTTATTTTTAATGGTAGGTAAAATCATCCAATGACATCCCCTGCCCTTGGACTTGGTTCGGTCTATTATCGGCCGGACGGACAGCGAGCTACCTATTGCCCGCCGTCCGCAAGTCCACGCCTACGGTGGCAGGAAATCGGGTTTGGAATTACGGCGGCGACTGCGGCGTGAGCGCAGTTGCCTGATGCGGTCAGCCTCCTACTTTGCTAGCATTACTGCTTCGCAGAAGGAGGCGACCGCCTGAGAAGTCTGCCAGGTTAGATTTATGAAACAAAAATGATGGTGGTGGATCGTAAGACTAACAATCAACCTAATTTACATGAAATAGCCAATTGCGAAGTTGTCCAGAGTTTATCTACCTGGGATCCACAATCACAAATACTGGGAAATGCGGAGAAGATTCAAGCATCGTAAAAAGATTGACGCTCTTGAAATGTAACGCTGAAGGCGTTTACTGAGGACAAAACAGACTGCTCACCGTACTAAAGTTTCCATTCTTAGAAAGCTTTGCATCAAACAAAAACTTTCGTCTACAACAGCGAATTTTTAAGATGTTTGGATAAATCATAGGCAATGAAAGCTCTTTGGAACGTTTGGTGGTACAGGGAAGAGTAGAGGGCCTACGTTCTCGCGGCTAATCGCCTACCAGATGGACAGACCTCACTAAATCATCTTCGAAGTGTTCCCTCATTGAATGTACACGAAGTGCCATGAATAGAGAGAGATGGAGAAGTCTCACAAAAGCCGCAACCAACCTACCAGACGATCCATGACCACTACCACTCCACCAAGAGTATGACTGAGAAAAAGGAAAATATTGGATTTAGAGTAATGTCACTTTATTTTTCAAGTTACTCTCTGCAAGCCCTTTCAATTGGTACCTATTTTGTAGGAGTGTATTAAAACTAACTAGTACGATCGAAGGGGGTTGTGTCGTTTAACTACGGGGTTCTAATGACCACGATCCAGCTCCATCATCAGACCCTGGTTACCATATAGGATCCAAGCACTCGTCATTACAAATCAAATGAGACTAAAGTCGATGGGGTTATATCGTTTAATTGCGGAGTTCTTATGGCAACCTTCCAGCTCCATCATCAGACCCTGGTTACCATATAAGATCCAAGTACTCATCAATAAAAATCAAATGAGCCCAAACTCGATGGGATTGTGTCGATTGTTTACAAAGTTCCTTTTGTAACCTTCCAGCTCCATCATCAGAACCTGGTTACCATATTTGATCCAAGCAATAGTCAATATAAATCAAATGAGCCCAATTTCGATGGGGGTTGTGTCATTTAACTGCGAAGTTCCTATGACCACGTTCCAGCTCCATTATCAGACCCTGGTTACCATATAGGATTCAAGTACCGTCATTACAAATCAAATGAGCCTAAAGTCGATGGGGTTATATCGTTTAATTGCAGAGTTCTTATGGCAACCTTCGAGCTCCATCATCAGACCCTGGTTACCATTTAAGATTCAAGTACTCATCAATAAAAATCAAATGAGCCTAAAGTTGATGGGGTTATATGGTTTAATTGCGGAGTTCTTCTGGCAACCTTCCAGCTCCATCATCAGACCCTGGCTACCATAAATGATCAAAGTACTCGTCAATACTAATCAAACGAGCTCGAACTCGATAGGGTCGTATCGTTTAACTGCGGAGTTCCAATGACCACCTTCCGGCTCCATCATCAGACTCCGGCTGCCATATAGGATGAAAGTGCTCGTCAATACAAACTTAACGAGCCCAAATTTGATGGGGTTGTGTCGTTTAAGTGCGGAGTTCCTGTAACCACCTTCCAGTTCCATCTTCAAACCTTGGTTACCATATAGGATGAAAGTACTCGTCAATACGAATCAAACGAGCCCAAATTCGATGGAGTTATATCGTTTAACTGCGGAGTTCCTATGATCACCTGCCGGCTCCATCATCAGACCCTTGCTACCATACATGATCAAAGTACTCGTCAATACTAATCAAACGAGCCCAAATTCGATGGGGTTGTATCGTTTAACTGCGGAGTTCCTATGACCACCTTCCGAGCCCATCATCGGACCCTGGCTACCATATAGGATGAAAGTACTCGTCAATACAAACTAAACGAGCCCAAATTCGATGGGGTTGTGTCGTTTAAGTGCAGAGTTCCTGTGATCACTTTCTAGTTCCATCATCAGACCTTGGTTACCATATAGGATGAAAGTACTCGTCGATACGAATCAAACGAGCCCAAATTCGATTGGGTTGTATCGTTTAACCGTGGAGTTCCTATGATCACCTTCCGGCCCCATCATTAGACCCTGGCTATCATACAGGATTAAAGTACTCGTTAGTACTAATCAAGCGAGCCCAAACTCGATGGGGTTGTATTGTTTTATTGCTGAGTTCCTATGGATACCTTCCAGCTCCATCATCAGATCAGCTCCATGTCATCATAATGTTGCATTGTCACCCGATTTACACATGCATGTAAAATTTCAGCTCAATCGGTTGAAGATATCTGCTTCAAAATTGAGTTGCAAGATTTGAGCCGAACATTCATAGTTACATACAGTGCAAGCTAATAGAAAGCTTGTAAAAAAGCCAGTTTTCACTAAGCTGACGCAGATAAGGAAGACTTCAAGAAAGATAAGCCGACGAGCTAGTAAAAGTGGCCGGGCATAGATGGCTGACAGTGGCAAAGGACCGAGAAAAGCTGGAGGAGGCCTTTACCCAAAGAAAGAGGGGTCCTTAATTAAATAAAATTAAATATTAGATGTTAAGTGAACGCTAAATTGTAATTAAGGAGTAAAAAGGCATTTTTATTTCACACATAGGACAAATGTTTGTGTGATGAGCACGATCATTTGTTCTGTTTCTGGTTGTAATTAATCTATAATATGTATGTATTTAGCTCTGCTTAGCTTGAGACTAGACGGCGTTGTGTATTGGAATAAAAGAAAAGAAAGAAAGTGATTCATGAAGAAGATTTAAGTGTATATTAATGCACATTACCGCAGAAAAATGCCAAAAATTTCAAAGTAGGGGGGCGAAAATATTAGGGGGAAATAATTATACAAACAGATTAAATTACTCGAGTGAAACTCAACAGATGAGATTGATATTAATAACAATCAACAATCAATCATTTTTAATGACAATCAACGGCCGCTGTTTGTGTTTTGTCTTGTAATTAAAAGTTATTTTACTTTCTCAACGAATTCCACTTAGAAAATAAAAGTTACAATTATAACTAGCCTTATTGGCAGCCTTTATCAATCAGAATTTAAAAGTAAAATGTTATTTTATAACCAATTTATCTTAAAAAAAAATAATGCTTCTTTTATTGGTTTCGCTTTGTACGGTGTACCAACTCGGTATGGTTTAGAAAATACCTTTTTAGTTCGTACAGTTACTTTGTTTCATTAGAAAGCGGACGTAACATATTTTAATGTTTTTGCAGTATTTGGAAATAAATATTGTATCGAGTTAACCTTGTCAGCTAGATACGCTGAGGTAGTCAATGGTACAATAAAATTCTCATCTCCAATTTAACGAGTTAGCACCTGTTTTAATAATTCTACAAGTTGTCCAGTTGTATAGACACTTGTGATATAAAACTATACCAATTTCGTCACAATATCTAAAGTCGAATCCGACTCGGCTCAGCTCGGCTGCGCGGTATCTTCTCGTCCAACATACCACAGTGTCTAAAGACGAAAGTCTATGACGAGTGCATGTTGCCAGTGATGACATATGGCTCTGAAACGTGGTCGCTCACAATGGGCCTCATCAGAAGGCTTAAAGTTACCCAAAGGTCAATGGAAAAGGCTATGCTCTGAGTTTCCTTGCGTGATCGAATCAGAAATGAAGATATTCGCAGGAGAATCAAGGTTGCCGAAAAAGCACGTAGAATCGCCAAACTTAAGCGGCAATGGGCAGGGCACATTGCTCGCAGAACAGATGGCCGTTGGGGCCGAAAGGTTCTGGAATAGCGACCGCGTACCGGAAGACGCAGTGTCGGAAGGCCTCCTACAAGGTGGACCACTTTGGGGAGGCATATGTCCAACAGTGGACGTCTTTCGGCTGATATGATGATGATGGTGATATTCATCGTGAATTTTGCGAATAATTAAAACAGTCACTACACGAACTACTTGGGCTCGGTCCTTACCGAAATCCTCGTCGCCTTCCGACGCCCACACCAACGGTGGCCGGGGATCGCCTTACGACTCCCGTCAGCCAGGGTGTCTTCTGTGGCAACGGTTGCCATTTCCTTCGCTAGCATTACTGTTTCGTATAAGGAGGTGACCGCATCCCATATCGCACGGGATCATGGCCTGAACTGGGCCATGATCCCGTGCGATATGGGATGCCCCGTGCGAGAGGTCTCCACCATCGATCACCTCCACGAGAACACGGCAGTACTCACTCCATGCAGGGGACACCTGCACCGTGTTCTCCAGGCGATCCAGACAACGGTGACACTCGAGCACCCGTGCGAAGCTGAGGTGCTTCGCTAGTTTACGATATTTTAAAGTGAGTTTTTGGTTAAAACTGAACCTATATGTATAATTGGGGATTAAAACTTTTATGTATATTAGGTTGTATAAACTTTGCTAGCGTTGTTCAGTTATTAAACTCATACTAATATTCTAATAAGCTTTGTTATGAGGCCTATTTATACTTGTAGGGACTTTCCATCGATTTATTCGCCATAAAGGATGTTCTAAACACCAATGATCTTAGAAAAACAAAAACAAAGAAATATTAAATCCGTTCTTACATTATAAATAAAACATGGTAAGGTTTTATGGCGGGATTCTCTTCACTCAAAAACTCATCGCCCAAGCTTTTTACGGTTTTGTAGTTAAGCCGGCAAAAACAGAACCCTTATAGAATCGTAGGGACCCTGCAGAAGGGTCGAAGCCTACTGAGGCCAAGGGTCGGCTTCTGAAAAGGAGGCTCAGCCCCGGTATGATAGGCAACGAAAGAACGGGACGGGTTTTTTAGTCAGTAAGAGTCTGATACCATCTCCCGCTCCGCCCAAGGGCGGGGGACGTCATTGGATGATTTTCACCCACTATAAAAAAAACCCTTATAGGATCATTTTGTTGTCCGTCTATCAAGAACGTATGTAAATATGTAGCTGAAATTGATATTTACTCTGGGTAAGTTTTTTTTTTTTAATTATTTTATATTCGATTTATCCCAGCGGCTTTTACGACTGTAATTAATTATTTAACCATGACCGGTCTATTTTCTTCTACCATTTACGATGCAGAGACTGCATACCAAAACAATATCGGTTATAAGGGTTAAAGGTATGACGTCATACCTTTTTATTTCTATACCTCAAAATGACGGTACCGTTATTTTTCACTACCGAAAAATTACAATACCTAAATTTTTCACTACACACTATAAACGTCGTAATCACGTCTTCTTCTTCTTCTACGTAAGAGCATGTTGAATGGAAATGAATCTCGGGTTGACTGCTCTTAATTCAGAAATCGATTCTACCTTAATTTTCACTCACCCGTCCGTTTTGTTAAGTAATGGTTTTGTTCTATCATTTAAGGCTTAAATGAAGCATATTTTGGCAATATTGTTTGATTTATGAAGCTCAGAATTACATAGAATAATTTGATCATGGTATTAAATCATTAAGACCATTAGTAACGTTTAGGGCCTTGGGGATTGCCGTGGGCGGGGGGGAGCGACTCTGAAGCTATTTAATACCTATGTTTATTGACTATTTCTGGGAATTACTCAGATATAACTGAGTAATTCTCATTTTGTATTTGCCTTGATCACACGTACCGAGTAAAAGGGCGAGACAATAAATTGTTGCTCGGCCGAGACAGTGATGTAAGCGAGTTGTAGAGATAAGCGCTCGGCCGAGCACTCGGCGCTATGTTTATACGTATCGAGTATTCGGCCGCGCACTGCTCGGTACGTGTGATCAAAACATTATTGGCACGACTATGCCGCTTCTTCGATAGAGTTTCATAGTTTAGTATGATCGCTTCACGCAGGCGTACACCAAGCGTATAATGACGAATACGCGTCTATGAAGCTAAGCGCACAGTAGTCCAGTGAAAAGTTTCCGACTTCAATATGAAGATAGCAGCACTCATCTATAAGCTAGCTAATGCTAGCTAAAGCAACAGCTAGTGAATGCTAGTGAATGTAGTTGTGCATCTTTTGATAGTTAGGTACCAAAGTTTCAGCCATTTTGGATGCGCAGCTGTTATTTAACCGCCATTTGAGTGAGTCGATATAAGATGCAGAAAAAGATCCTTATTCAAAAAGACAACGCGTCGTCTCACACCTCAGCGGTTGCCATGGCGAAAATTTACGAATTGAACGGTTTGAACTGGTTGATCATCTGCCTTACTCACCAGATCTAGCCCCAAGTGACTTCTATTTGTTCACTTATCTAATTTATGCGCTCGGAATATAAAGATTTTCGTCTGATGGGGAGGTTTTCACCTTTGTGAACATTATTTTGCAGGGAAAAAAGCAGACTACCATTTAAGATGAGGGCATCGCTGGGAGAAATGTGTAGAGTTACAAGGAAGGAATGTAAAAACAGAAAAATCAATTTTCAGAAAAAATGTCTTGCATCTTTGTTAAGTCGGAAACATTTCTGACCACCTATTCAAATTCAAATTCAAATTCAAATTACTTTTATTTGTTAACACAGGTACAAAATATGTAATTATAGTGTTTGTAAAGACACTCTAAGGATTTCCTCAGAGTCTGTATTTACAAATGCGAATATAAACAGTAAAATAAAAGCTATTACAGCTGCTAATAAAAAATAGCAATGGTTTCTATCATCAAAGGGGCCTAATCGCTGGTAAAATCTATTCAATAATATTTATCGATACCCAACCTCCTTTTCAAAGTGAATTACCGGTTACTCATCAGGCTGCCCATTGTAAGAAAATGACAGATTTGAAGAGGATATTTTAACCAAGTTACTGGCACTCGATGAGGACCTTAATAATAAGTGACCTACATATTTTATTGAATTTTTAATTCGAGGTAAATTAAATTCATCACCCATAACTCAAGTTCCTAACTTGAGTAGGTACATCGTTCTGTCACCATAATTAACATTATGATCTTCCTGCCCTTATCCAATAATATTTGGGGTCGGTACAACACGTTTTTAGGGTTCCATACTTAAATGTCTGGTCTTCTCCATGTTCAACTACGGGGCTGAGACCTGGACGTTGAAAAAGGCCGACCGCGACCGTATTGATGCCTTCGAGATGTGGTGGTGGAGGAAAATGCTCCAAATTCCCTGGACTGCTTTCTGAACAAACCTCTCCATCTTGCGTGAACTTAACAAGACGAGACTATCAACTGCCTGCATGCGCATAGTACTGGAGTTTTCTGGCCACATTGCCAGGAAAAATAGCCACAACCTAGAACAGCTCTTCATAACTGGCATGGTTGATAGCAAACGACTAAGGGGCCGTAGCCCAAAAAGATGGACAGATTAGATCCGCTCCACACTGGACACCCAATTACACGTTGCACTTCTTGACGCCAAGAACCGTCACAGATGGCGAGACACCATCAACAAGAAGCTAACCCAGCGGGAACTTCACGACCCTCAGTAATGAGTAATACGAATCGAGAAGGAGGACTCAAAGGGTAAAACGGGATGTTAAAGTTAAAATAATATATAATTTTCTTTCTTATTATACTATAATTGTCATAGATGATGTATTTCTGCTGCCACGATAAGAACAAATGCAAAAAACTAAATGAAATAATTATTTAATTGGGGCTCCTATACCAACAACAAACGTGATTTTTTGCCGTTTTATGCTACAGACGGTACGGAATCCTTCATGTGCAAGTCCGACTCGCACTTGACCGGATTTTTTTCATTGTGTCCTATGCTCCGTCATGTTATTACTAACTATAGTATGTTTTTTTCAGGTGGTTTGCGTTTCGGTTGTTTCTTTATGCAAATTAGTTTTGTGTTAAAATTGCCTTAATAACGTGACAGGGATTACTCATTTGTCTACGTGTTTATATTTGTTATACACGCTACAAGGGCTGAATGGATTTGAATATTTGGCTCATAAAAGCAAAATTATAGTTATTAATTTCATACTTTCAAGTTCACTGGCAAAAGCTAACAACAGAACACAAACTCAGTTTTTCCAGGAAAACACAAACTTTTTAATGAGTATAAGTAAAAATAAAACGTAAAAGGAAACTTTTTACCCAGAAGTATGTTCCCGGGTGGCATCACTGTGTGGATTGCCCGGAGGACACGGTGGAGCACACGGTCGAAGTGTGCCCCGCTTGGGCAGAGCATCGCCTTGTTCTCGTGAGGGCGATCGGCAGCGGTGATCTCTCGCGCCAGGCCCTGGTACGGGCCATGGTCCGAAGCGAGGAGGGATGGTAGGCGGTCGCCTCTTTCTGCGAAGCAGTAATGCTAGCAAAGGAGGAGGCCGCACGCAGAGGCAACGGCCCTCACGCCCCAGCCGCCGCGGGGATTTCGATTCCGATCCTGATTTCCAGCCAACGCAGTCCGGTAACCATCCGGACCAAGCCCAGATCGTCGACGATGCGCACTGTTCCCGCGCGCCTCAAGGAGTTGCCAGTAAACCGTAGAGACCCAGCCTGCTAGCTGCAGGCAGGCAGGGTCGAAGCCTACTGGGGCCAAAGGTCTGCTTCTGAAAGGAAGGCTCGGCCCCCCGCTCCACCCAAGGGCGGGAGATGTCATTGGATGATTTTACCCACCACCAAAAAAAAACCCCGAAGTATGTTCTCTTGCGATAGTTTCCTGCTTCCACGCTTGCGAAGATGTTTACAGAAGCATCTAATATAATCTCAGTATTTCCAATTTTTTTTTTGTTGTTTGTGACTTCAAAAATAACCGGCTAAGTACAAATCAGACTCGTGCAGGAAGGGCTCCGTATCAATGAATGATAACCGGGCAAAAGCGAGTCGGACTCGCGCCCTGAGGGTTCCGTTACGTACAAACTTGGTAAATTGCGGTTTACGATTTATGACGCGAATCTGACAATAATTTACGATTTGAAACATGTTTATCTACCAGATTACGTTACAGAAATATTTGAAATACTTATACAAAAAAAAAATAAAGCTTGTTATTTAAAAGCTCTCGCAAAAACACAAAAATCTTGAATAGTTATTTTTTTTTTATATAAAAATTGGGGCCGCGAAGTCGACATGTAGTTCCGAGTGAAGTTCATATAAAAACAGTGACTACAACCGGCCCTTAAATATTTATTTTAATTGTGTTTTTTTTGGATCTTGGCGCATCTAAATTTAGGCTCTGCGAACTTTAGCGCTTGTGAAAACGTAAAAAAACTAAATGGTTTGAAAGAATAAATGACAATAGCACTTGTTATTGCTGTTAACAACAGTTATTGGCATTTGTTTTTATAAATCATTTATTTCGCGCGCTGATTTTGAGCGCTAAAGTTCGCAGAGCCTAACTTCAGGCGCGCCAAGATCCGTCAGCCGTATTGTACAGTCTGGTAACATATGGACGGATACTGGAGTCTTAGTAATAGGGACCCGTTTTGTCCTTTGAGTACAGGACCCTAAAAATACACAAAGTTTTTATTGATTTCAATTTCCTTTATTAAATCACTTTATGAAACTTTTTCTTGGTAACAGAATCTTGACAGAAGTATATTACGAGTATGTCCTTGATTGGTACCTTTTCAAGTACCAACCTGGTACGAGTATTTATTTCTTTTCTAGTTCATTTAAAAATACATGAAGTATCTTTGTATTTTTTCTATTTTAATTAGTAAAATGTCAAAGTTGAGTTCTCTTTTGTTACGACACGCCTAATTTACCGGTCTTTTCTTCTATTTGTTTATTTGATTATTGTCGTCGTATTTGATTATTTACTAAATATATAAAAAAAAAAAACAAAGATTCAAGGATTGAAAGTTTAATGGACATACTGACACAGGGGTAAGGCAATTCCGTTTGCGCAATTTCTTTGTTTAGTAACTATTCGAATTTCAACATTTACCTAACCGTTTACGTTTTTTATTTCAATTTTTTTTTTATGTACCCTCATTTTTAATAATATTTTATTTTCCGATAAAATGTATTTAAGCAACGAAATACATTTTTTTTGCACTAAACGTTTTACGCCATTTGTAGTGGAAATACTGACACAGGGGGTAAACACATAGGCTCGTTGCATCACCAGCAGTTAGGTTCTAGACGTCCGGGATCCGTTCAGGGCCCGAAAGCAACTGTCAACTGTTGTTTGTCATCTGCCGCCTGTAACTCGTGACTCCGAGACAAGTATACAAACACTACAGAAAGTATTTGTCAGCGCACATTAAGATGCCAATGTCAAGATTGACAGCTTGCCACTGTCACTCTAGCGGAGCGTCGAGTCGATGGTAGCGGGGCGGCCATCTTGGTAAGAGAGATCCTACGGAGGGGTCGCAAGCGCACCACGTTTTCGACGAATCGCTAGACATCGTCTTAATCAAAATACATTTGAAATGATTGAGTATTAATTAAAGTGATTAATATTACGCAATTTTAGTGTTATTTAAAGTAAATTCGTTGAAGTTTTCAAGACAACGCCTTTAATTCAAATTAACTTAATTGGACTACCCACATACCCACGCTCCACGATGAATAATTCTGATGAAGGCCGTCCTGAGCTTTCATATTTATTTCAAATAAACTCTTTTGAAATGTCAAAAGTCAGTCAGTCACAAATGATGCTAATTTCACATTACAAAACGTAGACCTCTATGGAGAAGATTGTGCAAAGAAAACATCTTTTCAATCTTGTTATATATTACAAATAAGGTTACAGTTTCTTATCGCTACTGTTATATGAGAACAATATAAATAACTTAGAAAATACTTACTGGGCAAGTGCGAGTCGAACTCGTACACTGAGGGACAACCTAACTTAATGTAAGTAGTTCAATTCCCAAATCGAGTCTCGAAGATTTTTCCGAATCGATTTTTTTTTATGACGTTACTATAATTGACAGTTTTCAGATTTATTCCTATATTTGTGCTACAAGACCTTGCTTCCTGCCAAATTTCAGGGTTCTAGCTCAACGGGTTTACCCTATGAATATTGATTCCCTTGAGAGTATCAAACTATATATTTTTACGACATATAAACCGCCGTATCTTTTTTACATTAACTTAGAAGTTTGATTTTTTTTCACAGCTTCAAGGGACCGCAGACTTGAGTATATGATTTTAATGTCTACACGATCGCGCGTTCCCGAGATGAAGGATATTGACAGGCACCTAGACGAACAACAATGTGATATATAAGGGTTTTGTTTTTTCCTTTTGAGGTACGAAACCCTAAAAACAAAACTAAGAAAAAGGTTACATAGATTGATTAATGGTAGGTATTATGAGTAATAATAATAGTTAAAAGTTTGTTTGAATAACCTTTGGCGGTCATTGGCAAAATAATTGCCAAACCACTTTTTTAGTGTTGATCTAAAATGTATGAAGTATAAAAGTTACAAACGGCCATTGGCAAAGATATTGCCCTAGCCCAAAAAAAGGGGGGTTAAGCAAGGGAGGGAAATCTATTAATATTGTTTTACAAATGTTATTTCGTAATGTTTAGAATAAATAAAACCAAAATCGGAGGTGTAAATAGTATTGCTCGCGAAAGGGACTTAAGCTAAGATGAAAATCTGTCGTTCGTTTTGTAGGTCACTTAATGGTAGATATTAAGTGACCTACAATACGACCGAAAGATTTTCATCTTACCTAGTTTCAAACGAAAGTTTTGAGATAAGGAAACGAAACCAACGTTTAATTTCAACCGTCAAACAAATCCGATCATAACAGCCTTAAGTAGATTAGTTAAAATATGATATTTTCGAAGGTAATATCTGTAATGCGAAAAGGGCAAATAAGGCTGGATTCCCAGCATCGATCTAGGTCATCGTCGTTTATTATTTGCTAGGCATTTTCTTCTAATACAGGGTGTATTTTAAATAAAATAAAATATTAAAACATCCTAATCTCGAAAATCCCGCGGGATCCGCGGAATTGCTGACTTCGATTCCGCGGGTTTGCGGGATCACGATATTGATGTGAAATTGGATTCCTTACTCTCAACTACCGAATATTATAGTACATTAATATAAGTTTTAATAATCTTAAATGATATTTATGGGAAAAAGTATCAGATAACCAGAATTCACAACATCCAAAAATTCATATGATATTCACCGAGCCACTCTGGGCCAGCGAAGTGGAATGCAACGCACTCACAGAGTGGAGTCTATCCCAGTACCTACTAAAATTATCCAAATGGAAGGCATCGAACTGAAAATGGAATGTATCGAGCTTAGCTATGTCCAAACATTAAGAATAATTAATAGGTTCCTATAAACTGCATTAACGAAGCGTACAAAGAAGATCAACAAACATTGAACCTCCTTCTTTTTGAAGTCGGTTAAAAATGATTCATTCCATTCGCAATCTATCCTACAAAGAACGCCTTAAAGAACTTGACCTTATCACACTGGAACAACAAAGATAAACGGTGGACAAACAAAACAAATATTTACGCGGAAATTCCCTCAAGCTAAGGGGAAATGCAACCAGAAAGAAGCCTTTGGAATCGATTTCTACCTAACAGAGTCGTACGGTGGGCAATGGGTAGCTCGCTGTCCGTCCGTCCGGTAACAGACCGGTCCGAGCTAAGGTCGTCTACGGCGCGCACCGTTCCCGCGCGCCTCAAGGAGTTGTCAGCAAACTGTAGGGGTCCAGCAGGGCCGAAGCCTACTGGGGCCAAAGGTTATGTGAGACTGTCACCACAGACCCCAGGATAAAGGCAAGGAACGGAAAGGTAGGTTTTTAGTCAGTAAAAGTCTGACACTATTTCCCGCCCCACCCAAGGGCGGGATTTGTCATTGGATGATTTTACCTAACCAAAAAAAAAAAAAAAAACCTAGTCGTTACAGCTTGGAACAGGTTCACGAAAAGTGTTGTGAAAGCTTGGGAGCTCTCACACTTTCCAGACATCTGTTCAATATGAGCATTGAACTACTTTAAAAATCAGTTGGACAGATGGATAGGCTAATAGTTACTAGTTTGTCTAATTAACGTTCCTCCTCATTGCGTCGTATTCCTCAATGCTGAGGTTCGTGACCTCCCTGCATCACTTTCATTTGCACGACGTTTTTCCATCCTAATTTACGTTAAATAGGTAATTATCTTCTTCAACCGCTATTATTTTAATTTAAACTCTTACACCTGCTTGAATCTTACTATTAAATTACCTAAATCAAAACAGCGGAAGATAGGTGACTCGCTTCTAGCGCGTGGACCGCTGAAATTGTGCCTATATGGCTCGATTTCACATCGGTCGCGACCACAGAAATCTTAATAATAGAATTAAGATTTCTTGGGTCACGACGATCACACACATCTGGCAACTAACACTATTTCTCTCGCATGACAGCGCCGGCTCTTATCTCTGTCCTTGTCTATCAGTGACTATAGTTTTGCGACTGTGATGTCACTGATCATAGAGGTGTTAGTTTCTAGTCCGGGTTTTCTGATTGCGATGTTAGCGCGTAACGTATATTCCCTTATACATATAATTATCAAAGGTTTGAATAGACAAAACAAATCTTTACAAACTCACGTCAAACCCCTGCACAGATCTGTAGGTAGTGGGGCGTAGGAGTTTCATGAGAGTGGTGCCATCTGTTGGCGGCAAACCGGAGCGCATCGCCGCGGTAGCCGCACGCGCCCACAGCGTCACCGCATCGTACAAGTGGGCTGCTTCTATGGGGACCTGTGGGGAAGACAGAATTCAGCATTATTATCATTTCAGTCAAAAAACTTCCACTACTAGGTATGGCCTTCTGTTCATCGATTACACCTGTAGCCTCTAAAATTTTACACAAAGATACCACAGTGCTCTTCGCGTGCACTATAAAATGCTTTTAGCGTGTTGATGGGGTTGCCTCGTTTCTGCAGCCTATCAGAGGGCTTAGCCAAGTTGATAATATACAATCGTTAAAGCTAGTTGAAAACTTCAAATGTATAAGGCCTGAAGTCATCTCAATGCTCAGCCACGTGGTCAGAACAAAAGGAATCGGAGGCGTTGCCGACTCGAGGTGATTGACGAAATAGAATTGAAACGAAACTATCATAACTTGGCTAGGCATGCAGAGATGTTTGTGGAAATGCGTGTTGATTGGTTTTGTAGTGCGTAGGGTGCGGGCCAGCTCCAGCGGCATCCTGGGTATGATTGTTGACCGACTAGTCTTGTATATTGTGAATGGTTGCTGGAGTGCTGTAGCAATGATTATTTTGTTGTGTGTGTTGATGTAATTGGTGGTCGTAGTTGTGTCACTAACAGTTGTAAGTTTGTTTATTATTAGATACTAATACTAATACAAGTCTCGTTGTTACTCGCAATATTTTTTATTATTATTATTATATTATAGATCAAGGACGGAATGAGAATTCGATTCCGAAATTTCGAAACCACCGATTGATTTTGCAACTCTTATTCCGATTTCGATTAAATCGGAAGTTATATCGGAGATAAGTATAAACAAGAATCATCATCATCATCAGCCTTTTTAATGTTCCCACTGTTGGGACTCAGGCCTCCTCTCTAAGAGAGGGAATGGGCCGTAATCCACCACGCGGGCCCAGTGCGAGATGGTGAATGTCACACGTTTTCGAATTTTTGGTTCTAAGATATGCCGATTTCCTTACGATGGTTTTCCTTCACCGTTTTGAGAGCAGTGGTGGTGAAATTAAATTACATAAAGTAATGCACCTGGCTGGGTTTGAACCCGCTACCTACAACTCGTAAGTCGGGTCCGTTACCACTCGGCCACCACTGCTCTCCAAACAAGAATAGAATAGAATAAACTATATTGTACACAATAAATTACAAGTAAAAAAAACTTTTTAAAAACAAGCTTTCAATTAAATGGCCTAAAAAGAAGAAAATAAACTTTTCCTTTATAACTTTTAATATCAATTTATAACGGCATTACACAATTTATATGATACCAAAGATTGTCGCGAGATTTTGAAAATATTTGTATTGTATTGATTTTATCAATAGATTAAGTTTTTTAACTTATTTAATTTATGAAGTTGTTTAGCTGTGTATTGACACAGTTAATTCTCGCGACAAGCTTTGGTTTCATATAAATTGTGTAATGCCGTTATAAATTGATATTAAAAGTTATAAAGGAAAAGTTTATTTTCTTCTTTTTAGGCCATTTAATTGAAAGCTTGTTTTTAAAAAGTTTTTTTTACTTGTAATTTATTTTTTACTTTTTAGTTATGCCTTATTTAAATCACATTTGTATTCTCAGCAAGTCCTTTCATTTGTTACCCATATTATAGGAAAGCATAAGAAACTTAGTCTGCTATCTTTGGAAGTCTGCCAGGATTTTTTTTATGGTAGGTAAAATCATCCAATGACATCCCCCGCCCTTAAACTTGGTTCGGTCTGTTACCGGACGGACGGACAGCGAGCTACCCATTGCCCGCCGTCCGCAAGTCCGCGCCTACGATGGCAGGAAATCGGGATCGGAATTACGGCGGCGGCTGCGGCGTGAGCGCCGTTGCCTGATGCGGTCGGTCTCCATGCATTACTGCTTCGCAGAAGGAGGCGTCCACCTGAGAAGTCTACCAGATTGGATTTATGAAACAAAAATGATGGTGGTGGATCGTAAGACTAACAATCAACCTAACTTACATGAAATAGACAATTGCGAAGTTGTCTAGAGTTTTTCTACCTGGGATATGGTACCACAAATACTGGGAAATGCGGAGAAGATTCAAGCACCGTAAAAAAATTAATGCTCTTGAAATGTGACGCTGGAGGTGTCTACTGAGGATAAAACAGACTGCTCACCGTACTAACGTTTCCATTCTTAAAGAGCTTTGCATTAAAACGAAAACTTTCGTCGATTGTGCAACAGCGAATTTTTATGATGTGTGGATATATCATAGGCAATAAAAGCTCTTTGGTACGTTTAGTGGTACAGGGAAGAGTAGAGGGCCTACGTTCTCGTGGCCAATCACCTACCAGATGGACAGACCTCACTAAATCATCTTTGAAGTGTTCCCTCTTTGAATGTACACGAAGTTCCATGAATAGAGAGAGACGAAGAAGTCTCGCAAAAGCCGCAACCAATCTACCAGACGTTCCATGAACACTACCACTCCACCAAGAGTATGACTGAGAAAAAGGAAAATATTGGATTTAGAGTAATGTCACTTTATTTTTAAAGTTACTCTTTGCAAGCCCTTTCAATTGGTACCTATTTTATAGGATTATATTAAAACTAACTAGTACGATCGATGGGGTTGTGTCGTTTAACTGCGGAGTTCCTATGATCACCTTCCGGCTCCATCATCAGACCCTGGCTATCATACAGGATCAAAGTACTCGTCAATACGAATCTAACGAGCCCAAATTCGATAGGGTTGTATCGTTTAACTGCGGAGTTCCTATGACCACCTTCCGACCCCATCATCAGACCCTGGCTACCATACATGATCAAAGTACTCGTCAATACAAACTAAACGAGCCCAAATACGATGGGGTTGTATCGTTTAACTGCGGAGTTCCTATGACCACCTTTCGATTCCATCATCAGACCCTGGCTACCATACATGGTCAAAGTACTCGTCAATACTAATCAATCGAGCTCAAACTCGATGGGGTCGTATCATTTAACTGCGGAGTTCCTATGACCACCTTCCGGCTCCATCATCAGACCCCGGCTACCATATTGGATGAAAGTACTCGTCAATACAAACTAAATGAGCCCAAATTTGATGGGGTTGTGTCGTTTAAGTGCGGAGTTCCTGTGACCACCTTCCAGCTCCATCTTCAGACCTTGGTTACCATATAGGATGAAAGTACTCGTCAATACGAATCAAACGAGCCCAAATTCGATGGGTTGTATCGTTTAACTGCTGAGTTCCTATGATCAACTTCCGGCTCCATCATCAGACCCTGGCTATCGTACAGGATCAAAGTACTTGTCAATACGAATCAAACGAGCCCAAATTCGATGGGGTTGTGTCGTTTAAGTGCGGAGTTCCTATGACCACCTTCCGACTCCATCATCAGACCGTGGCTACCATACATGATCAAAGTATTCGTCAATACTAATCAAACGAGCTCAAACTCGATGGGGTCGTATCGTTTAACTGCGGAGTTCCTATGACCTTCCGGCTCCATCATCAGACCCCCGCTACCATATAAGATGAAAGTACTCGTCAATACAAACTAAACGAGCCCAAATTCGATGGGGTTGTGTCGATTAAGTACGAAGTTCCTGTGACCACCTTCCAGTTCCATCATCAGACCTTGGTTATCATATAGGATGAAAGTACTCGTCAATACGAATCAAACGAGCCCAAATTCGATGAGGTTGTATCGTTTAACTGTGGAGTTCCTATGATCACCTTCCGGCTCCGTCATCAGACCCTGGCTATCATACAGGATCAAAGTACTCGTCAGTACTAATCAAGCGAACCCAAACTCGATGGGGTTGTATTGTTTTATTGCTGAGTTCCTAGGGCTACCTTCCAGCTCCATCATCAGATCAGCTTCATGTCATCATAATGTTGCATTGTCACCCGATTTACACATGCATGTAAAATTTCAGCTCAATCGGTTGAAGATATCTGCTTCAAAATTGAGCTGCAAGATTTGAGCCGAACATACATAGTTACATACAGTGCAAGCTAATAGAAAGCTTGTAAAAATAGTAACAATTTTACAGGAACTTTAATCTATGGGTACAATGGCGGTCTTATCGCAGACAGCGATATCTACCAGGCAACCTCTCCCTCTCCCGTGCCTTCCGTTGATTACTTTTTCACTTGTTTCGTTCTAAGCGTAATTTTATCCTGGACCTCTGGTCCTGAGCTTTAGAGAGCTTAGGTAATATTGATAACGGTAGGGAATAACACAGTTTTCTCAGCCCTCTTTCATTCAGAGATGACACAAGGATTATTATTGATGGATTACGGGAAATAAGGCATCAGTACCAAACGGATAAGATAGAAATTAACGAGTGGTATGGATAAACCATGGAATAAACATCTGGGCTATAGACATGCCACAATTGTAGTGATAAGTCCCCTCTTTGAAGAGTGGTTAGAGAGTTGCCACGGTGTCCTCAGTTACCGCCTGAAGTGGATCCTTACCGGACATGGTTATTCCGGGAGAGTCCTGTTTCGGATTTTATGGGTATAAACACCCGGGTTTTAGGCATACCAGCTTTTTTGGATATTTATAATACGACACTAAAGAAAATATAACTGACACCGCTACCAATCCACGCTGAAAACCAGCGCTATGAGCTCATCGCATTATGCATGAGATTTATGCTGAGCGCCACAGTGCCACAGCTTTATGCTGAGCGTTCGATCATTTTGCGCGGATGTGACGCATATTTTCCTTAATAATGATGTTTGTTAGCTAGTTTTAAGTTTGCGTGATTTCGCGTATATAAACTGTTTTTCTTTCTCTTCTTATAATATAAGCAGATACAAATTTAGAAAAAAAGCTGATAGTATTTGAAAAACAATCTCTGTGTGCTATGGTTGATGAATAGTAGAAAATGTTTAAGGAACTTCTTTTGAGTTTTTTTTTTTTTGAGGTGGTAAATCATTTAAGTACTTCTGCCGCTCTAGATCGGAGTGGGAGGGCATGTGAGTCTTCTACTGACTAAAACCGCATTTATAGCCCTTTACGTTTCAGGAACACGTGTCATCCATTCGGAAGTCGACCCATGGCGCCAGTAGACGTCTGCTTTTCTGTGCCTCAACGGTTTTACTGACATATCTTTGAGCCGCGCGTGGAACACTACGAGCTTTCAACGACTCGAGCTTCGTTCAGACGTACCGGGCGGCCGGATGGCGAGCTACCCATTGCTCGTCGTCTGCAAACCCGCTCCTACGGTCAGACATTTGAGATCATCGGAGAACTTGAAGCTTTTGATGCACTCACATTCTTCTAAATTCTGCGACAAGTCATTCATGGTCCAGGCTGTGCGATTATGGAACGCGTTGCCGATGCCAGTTAGGCAAGCCCAATCGCTAGGTTCTTTTAAAAACCTTGTCAAAGAACATTACCTTTCTCTCTAATATGTTTTTGCTTCAATCTAATTTAGTTTCTTTCATCACTACCAATAAACCGATATAATATCACTATAATGAAATATTATATCGGTTTTTAAAGTTGCCGGTTTCCTCAACCGTCAATCGTAACGCGTCGGGCGATTTCACACCCTTCCTCCCTCTCTCTGTGCTCGGCAATGCCAGTGTCGCTATAAAGGTTGCTCACAGATTGCCATAAATTGCGGCAACCATAAACTTTATAGCAACTATCAACTATTTCAGGAAACTTTTTAAAAGTTGATAGTTGCCTCAACTAAGTTTCTCCATGTGCAAAGCCCCTTATTTTTTTTTTTTTTGTTGAATTAAGTCATTATTTACTGACAAGGTTGACTATCAGTGACACAGATAATGAAAGTACAATTAATTATGAACTACGAAGGTTATATATAAATCTTTAGAGAGCTTTGCAAATAAGTATCACATTTCGCAATAGTTCTCAATTAATTTAAACAAATAATTATTCAATTAACAGGTCTTGACTGTCGTCATAGTTAAATCAAGAATCCTTTGAACATAAAGAGAGGAACAATGAATGTGACTTTGAAAGAGAATTAGAAACATTCATTGAATGTCTTTCAAAAAATATTCTATTCTATTCTATTCATTATAAGTATGTATTATTCGCATTTTCTGTAATTTGAAGTAATTATAGAAAATCACACAAAGCACACAAATAATTTACAAAGATGTTTTTTTGAGACAAGTTCATCTAAAAATTTACCTTCTAGTGTAACTCCTATAAATAACCGGTCAAGTGAGAGTGTGGGACTCGCGCACGAAGACTTCCGTACCGTCCGTAGCATTCGTGCGGAAGTGACGCCCAGGTGTCACCACTATGTGGACCGCCCGGAGGACACGGTGGAGCATACGGTAAAGGTGTGCCCCGCCTCGTCTGAGCATCGCCGTGTCCTTGTGGGGATGATCGGCGGCCGCCATCTCTCGCGCCAGGCCTTGGTACAGGCCATGTTCAGGAGCGAGGAGGAGTGGCAGGCGGTCGCCTCCTTCTGCGAAGCAGTAATGCTAGCAAAAGAGGAGGCCGATAGCATCAGGCAACGGCACTCATCCCGCAGCCGCCGCCGGGTTTCCGATCCCAATATCCGGACACCGTAGGTGCAGGCTTGCGGACAGCGAGCAATGGGTGACTCGCTGTGCGACCGCCCGGTAACTGACCGGACCGAGCCCAAGTACAGAACCCCCTGAGCGCGAGTTTGACTCGCACTTGGCCGGTTTTTAACTTAAAATAAATTCATGATTATTTTAGGATATAAAATAACCTATTTAAAAATAGCTGAATTCGGTTTGCGTTTACGTTACATGTTGTTTTATACGGACTTGTGTGAGAAATGGTACAAACGATACCTGTGTCCCAGCTTGTTACCGACTGACCTCTGTAATACGCCTGTTATACCCGACTGTCCTATTTGTCGGGTTGTTATTTATATTGCTTTTATTCTATTTCAGGTCATACATTGGGGAAATTACCGTCGAGTAAATCCTATTTTACGTTTGAAAAATTATCGAAAGAGAATTTATTTTTGGCAGTTCGTTTTCAGTTTGGTAAGGTCCAAAGACATTAAATTATATACTAACAATAGACAGGACATAGCGAACAAAATCGTGATCCGAGACTTGTTACATTAAGTCGCTCAGTCTAGTGTGGACGACTGAACCTAACTTCAGTTTATTTTCGTAAATATTTTTCATATTTACTCTGTAATTAATTAGTATTCAATCATTTTCGCATATAGTAGAACTATCTATAGAAAAAATAGCGTAAAAACATATCAATTACAAATATAATTCGCATGTTTACTATAAAGCTAGCTGACATAGGATGACAGTTTTTCTAAGACATTTCATCTGATGTCCGCTCTATAGTATCACTTTAAATCTCTTTGGTATGGTCTAATTTTCTCGTTAACAGTTTTTGTTTCAGAATAGAACAAAATGTTCACCTATTAAGAAGAATATTCTTTCCATGTCTGTTTTCCGCATGTCCATACCAGAATACCAGCGCTGCGTTCTTTTACTTTTATTTTTGTGAGATTCGCAGCATAATGCTGAGGTAGGAGCCTTTTTGGCCTGCACAAGTCTTTTTTATATCTCTTAAATATTCTTTTATTCTTTATTGTACATAAATTATACTAAAAAAAAATTATTATGTACATAGGCGTGCTTAACCCATAATTGGGTTTTCTTACAGCAAACCTTTATCTCCTATAATATTGATTTCGGTTTTCTTGATTGTAATTTTTTTATTTTTATGTTAAGATTAAGGGCTCATTTCATCATTCAATATAAAAACTTAGTTCAACTAAACTGAGCTCAGCGTAATCTAGTTTAAAGACCCGTGTCATAAACATGGGTGACAACAAAAGAATTAAAACTGAGTTTAGCGTAAACTAGGTTCAATTCACAGCTGTGAAACGCATAATGAAGCTATAATCTCGATTAGGCGCTCAAACTGCGTTTTGTATTATATAATCGCCATTAGTTTGTTGTTGAATTTGGCCCTTAGTCGTGTTTGTCTTGTGTGAGTGACAAATAAAAGTTTTTTCTCTCTTTCTTCTTCCTATAACGACTTTCGAAAACCTACATTTATCAACAGGACCAAAGACTTTACTAATAACGTTGATGAACTGTAAATCAATGCAAATTGCAATCTGATACTCGACATTGGAACCCATGTTTATCCGCACTTGTACGTCGCCTCGCGTCCTGACCTACCTCACTGTTTAACCGGTGTTGCGACCTAGTTTTGCATTGTTTATTGTGTTTGTACCCGTACGTACATACACGATGTTTGACGTAAGATTTGGCGTAACTAGTTTTATATTGGACGGTTTAAAATTGGAATAGCGCTTGTTTTTGGTTTTATTTTCCTTTTTAGCGTTTGTTTTGATTGCAAAATTGGATTAATCTTTTAAAGGATCGTTGAAAGCTGCTTTTTCGTTTTCATACTGTGGCCTCCTCTCTAGGAGAGGGAATGGACCGTAATCCACTACGTGGGCCCATTGCAAGTTGGTGGATGTCACATATCTTCGAATTTATGATTCTAATACATGCTGGTTTCCTCACGATGTTTTCTTTCACCGTTTTGAGGGCAGTGGCGAATAAACTCTTTTTCTGTCTTTCTTTCAGTGGTAATGGAATAAATTACACAAAGTAAAATATCGACTTAGATTTCGACACGATTAAACAATATCCCAATTTCGTTTTATAAGTAATCTAGGCATGTTTTATTGTTTACTAGCTGTTACCCGCGACTTCCTCCGCGTTAATTTCGTAGAACATTTGCAAAATTAAATAATTCTGATCTTACAATTCATTCTACATTAAAATTATTTGTTTTACTTTCACATAAAACGGCTAAAGGTAAAAACGCAAATTACCTTCAGGAAACATGTGTTATATACTCGTACACATGTATTATGTAGATATAAACGTCAAAGCTTCCGAAAGAGTTGGTCTTAAAATGAACATGGACAAAACTAAAATCAAGATAAACAGCCATGTAGCGCCCACTCTGACTGTGGGAATCCGATGGATGCGAAGCGAGATGCACAGGACCGTTCATTGTGGCGACACTTGGAAAGAGTATGTAAGGGTTGTATTAGTGGGCGTTTCTCCCTAACCCAAAGGAAAAGCATAAGTTTTTGTATGTTTTTGGTTTCTGTTCTGGTAAAACAACGTTGTATGTTTTTTTTTAATGATTTTTGCGTCAGAAAAAAAGCTTATTAACATGCAGTATGTTTTTAGTAACACTAAATAAATCCTTTTAAATGTAGGCTATAAAAAAAAAGTGATCAGTGGAGTTGAGCCCTTCACCTTTTAGTGTTTGCAATTCTGTACCTTCTTCTTAACGTAGGTAAATTATCAAATATCTTCTCCCAGTCTGGGTGCAGCGAGAAAGAGCGTCAGACTTTTAGTGACCAAAACCCACCTGTTTCCCTGCAGTTACCCTTTGTGTTTCAGTGGCTCTTTGCGTTTCAGGGTTGCAGTAAGCATGCTACAATCGCTGTGGTTTTTACTTTCTTTGAGGAGTGGATACAGAGGCACCACGGCGTCCTGTCCTTGTGCATGACTCACTGGATGTGGGCGTTTCGGGAGACATCTATATTGAATTTAGAAGAATGAAACTCTCGATTCTTACCATTGTACGGATCGCTCGGAGATACAATGGAGCTTACGGTTGAAATCTGCGCCACTGTGTCATCGTGAAGGCGATCGTTAGAAAAAATGTCAACCAGTCATTTCCTTCAGTGAAACAATAATGCGATCGAAGGAGGTGTTTGAAACTATGACAGATAGGACATCTTCACGCCTCAGCAGTCGCTATAGATTAGTATGGAATTGCGAAAGCATGTTTGCATTGACTGTTGCACCTTGATCGCTTTTGGTGTTTAAATTACTCGTTCATTTATCCAGTATTGTTGGTGCATATTTGACTGATGTCTTCATATATCAGACGAATTATTTTCCATAGTGGGAACTACCCTAAGAAGAGTCTCCAAATTTTAAATGAATTTCCGCGAAATCTTGAGCGCGTGTATCTCTGTCTAATTGAACTCGCACATTGATGGCCATACGCAGTGCTGTAGTCGCCGCCGCCGATCGCTTCCACGAAGATACGGCGGTGCTCCACCCAACCGGGATACACCTCCATTGCACGCTCGACCGTGTCCTCCGGACGATTCGCAAAATGGTAATATCTGTACTTCCGGCCGACTACGAAATAGAAACTACTCGAAACAGCCACAACAGCCCTGAGTCTCTAACTTTCAAATTAAATTTGAAGGCGAAACCTTGAGTGCTACACGCACTCTCTCCGTCGTAAAAAACAGCAGGATTGTTAAAAATGCTCTGGGACCGCTCAATAAAAAATGCATACACTTATTTTATTTTAACCAACGAAAAAGAACGATTTGAAATCGAATGTTAGATTTTAAAGGACAGTGCCTGCCAAACTGTTTCGAAAGTGCTGATCTTAAAACCAGCCTCAATAAAAAAGCAGTAAGAATGCAAAAACAAAATTTAAAAAAAAACCCTCATCAATCTGAGATTCGAACTACCATCGTCCTACGTGCTATGGCTAGTCACTAAACCACTGTGCTAAATTCTTAGATAATTTCCTTTCAAAATAGGCGTTCTTGTTATAAACGTCATAGAGTGCCTGGCTCCTTGTCAATGATAGCGTGATGATTTTTATCTTAAATGGAATAATTAAAAAAAAATAGCAAGTATTTTTTTTCACCGACACGTTTTATTTTATGTTTTGATTACTTTTTACAAAACACTTGGAAAAATATTGAACGAAAAGGTCTATGTTATGTTTAAAACATGTAAACAACAATTTTATTGATTTATTCGACGTATCATTGTATATTATCGGAAAAAAATAAAATAAAATAATCACAAAAATATTAATTGTCGCTGGGGTTTGAACTCGCGGCAAATCGTATAATACGATATTACTTATAGAGCATGCGCGTTCCTAGGGGCATGTTTAATGTTGCCAGCCTAACAAATCTATTTTCCATCATATGATTAAAAACAATCTTTAGTAACTCAAATTGTAATTTAAAAAAATATTTATTTATACGTTTAGTTTACTTTAGGAAAGTAAACAAATAGACTGCGTTACAGATTATTTTATTAGGGTCAATATTATAGAAAAGTCGTGAATGTTGATATGGATGTGTGGAGTGACAAAAAAGGATAAAGTGAGGAATGAGTATATTAGAGGAAGTTTGAAATTGGCGCCAGTTTCAGAAAAGTTGAAGTGGAATCGTTTGTCTTGGTATGGTCATGTAAAGAGGAGGCATGATCCACATGTTACTAAAACGGTTATGAGTTTACATGTCGATTGCTGGAGAAGGAGAGGGAGGCCAAAGAAAAGATGGATGGATTGTGTGAAGAGTGATATGAAAGAGAAGGAAGTTAGTGATAGCAAGACGGGTGACAGGGCAGAATGGAAGAAGAAAACGTG
Organism: Leucania comma; assembly: GCA_958295575.1. Taxonomy (NCBI): domain Eukaryota; kingdom Metazoa; phylum Arthropoda; class Insecta; order Lepidoptera; family Noctuidae; genus Leucania; species Leucania comma. The sequence continues at coordinate 23,170,862 of OY282470.1, read as the reverse complement.
TTGCGCCGACCCCAAATAACATGGGAAAAGGGCAGGAAGATGATGATGATTATAAAAAAGTCATGAGAACTTTGTAAATCTTTTATTAAATTAATATCTAGTAACACTTTTAGCATCAACAACTTTTAGAATCAATCTCCAATACTATCAGAAGAGTCGGATGAGTCTATTGTTAATTTCGATATCCATTAACCTATCCGATTCAAAATATTTGTCTTCTATTTTGTCAACATATAGACGATATTCAGACATTTTTCTGGTGTTACAGTGTTAAATGCCGCTTTAGTGATTGAGGTTATTTCATTATGAGCTTTTGTATCGCCTTCTTCTTAGCTTTTGTATTTCTGATTTCTGATCCGTCATGATAGTCACTTGATAAAGATTCAAATACATAGAGTCTGTCTAACGAAAGCGCGACCTGAGAAAATGAGGTCAAATCAAAAAATATTGAATATGGTATTACTGTCATACTAGGAGAAAAAAAATTTGATACTTGAGTGTTTTTTTGTATTTGCGACAATCGTATAATTCTTTTTGACGAGCTATATTCCTAATATGAGGAACACAAAATGTTTAGAAATAAATATACTCAACCAATACGCTTTTAACAGCATCACACACTCAGAAATATTCAATTCCCTTACAAAACAAAAAATAGAATCCACACATACTTCTTCCAGCAAGTTAGAGAGATTAGATCCTATGTTTCAAACAGAATGAGTCAAACAGGGCGTCCCGTTGTCCCCAAAGATATTCTCCACTTCTTTCAGACATTCGCAGTCGAATGGGAAGAGAAGGGCATTGTCATCAGCGAAGCTAAGTTAAGTAATTTGCGTTTTTCTGATGATATTGTCCTGTTCTCTCCTACAGCCACAGGACTAGAGCAAATGCTGGTTGCTCTACATATAAAAATGTTGAAGACCAAAATCATAACCAGCAGCTCCAAAGGAACGTACACGTAGGCGGACAGAATATACAATACGTCTTAAAATATATTATTGTCTACTTGGGCCAAATAGTGTCTTTCTGGGCCAAGTAAGACAAAGAAATAACGTGTCGAACAGAAAATACCTGAAAAAGTTACTGGTCCATCAAGGAACTATTTAAGGGCACTTTGCCCATATCACTAAAGCGTAAGCTTATGGACATGTGTAATCTCCTCATTTGATCTATGGTGTATACGGACTTGGTCTTTGACTAACATCCAAAAGTCTAAACTCAAGGTTTGCCAACCAACCTGGATGTCTTGTGAGTAAGGGACTGAGACCATTAGAAAGAGTGGATGGCTTTTGCACAGCAGTCGAACAATACTGGATAGCTATAATAACCAATACAATACAAAAACGAGTAAAGATTTATTTATTGGTATATTACTATTATATCAAGAAAGTCACGGGAAAGGTGAATAACACAAAATGTTGAATTTTATCATCCTCAAAGTATGCTATTTCATCACATCAATTCGACCGCTTTTGAACGTATAAAGTGCGGTAGTGAAGATATTTCTTCTTAAAGCTTAGTTTTAAGTGTAAAGGTTTTTTCTCCAAATTCCTTAACGATTCAATGTTTTTTTTATTTATTTCGCGCAGTCCTTGAATATCTTCAAGATTATCTATAAACATAAGAAAAATTATTATCATATCGTAAAATATATCTAATAGTCAGTCAACAATGATCAAGATAATAATGTCATACTAACTTAAAAACCCGAGATCAAAAACAACTACTTTCTCTTCTTGTTTTTCTTTAAACTTACTGATCATAGTATTTCACAGCTTTCCTACATAACTTTTTATTGTTTTATCCATGATAAGTAATTATATTTTTAAAATAAATCTTTGTTACAAAATACTGACAATCTTTGACACGGTGCTTTTGACGGAAACATTATGTTGCCAATTTAATTTAAAAAAAAAACTCTAGGTCGCGCTTTCGTTAGACAGACTCTAGTAGCAGTCCATTATCAACAAACTATATTTTCCTGACAGGCACCCCTCGTGTACGATTAAATAGGGAAATTTTATTGTTATGGTCACCCGAAAATTATTTGTTAAATGGTCCAACTTTGGAAAATGGAACCGTAGGTCCGATATTTTCTCATTCCTTTTATTAAGCACGTTTGATTTTCAAGATCCTTGCCTGCACTTATAATCACTTTCGGTATTATAATGACGATTATTTAATTTGGAAACGATAAAAACACAGAACACAAGACATTCTCCTGACACCTGACGTAAATGTCAAAATGGAAACAAACGATTAGTTCCAATTTTGGCCGCGTGTCGACATTTTACCGATAAGATGCAATATTACTCACCCTCCATAGCAAATAGCGTGATAATATATAGCCTATGTTCATCCTTGGAGTTCAGGCTTGTTACGTACTAAATTTCATTAAAATCGGTTGGGTGGTTTAAGCGTGATCGCGTAACAGACAGACAGACAGACAGAGTTACTTTCGCATTTATAATATTAGTATGGATTTAATAAGAATTCCGCAGCCCTACTTCCACGAATCTTTTGTAAAATGAGAATATTGCTTTAGTTCCTGAAATTTTGATTGCTTTCATGTTTCTCATATATCTACAGTAGCTTTTGCCCGCGGCTTCGCTCCCGTTCTACCCTACTCTACCCTACCCTACCCTACTTAATCCTACCCTACGCTACCCTACTCTAACCTATACCAATAAATGATCAGGTTTTGTGTGTTTTTTTTTTACTTAATGGGATAAAAAAATTGTCAATTCTATGTCTTTCTCCGAGCAACCTTTCCACCAATTTTCGCCAAATCGATTCAGCCGTTCTTGAGTTATAAATAGGTTAAATAATACGACTTTCTTTTATATATATATGATGAGAAAGATTTTGTTTAACTTCTATAGGAACGGAAGCAATAACCGACGTCATTTCCTAGGAACAGAAAGTATATTATACAGGATGGAAAACATTAAATTTCCTTTCAAGAAATGTATATTGAATACTACTGACACATATTTATTTGAAGAAACGTCGAATTAAAGTGACAATGGGCAGGGCACATTGCTCGCAGAACAGATGGCCGTTGGGGCCGAAAGGTTCTGGACTGGTGGCCGCGTACCGCAAGACGAAGCATTGGAAGGCCTCCCACAACGTGGACCGACGACCAGGTAAAGGTTGCGGGAATCCTATGGATAGGAGACGCACAAGAACGTTAAATGTAGCGACATTTGGGGGAGCCTTATGTCTAACAGGGGACGGTTTTTGGCTGAAATTATGATAATCATGATGACATTTATTTGATTTGATTTTATTTGGGTGGCTTACAGTTACAACATAAAATATAACGACAGGGTACATCACAATGACCCAAAAGAAGAGGTTTTAGTACCAAAAAAGCTTTTTTTTTTAAATTAAGCTTATTTAAGGTTTTTTTATGGTAGGTAAAATCATCCAATAACCTCTCCCGCCCTTGGGCGGAGCAGGAGATAGTGTGTGTAGTTGTGTGTGGTCCCAGGGCTTCAGTTGGGAAATCATCTTATTACTTCTCCCGCTCTAGAGCGGAGCGGGAGGTTGCGCCAGATTTTTATCAGAAATCAGAATCGTTTATTTCAAATAGACCACACAGGCACTTATGAATCAAAACGTCGGTCAGTCAAAAAAAGTGAAGCTAAATTACTGACTAAAACTACACCTACATATTATGTTCCTTCATTTGCCCAATACGTTCTAGGAACACGGGTTTCCCTTTCAGAAACTGACAACTTAATTAAGCCTACTTCAAGTTCTTGATCCTCTACGCCAAATATTTCACGTCACGTGACGAAATGGAACATTTATGTCCCTCTTTGACGTTCCTGTCACGTACGATATAAAATGTGAAGGATATGACGCAGTGACGCATCATGTCTGACCTGCGACAACTCAATTTGAGTTGCACTTTGTTCCAGTTACGTCACGTCCCGGGGAAGGGTCATGTTGTCTTGTAACATTTAAAAAACTTAGTCACGGTTTGAGGTATGTAGCGACCTCTAGTTGCGCATAATGTCACTGAATGCAATGTCATAAACAGTTCTGACTGAGGCCCGTCAGATGGCGCCACGATTTAATCGATATATTTAGTTTTTCTTTTATTTCGATTATTGGGTTATAATATTTAAATAAATTAATTATAACCTTATTAATCACTATTTACTAAATTTAATATAACTAAATAGTAATAATCGAATAAGAAATATCGATTTAACCATAACCAATTAGAATGACAGATCCATTGACAAGATGGGTGTGGCACCGGGTCTTTTCTTTTTCGGTTTGGTTGCTGATGAGAAGCATATTTATTATAAGAGTTATTTAATTTAAATCACGGATTGATGTCGAGAACCAGACGTGGAAACAGCGTTAAATTTAAGATGATATTCCCCCGATTGTGGTAAGCATTTTTAGACGAAATTGATGAATATTATCTTAGCGTAAAGCGTGCATCAGAATTCTCAACATGTAAATTCTCTTTGACAGGGTTCAAGATTTTATTATATTATTTTAGTCTACCATATCCCATGGATATTTATTAAGAAGAAAAATAGTCTCCCAATATATTACCAATAAGATATGTATGAAATATGAAGCTACATCTTTGCACATGACTCGTTGACGAACAATCTCACATGGACAGCTAAGCGACAGTTTCCGAATACAACGTATGTGAGTATTTCTCAAAATACATGTACATCTTTGAAAAAAAAAGTGTGCTTTGAAACAGTTCAAAAGTTTTATATTTATAAATCATCACACAAAAAAAACACACACTCAATTTTGTAGGATGAATATTAATCTTTAAGATAACGAAGAATTATAGCTATAATCATACTTATTATCAAATATTTCGATATTTTAAAAATAGCTTTTTTTACCTTTCATACAAAAACCTGTTTGCCACTCTACCTTTTTCATGTGTTTTTGTTTCATAAAATGCGATACGTAACTAAATTATTGTAAATTTCTTTGTATCATCGTTCTACAGTAATCGCAGTTTCTGTATCAAATTGATTTTCTATGGGGTGTCATAGTGAATTGGCAATTTAAAGCAAAAAAACAAAATGAGTCGCTCTCATTTACTATTTAGTTATTACTCTTTAGTTACGATTTATTTCTACTTTCCCATGATTTCTGAACGATTCCGTAATTTTTTTACACGGACAACACTAGCTTCACTCTGATTGGCTATTGGTTTGACGTCTCCGCCATTACATCTATCGTGAAAATCAGTGAGAACGTGTGTGTTTTGTGGGGTTACTTTTTCGAGACAGGAAGTAAAATCAGCGATTTTTCATAGAACGGTAAGTCTTCATTTACCCATTTTTTGTAATACGTGTTGTACGAATATTTAATAAGCTTTTATATTTGCTGTAACAGCTTTTATCAATAAATATATTTTTTCTGACCTCAATTTGTCTAATATTTCGTAACGTTTTTTACGAATTTCGTTACGTAACGAAAAAGTACAACATAAAGCTGAGTGTATACTGTTATAACCTGACTAAGCATAGTAATATTCACTACTTAATTTATGAAAAAAAAATATATAGAGCGTCAATAACTAAAGGATTGGATATTATCTGCTATATAGAAGTGCCACCAGCAAAAAATAATGAAATAATTTAAATTACGTTTTTATGTGATTTAACAACTTTTTACCCCTGATATTACTTACATGAAGTTCTATTGAGAACTTCCTCCTTTTCGTCGGTTAAAAAACCTCGCGGCTTTGTTTCAATTCGCTTGAGAATAGAATTATACCGATTGTTACAAATACTTAACTCTTGCTAATGACACTTCTGTAGAGATGCCCACTATACTTGTTGGTTTGACTTATCAAATTGGTTATTACTTACAACTGCTTATATACAACTGCATTACTTCTTTTGTTTTTTAAGGAATGCCGCCAAAAACCAATGCCGAAAGGCAAAAAGCTTACAGAGAACGACTCAAAAAGGATAAACCAAATAAATATGAGGAAATCCGTGTCAAACATTTGGAAAAAGTTAAAGAAAATATCAAAAAGAAAAAAGAAATTCTTACAGAAGAAGAAAAACAAGAGCTACGAGCAAAGTGGAGACAAGCCAATGCTATAAGAGCTGAAAGAAAAAAAAAGGCCTACTCTACGACAAAACAAAACAACACATTGGAAGTAAGAAAAAATGCTAAAAATAATACAAATATCCTAAAGGAGAGACTACAAAAGCTTACTGAAGAAAATACTCAATTAAAACGACGAAATAAAAATTTAAGACAGGCCTGCAATCGGATGAAAAAGCGAGTGGAAATTCTGAAAAAACGACTACCCCAACAAATTAGGCCTGATAATGATGCTATTTCCATTGAAACTCGTCAGTGTGATGACACACCGTTAACAAAATCGAATAGTTTTTTAGAAGAAACTTTACCAAATGTGTCCGTGACGGAAAAAGAAAAGGTAAAAAAGAAGTTAATTTTGCTTAACACAATTACAGATTCTTTAAAAACAGAGTTTAATAAAGCAGATACCAAAGAGAAGAAAGTACTAAAAAAAGTTGCTACCAACGATATTGCAAATAAATACAAATTAAAAACAGCTATTTCTAATGTTCTTGGTCTGAAAGGAAGAATAAGAAAGACGAAATCAATAAACGAAATGAAAAAGAAATTCATGAAAGATATACAAGATTTCTTTGAAAGAGAAGATGTAAGTAGACCTAGTGCGGGAAAAAACGAGTGCATAACGAGAAACAAAGAAAAAGTGCAAAAGAGATATTTAATGGAACCAATATACAAGCTCTATAGAAAATACAGGTTAGAGGGTGGTAAAGCGTCTTTGCAAACTTTTTATCGTTTTCGACCGTTCTCCGTTGTGAAACCAAGACTTCAAGATAGGAATACTTGTGCTTGCATAAAGCATAGTAATTTATCTTTCAAGGCAATATCGTTGAAGAAGCTAGGTTTGCTTCAGACATCTGACATTGACGAACTTATGAAAAATGTCACTTGCAGTAAATGTTTTAAATGCATGTACTCTGAGTGTTCTGAATGCAAAAATAAGAAACTAGCTGTTGATTTGACAATAAATGAAGACAGCCCTGTGGAGTGGCTTCAATGGAAAATAGGCACACACACTTATATTAAAATTGACAAAAAGAAATGCGTAGAAAAACAGACGAAAAAGTATTCAAAACAGGTAGTGAAAGGGACAGTGAATGCATTGATAAAAGAATTTCAAAATGATGTTCAAAAATTTAAAACTCACTACTACAATGTTCAACATCAGTACTTGGCGTGGAAAAAGTGTATTGAAAACCTTGATGAAGACGAAGCTGCATTGATTTGCGATTTTTCAGAAAACTTTTCGTGCAAGCAGTCTGAAGAAATTCAGGCGATACACTTCGGAGGGTCTAGAAATCAAGTCACATTGCACACTTGCGTCCTTTACAGAAAAAATGTGAAACCCCAATCGATATGCTCCATATCCCCAAATAATGAACATGGTCCTGGAGCAATCTGGGCCCATTTGGATCCAATAATGAAACTGTGCCAACACTTTACCATTAAAAAGATTCATATATTTTCTGATAGCCCTACAACTCAGTACCGCCAAAAACATAATTTTTTCTTGTTCCAACATAATATAAAAGAATACGGATTTGAATATGCAACTTGGAATTTTTTTGAAGCCTCTCACGGCAAAGGGCCAGCTGACGGGGTTGGTGGGGCATTAAAGCGCCAACTTGACAATCATATTTCACATGGCAATGACATAACCAACGCAAAAGAAGCATATGACTATTTAATGGTTAACAGTAAAGTAAAAATGTTTTATGTTAATGAAAACGACATTCAGAAGATGACCAAAAATATCCCTGAAAATATTATTCCCATAAAAGGAACAATGAAGCTGCATCAGATTGTAACGGATGGCAACACGACAATTAAATATAAATTGCTGAGCTGCTTTGATTGCCAGAAAAACATCTGCTGTGATTGCTACTACACTAAAGAACATGAACTTCTATCCAACACCCTATCAGAACCAAAAGCATCATGCAGTAACAAACCGCAAGCCTTGAAAAAACAAAAACCAGCAGCGAAAAGATTCAAAAGAATAAATAGTTCTACTACGACGGAGAGTGATGTCAGTATAAGTTATCATAGTGATTCAGATCTGATAGATGCGGATTTTTGGAGTGAGGACAATGATTTACCCAGGATAGATGACAGAGAGAGTGATCAAGACTTAGAGGTGAATGTCCATTTGAGAGCAAATATAAAAGAGATTTATTTATGATTTTTGACGTATTTTAGGGTCAAACACAAATAAAAAACTAATAAATACCTTTCAAAATCAATCATAAAAAAAATATATTTTTAAATACACTTTGATGTCATGTTTTTAATTTTCAGGACACATCAAAGGAGGAAAATGTTAAACGGCAACCCCCAGAACAAGTAACATTGTTATCTTCGTCAAGATTTATGTCTGCAAACCATGCTTTCTATGATACTGAAGTAAAATGCCTCAAGGCAGACGAAACACAACAAGGCAAAGAAAACTTTAAGAATAAAGGAAAAGGAACAGGGAAGAAAACAGCAAAGCAACAAAAAGATATGGAAGAAGACAAATATCCAATTGATATAATGAATGTATTAAAACAAAAAGGTGAAACAGACAAACCAAGTAAAGAAATAAAAAGTCATGAGGAAGAAGGATCAACAACTGATATCAATACAAAGCCAATAATTCTCGAGGATTTAATAAGTGACGAAGCTGTAACTACGGATGAAAAATATATGAGTGATGCAATGTCATTTAATGAACCGGAGTTTAATTTCAATGATTTGGACAATGTAGATGTTATAATACAAAATAATAATGCAACAAAAAATAACACTGAATATGAAAATAATGAAAATGTACCAATTGAAGGCACTCACAAAGTCAAAGGCGAAACATGTGGACTGACTATTCTTAACGACGAAATACTGGAAAATATACACACAAAAAAGAAAGTGGTTTATAAAGGACTTAAACCTCTATCGCTTAATAATTATCTTCACGCGCCAAAGCGATGTGATCCAAAGATTAAAAAACGGATTGTCAAACCAAATGTGTTTCGGAAAGAATTCAATTATTACAAAGATAAGGAAGAAATTTATAAAGCGCTAATGGATAGTGATTCTAATTAAGTTTTTTTATGTTTAAAATAACGTCAGGTTTTCATTTTTAAAAGATTGGGAAAAAAAAATAATTTGATTAAAATAGTATGAATGATTACTCCCTTATTTTATTTCTAACCCCTTAAGTATTTGGGTACATACTTACAAATATTTCGTATTGAATAAATGAAGAGCATTCACAATATTTCGCCAATGTGTAACCAGCCTTATGGTTACTATTTAGTTACATCTAAGGACTATTTCGTAACAATATTTCGTTACTACCATTTCGTTACGTACATTTATTTTGAGAAATACTCATGTATGGCTCTGGATCTTAGATGAACTGCATTGGATGACGGTACTGGCTGTGAGGACTACACTGTATGGTCATAATTGAGGTTAATGTATTACCACTCCATGTAAGTTACTTTATTATAACCTTACCATATATGTTCCTGTCACGGGCTGTAGCTAGTGTAGCTGTTTAATTATAAAATATATATTGTGGAGACAAATTATATCTTTTATTCCAGTCAACACCTCATGCGAAACACACCCTTTAGTCTCATGCAAACTACCACTGGGTAAGTCGGTGGTAAGGTCAAAAATCCAACCTTACAAGTTGGAGTCCCATGTAGGACAACCTTACAGTCTGCGTGGAATTTAGTTTATGGAAAGTTAATCTATGTATACTCGTATAAAAGCGAAATACCACTCACTGATTAATCACGAAATCTCAGAAACTATAAGACGTACAAACTTAAAATTTGGCAGGTAGATTCCTTATAGGGTGTAGACATCCGCTAAGAATTTGACGAAACGCCAACCCTAAGGGGGTAAAACGGGGCTTGCAAGTTTGTATGGAGAAACCGTCTTCCTCACGGGTGAAGCCGCAGGCAGAAGTTAGTATTTTTATAATAATATATTCTTTATTGTACACAACTTTTACAAATAATAAAAGATACGGCAGCTGATGTGAGGCGAGCCTTCTAAAAACATAAAAATGCGAATATTCCTTTTTTGTCCTTAACACGACAACTATATCTCCCAAATGGGTAGTCTGACGTGAATTTATCTATAACTTCTTTTCTTCAAAAGAAAAAACTTTGTCCTACACTAGGAATAACTCTTGAATCGTGAGTGCTTAATAAAACATGTACATGGACTTACATATACAGGACACTAGGACGTGTGCATCTGGATTGAGGGCCCATTTTTTAAATCCTTACGAAACGAAATAAAATTTACAGGGAATTTAGTTAAAAATTAGTAAAACGTAAAGCAATGACTCATAAATTTCTTAAACGTAAATTAAAAATGTTATGATTAAATAACGTGGGCCCTCAATCCAGATGCTTGCATAATGACGCATAGTCTAAATCTCGGAAAGTACTATGTCTGGGTTAATAATTTTTATTTAGGAATTTAGTTAAGAATTTCTTAAATATTTTAAGAAATTCTCAAATCTGTAGAGTATCACATTACAGATTTATGGCGATTTACCTTGGGCCCTCAATTCAGATATGTCATTTTTAAAGAATCTGCAAAAACTTAATTTATTTGACGAAATCCATCATACGACTTTAATAATATTTTAGTTAGATATCTCTATGAATTAGTAAAAAAGAAATAATGACCCAAAAGTTAATCGATAAAAAGTAAATGAGAGTTGAATTTTACTGAAACGTCTGAACTGAGGGCCCAAGATTTTCGGCTTTATTAACTAGACTTTACCTCATAGATTAAAGCAAAGAAGATTGAGGTTTTTAACTATTTTTTAACTAAATCCTGACGTATCGTCCGTTCTTCTAAATGCTATATTTTAAAAGAAAACCGATTTTTGATTTTGTATGGGAGAAAATTTTGTAGGGTGACCGTACTGTTCATCATATCTACACATTTTGTAAAGCGTAGACTAAAATTCTTATATTTGCAGATAAAAGTATTCAATATCTACGATGATCTTTTTTATTTTTGTATTGTCCTAGATGCCTAAAGCAAATAGTTAAAAACGTTTATTTATTTAGCTTCAATAATATGTTTGCAAAAATGAAAGATCAATTAACCGACCAGTACCTAGCATGTAAAAGTATGTACTTAATACGTAAAAACCATATGTTAATAAAGTTTAAAGAAAAATCAATTATATAATAAAAACAAATCTAATCTATTAACCCAGCCCATATCGAGGAGTGGGATTCAGAATGTCACTGTAGGAGTCATGACTGAAGTGGTTTGGACTTCTTCTATTCTTCTTCGCCGTCAAATTAAATACTTTAATAACTTATAAGATTTATTTATAAAACGGTAATTATGTTAAGTTCGACGTACGACGAGTATCCATCCTTACGTTGTTGAAACCTCTACGGTACGGACTAAGCGTTTTGCTTCGTCGTTTATACCACGTACATCGAGGGACTGGAACAATTTGCCTGCTGTGGTCTTCTCTTCCGATTATAATTTAGATGTCTTCAAGGCTAGAGTGAATAGGCTCTCTGAATAAACTAGTGCGCCTCACCATCAACGATTGCGTCACTGCTTGCTACCAGGTGGGATCGCAGTCAAGCACTAGTTTATATCAATAAAAAAACGTGTTTGATCGTAATTATTGTATCGAACATGCTCCTGAGGGAAAGAAATGACATAAAATTGTAAACGGTTACTGTTTTATGGCACTAGATAGGAGCAAGTTAACGTGTTACACTTCTTCTGTGATTAAAGTCCAAATCAGAATTTAAGTCACAATAGTCAAAAGTCAAAATAGATAAACAAGTATTATAAAAATTATAGAAATTTCCAATAAATATTAAGACCTTAAAAAAAGTTGCGCCTCTTTGCTGCTTTTTTAAAAAAACTACCACCACCGCACATAAATAATGTTTTATTTGGTGTCACTTGTTTATTGATCAGTGAGGAAATCTGATAACATAAATTTTAAATAAGGATACAAGACAGTTTTATAACGCATGCAGTCTGTTTATTGGTACACAATGAACTGACTGCATGCGTTATAAAACTATGCCGAAATTATAAAAGACAGGAAAAACTGCGAAACACATCACCTATCATCATCACAAATATCATCCAAAAAACGTAACTACAAAAATTTCACTTTTAATTTTGTTTTTTTTTTCAAAACAATTCGCGCCTTCTTCAACACTACACAACAATTCGCCATTTCTTCAGTGTTGCCAATTTCTTTATCAAATTTTCCCGACTTAACGTTATTTTATTTTTGGTACATTAGTTGATTTACTACTGAGACCAAGGGTTGTCTGAAAAGGACCCGGGGGGTCCTGGGACACAATGTAAAGAAGAAAGGAAAAAAGAAAAGTCTGTCACGCCCTTCCACTCCACCCTAGAGCAGGAGAAGTCATTGGATGATTTCCTACATCACACACTCAGCAATATTCAATTCCCTTACAAAACAAAAATAGAATCCACACATACTTCCAGCAAGTCAGAGAGATTAGAGATCCTATGTTTAAAACTCTTAAGGGAGTCAAACAGGGCGTCCCGTTGTCCCCAAAGTTATTCACCAATTCTTTCAGACATTAGCAGTCGAAAGGTAAGAGAAGGGCATTGTCATCGGCGAAGCGGAGTTAACTAATTTGCGTTTCTCTGATAAGATTGTCCTGTTTTCTCTTACAACCACAGGACTAGAGCAAATGCTGGTTAGACTAAATATAAACATGTTGAAGACCAAAATCATAACCAACAGCTCCAAAAGGAACGTACACGTAGGCGGACAGAATATACAATACGTTCCAGAATATACTATTATCTACTTGGGCCAAGTAGTCTCTTTCTAGGCCAGATAAGACAAATAAATAACGGGTCAAACAGAAAATACCTGAAAATGTTACTGGTCCATGAAGGAACTATTTAAGGGCACTGTGCCCATATCACTGAAGCGTAAGCTTATGGACATGTGTATTCTCTTCATTTGACCTATGGTGTATACAGACTTGGTCTTTGAGTAACATCCAAAAGTCTAAACTCAAGGTTTGCCAACCGACCTGGATGTCTTTCTTAAGAAATGGAATGTGAGTAAGGAACTGAGACCATTAGAAAGAGTCGATGGCTTTTGCACAGCAATAGAACAATACTGGATATCTATAATAACCAATACAATACAAAAACGAGTAAAGATTTTTTAATTGGTATTTTACTATTCTTTCAAGAAAGTCACGGGAAAAGGTCAATAATACACAAAACGTTGAACTTTATCATCCTCAAAGTATGCTCTTTCAAGGCTGGAATCGAATCGTCCTCAGCCCGGCTCATATGCGATTAAGTTTTTAGAGAAAATTTAGGTCTTCTGGAGCGGCAACATGTTTCTTACGGATGTGATTGTTTCAAACGATACGGGTCGACTAGTGAGACACAGAAAGTTCAGCAGCTATATCTTTCAAATTCTAAAGAGGATTTTCAGTCACTGTTTTCTTCGCTTTACGATGTTAGCTGCAGTTGAAGACGTTGATGGCCTACCAGACTGAGTCAAATCTTTCATCACATCAATTCGACTGTCGATTGATTTTCGGATTGACGACGTCGCTGGTGCTCCAGATCTTGTCCATAGATACGATGACTACTTAAAAAATGCTAGGTAATGGTCGGTTAATTGATCTTTCATTTTTGCAAACATATTATTGAAGCTAAATAAATAAATGTTTTTAACTATTTGCTTTAGGCATCTAGGACAATACAAAAACAAATAAGATCATCGTAGATATTGAATACTTTTATCTGCAAATATAAGAATTTTAGTCTACGCTTTACAAAATGTGTAGATATGATGAACAGTACGGTCACCCTACAAAATTTTCTCCCATACAAAATTAAAAATCGGTTTTCTTTTAAAATATAGCATTTAGAAGAACGGACGATACGTCAGGATTTAGTTAAAAAATAGTTAAAAACCTCAATCTTCTTTGCTTTAATCTATGAGGTAAAGTCTAGTTAATAAAGCCGAAAATCTTGGGCCCTCAGTTCAGACGTTTCAGTAAAATTCAACTCTCATTTACTTTTTATCGATTAACTTTTGGGTCATTATTTCTTTTTTACTAATTCATAGAGATATCTAACTAAAATATTATTAAAGTCGTATGATGGATTTCGTCAAATAAATTAAGTTTTTGCAGATTCTTTAAAAATGACATTGCTGAATTGAGGGCCCAAGATAAATCGCCATAAATCTGTAATGTGATATTCTACAGATTTGAGAATTTCTTAAAATATTTAAGAAATTCTTAACTAAATTCCTAAATAAAAATTATTAACCCAGACATAGTACTTTCCGAGATTTAGACTATGCGTCATTATGCAAGCGTCTGGATTGAGGGCCCACGTTATTTAATCATAACATTTTTAATTTACGTTTAAGAAATTTATGAGTCATTGCTTTACGTTTTACTAATTTTTAACTAAATTCCCTGTAAATTTTATTTCGTTTCGTAAAGATTTAAAAAATGGGCCCTCAATCCAGATGCACACCACTAGGACACCCAGACCCGGAACACTTTTCTGTAGGCCATACAAATATTATTGTCTCGTATAAATATTATTTTCTCTCTCGGGTTCGATTCCCATCGAACCCGCGACGCTTAGCACTACTGCCAATCGTTAAACCACTTCGCTAACCGTGCCGTAAAAATACTACCACTCACACTCAAACACTAATAGTCACTATTCGACTACTCTATCACTATGCTCGTGACCAAATAATGGCCCACTTATTGGAGTGCCCAAAATGTCTCTACAAATGCACCCTGCAGGACCTAAAAAACGTCACTGACGCCGCTATAAACGTGGCAACCTACTGGGCCCAAAAACTTTGAGGGAAATGGAAACCATCGATTCGAGAAGAAGAAGAAGAAGTCACTATTCAACATTTATACATTAATTCCAAGAAAGAGGAAGACCGGGATAGGAGTCACACTTATGAAATCCCATTTTTTCTTATTAAGAATAAAATAGACTAGAAAGACTTTAATTCGGAAGAGACACAGGACAATGGTTATAAACACAAAGTAAAAAAAAAAAACAAAATTACACAGTACGCTGAGCGTGTTACGAAATGGAACATATTTTAATTTTAAAACTCGCAGTACCTACTTTGAACTTTCATAACACATTTTAATAAAAACTGGGCAAGTGCGAGTCGGACTCGCACACTGAGGGTTCTGTACAAACTAAATTACGTAAATAGTTAAATTCCCGAATCGAGCCTCGACGATTTTTTTTAATTAAAAAAAGTACTCGTATTTTTATGTGATGTAACTACAAATTTCCAGTTTTCAGATTTATTCCTATACTTGTGCTATAAGACCTTTATTCATACCAAATTTCAGGGTTCTAGGTCAACGGGAAGTACCCTATGAATTTTGATTCCCTGGAAAGCATCGAATACACGTTTTTTTTTGCGACATAAACGGCCGTATCTTTTTTTTCCGTTAACAGCATTCTACGTGTTGTAGCCGGAAGGCAAGATAGCCCGCTTATGAGGGCACTTATAATACGTACATTGTCGCGATTTATAGTTAAGTACTAACATAGTATAAGAAAATCTAGTAACATTATAGATCTGTGTTGTCTGTTTATTAAATAAATTATTATTATTTATTATAACTTTTATCTTTTCTCACCTTCAACGGACCCTAGACTTGAGTATATGGTTTTAATTTCAACTCAATACCTCAAAGCGATCCCAAAATAAAAGGTCTTGATAGACAGACATAAAATTGATCCTATAAGAGTACCGTTTTTTCCTGTTGAGGTGCGGAACCCCACCTAACATATAAAAACCAGAAAAAGTCTTTGTTTTTATATGTGGTCGTCTAAATCTTGGGACGTCAATGCCACATAGAGGACAGTTGCCTCATCCATATAAATTAAGTTTGGAGCAGACGTCCGGCCGAGAAACCGAACATCAAATAGATGTTCGCATAAATTTTGACAGCATCTTGCTTTTACAAGCAACCGTACAAGGTCATGCGACACTATCTTTGTGGAAATTGCCGAATTCCTCTTTAGATGAATAAAATATCTTGCAATTTACGTAAGTAATATTCCACAATAATATTCCACAACTATCACACAACGCCGTCTAGTTTTAAGCTAAGTAGAGCTTGTGTTATGAGTAGCAGACAACTGATAAACATACTTATATATTTCTAAATACATACATATTATAGATATATTACACCCAGACACAGAACAAATGATCGTGCTCATCACACAAACATTTGTCCTGGGTGGGAATCGAACTTACGACCTCTCGCATAGCAGTCAGGGGCACTAACCACTAGACCAACAGGCCAGTCCATAAAGAAGAATAATTACAATTGGGGTAACTATAATTCTGGGTCATCTAGCCTGACTTTACCCTAAATAGGCACAAAATAAAAATAAAAATTACATGGAAAACAATGGAAAAGTCGTTTGACAGCTGTCACACGCATAACATCAGCTCCGTGTGTTTTATTCTCAAAATAATATTTATAGTTACATTAGCCGATAATAAGTAGTAAAGTGCGAAGTCGATGTCATAATAACCAAGTAAAAGTGTTATCTAAGTGTTATGTGCAAGTTTAGAACATAAAATTCTACTTTCAAAATACAGTGCGTTTTTTCGCGGCATACCTAAGTTCAATCATAAAGTTGGTGTTTAAAAAACAAAAACTCCTTCGTTAAAACATTTGGTGAACATAAAATATCATTTAACATTAGAACAATAAATAATCAAAACAAATTTGTTAATTGTATGTTAACCAACTGACGGTGGCAGTAAAAATATTCTTTTTAAAATACTAATGATCAGTGTAACGAACATTTCTTACAAAAGACAGTCATCGTACATTGAGACTACTTATTTTGATTCTTAAAACTAAGATCAACATAGCCCAGTAAGCTGGTCAGCGTACTTGTGTGATTGGTGGCTCGGGTTCGATCCTGGCCTAAGCGGAACACTTTTTGTGATTTAAAAATATTTAATTATTGTTCTCACAAAAGTATCACTCACTTTACTATGGATAATAACCAGAATGTAACGTTTCGTCGTATAAGACGTTCTATATCATTTCATGAACTATCGAATACAACAATATTTGACTCGACAATGCTGAGCTTACCGGATGCCTCGATTGACATGAACAAATCATGTTGTGAAGACTTACGTTCTAAAGTTGACATTTTAACAAAAAATCTCGAAATAGCGACCAATGAAATAGACAATCTTCATGACGAAATAAGCAGTTTAAAAAAGGAATTGACTAAAAGTATGAAAGTTATAGAAGTTTATAAAAAAATGGAATCCTCTGACTTATCAAAAACCCTATCAAATAGGAAGAAGAAAAGACTATCAATACATGACAAGAACCGAACATCGCTAATTTCTTCATCCCCGACTCAAGTAGAAGTAGTTCCATCACCCACCAAATGTTATTCGGACGTTCCTGTTAATACTAAGTCTCCCGCAGAAAATAACTCAACAGAAATATTATCGCATAATTCAAAAAGTCTTTGCCCTACAACCTGCAATTTGAAACCATCTTCACAAAACTTATATACTAGTACTGAGCGTATGAAACACCAGGGACAAACCCAGTGCCCTGTAAGTAAAAATAAGATGTGTATACTGAGTGCAAATAACAAAAATAAAGTCTTGTCAATTGCGCAAGATTTATTTGCTGACAAGTACGATATATGTCACTATATTTCACCTAACGGAACAGTGCAGAAACTTCTTAGCGGAATTGAAACAAAACTATGTGACTTTACCATGAATGACTTTTGTATATTATTGATTGGAGAAGAGGACTTTAAAATTACTAATAATTATTGCAACACTGTCGTATTCATTCGGGATGCTTTAAAACATATTACCTACACTAATGTCATAATCTGTGTTCCCACCTTTAAACTTGGAATCTACAACAACATGCATAATTGGAGAATCGAAACTTTTAATAATCTATTGTATTTGGACTTATTGACTCATGAACATGCATATTCTTTTGACTCTAATTATAGTTTGGCATATGATCACTCAATGTTTAACTTATCGACAGGCCGCATAAATAACTATGGCATACGTAATATGTTTGAAAGTTTGATGTATTTAATTGATGAGATTATTGCAAGCACCATGCCTACCTCTATAGAAAATATTGTAAATACCACAGAAGAAACAACTTCATTGTTTTTTCGACTATAAATATCTCAACGTTTTGCATCAGAATATAGCGGGACTTCTAAACAAATCTGACCAACTTTTAGTTAATATTGAAGTGCTCAAAGATAAGAAAATACACGTTGATGTAATATGTATCACTGAACATTTTATGTCAGTAGGCTATGAACAACATCTGAACATACCTAATTACAAACTAGCGGCATGTTTTAGTCGCACATGTAATAAACGAGGTGGAGCATGTATCCTAGTTAATAAGGCACATAACTACAAAGAACTTGCTAACATTAGTAAACTGTCCATAAGTAATGTAATAGAATGTTGTGCTGTGGAGTTAACTGATTTCAAAATCATAATAGTTTGTATATACCGTGTACCAGGACAGAGCAGTCTCAATTTGTTTTACGATAGGCTTGCCAATATTTTGAATTGTATTTCCAAAAAGAATAATTATAATATTCTTATAGCTGGTGACTTTAACATAGATGTCATGAAGTGCAATAATGCCACATTAGACTTCGAGTGTTTATTGTTGAATTTTAATCTCACATTAGCACTAAACCAACCCACAAGACTATCGAGTAAGACGTGTATAGACAACTTTGCACATGACTTTAAAAAAAAGTGTAAGACTGAAGTGTTAGAATTAGGCTTATCGGACCATACTGCCCAACTAATAAAACTTCCAGTGAAAAAAATATTTAAATTAAAGTATTGGCATAAAATGAATCGTGACTTTGGCCCGGAAAATATTCATAAATTTAAAAAACTCATAAATAACCTCTCTTTTTATGAAATATATAATACTAGTGATCCAACAGCAGCATATCGCTCATTTATAGAAACATTTAAATTATTTTATGATCTGTGTTTTCCGCTGACCAAAAGAACTATTCAAGTTAATACCAAGCCAAGATGGATATCACGTGGAATAAAAGTCTGTTGCAAAAATAAAAGACAGTTACTTTGGAATTTCAGACTCAAACCAACATTAAATAACAAACAAAAATACTCAACATATTCAAAACTTCTAAAAAGAATAATAAACCTTACTAAACGAGCTCAAAACAATTACAAAATAAAAATGTCGACTAATAAAAGTAAAGCAGCATGGCAAATTATAAATAAAAATAAATTAAATATTCCAAAAGAATCTATAACCGAACTACAAATTAATGAAAAATTAACAACAGATCCGACAGAAATTGCTAATGCATTTAATAATTATTTCATTGAAAAAATTAATCCTATTCCAGGTGCGGGTAAAAAATCCACAGCCTTAATAAATGCACAACCAAACTCAATGTTTTTATCACCGTGCTTACCTTGTCACATGCAGAGAATCATAAGAAATCTTAAAAATACGGATAGTGTGGGGTATGACGGTATTTCGACTAAAATTGTCAAAGCAGTCAATGAAGACATCTCACATCACTTATGCCATATTTTAAATCTTTGCATAGAAACTGGGACATTTCCAAAAGATCTCAAAATGACCATTATTAAACCAATATTTAAAAAGGATAATAAACTCTTAAGGGAGAACTATAGACCTATAGCACTTATTTCAGTTTTCTCAAAAATATTTGAAAAATATATTTACGGTGAATTAAACAGTTACCTAAACCATAATAAAATTCTATGTGATGAGCAAAAGGGCTTTAGGAAAAATAGAAACATCAACATGGCGGTTTATGACTTTTTATACGTAGTTTCTTCACAAGTTGACAAATCTTTACCTGTTTGTTCTATTTATTGTGATATGTCGCAGGCATTCGACTATGTGGATCATAATATTCTCCTAAAAAAATTGGAAGCTTATGGTTTAAGAGGGAATGTCTTAAAATTGATAAAATCGTATCTCTCAGACCGCCAGCAAATAACACAAATAACAAAATTTAACATCAAAACAAAAAGTGAACAGATTTTCTCATCTGACAAGCGTTACATCTCATTTGGTGTTCCCCAGGGTAGTATATTGGGCCCTCCTTTGTTCCTTCTATACGTGAATGACCTACCAGATGCAACCAAAGAACACATGTCACTATTTGCTGATGATAGTACTGTAACCATAGCACCTCAAAATATTTTGAACTACCACGCTGATTCCAATGAGGCATTGAGTTGTATAATAAAATGGCTTAATGTAAATAATTTAAAAATTAATCTCAGCAAAACAAACATAATGCATTTTAAACAGCGAGAAAATTTACGCAATGCATCAAAATTTGACTTAGAATATCAAGATACTATAATACAAGAAGTTGAAACGACCAGATATCTAGGATTAATCATAGACAAGCAATTAAATTGGAAAGCTCATATTACTGAACTTTGTAAAAAAGTTAGTGCTTCATCTTATGCTCTTTATAAATTAGCACCAACTGTCAACTTAGACACTTTGCTTACGGCGTATTACGGTCTTGCTGAAAAAGTGTAATATGTATGGCTCCATTAATTTACAATAATATTCCCAATTCCATTAAAATAATGAATATCAAGTCGTTTAAGAGTGAACTAAAAAAATTGCTACTTAGTAAGTGTTACTATAGTGTTGCGGAGTTTTTAAATGAGAAATTTTGAATGTATCCCATTATTTATTTTAATTTTATTATACCAATTTTTATTTATATTCTGTATTGACTGTTATTCTGAATTGATTGAATTTTGACTATTTTTATACGAGGATATTGACTGTAATTGAATTGATTGATTTTTTGACATGATTGTATTTTGACTATTTTCTGTATTGACTATAATTGAATTGACTATTTTCTAACTAAATAATTATATGTGAATAATTTTGTACGCCGATTACGGCAAAACATGTTGAACTATATTGATCAGCTCTCCAACTTAACATACACATGTTTATACAAATAAATGACTTATCTTATCTTATCTTATCTTATCATGGAAAATCATCTTTATGACTTGCTGGGCTTTTACTACTTTACTTGCAGGTACTGATAGACTTTTACTTTACTTGCAGGTACTTATAGGCTTTTACTTTACTTGCAGGAATTGCTGGTCTTTTACTGACTAAAAACCCACCTGTGTTTAATTTGTTGCTCTTTGTAGTCCAGGGCCTTAGTAACTCTACTGAAACCTGATAGGGCTTTACCCTAGCAAGTATCGGCCCTAACGGGTCCGTCATTATTTCTGATATGTCTTTGAGGCGCTCGTGGATCACAGTGCATCTTCGGTCAGGGCTTGGTCTCGCCTGCATTTCACAAGCCTGTGCCTATGGTGGTCAGGACTCCCAAAGTCCGTGAGGCTTATCTCCGCCTGATGCTTTCCGCCACCTCCTTCACTCGCATTACTACTTCGCACAAAGAAGTGATTGCTTCTTATTCCCACTACTTGTAAATATGAATTAAACGATCCCAAACTCGATAGAGTTATGTCCTTTTGTTGCGGAGTTCCCAAGGTCACATTCCAGCTCCATCATCAGACCCTGGCTACCATAAAAGATCAAAGTCCTCGTCAATACGAATTCAACGATCCCAAACTCGATGTGATTGTTTCATTTTATTGCGGAGTTCCTATAGCCACCTTCCAGTTCCATCATCAGACCTTGACTACCGTATATAGTCAAAGTACTCGTCAATACAAATCAAACGAGCCCAAACTCGAAGGGATTGTATTGATTTATTGCTGAGTTCCTATGGCCACCTTCCATCTCCATCTTCAGATCAGCTCCATGTCATCCTAATATTGCATTGTCACGCGATTTACACAAGTATGCAAAATTTCAGCTCAATCGGTAGCTGGAAAGTAGATCAATTTGCAAGATTTGATCACAAACATCGGTGAAACTAATATAAAGCTTGTAATAATGTATATAGATGGAGTAGATATATGCCAACCGAACTTTTCAGTCTTAGAAATCAAACCAGTCATCGAAAAGGCAACAAGGCTTCGAGACAGTAAACATCATTATTAACTTATGTTTGAACAATGTGTCTACTGTCTACAGCGGCAACCCCAGGAGGCTGGACTATGCCTGGACTGTTGGCTTATTTTACCATTTTTATTATTAGAAGACAAATATCGTAGATTGATCGATGTTTCTAATCATTACAGTATAAATAGAAATACTGATTCACTACCTTTTTATTTTGTCGACGACAAATAAACACTAAATAACATAATCAGCCTTATAATTTTCCGACTGCTGAGGCTCAGGGGCCTGAGGCTCAGCAGTCTCTAGGAGATGAGACGTAATCCACCACGCGGACCCAATGCGATGTTGGTGGATGTGTGACATCCAACTGTCTTCGAAATTTTTGGTTCTGGGACATGCCGGTTTCCTCACGCGGTTTTCTTTTATCCTTTTTTAGTGAATTAATCACAGATGCTTACCCTCTCTATCCAACTTTTAAATTTTCAAACCTAGTGATTCGCTATGGCTTTGCATAGATTCAAATTACATACCGTTCATCATTCTTTCTACTCGTGAAACCGCATCAAAATCTGTTTGCGTAGTTTAGGATGAGTTAGCGGATAAACAGGCAGATGAGAAAAGTGACTTAATTTTATACTATTTAAAGATAATAATATAAATACTCATATTAATTACTCGTAGAAATATGGAAGTTCTATTATCCGTTAAATAATATTTTGTGTCAAAGTCAAATATTCAGAATAAAGTAATTTCATAACTTTCTCTCTATTTCTTTATATTTTGGTGATCTAGATTTAGTTAAGTCCAATGTACAAAGCCTTAAGCACAGGCGTAGAGTAGCCAGCCTTTCGGTATTTTACAGGATGCGATTTTTTGGAGAGAGTCTCATTTCTACCATCGGGCAACCCGACGTACGGCGAATATCCACCGTTACGTTGTTGAAACTTCTACAGTCCGGACTAAGCGTTTTGCCTCGTCGTTTATACCGCGTACATCGAAGGACTGGAACAATTTGCCTGCTTCGGTTTTCCCGTCCGATAATAATTTAGTTGTCTTCGAGGCTAGAGTGAATAGGCTGTTAATAAACTAGTGCGTCTCACCATCAACGATTGCATCACTGCTTACCATCAGGTGGGATTGCAGTCAAGCACTAGTTTTAAAAAAGAAAAACATCCCTTTTTCTTCTCTCTTACTCTCTCTATTTCCCTCCCCAAATTCTTCTCTCTCTCACTCTCGTTCTCTCACTCTGTGTCTCTTATTTCCTTTCACCAACTATAAATGTAAACACATCTAGCCTACAATGTTTTAAGTCAACAACTGATTCCAAATCCCAATTTACTAAAGTGTGCCAGAAATAGATAAATTTCGGGGAAAGTTTCTGTGGTCAAACACTTAGTGTTACGATTACATACATTTTGTGTTGAGAGTAACAATGTGTTCTCATTGCGTTATTTACACAAAGACAAACTGTTACTGGAACTGGAATTTAATTTTCAAAAAAGCGCCGCCACAAAAAAACCGCTTCTAGCTTCTTTTTGAGGCGGCCTTTTTTGTGGCGGCACTTTTTGAGGCCTGTGTGTGGGGACACTTAATGTTAACTTACTAACTAGTAGTAGAGATGAAATTGAATTACTTGTTCACAACTTTGTAGTTTTAAAATAACGCAACTTGGTTTAGTACCTATTTTATTGCTAAGTGTTAATTAAATTGTTTTCAGAGCATCTAGACCGATGTAGCTTACGAATAATATAATTAAAATAACATAGGTAATTACTAGCTTTGTGAACTAGCTTTGTGAACTAGCTTTGTGAACTAGCTTTGTGAACTAGCTTTGTGAACTAGCTTTGTGAACAAGCTTTGTGAACTAGCTTTGTGAACTAGCTTTGTGAACTAGCTTTGTGAACTAGCTTTGTAAACTAGCTTTGTGAACTAGCTTTGTGAACTAGCTTTGTGAACTAGCTTTGTGAACTAGCTTTGTGAACTAGCTTTGTGAACTAGCTTTGTGAACTAGCTTTGTGAACTAGCTTTGTGAACTAGCTTTGTGAACTAGCTTTCTGAACTAGCTTTCTGAACTAGCTTTCTGAACTAGCTTTGTGAACTAGCTTTGTGAACTAGCTTTGTGAACTAGCTTTGTGAACTAGCTTTGTGAACTAGCTTTGTGAACTAGCTTTGTGAACTAGCTTTGTGAACTAGCTTTGTGAACTAGCTTTGTGAACTAGCTTTGTGAACTAGCTTTGTGAACTAGCTTTGTGAACTAGCTTTGTGAACTAGCTTTGTGAACTAGCTTTGTGAACTAGCTTTGTGAACTAGCTTTGTGAACTAGCTTTGTGAACTAGCTTTGTGAACTAGCTTTGTGAACTAGCTTTGTAAACTAGCTTTGTGAACTAGCTTCACCCTGCGATTTCGCCCGCATTATACTCCCAGGATAAAAGTTTTGTATGTCCTATTTCAATAGTATATTTTGATACAAGTGCAGAAAGTTTGTCATTGCGACCAAGGCGGAATTCGCACGAGCCGTATCAAACGACGATTTTCAATACACTTACGACTCGTGGGGGATGACCTTCGCCTCGTGGGGGTCAACGCGCGTCTGATGCGATAAACAATTTTATTACAATAAAATTGTGGCGGGGAAGAGCACGCGCACTTTTCTGCACTCGCACTCATTGCGTGCCCGTAAGCAGCGGGAAATGAGTAGTGGTTGCGCCAATTTGCTATGATCCGCGATTTTGTTTTTTGTAATTTATTTTTTGGCCTAGCAATCCTATCTCTTCCGTTTCCCTCCCCCGCACGACCTCAAGAAATGAAATGACATGACGTGTTTTTGTGCATCGATTGTGAATGTGACCGCTCCGCTAACAACGCCCGCTCGAAATTACAAGAAAATTGGCTATTTCGGGATCCAACCATTCAAAGACTCAACAATAGTGCAGTGTAGTGCAATACAGGACCTGGCAGTGCTTTGAAAGTGCGAAGTCGGGGTTCGCCGGCCGGCGCCACGTGGAACCTTCGAGGTCAAAAGGTCAGTGTTCCTCCCTAATACATCCATCCCATGCCAGGCACAGTACCTGCATATTGTTAACAAACCTTAGATCGCTTTTTAAACATACAGTCCACAGCTTATTCGCGCAACCATTACTTTTGGTCCTTCGAGCCGGATCGTGAATCATTTTCTTGTAATTTCGCAATATAGTATTTGTTCCATAGGGAATAAACGCAACGCGCCTGTTTACCTAGATATAATAGTAGAAAACCCGCATCTAGGCATTTAGGCAACTAAACGTTATTTCGCTCGTATAGTTAAAGAGCCATTGATAATTACGGTACCTACGCCGTCAACCGCACCGCATAATTATAGTTAGCTACGTAAATATCAGCGTAGATATAAATCGATCGCATTCTTTTTCTTGACAAAATTCATTCGGAAGTCCTACAAATTGCATGTAGGTAGACGCATTTCAAAAATACCCGTTCATTGTTGAGTGAATATTTGTAGGAAACGGATAAACCATAGATTATATACGCATATGAACGACGTGAATGATTTAATCGAGAAATTGGGTAATATTCACTCATTGATTCAGGTTATTCCGTTCGTTCGCCGTTCACTTTGTTGTTTACAATATTACCATATTGTTATCTGATAATTATCGCTTACTTAATAATTCGTTAAGTGTTTGTTTGAGTGTATAGTGTGAATATATCAAAACAAGATGTCTCTGGGCAGTAAGGTTAGTACTGATTTAAAGGTTCAGTTAAAGCTTTTATACGCTAAAAGGGACTCACAGTTTTCACGTGTTCAATCAATTTGTGATAAATCTTTGCAAACCTCGGATCTGGCGATTAGAGATGCTTTCTTGTGTTCGTTGGAAACTTTAGATAGTTTGCGCGCGGATTTTGAATCTACAATTAATAATATAAACATTTTAGAGTTGGAGTTAAATCCTGATTACTGTGTGAGTTATCAGGCATTGTCGTCCTTTGATGACTTGTATTGTCGTATCAAACGTATTGCTAGGAGTTTAGAGACTCCCCCCCCCCGCGAGTGGTTTATCCAACCCTCCTCGCGAACGCCCACGATTGCCGCCAATTCAAATACCTGAATTTAATGGTGACATTCGAAATTGGAATTTATTTATAGATAGTTTCGAAAATATAATACATAGGAACACATCGCTGACAGATCACGAGAGATTGCATTATCTCGTAGAAAAATTGACCGGTAAGGCAAAGGCTGTCTGTGCTGGAATTACGTTTAGCGCTGAAAATTACACTTTAGTTTTGAACACTTTAAAAACAAAATACGAAGATAAGCGATTAGTAGCCACCGCATATTTAGATCAATTATTCGATTTGAAAAGTTTTTCCGTTTGTAACGATCATAATTTAGAGAAGTTTTTAAATATTTTCGCATCATCTGTTCGTGCAGTAAAGAACCTAAAGGTCAATGACCTCTGTGACTTTTTGTTTTTGTATATCGGTTTAAAGAAATTAGATCCTGAAACTGTTCGTCTGTTTGAAACGACTCAGCGCGGTAACGAAATACCTAAGTTCGAAGATTTAGAATCTTTTATTCGCGACCATATTAAGGTATTGCAGCGCACGTCGGCACGTCATGAAGTCACGAATAGGACAGGTTCCGATCGCCGTATAGACGCGTCATCGAAGTCAGTCAAGACTGCACATACGCTAGTTAATACCGCCTCAACACCTGACTGTTCTCTGTGTAAGGGTAGCCATACACAGCTGTACAAGTGTTCGGAATTTCAGAGATTATCGCCTAGTGATCGTTACAAGTTTGTCCGCACTAATAATTTGTGTTTTAATTGTCTAAGTGACAAACATCTGGTTACGTCATGTAACAGTGGTGTTAGCTGTCGTAAATGTCTAGCTAGACATCATACCTTCTTACATTTTGAGAGTAGTAAGCTGCCATCGCAGCCGCAGCCTGCGCAGACGCGCGACGCTTGTGACGCGCGGCCTGCTGCAAGTGCAAACGACGTAACATTGTGTTCGCTTTCCGCCGCTGGTACTCAAATCACTACCGTTTTACTTGCGACCGCGCAAGTTGTCATTGTAGATGCCTTTGGCAAACCGCACACCGTTCGAGCGCTACTAGATGGCGCTTCCCAGAGTAATTTTATTACTCGGGATTGTTGTCAACGCCTTGGTTTTAGTTTTAATAATTGGTCATCCCGCTCAGAAGTGAAAGGTTTTGGAGGTTTAAAGGCAACCATTCACGGTTCCATTAAAATAATATTTAGTTCACGTTTTAATCGTAATATTTCGTTTGAAATGGATTCGCTAGTCGCAGATAAGATTACGGAACGGTTGCCCACGGTACCGGTTGACACGTCCATGCTGACGGAGTTTAAGAACTTGCAGTTAGCCGACGGAAATTACGCTTTCCCTGGAGATATCGATCTATTGATCGGTGCTTCGATTCTCCCGCATCTCCAGTTATCACGTAAAATTCAAGGTCTTCCGATGTACCCCGCTCCGCACGCACTGGAAACAGTTCTCGGGTTTGTTATAGTTGGTTCCGCACCCGCTTGTTTAGATAGTTACTCGACTGTGTCGCACTGTTGCACCGTCGAGCCGCCGCTTGAGTCTACCATCCGCAAGTTCTGGGAGATTGAAGAGGTCAATGTCCCGCCTATTCTCAGCCCTGAGGATCAGGTCACTGAGGAGATTTATACCCGCACGACTACTCGTGATAAAGATGGTCGTTATGTTGTCGCGCTCCCTTTCAAGGGTGATATTTTTTCGCTCGGTGGCTCCCGTGCCTCCGCAGAAAAACGCTTTCTATGCTTGGAACGTAAGATGCAGGCGTCTCCTAAGTTGAAGCAAGCCTATGATGATGTGCTGATCGAATATTTAGATAAAGGTTATATCTCATCAGCGCCTGCCGAGACTGAGGAGACACGTGATTACCCGTTTTACATCATCCCGCACCATGGAGTTGTTAGAGAAGACAAGCTTACAACTAAACTGCGTGTGGTTATGGATGGTAGCGCTAAAACTAGTACTAGCATATCGCTTAACGATATCTTGTGTTGTGGTCAGAACCTCCAGGGTAACTTATTTGAAATAATAGTAAATTTTCGCTTGTTTGCTATTGCGCTCTCTGCTGATATTCGGCAAATGTTTCTTAGTATTGGAATCAGAGAATGTGACCGTAGATTCCAACGCTTCTTGTATAGATTTTCTCCGCAGGAACCTTTGAAGGTTTACGAATTCAATCGTGTTTGTTTTGGGCTTAAGTCTAGTCCCTTTCACGCTCTTCGCACTATCAAGCAGTTGGCCGCTGACGAGGGTCATACATACCCGAAAGCAAGGGCCACTATTGAAACCGGATTGTACAAGGACGATTTTGTGTACAGTGTACCTAGTGAAGCAGAGGCTATAGAGACCGCTGCTCAAGTAATCAGCCTCATGAAGTCCGGTCAATTTGATCTGGTGAAATGGACAAGCAACTCGCAAGCTACATTAGAGTCGATTCCACCGTCACACCGGTTGACTTCGGTAAAGGAATTCGATGATAGTGATTCGCATAAGATCCTTGGTTTAAGTTGGTCACCCGCAACTGATATGTTCAGTCTTAAAATTAGCTCGACTCCGCCAACTTGTACCAAACGCGTTATCCTAGCATGTGTAGCTCGGATATGGGATATAATGGGTTTTGTAGCTCCTGTCGTTTTGTATGCAAAGCTGCTTATAAAAGAGCTTTGGCTTTCCAACTGTGATTGGGACGACACCGCTCCTGACAGTGTTGCTAAGTTGTGGGCTCGCTATAGGAAAGAGCTTCCAATGCTCGATCAGATACAGATTCCTCGCCATGTTAGTATAGTACCAGACACTGTTGTTAATGTGGTAGGTTTCGCAGACGCCAGTGAGAGGGCTTACGGGGGAGTGGTTTACTTTCAGGTCCAAAATGGCGATAACATTTCAGTTTTCCTCATTAGCGCAAAATCAAAGGTATCTCCTCGTAAGGTTGTCTCTCTTGCTCGTCTCGAACTCTGCGCTATTCTTATGTTGGTTCAATTGATTACATCTATAGTCAAAACTTGTCGTCCTCGCATTAATATAGAGAGAATTGTAGCGTTTTCAGACTCAACCGTTGCTCTATGTTGGGCCCACTCTTCACCCCATCGATGGGGCACGTTTGTCGCAAATAGGGTGGCTAAGATTCAAGCTGAATTGTCACCGGAAAATATATTCCATGTCGCTGGAACAGAAAACCCAGCTGATTGTCTCTCACGTGGTTTGCTTCCTGCGCAAATTTTAAATCATCCGCTTTGGTTTTGTGGCCCTCCCTGGCTTCATACCACTCCTAACGAGTGGCCAAGTGCTCCGTTTAACCCCGCTACTGTTTCAGAGCCACCCGAGGAAAAGAAACATACGCTTGTAGTATCAGTTCCGCGTGAAGAGTCAGTTGTTTTGTTGTTGTCTAATCGAGTCTCGTCTTGGTCGAGACTATTACGCTGTGTAGTTTACGTCCTAAGATTTTTGAGATTATTACCATCGCGTGGTTCTATAATCGCAGCTGGTTTGGATAGAGCTGAATCAGTTGTACTTCGAGAGTTGCAGAAATTTTATTTTTCAATAGAATTTCGTAGTTTAGAATCACATAAACCTTGTAGTCGCGCACTTCAACATTTGAAACCATTTTTGCAAGACGGACTCATTCGTGTCGGTGGCCGTCTGCGAAATGCTAAGTTAGAGTTTGAACAAATGCATCCAGTAGTTCTACCACGCAAGGATCACGTTTTGGATTTGTTGGTGGATTATCACCATAAGGTGAATTGTCACGCTCTGCTGGATAGCTTAGTTCAGTCCTTTTGGAAGCGATGGAGGACAGATTATCTGCATACGCTGCAGTCGCGTCAAAAGTGGAACACTCCTTCAGATCCAGTCACAGTCGGTACTGTGGTGATACTGAAGACTGAGAGTGCGCCTCCTCTGCACTGGCCTCTTGGTGTAGTGGAAGAAGTTTTTCCGGGTTCGAACGGAATAACGCGAGTCGTAAAGGTTAAAACCGCAACTGGATCGTACCTGCGTCCGGTTATTCGCCTCTGCCCTCTGCCTAATCAGCAGTAGTGGCATAGTTAGTTATAAGTTGTTTCGCTACCTAGTATTGATAGTCTAGATATAGTAATAGGGTTTAGTTTCGCTTTTGTTTTCTCCTTTTCTTTGAAGGTAACCCTTCAAACCCGGGGGGAATGGTTGCGCCAATTTGCTATGATCCGCGATTTTGTTTTTTGTAATTTATTTTTTGGCCTAGCAATCCTATCCCTTCCGTTTCCCTCCCCCGCACGACCTCAAGAAATGAAATGACATGACGTGTTTTTGTGCATCGATTGTGAATGTGACCGCTCCGCTAACAACGCCCGCTCGAAATTACAAGAAAATTGGCTATTTCGGGATCCAACCATTTAAAGACTCAACAATAGTGCAGTGTAGTGAAATACAGGACCTGGCAGTGGTTAAAGGTGCGAAGTCAGGGTTCGCCGGCCGGCGCCACGTGGAACCTTCGAGGTCAAAAGGTCAGTGTTCCTCCCTAAATCAATCCATCCATTCATCAATAAAGGCACAGTACCTGCATATTGTTAACAACCCTTAGATCGCTTTTTCAAAACATACAGTCCATTAAGCTTATTCGCGCAACCAAGTAGGTTTCCGAGTAAGTACTGTACGTGTACTGAAAAAAAAGGGTAACCCTTGCGCCAACTTCTTCCAAATCCTTTAAGTCGAGTAAGCGTGAAGGAGTAACAAACATATAAACTTTTGTCTTTATAAAATTAGTGCGACTAGTTTTTCCCGGAGCTTATTTCGCAAGAACCCGAAAAATTTTGGCGGTTAATGGTGGCTAGGTGGCTAAGTCAATAGTGCGGAAGTTTTGGCGAAGTCAATAATATATGAAATGGACGCAAGCTTGACAGATGACAGCAGTGATTTACATCACACCGCTTGAATGAATCTGGGCTGGCGTTCGCGCGAGCCAAACAGCCGAGTTACAATCGTTTCGTTAAGCGTGAACGCTTGGAGTTAGCCACACCCCCAATTCCTTTGTTCTGACGTCATCGCAACGCTGTCACGCGGTCGAGTATGTATGAGTAGGTTTATCAGCTGTCTAAAACTCATAGCACAAACTCTGTTTAGTTTGGGACTAGATGGCATCTAAAATGGTATATTATTAAAGTAAACAAAACCTCTTTATTGAAATAAAATAAATCTTATCTCCTAAATACTAGGATATCTACTAGTGCGCCTCACCATCAAATATTGCATCACTGCTTACCATCAGGTGGGATCGCAGTCAAGCACTATTTTACATAAGTTAAAAAAAAAATGAAACTTTTGGTCACCTTTTCTTTCACTGAAATAAAATAAGCAGCCTTACCTGATAAAATGTCATACAAATTATGTTAATGAATCGATAATCCATCCATTCAAAGCCCACCCTCTATCTATTACGTTACATCCCTTTTAAATATTCAAAATGGAAGTTCGATCTTCCATTTGACAATTTTTTGTCCAAAAAAGTAGGTTAGGTACATTCGATTTATTCTGAAGAGATGTTTGCCTTGAAAATTTCAATTTTTCTTCATTAAAATTCAGCTTAAACTACGGAGGAAAACCCTACTACCTAATGATAATATTACAAGGAGAAAATATTTGTATTGCGTAAGAAATAAATTCAAAATGTACGGGTGTGAGATGTGAGAGGTCACAAAAGACATCTCGCATAAACTCCAGGTCATTATCAACCGCTGTCTTCGCCGTATTCTCGGTATTTACTGGCCCGAGAAAATCTCTAATATAGATATGTGGAGATGGGGGAAACCTTGATCGACCAACAGATCAAACGCCGCAAATGGAACTGGATTGGCCACACGCTTCGAAGGGATCTTGAAATATACCTTGGTATATTTCAAGCCAGGCTGGAATCTTGAATCTTTAAAGAAAACGAAAACGTTGTCGGCCTAAGCAGACCTGGCGATGAACGGTCACCGCAGAGGCGAAGAACATAGGGAAGACCTGGAGCGAAATGAAACGCGAAACTCAAGACCGAACAGGAAGGCGGCGCACTGCTTCATCTAGGGGACACAGAAACTTAAGAGCGGCCAACCCGAGGTACATTTTCATACAACCGCTCTTACGTGATTATAATGTTATTACACATCTTTCTTCGGATATTTTGGATACACAGATATCTTGTGGACATTATCTAAGCTTCTATAGAAATTAAAACTTAAATTTGTGTAAGACTAATTCAGGGTAAATTTGCTATTTTACGTGAACTTTGGCACACCATAATGTACTCGTATATTAAAAATATAAAAAAGTACTTCTATAGAAGCCTTGCACATTTAATTTACCGAATTCCAACAAAGTTTTCAGGCGTTATCTCTCTTATTTCGCGTTGCCTTTTCATCAAACATCGCGTTGGATTGCGTTAGATGAAGCAACAAGCTTATAAACCATGGAAGTCGAGAAGCTTTCAATTCCTTCAGTCAAGGAATAAATTCCAAAACTACGGGACCTATTTCAGAAATTCTTTCTCGTGTAGAATTTTACTTTATCACTAAGTATCTTAAGCTGTATATTTCCTACCTTTACTTGAATGAAGCCGCTGACAGAAGCTAGTCCTTTATTTAATTTATTGCGAAAAGACCTCAAATTATCTAAATCATTTAATTTTGCCGCTTTAAAAAAAATTACTTAATCAATTTACTATATGAGAAACTAAGGGCCGGAACACACGCTGCGTCGCTACGCCACACCGCAATGATTTCGACGAATCGGCGGGCTCACGAGTGACGCTACCCCGCTCGTTCAGCCCGCCGATTCCTCGAAATATTTGCAGTGCGGCGCCGCAACGCATAGTGTGGTCTGGCCCTTACCTTTCCTAAAATAGTATCAAACTACATCCAGTTATGTTTTTATTGAGGTGAGAAATCATTTAATAACTTCTCTCACTCTAGAGTCGATCGCGAGAGCGTGTAAATCTTTTACGGACTTAATCCCACCTGTGTTCTTTTTGTCGCCTTTTGAGTCTATTTTCTTTGACAGTTTAAGCCGTGTATCGGACTAAAATTTGTCCGTAAGTTTTACAAGCGGCTTTTAGTCTGTAAAAGTCTGACACACTTTCTCGCTACACCCAACAGCTGAAAATATCATTAAATTATGCACATAAAAAAAAAAAATCTTTGACTTTAACAATTTTTTTGTTAATAATTTAACGACAGTTGACTTTGAATAGAAACTGAATGTTCCATTTACATTTAAATTCAGTATGAATTTTCACTCGTCGCACTTATAGCATACACAATAAAATATTTCACACATATATCATACACATGACTTGAATCCTCAGTAAAGGCCCATCAAGCACAGTCACAAGTATAAATATTTCACTTATCTCTTATTGCCGCTCGCTTCTTTATTACATAGTATAAAACAATGTCGCTATCTGCATCTGTGTTTATCCTTTTATTACCTACTCTTAGACTAAGCAACGGATTGAAAACGGAAACAATATTTGATTATGACCCCAAAAAGATAAGACCGGAAAACGCAGCGTTGGTAGGCTTTCCAACGCAGCTTCGTTAAGCGTGAACGCTTGGAGTTGGCCACACCCCCAATTCCTCTGTTCTGACCACGTGACTGAGCGTTGAGATGACGTCAGAACAAAGGAATCAACTCCAAGCGTTCAAGGTTAACGAAACGGTCGTAACTTGACTAGAGGCCTGTTCGGCTCGCGCGAACTCATGGAGTTGGCCACCCCCCCAATTCGTTTGTTCGAACAAAAAAGTTGGGGGCCAACTCCAAGCGTTAACGGAAACGAAACGATTGTAACTTGGCAAGGGGGCTGATGAGTGTGGCGGGAATCTGTGGGATGCCAGACGCAAAGGACCGGTCGTGAAACTTGGCAGAGATGGACTTTCAGGATATTGAAGAAAGGACCAAATACTATAAATATATAAATATAATCTAGGTTCGTTTCGTAATAATCTATCTTCTAATTTGCTATTATAAATTTGTATGGTGTTTATACAAATTTATAATAGCAAATTAGAAGAAAATTACTTATTTACCCTCGTAACTGTACTGGCCTGTTAACTTAGTTTATCTGACAACACTACGTACGACAACACACGTAGTTACTTAGAGGCTAGATGGGACTGTACCCCGGGGCCCCCAAGGCCGGGGGGGGGGAGGGGTGCTAAACCTGATTAGAAAACCTCTAAATAAACTACTGCAAAACTCTCATACATTTGGAATCCTGATTTAGGACTTGCAACACTAATCATGGCAATTCGTTTTAGTCAGTAAATCTGACACTCTCGGTCACTCCATCAAGAGCGGGAGAGGTTATTTGATGAATTCCATATAAGAAAGGAGCCCCAGTTTTTTTTTCGTCCCAGGCCCTTAAGTCACTTAATTACAGCACTACTTTTAGCTTAAACCAAGATAAATTCACAAAGATCCGTGTACAAAGTAAATTGATCCTAATTGAATTTGCTAAACGGATTCGTTTCGGTCACAGCCTTCGTGTTGTTTATCTGTTGTTTCCTGAGAAAGAAAATAGAAGAGGATTCTATCAAACTAATAATATCTCCAAGGGTCTGACTCAATTATAATCTATATCTATATAATTATATAAAAGCGAAATAGCACTTACTGATTAATCACGAAATCTCAGAAACTATACGAGCCTACAAACTTAAAATTTGGCTGGTAGGTTTCTTATAAGGTGCGCGTCTGCTAAGAACGGAATTTAAGTAACTCCACCCTTAAGGGGGTAAACCGATTCTACATGAAACATTATAAACTTGTAAAGATAAAATTAAAAATTTAAATACTTTTTTTCTAAAACTCGAATTAATAAACGCATGTACGACATTAATTTCTTTGAGTTAACATGAGCTGAGCGATTCAATGACCTGTAGATAGTGGTCGGTCGTTGCGTACTACCTACAGGTCATTGACTCGCTCAGCTGATGTTTTAAAACGATCAATATTTTGTCGTGCATACTTTAAAGTTAGCTCAAATAGTAACATAAGTAAATAATAAAGGTGTTCATTATTTGTTTTCAGAACTACACCCAATAGAAAAATTAAGGGCATTTTAAAGATTGTGTGGAAGATTTTTGTTTCTTGGGTTAATAAAAACGAAATTTAGCACAGATTCTAATGAAAATAAATAATAAATATTGCCATTATTCTACCCTCGAAATTAGGTTTAAGGAGTGTTAAAGTTTAAAAAGCGAACGAAATCGAGGGCAAAGTGCTCGTGCTTTTTTACACATTTCAATTCGATTTAAGATAAAAAAAAATTTCACATATGTCCATATGCCTACGTGCTGTCAGTAACTGGAGCAAGGTTTTTAATCCAAGGTTATTTTTCAAGTTATACAAATTTTCCAATAATAAACACTGTGTAAAAATATGTAAAAGATAGCTTATATATCTTGTCTCTTCACTCTCTGCAATAAATCCTTCCTTACAAACATCGAACTAAATGCAGTATAGGGTTTCCTCTCCCAATAGGGGTAGTATCGAGTGACGACTTCAAGAGGTTTCAAGGCTATTAGATACACCGTCATGGCTTAGGTCAAAGTCCTAGGAAATAGGTCAGAGTAGGTCACACTTAGCAGGATTACATACGTATCCTGTCGCCATATTGTCGGCAAATTATTACCATATTGTGGTTCTGAGCGTACGTAGGGAAACATCTGTATTTCAGTATGGTAATTTTCAGGGCAAAGCTGAAAGCTTAGCGTTGCACGCTATCACAATAAAACTGTATTGGCTGGCGTGTGTGTGTGCGCTTTGACCCAAAATATGTTGAAATGGCACGACACGACGTGTACGCTTTCAAAGTATGTTTAACCGACTTCAAAATAGGAGGTTCGCATTTCGTCGAAAACTTTTATTTTTAAACTATATCTTCATTAGTAAGGAGGTACGCTGGGCACAGTGGTTGAGCAATTAGCTGCTGCGCTCCTTGTCACATGGTCTAAGGTTAGTTTATTACATAATCGGAATTAACAAGTATTTTGAGTTATGTCACTTTAAATAAAAATCTTTATTTGAAACTATAAATAATTATAACAATTTATGTAAGTGTGATGATAGCTGCAATAGTTTGAAACTGAGGCGCAGCTACCAACTCCCACTTCCAGAAACATAAGAACAGAAGTAGTTACATATCTTTATCTAAAACATTACTTTTATTCCAAGCGTGTGAAATATTTGTTTAGCATAGCATAGTATAGCATCAGGCTTATAATGTTCTCACTATTGGGACTCAGGTCTCCTCTCTAGGAGAGGGAATGAGCTGTAATACACCACGCGGACCCAGTGCGGGTTGGTGGATCTTACATGTCTTCGAATGTTTTGGTTCTAACGCATGCTAGTTTTCTCACGATGTTTTTCTTCACCGTTTTGAGAGCAGGCAAGTGGTGATGAAATAAATTTCACAAAGTAATGTGCCTGGCTGGGTTTGAAACTGCGACCAACAACTCGTAAGTCGAGGTCGTTACCACTTGGCCACCACTGCTCTCCAAAAAATCAAAAACTTATCTAAAAATATTTGTTTAGCCAACAGATAATTTTATTGTTCCAGAACCTGGTGTTTTGTGTACATATTTTACGTTTTCATGTTTGTAAACACACTCACCATACAAGAGTAGTCCTAGTGCGGGGCAATGTTTTTTTTTTAATAAAAAAATAAAACAAAATATACATACTGGATGGCAGGTTTTTTTTTAAGATATAGAAAATAAAATATACGTATTTGGCTTTACTTTTTTTTGACTGAAAAGGCCGTGTGTGGTGCCACAAGCAACCTAGCGACCAGAGAAAGTTTAAATTGTTTTTAATCGAACAGTTTGTTGAACGGCCGTGGTATTTGGGTGGTTTTTTTAGGTTAACATGCCAACCAATAACTTTCCCTGTTCTGGGTGGAACGAAAAAGTGACAAGCCTGGGTTGCGTCAGTTGCTCTTTTGTTTATGTCGAAGAATTATGCACGTGAGGGAGTGTAGAGTGGAAGAAGACATCCGATGATTTTACATCTCAAAAAAAAAGACCTTATTAACCTAATGTAATAATGCATTAAGTTTTATAG
The DNA here is from genome assembly GCA_958295575.1 of Leucania comma. Lineage (NCBI taxonomy): Eukaryota > Metazoa > Arthropoda > Insecta > Lepidoptera > Noctuidae > Leucania > Leucania comma. The sequence continues at coordinate 23,133,459 of OY282470.1, read as the reverse complement.
TCTCGAAGTAATTTAAATATATTACACCCTCTACAGTCTACTTGATTCATTAATGTTAAAGTTTACGAACAAAGCAGATTAATATTCAAGTTGACATATATCCCCTCCCCTCTTCCTTCAGTCAGTCACCGACTACACGTATAATAAACAAAGCAATTTTACTTATTACGATAGTTCTGCTTTGATCCTATGAGGAGTTCCGTTCAAAGCAGAATAATATTCATGTTAAGTTTAGCATAACAGAGTAACATGTAGTGCCTTGTTAACTTTCCTTCGAAGATGCGAGTTACTAGCTAGCTAGTTATAATTTAAAACTCACATTTAGTCTCCATGCATATTTATAATAATTAAAACGTGATAAATAAATTTAATGGTTTGTTGTTTTTAAAATTAGTTCTAGTAATAAATTTATTTTTTATATAATCAATTAATTATTAAATTAAGATTGCATGCAGATACTATTTTGTTATCATTGTTAATATCTAGCAAGAAACAAGAGGCCTTTTTATTTTTTTATTATTATTTATTTTATTTAGTCTCCATTCAGCAAATTGTAGGGGCCGAGTAGGGCCGAAGCCTACTGGGGCCAAGCGTTAGATGAAAATGAACCCCAGGGCCCCGGATCGAAGGCAATAAATGGAACAGGGTAAGTAGTTTTAAAAGAGTCTGACACTATCTCCGGCCCAACCCAAGGGCAGAATTTGTCATTTGATGATTTTACGTACCATAAAAAAAGTCTCCATGAATTAATTCGTATCAAGACAATGAGTTTATTTCTTAACGTTTTCATAAGCTTTTATTTCACACTCGCGTTCTCGAGATAAAGAATCTTGACAGACAGACAGACGGGCAACACAGCGATCCTATAAGGGTTCCGATTTTTCCTTCTGAGGTATGGAACCCTAAAAGTGAAAAAACAACGTTTTTACTTGTTATCGGATTACTGCTTCCCGGATGCCACTTCTATGTATCTACCCTACTCCTCACGGTTCATACGTTTATACATATTTTATGATATAAACAAAAGTTGTGAATTATAGTGTGACGGTTGATACAGGAAAATAAAAAGGAAAACGCGTGTAGTGCCAACCTTCAGGAACATGGGAAAAAGTTTAGTAAGTTTTATTTATTTCATAAAAAAACAATGAATATGGGTCACGTAGAAAAACTTTGACATCTCCCAAAGTTATGGACGTAGACCGTTCGTATGCATAACTATCGGTCCCCTACGGTTTGACCTTGGTCCTTGGTCTTTGCTACCAGTAATCGCAGCGAGATATTATTAGCCTTTCTCGATAAATGGACTATCCCACAATATAATCTTAGAAATTGGTTTAATTCGAAGCAGTAGTTTTTGAGATTAGCTTATTTATATTAACAAACAAACTCTTCATTTTTATAATCTAATATATACACCGTTAAATTTTAGTCGTTTTAATCCCGTGGAGGGTCGATTCGGTACATGAAACACTATCGATTTGTAAAGAAAAAATTAAAAAATAAAGTACTTTTTTATTTAAAGTCGAGGTAATATATACGCATTTACGAAATTATTATTTTTAAGTAAATTGAGTCAATGACTTTGTAGGTAGTTGTCGGTCATTGCGTACTAACTACCTACAGTTCATTGGCTTCAATCAGCTGATATTTACTTAAATAAATCAATTTCGTATATGCGTAAATTAATTCGAGTTAAAAAAAAGTTTTTTATTTTTCATTTTTATCTTTACAAATCGATAGTTTTTCATGTACCGAATCGACCCTCCGTGGGATTAAAACGACCAAAATTTTACGGTGTGTAAAAAACACTTTTACATGTAATTTTTTTTTCGTTAGTTAAACCAGGGACCGTTTTCGGTTAAGGTATACGGTTACGCTACCGGTATTAAAATATGGTACCGCATTATTTTAAAGGTAGACCGAAACCGGTTAAGATTTGCGGTTACGCTACCGGTACCGTACCGCTATACCTTCATTTAACCTTTACTCATTTTCAAATTATTTCTCGTGCGAGTACCTACGATAAATGCGACGTTGCCAGGTATCGCAACAAGTGTATTGCGATTGGCACGACGAAAAAGCGCGGGAGTAGGGGTTTCAAAGGATACTTTATTGTTAGAGGTTTAGGTACCGTAAAAAATAACGGTACCGTTATTTTTCGGTAGGGAAATATTTAGGTCTAGTAATTTTTCAGTAGTGAAAAATAACGGTACCGTTATTTTGAGGTATTGAAATAAAAAGGTATGACGTCATATCGTTAACCCTTATAATCGATATTTTTTCAGTATGCAGTCCCTGGCTTAAACTAAATGAGAAGAAAAACACCGAAACAAACTCAGGGGTCAAAATCTCTTTTAAAGTCTATACAGTAAACAACTAATATAATATGAGATTTATGCAGATTAGTATCTGAGATGGTCTTTTGAAGAAAGAACCACACAGATTTGAGTGGACCTGTCCAGTCAGTGCAACCATTGGTCAGTATTCGTGTAGCTCAAACTTCGAACTACTAAGGAGCTCAATGGTCAGACGTACATTACCAAAGAAAGGACATTTGGGTGGGCTGCATCTAACACTCAAAACTGTTAGACATCATGTTAAAAATTACAGAAAAAGAACATAATTATTTTTTCTTTAATAAATTGTATGGCATAACGTTTGCCGTATCAGCTAGTATAGTATTGATAGGTGTAGTTGTACGTAGTGTTGTTGTACGTACCACGGAATGCTGTACTAGAAAACCCTGTTTTATATAGCACAGTTAAGGCCCATTTAGACTGCGAGTTTCTCGAACCAAACGAGTTCGCCAGACCACTCTGGCGAACATCGTTGTATGTTCGAGTCGAGAAACTTGCACCGTCTAGGTATGAATGTTTAGACGAAGAAACATTTTCTATATTCTTACGATTATGATACTTTCGAGACGAGAAACTCGCACCGTCTAAATAGGCATTAACGCCATATAAAACAAGGTCTTCATCTTAATCTATTTTATTTATTTACTTAACAATTTATGTACACATAAAAAAAAGCAAAAAAATAAAAAAGGAAACAGAAAAATAGGTAGAGAGGTGATGCTCAATATAAACCTCAAAATGTTACGTTTCGTTCGGTTACGATTTAAGGACTTGATTTTTTTTTTTGCTATTGATTTCTCGTATTGTCCTCTAACATATAAGCTAGGTTTCATTTAACTGAAAAAACACTGTCTAAACCGCATCGCCTTTAGGGCAGTGGCCGAGCTATTGGCCACTGTGCTACGTGTCACATGTTTGGTGGAACAAATGTTTGTATGGCCTACAAATAGTTTAATGTTTGTAAACGCACTCCCGATTCGGGGGAAATTTCTAACATTACTATTTACTCGTACTCGTACATGCTATGAACAAAACAAAGTTCTCACTTGCTTGTTTACGGAGACGCAGCACGTTGATCGACGTGTTGGGCGTTCGACGTACATTGCAGGAGCGGGCTGAGTCATCACTCGCGCAAACGCAAACATATGGCAATGTACGACGACCGCCCAACACGCCGCGTCGTCTCCGTACATACGCCCTTAGTTTACTTACCGATGCTTCTTCGAAGATCTTGTGGTAGTTCGGCACACAGAAGGGAGGCGCCGCCGATAGTTCTCTGATCATTTGACACAGCAACCTGCGGGAAAGATATTCATTATAGTTTTTATTTGTGATTGACACCTGTGGTAAAGAAAGAGGAAGGCCTTAGCCCAACAGTGGAAGGTAACTGCCTAACTACATATACACCGTTAAATTTTAGTCGTTTTAATCGTGCGGAGGATCGATTCGGTACATGAAACACTATCGATTTATAAAGATAAAAATTAAAAAATAAAGTACTTTTTTCCAAAACCCGAATTAATATACGAATGTACGAAATTAATTTCTTTACGTAAACGAGTCAATGACCTTGTAGGAAGTTGTCGGTCGCTGCATACTAACTACCTACAGTTCATTGGCCTCGATCAGCTGACTTTTACTTAAAGAAATCAATTTCGTACATGCTTAAAATTAATTCGAGTTTAAAAAAAAGCACACTATTTTACATTTTCATCTTTACAAATCGATATGGTTTCGTGTACCGAATCGATCCTCCACGGGATTAAAACGACCAAAATTTAACGGTGTATACATAGAATTGTGCCAGTAAAGAGACATTGTGTCTCAGAGATGTTGCATGTTGTCTGTCTTTGGGAAGAAAAATAGAGATTAAAAAAAAAAGTTAAAAACTTGGGTGTTCATTTAGACTGTAACCTGTCTTGGAATATCCACATTGCAGAAGTAAGCAGGAGAGTATTTTGCTCGTTTCAGTCACTGAAACGTCTTCAGAAGTTCCTGCCTTTCTCAACTAAAGTTACTCTTGCTCAGTCTCTTCTTTTACCTCTTCTTGACTACGCTGATGTCTGCTTCCTTGATGCAACTGAGGAACTTCTTGACAAACTGGAACGTCTGCAGAATTTGTGTATCCGCTTCATTTTTGGCCTTCGAAAGTATGACCATGTGTCGGAATTTCGTAGGCAGTTGAAGTGGCTGCCTATTCGGCAGCGTCGGGATTGCCATACTCTTTCTTTTCTATTCTCTGTTCTTCATAATCCCAACTCCCCCTTGTATCTTCGGGAACGCTTTGAGTATCTTGTTCCGAGAGGAAAACCTTGTCGCTCATCATCCTCTCTTCTCCTTCGTGTTCCTTCCCACTCTTCAAGTCGTTACAGTGGATCTTTTACCGTGCATGCTGTGCGCCTCTGGAATTCTCTTCCACACACATTGAGAGCTAGCCCTTCGTTGGAAGTTTTCAGGCGGAGAATTAAGGAACATTTTCTTTCAATATGACACGTAAATATGTACTTATGTATAGGTTTTTATTTATTTATTTATTATATGTATATATTTATGTATAGTGTGCTGTACACATCTATTTAGTTTATTTTTTAGTTTTAAGTTAGTCTTAATAGTAATTTATGTGATTAAGTTTTGTTGTGCATGTGTTTAGTTATCCTCAAATATAAAGTTTATCTGTAATATTTTTCACGTATGGTTTGCTGTAAGAAAACCCAATTATGGGTTAAGCTCGCCTATGTACATCAACTGTCCTATTATTATTTTTTTTTATGTGTGGAATTGTATGTACAATAAAGAATAAGAATAAGAATGAGATCTACAAAAGTTTAGAATAAAAGGATTGAATTACTTATTCGTTTTTAGCAACAAGTTTAGACCGTCATTGCATTCATAGAAGTTAAGTTTGTAGATTATATAAGATAAGCAACTATTTTGGTGAACAAGTTTATTCTGTTTTAATCCATTCTTGTCTTTATAGTAAAAATGTTCAATTATCATGTCTGGTACAAATGTTTTGGTGAGGACCTAAGCTGCGTCATGACTTGTTCTTGATATAGTGTTCTTTTAGATACCATTTTTGCGAGGACCACGGTAAATCCTTCAAACAATGCGCAGCCCTGGCAGGCGTCGACCCTAATCGCCACCGTCAAAGCCGACATCTCTTTGAGGCGTGCATGTAACACAACGCGCTGACGGTTCTTACAGAGCAGCCAGTCGGTGATCTGCCTATTGTTCGCTTATATCTTTACACTAATGAATTGATGTAACGCACATTTTAGACATTTGATTTTGTATTCGCAAGAAACATGCGAATGTTTGGCGAATGATTCTGACAAATATAAACGAAAAAATATACTCGTATTAATTGAATGGTTATAGAATTACAATACAACTGACATGATTTTAAAATTTTATATTTATTTTAATATTTTTCTACCTTGCATTTCATATTTGCAGTGTCACAAATTGTGAAACAATATGTCAACCACAAATCATAACATATTTTTTCGAATGAACTTAATGTGATAAGCTTCGTTCAATCAGTCTGTAACGGCTCTGTTAAATTCGGTTCAAACTTGGCTGACACGAAATGTCAAACCTACGGGCCTAAAAACGTCACATGAGCAATTCATCAAGAGCAAATCATATTCCGAATTTCTAGCAGATCATAAGCAATTCTTTTAATGTTCGTAAAAAAAGTCGAATCATACTCAATTCACTGCATCAGAATCATATTCCTTGTAAATATTGCCGTATAAAAATAATATGATTCATATTATAATTCTGCTAAAGTGGCCTTTTTAGCCTCCCGTATGACATTTTGCTTGCATTTTATTTGAGAGTCAAATTCAATTCGTATTCGCGAATGTGAAAAATCTAACATTAATTACATCACTACTACACATACATACATAGTTTCCAAGATAATGGTTTTAAAATAATCTAATCCTATGGAAATTTTTTGCCAAAATAAGCAGACTGGTTCAAATACTGTCACTCATGGTAGCTCTTTCTTAATACTAGTATCATTAATTTTGTGCTTACCGACACAAACGGGTTCTTCAATAGTGTACGTGAGTCGGCGGTATCAAACCCGGCCTTTTGTGTATTTATTTATAATAATTATGTAAATAATAACGTCGTATTATGTCTTTGTTTTTCTGCAATCTTTTAAGCTCGTCATCATCATTAGCCTGAACCCGTGTAATCGCAGGGTATACAAAGTGTAATGTAACGGAAATTGGTGGTCATGTTTTAGACTAGCTGACTCCCTTGGTTTCACACTTATTTTTAGTTACTGCTCCGCTCCTGTATGTCGAAGTGAAATGTAATATGTATTAGCTATATAGCTTTTTTTTCTATACGTGTGTTTATCACCTATCTCTTTCTAAACGGCTGGACTGATTTGGACGAAATTTTGTGTGTATATCAAGTGGGTTCTTGGATGGTCTGAAAATACAAATGAATCCGGTAGATGGCGCTGCAATCAGTTTTTCTTTTTTTTGTCTATGAGCCAGTTTTTGGGCAGGATATTATAAACACCAGGTTTCTACCAACAAAAGTTCCGTAAAAGCAATCTAACAGTTTCGGAGATTGGCAGAAATAAACAGGTAGACGAACTGACAGATAAATATACAAAAAAAAAACATTTTTGCTATAGATATAGAATATATTTTAACATACAAATAACAAAAAAAAATTGACATTACAATCAGACGCTTCAGTTTTACTTGTATGTATAGATGTGTTATTCCGAATAACCTCGAGAAATTGGAATAACATATGTACATACTTAAACCAAAACTACTGCTTTCGAAGTTGGTTATTAACTGGTCTAAAAATATAATAACAATAAGACAGGTGAATGTCCTCTATGACCCAGTTCTATTATGAGATCGCTCTGTGTTTGAAGAGCGATGCGGCTGACAAATCCTAGACTTCATTTCCGTAAAAGCCTGGCTTTATTGGTTTGCGTCGGGAAACTTTTGTTCAGCTGGTTAGTGAATGTGCATTTTGATTAAACTAAGCCAAACATATTCTGTAGGATTTTATGAAAAATGTGATGGTTAGAATAGAGTTCAGCATATATATAGAGTGGAGCTCAGTGAAGTAGGTTGTTTACTATTTTGTGGACTTTTTTTCTATTTGTTATAGTGAAATTTGAATTTATTATATTCTTGGAAAATGTTTTTGACTTGCAAAACGGCTATATTATATTCGGAGTATAAACTGAAGCATAGGCTTTAAGTACATAAGAAACCATAAAAAAAGTATAAAAAAAGAAAAAAGACGTACCGAAGAAAAAAAATACAAATAAAACAACATATAACAACGTACGACAAAACAAAAAAAAAAAAATAGGTATGTTAGGGATACAAATTTTATTATATAAATTTTTAGTAAATTAAGTTAAATTATTTCTTTAAAATATCGTTCATGGTGAATAATGTCATTAAAAGATCCTATAGAATGGTGTTAATATTAATGTGTATATTCGATAACCTTAACTGTTTGCGTTGTAAACAATATTCCGACTATCTATTCATTATGCGTACAGCTAAGGAGTGGAATTCCCTGCTAAAGTCTGTGTTGTATTGATTTCAGGATTATTACTAAAAATATTCCAATTTTATGTTTGGTAGACAGCGCATCAGATTATTACAAAAGACTTTGCTCAATCGAAATCGAACTCTGCGTAATGTAATAGAAAGTTTCTGTTTCAGTCGACTATTTCTAAATGCATTTGTACCTATAATAAAAGTATGTATTTATTTAATAAGTGACATTTACGTGATAATAATACACGGTGTGTCTGGCATGGACGCACAAACGAATACCATGATACCATTACATGACTCTGGAGCCCCTGTGGTGGAATATTTCGTCGGCTTTTCTTTTTTTATTGTTGATAGGTTCGCGCTGGATCGGTATCTCATCTGATGAAACGCGACGATGCGGTCGACGATAGAGCGCATACCTAATTTAAAATAAACAATATTAATTTTTTAACTAAAAATTAATGAATTAATCTGTCCTAGCTCAGAGGACACCGGTGTCCTCTCACATCCACGCCACTATAGGCCTTAATTCCGATGTTTAGAGTCTACTTTTGTATGAACAAGTTGGGTAGTTTTGGATCGACGTGTTAAAAAATCACCGGGACTAATAAAATCGTAGTTGTAGTCAACCTCGATGATATTTTTAATTTTAAAAGTAATTAATTAATTTTTCGACGCAAAATTCAACCAGTGGGGGGTCCACTATCATGTACTGGATCTATGGTATTACTTGGTGTGTCGATGTCTACACTCTGTATGTATATTAAGTCAAAGCAATCATTGCCCAAACAGAGAGTATTTCGCCATTTTTAGTTCATTTTTTTAAATATTTAAGTAATTATTTCTGAAACAAGCGCTCCATGAACCATATTAAGTGATGCACTCCCTTCTGCGATATAGTTAAATTTTTTATTGTACACTAAAAATAAAATTATAATAAATTACAATACTCGAGTAACTTTTATGTAATAAAAGTTAAACTTTACACCCGGAACTTTTCCAGATATTTTTTCTCATATAGAATAAGTACTTAGGTAATGTTTTTTTATTGGCGGCGGGTTTTTTATTTACTATTGAACTTAATATGTATATCCCAATATTGAAAAACTTGGTTAAACAGAGTAAACAAACAGTAAAGAAGTAAAAAGAAAACCTGTAGAATCAAAACGGGTCAATATCAGTAAGAGAACGATAATATGATAATAACTTATAGGTAAATAAATTACAAATAAAAAAACTTTTTTAAAAACAAGCTTTCAATTAAATGGGCTAAAAAGAAGAAAATAAACTTTTCCTTTATAACTTTTACTATCAATTTATAACGACATTACACAATTTATATAATACAAAAGCTTGTCGCGAGATTTTGAAAATATTAAAATCAATAGATGAAGTTATTTAACTTATTTAATTAATGAAGTTATTTAGCTGTGTATTTACACAGTTAAATCTCGCGACAAGCTTTTGTATTATATAAATTGTGTAATGTCGTTATAAATTGATAGTAAAAGTTATAAAGGAAAAGTTTATTTTCTTCTTTTTAGCCCATTTAATTGAAAGCTTGTTTTTAAAAAAGTTTTTTTATTTGTAATTTATTTTTTACTTTTTAGTCATACCTTATTTAAATCACATTTGTATTCTCAGCAAATCCTCACATTTGCTACCCATATCATAGGAAAGCATAAGAAACTTAGTCTGCTATCTTTAGAAGTCTACCAGGTTTTTTTTATGTTGGGTAAAATCATCCAATGACATCCCCCGCCCTTCGGCTTGGTTCGGTCTGTTACCGGACGGACAGCGAGCTACCCATTGCCTGCCGTCCGCAAGCCTGCGCCTACAGTGGCAAGAAATCGGGATCGGAATTACGGCGGCGGCTGCGGCGTAAGCGCTGTTGCCTGATGCAGTCGGCCTCCTCCTTGGCTAGCATTACTGCTTCGCAGAAGGAGGCAACTACGTTAGAAGTCTACCAGGTTGGATTTATAAAACCAAAATGATGGTGGTGGATCGTAAGACTAACAATCAACCTAACTTACATGAAATAGCCAATTGCGAAGTTGTCCAGAGTTTATCTACCTGGGATCCAAAATCACAAATCCTAGGAAATGCGGAAAAGATTCATGCACCGTAAAACGATTGACGCCTCTTGAAATGTGACGCTGGAGGCGTTTACTGAGGATAAAACAGACTGCTCAACGCAATAAAGGTTCCATTCCTAAAGAGCTTTGCATCAAAACAAAAACTTTCGTCGATTGTGCAACAGCGAATTTTTAAGCTGTTTGGATATATTATACGCAATGAAAGCGCTTTGGAACGTTTAGTAAAGAACGTACAGGAAAGAGTAGATGGCCTACGTTCTCGGGGCCAATCGCCTACCAGACCTCACTAAATCATCTTCAGAGTGTTTCCTCATTGAATGTACACGAAATGCCATGAATAGAGAGGGATAGAGAAGTCTCGCAAAAGCCGCAACCAACCTACTAGAAGATCACTACCACTCCACCAAGAGTATGACTGACAAAAAGAAGAATATTGGATTTAGAGTTATGTCACTTTATTTTTCAAGTTACTCTCTGCAAGCCCTTTCAATTAGTATTTTGTAGGAGTGTATTAAAACAAACTAGCTATTTACTTATGTAAATTTGTACGGAACCCTCCGTGCGCGAGTCCAAGTCGCTTATGACCGGTTAGAACTTATTTTATTCGATCCGAAACTCGATGGGATTGTGTCGATTTATTGCGGAACTCCTATGGCCACCTTCCAGCTCCATCATCAGATCCCGACTGCCATATTGATCAAAGTACTCGTGATTACAAATCTAACGAGACCAAAGACGAGAGGGCTGTGTCGTTTAATTCTGGAGTTCGTGTAGCCACCTTTCAGCTCCATCATCAGACCCTGGTTACCATATAGGATCCAAGTACTAACAAGATCTAAGTAGTAATCAAAAGAGCCCGAACTCGATGGGATTGTGTCGATTTCTTACGAAGTTCCTATGGTTTTTTTTTATAGTTGGTAAAATCATCCAATGACAAATCCCGCCCTTGGGTGGGGCGGAAAATAGTGTCAGACTCTTACTGACTAAAAATCTACCCTGTTCCATTCATTGCCTTCGTCCCAGGGCCCCGGGTGACATTTTCACATAACTTTTGGCCCCTGTAGGCTTCGGCCCTGCTGGGTCCCTACAGTTTGCTGACTACTCCTTGAGGCGCGTGGGAACAGTGCACGCCGTAAACGACTTGCGCCGTTACTGTACGGACGGACAGCGAGTTACCCATTGCCCGCTTTCCGCGAGCCCGCGCTTACTGTGGCCGGAAATCGGGATCGGAATCCAGGTGGTGGCGGCGGCGTGTGCGCCGTTGTCTAATGTGGTCGGCCTCCTCGTTTGCTAGCATTACTGCTGCGCAGAAGGAGGCGACCACCTGCCACCCCTCCTCGCTCCGGAGCATGGCCTGAACCAAGCCCCTGCGCGAGAGATCGCCGACACCGATCGCCCCCACAAGTACACGGCGATGCTCTTCCCAAGCGGGGCACACCTCGACTGTGTGCTCCACCGTGTCTTCCGGGCGCTCCACATAGTGGCGACACCCGGGCGTCGTCTCCGCACGAATCTTGTACAGGTACTTCGCGAACTTGCCGTGTTCGGTTAGTAACTTAAGTTCCTATAGTTACCTTCCAGCTCCATCATCAGAACCTGGTTACCATATAGGATCCAAGCACTTGTCAATACAAATCAAAAGAACTCAAATTCGATGGGGTTGTGTCGTTTAACTGCGGAGTTCTAATGACCACGATCCAACTCCATCATCATACCCTGGTTACAATATAAGATTCAAGTACTCGTCATTAAGAATCAAAAGAGCCAAAAGACGATGGGGTTATATCGTTTAATTGCGGAGTTCTTATGGCAACCTTCCAGCTCCATCATCAGACCCTGGTTACCATATAAGATCCAAGTACTCATCATTAAAAATCAAATGAGCCCAAACTCGATGGGATTGTGTCGATTTCTTACGAAGTTCCTATGGTAACCTTCCAGCTCCATCATCAAAATCTGGTTACCATATAGGATCCAAGCACTCGTCAATACAAATCAAACGAGCCCAAATTCGATGGGGTTGTGTCGTTTAACTGCGGAGTTCCTTTGACCACCTTCCGACTCCATCATCAGACCCTGGCTACCATACATGATTAAAGTACTCGTTATTACAAATCAAATGAGCCTAAAGTCGATGGGGTTATATCTTTTAATTGCGTAATTCCTATGGCAACCTTCCAACTCCATCATCAGACCCTGGTTACCATATAGGATCCAAGTACTCGTCAATACGAATCAAAGGAGCTCAAATTCGATGAGGTTGTATCGTTTAACTGCGGAGTTCCTATGAACACCTTCCGACTCCATCATCAGATCCTGGCCACCATACATGATCAAACTACGCGTCAATACTAAACAAATGAGCTCAAACTCGATGGGGTCGTATCGTTTAACTGCGGAATTCCTATGAACACCTTCCGGCTCCATCATCAGACCCTGGCTACCATATAGGATGAAAGTACTCGTCAATACGAATCAAACGAGCCCAAATTCGATGGGGTTGTATCGTTTAACTGCGGAGTTCCTATGACCACCTTCCGGCTCCATCATCAGACCCTGGCTATCATACAGAATCAAAGTACTCGTAAATACTAATCAAGCGAGCCCAAACTCGATGGCATTGTATTGTTTTATTGCTAAGTTCCTATGGCTGCCTTCCAGCTCCATCATCAGATCAGCTTCATGTTATCATAATGTTGCATTGTCACCCGATTTACACATGCATGTAAAATTTCATCTCAATCGGTTGAAGATATCTGCTTCAAAATTGAGTTGCAAGATTTGAGCCGAACATACATAGTTACATACAGTGCAAGCTAATAGAAAGCTTGTAAAAAACACGCGCCCCACGCACGCGCCAATCTGCTGGCCTCGCCTACTTTCTGTACATGCCATTACCTATCGCAGTCATAAATCTGCATCCGTTAAAAATCTGCATTAATTTGAAGCGGATGCGGATGCAAATGTCAGAATTGATACGTTTGCGGATATTCCGCATTTTCAGGTGCGGATGCAAATAGCCGTAACACCTCTAGTCTATATTTACTGATAGCTACAACTTCGGGAAGTTACTTCTAGGCAAGCATGCTACATCGTCGGCTACATCATCGCTTACCATCAGGCGAGATAATGGTCAAATCTGTGATAAGGTTGGACACCGTGATCAAAATTTGGTTGGGTTGCGTAGTATATATAGCTTCACCCGCATGAAACACATTCCCAAGATAAAAAAAAAACACAATACAATCACAATAGTGAACACAAAACAACTTTTACACAATCTCATCTAGTCCCAAATTAAGCAGAGTTTGTGCTGAGTACTAGACAACTGATAAACACACTCCTATTATAGGTAAATTATATCACATACAAAACAAATGATCGTGCTCATCACACCAACATTTGGGATGGAATCGGAGTCGAACCGAAGGCCTCAGGTATAGCAGTCGGGGCTAGAGCCACTAGGCCAATCAAATTCTATGTGGTTTTTCTGATCTTGGTCTACATAAATGTGCTTTTGCTGTTCATCCATTTGAACTTGAAGAAGTAACAAACATAACTAAATACATACACTAATATTACTTCGTCTTTATAATAATAGTTATAATAACTGGACTTAAATACTCGTAACAATTTAAATCCAGTAAAAAGTCTTTTACCATCTTAAAGTTATAACTAAGATCACACCTTGATTCACACCCGTGAGATTCTAAAAGAATACTAGGTGTTAACCTGAGAAAAATTAGAAAAGGAAACCATAATAATAATAATAACATCTGAGGAAGCTCTCGTTAGGCAGTTGGATCAAGGGCCTGATTCAGAAGGCAGTACTCTAGGACATGGCGTGCATTGTCCGAGGGTTCCTCTCTCAGGAGCCCTGACCACCGGTAGCTTGGACCCTGTTCCCGATGCCGGTGGGCTACTATTTTTTTTTATAATGTTTTTGTAAAGAAATATTAAAAAATGTGTAAAATATGTATGTGTAATGTAAATAAATGGAATAATAATAATATTCCACAACTATCACACAAACCACTTGGTGTGATACTAAGGGAATTATAACGGCGAAGGCAAAAAACGGCACAAGTACCTTGGTAGCCTTTCCCCAAAATAATTCTCTTTCAAAAGCAACCACATCAAAAGATTCACGAATAGAACTAGGTCGTGCATTCACCTTTACTAACAAATAAGTATTGTTATCATATTTCTATACACACAAATAAATAATGTTACGGCCTCGGGTAGTGAAAGGTCTACTTTACAAGCTTCCTGAAGCAGTCCTAGGGGAAATTATAATGTCTAAATAATAATGAATTATGAGTCTTTAAATTTATTTTATGTTAAATTATACTTATCCCACTTAGTTTACCTATTCGTTAGCGGCATAAATATAAATATGCCAGTATTCAACTGTACATCGAGTCGGTGTTTAACAACGAAGAGACCAAACTATTATAGAAACACCAACTTCCGAAATTAAAGTTATTTTGCACTTTTTTATGTTTTTTTTTTACATTGAAGTCGGTTGTAATTTTTTTTGTAAAAAGTTTTTTTATTTCACACTTTTTAGTTGATTTTTGTTGATTTATTACAGAATTCCAGTTCTTACCTAACTTCAGGCTTCATCATCAGATCAATGCTATGTGGGATACATAGAATTCTCTCTCTCCCCTTCTTCCTTCAGTCAGTCACCGACTGCATGTATAAATAAAGCAATTTTACTTGTTACGACAGTTCTGCTATAATTTTTTGAAGAGTTCCGTTCTATATCTTCGAAGTTCATCATCAGATCAAAACAATATTTCTACGGGACCAATTCGGGAGTATAATCTTTCAATTAAAATAATAATTTAAAAATCCGTCCACAAATGACGAAAATATCGGTGAACATTTATAAAAAAAAAATACATACAGCCGAAAATAGAACCTCCTCCTTTTTGAAGTCGGTTAAAAAGCATAAAACAAAAACTAAACTTTTTTATTACCCGACTACGACAAAGCCAAAGGAGGGTTATGCAATAATAACATTTTTTAAGTATACTACAGAATTTATCATTCAACTGGCAAAATACACAAATGTGTGTCAATTCTCCCGCTATGCGATAAACAACAGAATTTTCCTATCCGATTGCAAAAATAGGAACGTTTGTCTACTTTCCGAGATTTTATCTCAAAGAAAATTCATGTTCAACGGCAAAAATATTGCATCAAACGTGACACTGCTACGTGATTGCTACGCCGTAGCTGATGTAGTAGCTACGCGTGCTACGGCGTAACAACGGCCAACCCAAGATACATTTCTATACAACCACTAGTGTGTCATTTTGATGTTATTACACATGTGTCTTTAGATTTTTGGAACACAGATATCTTGTGGATTTTATCTAAGTTTCTTTCGGCGGAAATGACGATGTTTTTTTTTTTATTTGGTTTTTTAGTTTTTGCCATTAGGTTTTTTATTGAGACTTATTAATAAAATGTGATTGGCAAACAATAAATCTTATCATGTATCACACTAGCACTTTGCCCGTGACTTCGTTCGCGAGAATATTTTCTTAAAAACTATAACTTCTTTTTTAAAACTAATAATTATAATCTTTTTTATTCATTTATGTTGAAAATTGTACTAAGTAGTAAGCAAATTGCCACCACCAGTATATAATGTATATAAATGTTACCAGCAATCTGTATAATTCAGGTATTCTAAACAATACCGAATGCGCAGTCGGTAATGTGTGTACAAGACGAGAGCAGGAAAGGAGGTGATGTAATTTTAGGGCACCCCGACACGGACAGGTTAGGTTAGGAGTATTTTTTTTATCACCTGAAAACAAAAGCCATACCTAAAACCGTATTCTATACATTGCCTAGGTATTGTATAGAACACCGGATTATATAGATTGCCGGTAACATATGTATACATATCCACTGAATAAGATTTCATACAAACGAAATCCTGCCTTATCACCCCTTACAGTTTGAATATCCTAAAATCCATTCTTAGTGGCGCCTACGTCACAATAGGAAGCCGTGTTCTAAATTTCACATTCCAAGTTTCGGCTGTACGTTGATATGTCAATCAGACAGGCAGTGGCGTAGCTAGTCCCACAGGGGCCCCGTATCAAAATTCCCACAGGGGCCCCGTATAAAAAAATGGTGTTGTTTTACAAATGCTTGGTTTACCCTACGAGACGGTTGTGGATAATGTGTTGCGAATTTTTGCCTATTTCGGGGCCCCTGTAGGGTGGGGGCCCCGTATAATTGATACGGCAGATACGGCGGTAGCTACGCCCATGCAGACAGGTTCTCCTTTTATACACCGTTAAATTTTGATCGTTTTAATCCCGTGGAATGTCGAACCCGTACATGAAACGCTATCGATTTGTAAAGATAAAATTTTAAACTCGAATTACTTTACGCATGTACGAAATTATTTTTTTTTAGTAAACGTCAGCTGGGCGAGTTTAGTGACTTGTAGGTAGTTAGTACGCGACGACCGACAGCTACCTACATTGACTTAGGTCATTGACTCGTTTACTTAAAGAAATTAATTTCGTACATGCGTGTATTAATTCGAGTTTTAGAAAAAAAGTACTTTATTTTTTTATTTTAGCTTTACAAATCGATAGTGTTTCTTGTACCAAATCGACCCTCCACGGGATTAAAATGATCAAAATTTAATGGTGTATATACAGATAATGAGAATACATTCCATATAAAGACCAACTTGCCAAAAGCTCTCTGGTAGATATCGCTGTCAGCGATGAGACCGCCATTGTTCCCGTAGATTTAAGTTTGTCTACAATAAAGCTTATTTTAGTCTAATCTATCACGCAAAACAAACAATTCCTATGAATTGTCTCTTCACAAACAATCAGTATCTATTTCATGGACACTCAAACAGACCGTGATATATCGTCTAGGAAACGAGGACACCGGTTCCTTGACCCTTTATCGGAAACTTTATAAATAATCTTATTATTAAAGAAAGCCTTTCAGCAGGCTGGGTCGAAGCCTACTGGGGCCAAGGGAAAGGAAGGATCGGCGCTGGTATGAAAGACAAAGAAGGGACGGGGCGGGTTTTTTAGAAAAGTAAAAGTCTGATACTATCTCCCGCTCCGCTCAAGGGCGGGAATGTGATTAGATGATTTTTACCCATAGATTTTTTTTTAACTTTCATACAACGCCATCTAGTTTCAAACTAAGCAGAGCTTGTAGTATGAGTACTAGACAACTGATACTCGTTAAAATAACGAGTATCAGTTCATATATTTCTAAATACATACATGTTGTAGATAAATTACACTCAGACACAGAACAAAATGATCGTGCTCCTCACACAAAAATTGGTCCTGCGTGGGAATCGAACCCACGATCTCCGGCATAGCATTCAGGGCCACTGACAACTAGACCAACAGAAAAACAAAAAACAATTAATTTAAAGAAAAACATAAAACAATTTATTTGCAGAAAATAACGCTATCTTAAGACTAACTTACTATTTATAAACATTCAACAGAGAAAATATGCGCCACGTCCACATAAAACGGCCGATCACATAAACGCCAGGCTAAAAGTTCATTCCATTCTCTTCCTAATTGTATCATAGATGGTTCTTTGTAACTAGGAAGTCGAAAGATAGTTAGTTGTTGCGCCTAAAATGCTATTAGTACTACAGATGCAAAGAAGATGCAATTAAAAACGCATTGTGTGGATCGTCCGGAGGACAAGGTGGAGCATATGGGGCATGGGTTCTGACACACAAAAAAAAAAACCTCCTGCCGTAGACGAATTTGTGTAGTTTTACGAACCTGACGCGAACAAAGTTGTGGGCAAAAGCTAGTTTATATTACAACATCCAATTTAGTTTCCGGGACCTTGTAATTTAAACCTAACGGCTACTTGAGAGAACTTTTGGCAAACATTTTTAATTAAAACTTTATTTTTCTCTTCGTAGTTTTAGAGTGGCTGTCGCGTATCGGAAGACACTTAGCGGGTAAGATGGTGGACCGACGACGTTACAATGTCATTTTAAAAATTACTGAACATTTTCTGTGAGTACATACAATTATTTTATTTATTATATGCCTGAATTATCCCACTCCAGGGTAAAGATCTTATTCCATCTTTCCGCTTTTCCCAATTTTGTGCTATTTTAAATGCACATTGATTGATTTTGAAAATGATAATGATACTTAATAATATAATAATACTTAATATCACACACACTATCACACAACGTCGTCTAGTCCCAAGCTAAGCAGAGCTTGTGTTATGGGTACTAGACAACTGATAAACATACTTAATATATTTCTAAATACATACATATTATAGATAAATTACACCCAGACACAGAACAAATGATCGTGCTCATCACACAAACATTTGTCCTGGGTGGGAATCGAACCCACGACCTCCGGCATAGCAGTCAGGGCCACTAACCACTAGACCAAGAGGGCATGATGTATGATGAATGTGATTATACAATCAGGGGTCAAAAGTGCAGTTGCAGTCTATCAATCTTAAAGTGCCTAAATTTCTCCGTCCTAGAAGTTTAATGGCTTTTTTGAAGGTGGAAAATTATCTAATGGTTTTTTTTTCCGCCTAGGGCAGAGCGGGAGTGCGTGTCAGAATTTTACTGAGTAAAACTATTCTATATACTATAGCCGTGAGTCCATTGGACCCACAAAAATCTTAATAATAAGGCAATAGAAGCAACTTAATAATAAAAACGACAATCAACCAAACAATTATCAACATGAACAATCAACTTGATACCTCCACCCATTCCCGAGAAAAAGGATCTTGACAGACAGACATACGGAAGTGATCCTATAAGGCTTCTGTTTCCTGCTTATGAGACACGGAAGCCTAAAACATGATTCAATGCCACAAGCCATGATATTTCAAAACCAGAGGCTCTATTTATTTTTTCCGGTTAGTTTTTACCAAGGACAAATATATATGTAAATATATTGTTATTTCGTAGACGCAATTTATTTCAATCTCCATTTCAAATTCAATTATTTTGTAAGGTGGGAGGATCAAGCAATCTGTTGGGATTTCGTAACTTTTTTTTTTGTGGGTACGTAACGTGATACGAATTTATTTACTGCGTTATTAGACGTTCGGTTGCCTGTGTGTGTGTGTTGTGATGATGCGTGTGTGTATTTGTGTTGTGTGTGCGTGCAATTATGTATCAACTTTCGTTTCAATAGTTTTGATTAGATACAGTAAATTGAAATATTATTATCCTTTTTGTTAAACCAAATAAAATAGGGTCTTTAAACATCCTTTTTTTTTGTATAAACAAGTAACTGAAGTAGTACTACTTAGTGATTTATTTCCATTATGACATCGAAACTGCATTTTTTTAACCTAAATTAAGAACAATATTAAAATTTCTATTTATATATATTTATTATTGTAGGTCCGATTGTCAAAATAAAAAGATTAGTTTGCCTTAGTTTTAACATTGCACTTAATGAGCAATACAAATCTTTAGAATAGAAGAATTTTACTTGCAATTTTACTCATAACAAATCCAAGACAAGAGTGTGTAAGAATGCTAGATATTTTGTGAAAAACAAAACCAAAATTTTTATTCTATTTTGAGCTTTAAAAGCATGCAGACATTCATAAAATTTTAATGTTTTTGAGTTAACTTTTGAACCTTGGACGCTACCGTAATGTAATTAAAAAGTTTTTAATAGGGTACTTACTCGTAATGCGGGTTGGTGGGGAACGACGGTGTCAACTTTAGAACTGCCCGAAATGCCAAGACATCGTTGCTACTGTTCTGTCCGAGGTGATCTGTTGACAAAAGGTTAGTTAAATTAAGTTTTATCGGTTATTGATGTATAAAAATCTATATATGAAAGGCGAAGCTGACTGCTTGACATATCAAGGCACAGCCGAAACTGTTGGGCCGGATGGGATGGGTGGATGGGACTAGGAGCGTGAAATCTTGCACAAGGTTTCCTTTTATAACGTAGCCGTAGCTTATGGCAGTAAGTCTCCTCTTTGAAGCGTGTCTGGAAAGACCTCACGGCGTCCTTAGGACCTTCCGCATGACGCCGGTACAAGACCGGTACAAGATTCGTGCGGACGTGACGCCCGGTTGTCGCTACCGTGTGGTCCTCCCGGAGGACATGGTAGAGCACACGGTAGAGGTGTGCCCCGCTTGGGAAGAGCATCGCCGTGTCCTTGTGAGGGCGATCGGTGGCAGCGATCTCTCGCGCCGGGCCTTGATATAGGTCATGGTCCGGAGCAAGGGCGAGTGGAGTGCGATCATCTCCTTCTGCGAAGCAGTAATGCTAGCAAACGAGGAGGCCGACCGCATCAGGCAACGGCGCACATACCGCAGCCGCCGCCGTAATTCCGATTCCGATTTCCGGCCACCGTAGGCGCAGGCTTGCGGACGGCGGGCAATGGGTATGGTCGGATTCAGGTGGAAGAAACGCCCGGGCGTCACCATTGTGTGGATCGCATGGAAGGTACAGTGGTGCATACAGTGGAGTTTTGTGGAGCACCAAGCTACACCGAAGTGGGACAAATCTTGTCTGTCTTAGTCCAAGTGGTAGGCAGTTGCGATCTCTCGCTTCCGGCTCTGATTCAGCATGAGAAGCTGTAACCTCTTTTTGCGGAGTAGTAATGTGAGCGAAAGAGATAGCAACCATGAGGGAACGGGGTCTGTTAAGATTGGTCACCGCTATCGAAATCCAGTCGGAAGGATTATCCAGGAAAACTCTTACACAGGATCGACCCATCGGGAACAGCAAGTTGCTAATATTAATCTAGAACTAAAAAAAATCGGTAAATAATGGGTAGTATGGGTTCTTACCCAAGATAAACTGAACCTAGTTGTTCTAGTATTTTAGTTTGAAGCGACGCTGATCTAACTTTACATTCGACTTTGGCTAAGCGGCTAAGTTTAGATACTCGTACGTTTACTTGTACCTGTTTCCCGTAAGCTCAGATTACCTTTCATAAGCATTTGTTTTAGTTTGTGGGGTTATCAGGAATATCAAGTTGTTAGTGTGAACAGAAGAAGCAGTTTGCCGTCGTTTCCGACCGTACGGTAAAGATGGAGCCTGAGTCGACGACGCGTAGTGTTAGACGCACGCCTCAAAGATAATAATATGTCAGCAAAAACGTGGAGATTCAGGAGGCACACGCCCGCTAGGGCTGCGGGAACGTGTGAACTCGTCCATTTTATTGAATCAGTATACACCGTTAAATTTCAGTCGTTTTAATCCCGCGGAGGGTCGATTCGGTACATTCAGTACTATCGATTTGTAAAGAAAAAATTAAAAATAAAGTACTTTTTTTCTAAAAGTCGAGTAACATACGCATGTATGAAATTTTTTTTTAAGTAAACGAGTCAATGACCTTGTAGGTAGTTGTCGGTCGTTGCGTACTAACTACCTACAGTTCATTGGCCTCGCTCAGCTGACGTTTACTCAAAGAAATTAATTTCGTACATGCGTAAATTAATTCAAGTTTAAAAAAAGTACTTTATTGTTTCATTTTTTCTTTTTAAATTGATAGTATTTCATGTACCGAATTGACCCTCCGCGGGATTAAAACGACCAGAATTTACATATAATTATATTCCTGTTCAAAGAAATCGTGGAAAATAAGTAAGTGTAGTTTTATTATTTTTGTTACAACGTCGAAAACTAAAGTGCCGGATTTATACGATTTATACATAACTTACTAGATATTAGAAGACTTTAGAAATATCTAATACCTCAAGATTGACGCAAATCTCTTTTTAATATTAAAGCTGTAGAATCAATATTTAAGCGTCTAGGGAAATCTTTAATGTTTTAGACCAAGGATTTTACTTTTTTTCCCTTAAGTAGTAGTTATTAATCTTTTGAAACTGTCCATGTCGTAAGCTTCAGTGTAGTACATAGAACACTGAGACCTCTCGAACGCTGCTATCCGACATGTTATTGTCAAAACATTTAATTTACATGAAGTGACTCACCGTTTTCTTGTAAAAACTGACCTTTTTGTCTTTTGTTTTAAACTTTTCGCCCTGATCGACGGTCGAGTAATACCGCAGTCTTATGGCTCGTCGGTAAAGCTCACCGGTGTATCATTGCAATACGAACGACGAGCCTGGCTCGCGGTTCGTCGTGTTTGCTTCATTTTCTACTCGGCTCGTCGGCACTAATGAGCCGCTAGTAAAACCGACATTCTGTAAAACGGCGGGATAGGCTCGTACGTCGATCACCCACTTTTATATCGCGGGTACGCTCACAAGCATGTAAACTCACATACAAAACTCTCCGAGTCCTAGAAGAACTTAAAAACTGCGAAGCAAGTTACTTTAAACAGTCTGATGCAGTTGTTAACGATGGTTGAGTTTTTATAGGCAATGAAATGTCAAAAAAATAATTATGCCAACTTAAAAATGATTTTTACGCATAACAAATGCTTCGGTTTCGGTAGAAAATACTTTTTCGGCTGGACACTACTTTTGTGGAAGATACAGGTAGATACATGTATTATTATTTGTAAGTATTAGTCCGAAGTCGTTCCTAGTTTGAACAGGATAGCAAATATTTAGAATTTTTTTTGATAAAATATTTAATAAAAACAAAACCGCTGTTTCGGTGCCGCGAAGTCGACATAGACCCGGGCGGAATTCATACAAAATACTCTATGACTACAACCGGCCCTTAAGTACTGGTTTGTTGGATACATTACGGCCAGCGTACACTGTTCTAGCACGTATTTATAAGAAATGGCGCGTCTAGTAGGTGCCCGAGGCACTGAAATTCAGTGTTCTGAAGTGCCTTACAGCAGGTTCAAGTGGGTTCAAAGTACAATCCATTAATCATCTCAGATTCTCATCCAAGTTTTACTGAATTTTTATCAAGATCCATCACACTAAACACAAAATATTAGATGGATTTTTATTTTTTTTCTAAAATGTAGGCAATAGGTATATATTTTAAATTCGCTTATAGACTGACGAGCGAAAGATCAAATTATTTTTCTTTTTATAAATTGTGTAATTGTCATATTTCATAAATAAAATTACATTGTTCTTCATGCAATTCTGTCCTTTTATTTAAAAACGTAGTAAATTAAAATACTTTTATAAATGTGATATTTTGTTTTCAGGTTTTAAAATACACTTTCACAGATAAATCTTTTAGTCAATTTATATCAGGCGAGGCCGGTGTTTCCTAGCTGATTAACCTACTGAGACGAAACATCGAAATAAATTCAGGGGATCAAGATGTAGGGGTAGAAATTTCACTAAAATTACCGTGTTCAATTCAACTAACGATGACTCAGCTCACGTGGTGGGTTACGGCCTGCCCCCTTAGTCAAGTTACAATCATTTCGTTTAGCGTAAACGCTTAGAGTTGGCCACGCCCCCAATGCCTTTGTTCTGACCACGTGACTGAGCTTTGAGATGACGTCAGAACAAAGGGATTGGGGGCGTGGCCAACTCCAAGCGTTCACGCTAAACTAAACGACAGTAACTTGGCTAGGGGTGCTGATCCTCTTTTGCCTGAATTCCAGCAGTGGAAAAATTAAAATTTCGATTATGCTTATGTTATGCTTAAGACTAAAATCCACCTGTATTCTTTTAGTTGTGAAAATGTATACCAGGGCCCTGGAACCAAGGCAAAGAAGGAACGGGGTAGGTTTTTAGTCAGTAAGAGTGTGACACTATCTCTCGCCCCGCTCAAGGGTGGGGGAAGGCATTGGAAAATTTTACCTATCATAAAAAAAAACCTGTAGGTCTCGGTAACTCTTTAAGTGAAGAATCTATTACTAAAAAGGATTTTCACAATAATACAAAGCGTTTTGGGAACACTTTCATTATGCGTACGAGTGGAATTCCCTACCGGAATCTGTCTTTCCTGATGGCTTCAACCCGAGAATTTTTTAGTCAAGAGTGAATAGGTTTCTTCTAGGTAAGCGCGCTCCATCGTCGACCGAATCGTCGCTTTCCATCAGGTAAGATAGCGGTCAAGCTCGAACCTATCAATAATAAAAAAAATATACATATGACTCACCAGCATGAGTGATGGCTGCAGTACTAGGGTCATATATGTCGTCGTCCACAGCTACCACAGCGTATTCCCCTTCGGTGAGGAGTCCACGACGCTGGAGTACCTTCACGAAATCCACCAGGGCTATGTGCTCGCCCAAGAACACGTAAACTGTTGACAAAATATAAGGATTTTTTAAAAATAGTTCGTTGTTTTGTTGACACACATTTGGAGATAGTGGAACAGAGAGTAAAGTCCCACATACCTCCGTTGAAAAGGGAGGATCCTCCGACCAGACAGGTGTTATATCTGGTGGGCTTCTGCCCGATAGATGATTTTGGGTTTGTTCTATATGTTCCAATCGCGCCGCGAATCTTACTTGCGCGATGCAGGATTAGTTCATTTGTGACGACATACTCGTATATGTCGCTACACACATAATTAGATTTGTTTCTATTTTTATTAATCTTAAGTTTCTACATGATTAAAAAAAAATTCTTTCTTTCTCTGTTTCCTGTAAACTAAGTATTTATTTCAAGCGTGAACCATACCCGCGCCATGCATGTGTAGCGCAGTAATTAACTATGGCGCTGTAAATGCAGCTTTAGCAATGTCGTCTCTAGTGGTGGGCGCTCTTTGAAATATACAAAAAAAACAAAAAGACTAACCATAATTTTATAGCTTTTCTTTTTATAATATAAATGTGAGAATACTGTAGATACCGTAGAGTCACAGATGCTCATAGTTTCTGCAAGCAGCTTCGATTGCGTGAGAATAAGTTGCTCAAAAAAACTTCGGAGTCCCGTTTCGTCTCCTTGGAATTTGAAAATCCTTTCTTATTCTTTGACATTATAATATAAAAGAATCTTTGAGCAAAGATTTACTTTTTCCATCAACTTTATTTTATTGTACTTTTTATTATTATGTTGACTAGATTACTCACTGTCTCACTGTCGTATTGATATTGTAATTAGCATTAGCATTATCAGCCTTTTAATTGACTGGCCTGTTGGTCTAGTAGTTAGTGGCCCTGACTGCTATGCCGGAGGTCGTGGGTTCTATTCCCACCCAGGACAAATGTTTACGAGATGAGCACGATCATTTGTTCTGTGTCTGCGTGTAATTTATCTATGATATGTAAGTATTTAGAAATATATAAGTATGTTTATCAGTTGTCTAATACTCATAACACAAGCTCTGCTTAGCTTGGGACTAGGCGGCATTGTGTGATAGTTGTGGAATATTATATTATTACTATTATATAATGCTCCCACTGTTGGGATTGAAGCCTCCTCTCTAGGAGAGGAAATGGGCCGTAATCCACCACGTGAGCCCAGTGCGGATTGGTGAATGTCACATGTCTTCGAATTTTTGATTCTAGGACATGCCGGTTTCCTCACGATGTTTTCCTTCCCCTGGTGATGAAATAAATAACACAAAGTAATACGCGTGCTAGGTTTGAACCCGCAACCTGTAACTCGTAAGTCGGACCCGTTACCACTCGGCCACCACTGCTCTCCTTGATACTGTAAACCGATATTTTGTTTTAAAAAAGTAAATTTTAAATAAAATTGAATGGTATTATAATTTCTTTAATTATTGTAATATTAAAGAAACCGACCTAAGTAAACCAATCTATTAACATGAAAATAAGATGATGATTATTTTTAAAGCTTAGCCTTGCGTGGAAAACCGTAAAATATTCAACAAACATCCCAAATTACCCTTTGAGGAAAATACTCAACAAAAGATTAACTCAAAATTCAGCTGTTACTAGCGTACCTTGTGTATAACATTAAATAAACTCGATTTACTCGACGCCTTCAAAATAATAAATGGTTTCGCTCATTTAGAGAATCGTTCTACGTTTATATTTTTTAGAGTAAAGCTGTTGCTAAGTTAAAATAAAATGTAAATTGATTGATTTTCTATTGTCTTTTGTTCTCTTAGAGATAGCTTACACGTGGAATTTTTTTGTAGCATAGCATAGTATTTTTTATGGTAGGTAAAATCAAAAATCCCGCCCTATGTGTGAAGCGGGAAATAGTGTCGGACTCTTACTGACTAAAAATCTAGCCTGTTCCATTCATTGCCTGCTCCCAGGGCCCCGGGTTTCAATCCATGGCCCTAGTATAGCATAAGCCTTGTAATGTTCCCACTGCTGGGACTCAGGCCTCCAGACTGGTCTAGGAGAGGCAATGGGCCATAATCAACAATGCGGGCCCAGTGCGTGTTGGCAGATGTCACATGTCTTCAAATCTTTGATTCTAGGACATGCCGGTTTCATCACGATGTTTTCTTCACCGTTTTGAGAGCAGTGGTGATGAAATAAATTACCCAAAGCAATACGCCTGGCTGGGTTAGAATCCACGACCTACAAATCGTAAGTCGGGGCAGTTACCACTCGGCCACCACTGCTCTCTCTGCTCTATTAGTGTAGAATGGTTTGGTAAATTTGAAGTAGCTACCAATATACAATGTAACAACCACGATAGTACACACGAAACTGCAATTTTATTTTCAAATCTAACTTTACTGGTATTTCCTCGTCGCAACCTTATCCAACATTTTATAAACGCCTCCGGCCTCCTGCTTTTACACTCGCTACTTAAAGTGGGTCACAAGTACTCCCTCCAATTGAATGAACTACTTAAGACTACTTTGCTTACTGTACGCATACAGAAAAGTATTTGCATTGTAGATTAAAATGTTATATTCACTCATATTTATAGTGTTTTGACAGTGATCCTTGTATTATTCGGCAGCACAATTGGTGTAATAGTTGAGTTTTCGTGGGTTCGGTTTCCAAACGGTATAAGTATTTGACAGATAGCCGTAGTCTCGCTTTTGACAACTAACTCATCATTTTTGAAAACTATCTCATCTTTTTTGACAACTATCTCATCTTTTTTGACAACTATCTCATCTTTTTTGACAACTATCTCATCTTTTTGACAAATATCTCATCTTTTTTGACAACTATCTCATCTTTTTGACAACTATAGCATCTTCTTGCCATGAAATCATCAAATAACTCCACTCCAAAGTGGAGCGAGACGTAGTGTCAAACTTTCACTGACACCAAACTTTTTTTTTAGATGGAATAATCATCTAGTGATATCTCCCGCCCTGGGCAGAGCAGGAGGGTGTATTAGACTTTTACTGACTAAAAACCCACTCATATTCCTTCGTTGCCTTTCATACCAGCCGAGTCTTCCTTTCAGAAGTAGACCGTTGGCTTCAGTAAGCTTCGACTCTGCTGGGCCCATACGGTACTGAAACCAACCTGTGTTTCTTCAGTTGTTTCTTCATCTGGAGAATTTTTATAATAATATTTGTTATTATATTATCATTATTAGTAGAGGTCATGGAAGGGTCTTTTTTTTTCGTCGGTCCCTGTGGCAGACCTTCAACATTGCCTGTTCCAGTTCGCGGTTTCTATTGTAAAACCTTTCAGTCCGCCTGACGTCAGAGGAAGAGTAAAATAGGGCAAAAAATAAAGAGCAGATTTGATGAAAGCTTAAATTGTGTTTTCGAACAGAATTTAATAAATAAACATGATAACTTACACAATAATTTGTTATTACCAACAAATTAACATTTATCGGCGTTCTGAATTCAAAAAATTTGAATTTCTATTTTTATGAATAAGATGTATAACGAGTTGACCTTTGCCTCTTCCTCAACCTGAAAAGAATACGCGCAGGAAAAAAGTCTATTAAATACTATTACCTAACCTATTAATATTTGTGTTATTTGTGAAAGAAATGTTGAATTTAAGATTTGAAGAGAATTCTTTACAAGCTACGTCGCCGCCGCCAGATATTGTGATTAAGGTAAAAAAATACTTGTATAGCCTGCTGTCATCTAAATCGAAACTAAAATGTCTGACAACTATGAAAAATTTTCTTTAGTACAAAATGAATAAAAATGCGTTGTAAATTTCAGAGAAAGTATTTCTTCGTAAGTGTATTGAAAAACGTCGTTTATACACGTGCAAATTTGACACTGCAGCCTTATGCTCCATAACACACTCGCTTTCGGCTCGTGAGAATTCCGCCTCGGTCGCAATGACAAACTTTCTGCACTGGTATCAAAATGTACTATTTTAAATCAAATGTAATTTATAAATCTATTGCCATGGTGATAGCTGGCCTTTTTTAAGAGGACTTCCTGATTTGTTTCGAATAAGAGAATAATAAAATTTTTAGACTAAAGATACACGTGCTGTTGAAATCCATACCAAGCATACTTAGCGTACGTGATATGAGGTGGGAAAATGTTTTTGTTGGAGATCATAATATAGGTACCTACTCTGGGAGTGCTGCTTTTAAAACACCCTGTCTCAAATATCGACGCACAAGCGGATGCCATGAATCCAGGACCCAGTACATTATTCTAGATTCCAAGTGGTAATTTTTTTTTGTCGGCGCATTTCTATTTTCTTTTTTATTTCGTTTATAATATATAATAACAGTGTCGTAACCGTAAGCGGGGCCTTCACGACGGCGAGCAATTTGCAGCTTGATTTCTGGAAAAGATCACAGCTCATTAGAGCCACCCGACGCCTACTCGTGCCATTAAGACCCATGCGTGCCTGAACTGGGAGATTGCTCGAAAAAGTTGCCGTGACCCTGGAACGTAAAAGGCAACTGTAGGAACATAGGTGGGTTTTAGTCAGTAAAATTTGACACGCCCTCCCACTCCACCTAGAGGAGTAAAAGTTATTTGATGACTTCACACGTCTAAAAATTCATATTCGTTTTACGAACGACGAAGTCAACATACGTTTCAAGCACCTTTTTTAACACCCGACAGAAGAACGGTGTTTTTTTTTTTTTGGGTGTTATTGGCTTTTGGGTCGGAACAGCAAATTGTCAATGGACAACAAGTTACTCATTTATAAAGCCATATTAAAACCGGAGCCGACGCAGACGACATGCTGGTCCTGGCGCTGGGAAAGTCGTACCAGGCGGCGGTCGAACTAGCGACGTGCGGGATTTTGATAGTCGTGAAGAGGATCAAGCAGTTGAGACTCGAGGTGGCACTGTAAGACTGAGGCCATGTACTTTCACGACCTTCCCAATTAACGGTAGGAATTATCGTCGACCCGACGCCGATGATCAGTAATGCTAGCAAGGAGGAGGTAGACCGCATCAGGCAACGGCACTCACGCTGCAGCAGTCGCCGGGATTCCGATCGCGATTTCCGGCCACCGAAGGCGCGGGCTTGCGGACGGCGAGCAATGGGTATCTCGGTGTCCGACCGTTCGGTAACTGTCGTTACCGAGCCCAAGACGTCAACGATGCGTTCTGTTCCCGCGGGCCTCAAGGAGTAGCCAGCAAACTGTAGGGGCCCAGCAGGGTCGAAGCCTATTCTGGGGCCTTAGGTTAATGTGAAAGTGTACACCAGGGCCCTGGTACGAAGGCAATGAACGAATGGGTGGGTTTTTTAGTCAGTAAAAGTCTGAATTAACTCCCGCTCCGCCCAAGGGCGGGAGTTGTCATTGGATGATTTTTCAACACTGACCGCAGATTAAACAAACAAAAAAATATTCGCTTTAGGTAACTAAACAAACTCTACAGTCTTATATGCTTAAGTTTGCGAAGAAAGCAGAATAATATTTAAGTTTATTTTTTTAATATTTAAGTTAAATTTAGCATAACAGAGTAACGTTGACTCCGTTATTAACTTTTCTTCTTATATAAGGAAATTATTACATAAGGAAAGTATCTTTAAATTTAGTACTATGTAAGTAGATATTAATTTAAAAGTAACATTTAATTTCCTAACGTTTTCAATAGCTTTTCTGTAACTCTAACTATCAATATTTCTATATACCTACATAGGTAAGTTTTTAAACGGTGAATACAACATACGGCGAGTGTCCAACCGTATGTCGTTAATATCTTTACGATCCGAACTAAGCGTTTCGCCTCGTCATTTATGCCGCGTATATCGAAGGATTCGAACAATTTGTAAAAGATTTTCAAATGTATTTTGAAACATTTAACACTAAGCGATTGAGTTGAAATTTGGTATACCTCTGTAACTTGGATGACTATGCATTAATATGGTACCATGAAGCTGGTTTGATGATGGAGTCAACGTAACAAGGTCTATTGTGTTTAAGGTTTTTTTTATTTAAAAAGGTGAATGATGTTTTCCTTCACCTACTTGTTCTCTGCACCGATTTTCTCGGCATGTCCTAGAACCAACGATTCGAAGGCATGTGATAATCACTGATGCGCAATGGGCCTGCGTGGTCGGTTGCGGATTTAGAATTCTCAAATTAGCTCAAAGAGTTTTTTTTTTAAGTAGCAATTTATTAAACAAAACAACAAGCTCTTTTTTAATTTCTTGCCATATGCGTATTAATTTACATACATTGGGAAAATTTTCGCCACTATACCATAATAACTTATTTTCAATTTATAAATCAAACAGCATTTATCATTCGCTTGACAGTTTCATTCAATTTAATTTTTACTGACCTTCAACGACTATTTGCCAGCACGAAATTGAACTTGAAATACCAATTTAAATTCTGAAGAAATACGATCTACAAAAAACTGTTATGTTTTTAACTCAAGAATCTCTATAAATGTCTATCAAACCTCAATAAAGTTTGTGATTAAAAAAAATTTTGCTTAATAAAAAAACTGATTAAGTTTTAATCAAGAAATAATTATCACCATAATTAACTTCCGAATAACGTCCACTGTTGGACATAGGCCTCCCCTAAGTGTCGCCATAACAACCAGTCCTGTTTTTTTTTTTAAAGTAGGTTAAATCATCCAATGACATCCCCCACCCTTCGGCGGAGCGGGAGATAGTGTCAGACTCTTAGTGACTAAAAACCTACCCCGTTCCTCCTTTGCCTTGGTTCCAAGGCCCTAGTATGCATTTTCATACCTCCCCAGCGCCCCAGATTAGGCTTCGACCCTACTGGTCCCCTACAATTTGCTGACGACTCCTTGAGGCGCGCGGGAACAGTGCGCGCCGTAAACGAGTTGGGCTCGGTCCGGTATGTTACCGGACGGACGGACAGCGAGCTACCCATTGCCCGCCGTCCGCAAGCCCGCGCCTACGGTGGCCGGAAATTGGGATCGAAACAACTAGTCCTGTGCGTCTCGCATCCATCGGATTTCCGCGGCCCTCACCGGGCCATGGGTCCACCTTGTGGGAGGCCTTGCAACGCTACGTCTTTCGGGACGTGGTCGACACTATCTCCCACTCCAGAACCTTTCGTCCCCATCGGCCATCTGTTCAGTGAGCAATGTGCCCTGCCCACTGCCACTTAGTTATGGTTATAACAATTATATTCCACTCCGGTTTCACACGAGTGCCAATTATACATGCTAGCCGTCTCCCTTTATTATTCGTCACACACATTCGTCCACATGCGTCAATGTATTTCTATTTTTACCCATCATAGTCTGAATGAGTTTTTAAAAAAACTTTCAAAATAGTATATTATTTTGAAACGCGCGTGAAATACTACGCATCTTCAACTTGGTCTCGCTTCTTACTGGACGACCAGACGGCAAGCTATCCATTGCTCGCCGTCCGATAGCTTGTAAGACGAGATGAACTAATAGAAGCGACAAAAAATATGTAAAAGATTTTTGAGTCTCATAACATGATTAAAAAGAAAATTATGGGACCCATTCGGAAGTATAATCTTTCAATTAAAACAAAAATTTTCAAAGTCGATCCTCAATTGATGAGTAGTTGCAGGGGTTGTCACCAAACCGTAGGGGCCCAGCAGGATCAAAGCCTACTGGGGCCAAGGGTCTGCTTATGAAAGGAAGATTCGGCCCTGGTATGAAAGGCAACGAAAGAACAGGACAGGGTTTTTAGTCAGTAAAAGTCTGACACAACCTCGCGCTCCGCCCAAGGGCGAGAGAAGTCATTCCAGTCCAGTGCAATTAAGTAGGTAGTAAATAAAGCCTTTATTTCAGAGACGGCTTAATTTAACACAATCCATCAGAGTTAAGCCCTTTAAAATCACAGTATAAAGAGAAATTACATCTGAAGCCAGGCATTAAAGGCACATTATTACATCAGTTTCATTTGAGCTTAAGTTTAAATGTTAACTATTCTCTTGAAAATGATGTAGAATTAGAATATTTAGATACAAGTGTAGATAGTTTATCATTGCGTCTGAGGTGGTATTCACCCGAGCCGTAGGCGAGGGGTATTAAGGGAGCCGAGTGCTGCAGTGACAAATTTCCACGTGTATCAAACGACGTTTTTCAATATACTTACATAGATATGAATAAACGGTGGTTGAGTTGTGACTCGTGGGGGCCCCTTAGCGACCAGCCTGATACGATAAATGTTATAAATTGTGGTGGACGTGAGCTTGTGCACTTTTCTGCTCTAGTACGGAAAATAGTCAATTGTGTGCCTATAAGCGGTAAGGTTAAGAGTAGGTTTTTGAGTTAGTATATAGAAAATAAATTAACAATCGTCATTCCTCTAATTGCAGATCAGAGCAGTGGTGGCCGTGTGGTAACGGCCCCGACTTACGAGTTGTGGGCCGCGGGTTCAAACCCAGCCAGACGCATTACTTTGTGTAATTTATTTCATCACCACTGCTCTGAAAATGATGGAGAAAAACATCGGCATGTCCTAGAACCAAAAATTCGAAGACATGTCCAACCCGCACTGGGCCCGCGTGCTGGATTACGACCCATTGCCTCTCCTAGAGAGGAGGCTTGAGTTCCAGCAGTAGGAACATTGATGATATGCTATCGTAGATAGGGTAAACCTGCCATCTTTAAGTTTTGAGTGACAAACAGGAAAGCACTTTTGGTTTTATTTCCAGAAATTAAGTTGAAAATTTAATTTTCTTGTAATTGCCCTAGTATTTATAAGAGAGATGATTATAGCCAATAGAAATAAGTTCAACAGTAATGTAGTTTTAATGTAGTTTACTTTTTTTGGATTCGAGAACAAGTATTCGTGGATATTTATTCAGAACCAAAGAGAAAAGAAGAGTAATTTGAATTTGTAAAGTCAATATACGTAGTGGAAAGTGAAGAGTTACTAACATAATTTTAAATCATACAGTGTGCTAATAAAATAATTTAATTTAGTTATGTATGTTAGTATTTCTGGTCCATAAGGTATATCTGTTACCTGAAATAAAACCAATATCATTACCATCTTCCTGTCATTGTCCCGTTTTATTTGTGTCCCATATTTTTGGCAATACGTTTTTTTCATCCATTCTGTCCAGTCACCCATTATTTCATAACATTTTTCACATAATTCGATGAAATAAAACTATTATCAGTATTATAAAATAGTTTTCGAATGATCACCAAAGAGTTTTATATTGCATTTTTTCTTTTGATTTAAAAAAATCGCGTGTTCTAACCTCTACATTAACTACAAACAAGTTGCTGTCATGACAAAGTATGGCAATCTCACAGAAATAATGTGGCCATCTCTTCCGATAGTTATTATCGGAAGAGATGGCCACATTATTTCTTAGAGACTATAGTCTAGATGAAATGTTATGTTCTTTTTTTTAAAAAAGAAACAATCTTATTTATAACTACTACCTACCTCAGGTGCTTGGAGTGTACGAGATTTTAATAAAAAAAATTACCACCTACTCGCTCTTTTACGTGCCATGCAACCCTCACCTAAAGCAAGTCATTCGGATCAAATAAAGCGGTCTGTCGTGGGCGGCTTCAATTCCTCGCTTCTCTTCGGTTTCTATTTTAATTTCCTTGCAATGCGCGAACGCAGTGAGGGATTTTTTATATTTATCTCACTGCATTCGGGATTAAAACTAAGTAGCCTTAGTTTCGTTAGGAATTCAATATGCCGTCCGCAACTTTTAAACACTATTTCTGTCTATGTCCTCTAGTTTTTTTTTTTTTTTATGATAGGTAGTTTTTGCGCTGC
The DNA here is from genome assembly GCA_958295575.1 of Leucania comma. NCBI lineage: Eukaryota > Metazoa > Arthropoda > Insecta > Lepidoptera > Noctuidae > Leucania > Leucania comma. Next base: position 23,099,500 of record OY282470.1, on the reverse strand, counting down.
CAAAAAATAAATTTAAAAAAGAGATTGCTAAGCGCCTTGCTGAAAGTTTTTAATTATTGTGTGATTGTTTAACTGGGTGAATCATTTGATTTTAATTGATCACGTTTGCGCAAAAAAAAGCTTTTTTATTTTTATTTTTTATATTGATTTTATGGTGAAATTGCCAAACTGTATCTATTATTATTAATTAGTAACATGTGGAAACGTAGTGGATTGTACATTTGTTTATAGTATACTGTGTATTAAGGAGTTATATAATAATGTACGATAATAAGTCACATAATCCACTATTATAGAAAATCGAAGTGTGTATATACTCCGCCTTATCCCTTATTTATCTTTCCCAGAATCTCTGCTGGTTGTCAGTACAGGTTGTTTGGTAAATTAATATTGATTAATTACTGGAATTGCGATGAGATTTTTGTTGCTGTAGCTTGTTATGGAAGTTCCACAACATAAAATTACAAGAATTTATTTAGTAGGATAATGCGTAATAATTAAGCCTCTTTGGAGAGCTCATTAAAAATAAATAAATTTTTCTTGTTTTACTTTTTGGTTTTTTTAACACTGTAACAAACACTTATATCTAAGAAGTAGGTAATAATAAAAATAATTTATTAATTCTCTCACCACAATATTACAAAAGACAGGGCAATCACAAATATATATCGATAGTGGAAAGGTCAAATTGCAGTTTGGTCATATATGTCACCAGGATCAGAAAATTTTACTACGTTGATCTGTTTGGGTATCGAGTAAATCAAAAGACTTTTTGACAGCAGCTAGTATGTAATATAATAATAATTTAATATCCAGTACTAACACATGAAGTCCAATTGTATCAATCGAAGATTTACACCTCCTTATTTACTTCATTACTAGCATATTATTTGTCTGTGTTAATAATTCACACACTTGCTTATCCAATTTACTTTTGACATTGGCAGAATAGTCGACATCGGCTCTATTTGCCATTTTTCTAAAAATAGAATAGAATAATAATTTAATAATATACCTATCACAACTATCACACAACGCCGTCTAGTCCCAAGCTGAGCAGATCTTATTATCCTTACCTCGAGTTTTGTAGTAGGTCTGATCAACAATCCTCTCCATGTCAGAAATGTGGCGAGGAATGTAGTCTGCGAAGCGGTGCTCAGTAGTTATCACCATGCCGTTGGCCTGGGCTAGTTCCTGGGGACAAATTCGACAGATTATTTATTTGACAGACATGTTTTGGACAAAAACCGCCACTTTAAGGATAGCTCGGCAAAGCATTGGCGTATCTAGGATTATTTGTTTGGCCCTTGACATTCCTGACTAATGTGTGAATTAATCAGTATTGTGGTGTTCATTGTAGAACTGTAAATCGTTAGAGTGACATCCTGGGGAAAGTTCCTACTTGCCTGCTTCCCCTCCCCTTTACACACCTATATATGACCATGGAACGCCGTGGCTATGGATCGCAAAGGGTAACTAAAGAACACAAGTGGATTTTAGTTAATAAAAAGCTAACACTCCCTTTTACTCCGCCTAAAGCAGAAAAACTTATTTGATAATTTCCCAAAACAAAAAAAAAACAAGCATCACCATTCGCATGTCGATCAAATAAGATAATAAATATTTTTTAAATATTTATTTAACAAATTGCTACGCCAGCATAATTTAAGTCGACGGCGGGCTCGCTGTCTGAATCCAAACCGAACTCAAGTTGTCGACGGCGCGCACTGTTCCCGCGCGCCTCAAGGATTTGTCAGCAAACTGTAGGGGCCCAGCATGGTCGAAGTCTACACTGGGACTTTGGGGAGGTATGAAAATGTATACCAGGGCCCAGGACCCAAGGCAATGAAGAAACGGGATAGGTTTCTAGTCAGTAAGAGTCTTACACTATCTCCCACTCCATCCAAGGACGGGGATGATTTTGCCTACCATAAAAAAGTATAATGTACGAGTAAGTATATTTTTAAGCGAAAGTTTGTATGTATGTCTATAACTCCTCCACTCTCAAATAACTGAACAGATCTAGCTAAAACTAGATCATATCCTAGAATAGCACAAATTATCCCAGGGAGAAAGTTCCCTTGGGAAAATGATCAACTTACACGCAGACGAAGCCGCATGTTTACACTAAAACTAAAAACAAACATAGAATCCCATAACTAATTAAAACTAAGTACAATCTAAAATATGTCTATAACGTCAAATGTTATGTTATCAGTTGGGAAACAATTATCTCATCACAAACAGCTGCCAAACTCTGCTTTAGCTCGAAAATCCATCAAACTTTGGTGACAAATTATGGTTTGACACGTTCTAAATTCAAAATTATTGAGTCACCAGCATTGATTTATTCAATAAAACAAACTCTAGATACACATTCAGCATCTCAAAAACGTCCGCTAAAAAGAGCGCAATGTTCGAAAAAGTGCGCACTTTTCAAATAGTCTAGCGTCGCCCGCGTGACTGCACGGTCGTTAAAAATGCCGAAGTGCCCGTCGACAGTTTCGAGTGTTACTTTTGTTCGAGACTGTGTATCTTGGGGTTTTTTTTTAATGGTCACCAGCCATTTTGAAAGTAGCAAAAAATCTAGAACATACGATTTGACATCATTCGGACATGAAACAATTTTTATTCATTACTAGTTGACCCAGCAAACTTCGTACCACATATAATTATTATGTCTATGAATAACGACAACGGATTTTATTATCGTAAAATTTTCCGTATTTTTTACCTTTCCTAGAGTATCACGAATACTTAAAGACCAAAATTAGCCAAATCGATTCAGCCGTTTTTGAGTTTTATCGAGACCTCCAGAAAAGGTACAAACAGTGAAAAAAAAAATGAAAAAATCACGAAAAAAAATCGACTCTTAGGTGGTACGAAGTAAGTAGGGGCAGCTAGTAATAAAAAAAATTAACGTTTGTGGCTCGGAAAAATAAGCATATTTTGCTGTGTGAAAGAAAGAAAGAAAAACATTTATTTGTTTGTGTGATCACAAAATAACGTCATAATTTGATGAAGGAACTGTTTATTTGTATGTAAAATACACGCTAAAAACCAGTTAAGCACGATGTTTATCGAATAAAAGTAAGTTTAAGTGTCTGTTTTACGATTATGACGGCCTTAGCCGATTTTATTGTTATGTGTGCATAAAAATAAAATGGACTAAGGTCGCGAAAGTCAAAGCCTATACAAAAGTCATAAAACCAAAGTAATCTTGAATAACATCTGTTTTTGTTTTTCATTTATTTGATTGATGATGAAGTGTGTTACATATGTATGAGACATCACTTCATTGATGTCTCATGCATATGAATCACACTTCATACTTACACTAATATTATGAAAGACGAAAGGTTATATGTATGAATGTATGTGTTGAACCACCCGGGGGACACGGTGGAGTATAGAGCAGACGGTGGAGGTGTGCAACACTTGGGCGACTACCAGCCACGGTAGACGCGGGCTTTCGATCGACGAGCAATGGTCAGCTCGCCGTCTGGCCATTCGGTAATTGACCGGACCGAGCCCATAGTGATCCCCGCGCTCCTCAAAAAGATGTCAGCTAACAATTTTCAAAGAACTTACTAATGATACCCATTTTAATTTGCCACAAAGGTTGATAATTTCTATTCCACGTTCTTTGGCATTTGAGTAAACTATTTCCTAAAATAGCACATAGTATACTTTTATTTTGGGAGTGTGTCTCTTTAGATAAAATCATTTTCTACTTTACGTGGGATGCCATTGGCAGAAGCTGTAAATATTTATCTCATAAATATAAAAATACCTACTGTATATATTATTAACTTGAATATATTTTTCCTGTTTTTTTTTGTCCAACACACTAATATTATAAAGGTGAAAGTTATTTGAGTGTATGTTTGTTACTCCTTCACGTTCAAACGGTTCAACAGAATTGAATGAAATTTTTGACACGGGTAGTTCTTGTTTGGAATACTAATAATTTATTCTACAACTTTCAGAACGCCATCTAGTCCCAAATTAAGCATAGTTTGTGTTATGGGTACTAGATAACTGATAAACATACTTAAATATTTCTAAATACATACATATTCTAGACAGATTACTCCCAGACACAGAACAAATTATTGTGCTCTCAATATTTGTCTTGTGTGGGAATCGAACCCACGAGTTCCCGCATAGATAGCAGTCAGGGCCACTAACCACTAGACCAACAGGCCAGCCATTAATAAATAGCACATAGGTTTTACTTTTTAACCCCCGACGGAAAAGAGGGGTGTAATAAGTTTGATGTGTCTGTCTGTGGCATCGTAGCTCCTACACGAATGGAGGCGGTTTTTTTTTTGTTTGAAGGATGACGTAATCGAGTCTGTTTTTAGCTACAATTTATGAAGTTCTGTGCAGGTATTCAAAGTCATCAGCTCATTTGTTAACTGCGGTAGCGATCTTAAACACTTAATGTGTATTATATAATATCATCATCATTATCATCATCATTCCAGCCAAAAGACGTCCACTGTTGGACATAGGCCTCCCCCAAGCGTCGCCACAATGGCCGGTGTATTATATATTCTTTTAAGTTGCACCTGTCATGTTATGTCTCTGCACCACCCTAAGGTCGGCTGGTAGAAAATGCCTAAGGCATTAAGTCCGCCTTTGCACACTATATTTTTAGTGCATAAAGTTATAAATAAATAAATAAATGTATGGTGACGGGTAATTATTGAACGATACCAAACCTGAAATCGCAAAAAAAAACATCTGGTCAGTACATTGTGTTCACCTAACTGGCCAAAATGTACTGGACTTGACTGATTTTTTCGCGATTTCAGGTTTGGTCCCATAGTAAAAGTTGTTTGTTATCATGAATACAATCACGTGTTAAAGTATCGTTCACTAATTACCAGCCACCCCATATATTTTTATACATATATGTGACTTAATATTTGAATACTCATATGCAAGCTGGTGCCATTGAGCTGGTCTGATGATGGAGCTTGAAAGTAAGATAGAGATATATATATGTATATATTTATTATGTGTTAATTATATGTATATGAATGTTTAATTGAACTTTAAGTATCTATACTTTGTACTCATGTTTTCTAAAAACATGTTCCTTGTTATGCATCTACCACATTGTCTCTTCGCCTCCCTAGATTGACTGGTAGAGAATGCCTAAGGCATTAAGTCAGCCTTTGTACTTTGTGTTGCATGAAGATTAGATAAATAAATACCAAAACTCAGTGACGCTCATATTTAAAATATTTATAGGTTCTTTTAACGAAGCTAAAAGGCTGAAAGAGTAATCAATTATCTTAATTTTTACTTGCTACAGCTTTTTTTGCATCAGGGTTATTATAAATTTTAATTTTATTGTGCCAGGAATATGTTCCCTTAGGATAATATTTAATGTTACGCGGAAAAAAACACCGGCCGAAGTAAGCAACAAATAAAATAGAATTAATTATTATTTACAAGTCGTTTATTTTCCATTTAACCCTTTGAAGTAACTGTAACAGTTAAATAGTGTCTCTCATCTTAGTTAGTTTGTAAAGAAAGTAATTAAACTAAAAACAGGCTTGAAAGAGTTGATGAGCTTGCAACTAGATGGAATTAGGTCATCAGTTTAGCCTCGATGTATTTCAATTTATTCAATGTTTTAAATAAGTTCAAATACTCGTAATTACTACTCCGACAACTACTACGTTCCAGTTTTATTTTTAGAGTGGGAAAATCATTGAATGTCTCCTCCTGCTTTGGTTGTATAGAGAGAATGTCTTAGATTTTACTGTCTAAAGCCCAACTGTGTTCTTTTGTTTGCCCTTTGCGTTACAGGGTCCCGGTAACTTTTTCGAACAACCCCGAAGCCAAACGGCTCATTTTAAAGTATTAAATATTTTCTTTTCCTACGAGTCCATGAGAATGTTTGGTACAAACAGCAGTAAACGCTGTGATAAGGGATAAATATTTATTATTTCTATTACGCAGTATCTATGAAACGGTAAACGTTGCATGTCTCCAAAGAGGTGAATGGTCATAAACATGAAAAAAAATCAGTTTCATAACAATTATAGTAAATAATTTTAATCTTACACGAAAATAGACTTACAAATAACAAATCACAGTTTCAGAATCATCAAAGTAAATCAAAATAATCGCAGTTAGTAACTATTTCTTTCTCTCAAGGCTTATAAACTAATTAAGATACACAAGAAATGATTTGTTGACTGTGCTTTGGAGCAATCTCGTAGATCCGTTGGGAATTGATGTAGGAACATTTTAAAACACGAGTTTTTTTTTTCATGCCCTCGGTGGGAAATTAAGAACCATAGAATCATGAACCTCTGGGCACAACCCGTGAGTTATTTTATTAATAAGGTACTATTTAGGTAACATCGACTCACCTTAATGGCATCCATCTGCTGAGCAGCTGCGGTCAGCTCATCGCCAGCGACGATCGCGAACTTAGTCCACCCGAAGGCCTTCAGGAGAGCCACGACTGACTTGCTGGCTTTGTATGCTGGTGGCAGGGTCCTGGCGAAGGTGGCTCCCAGCCCTGAACCTTTGTCGGAGCCATGGGCGCCGGCACATTTCTGGTAACAAACAGTAACAGTTTAATATGAAAGTAATACACTAGAAGTAATACGACTGCCACATTGGTCTCGTGGTCGCATGCGCGACTTTTAAGCGTGGGTTCCTAGGTTCGAGTGAGTACTACAGGGTAGCGAAATACATTTTATTTTTAAATTATTGAATTTTTCAAGTGAGTACTTTATTTTTTTATTTTTCTTTACAAATCGATAGTATTTCATGTACCGAATCGACCCTCCGCGGGATTAAAACGACTAAAATTTAACCGTGTATAATACAAAAACACAGTACACTCAGACGTCGAAGTACTCCTCCACATCACTGTGATCCGGAAATGTACCCAGAAGACTGGCAGCAGAAGAACGAGCCAGCCCTCTGGTCACGCAAAGTGTCGAGCAGACGGCATGAAATTTCCTTAAAAAGGAGACGCGCACTCGAACCCCATGATCCAAGCGTTTCAACCCCAAACGGCTCAAAACTGTTATTACAATATTTGAGCCGTTTAAGGGTCTCAGCAGCCGCAGCGGCAGCGCCGACACAGCTCGCCGAACTTGGAAAATGTGATGGCTCAATATCATTTCATGTTGCTAGTCATAATGTGGAATTAAGGATAATAGTAATATTAATGTGATTAGTGACCTGCCCAAGCTTCGTGCGGTTATTACAAAATAAAAAAAAAATCTGGGAATTTAAAGTCTCAGTATTTATTTTAAACACTAGAACCTTTTTCGTGAATTACTCTTTCTAGCAGTAAAACCTGCAAGAAAATCCATTAGTAGTTTTTTTTTTAATATATAACGTGTTCCTTCAAACAGACGCGGTTTTTATAATATTTTACAGGATCACAAATCACATTTTAATGAACTTAGAACGTAACACTCACTTGCAAAATGCAAAAAAAAAAAACTTAAAAACAAAATGAATGTCGCTGCCATGTAGTATTCACCTGGGTAGTTGAAACAAAGACTCTTTTTTATGATATAAACTAGTGCTTAACTGCGATCCCACCTGATGGTAAGCAATGATGTAATCGTTGATGGTGAGGCGCACTAGTTTATTAAGAGCCTATTCACTCTAGCCTTGGAGACACCTACATAAATCCGAAGACCACAGCTGGCAAATTGTTCCAGTCCTTCAATGTGCGCGGTATAAACGACGAGACCAAACGCTTAGTCCGTACCATAATAGAGGTATTAATAACGTAAGGGTTGATACTCGCCGTAATTTGGTTTGTCCGATGGTATGAAGGCGATGAATAAAGTCATATAATTCCCACGCATACTCTCTACAATACATCCTGTAAAATTCTGAGAGCCTGGTCCCCTACTTTGTTGCAGACTTTGTAGACTAGTCATAACAAAATCTGAATAACCAATTAGCCTCTTCGCACGCCTCTCAACTGATCTAAAAGCTGCTAGGTAGCATTTTGCAGCGTCATAAGATACCTGACTTCAGTCTTACCAAAGCGTATCGTACTACCCATTTCCTAAATCACATAGGCGACAAAGGGCTATAAGGAATCGCTCTACAATTCATCTGTAACCAGTTAGACTAAAACCCGACCCTGAAGTATCAGGAAGAGGCAAGGAAGATTGATTGTTGTTGAAAGTTCAAAAGGGAACATTCAATTTTCCTGATTTTGCAAAGGCGTGGGACGCCTATTCATCGTTTCCGTAGCAAATGCCTACGCCGTAGTAATTTTCGTAGCAAATAACTACGCCGTGGACACACTGCGCAGTAAACAAACTCCTACATTGTAATATGATATAGGTTGTTCTGTAAATATCTCAAGTTTTACTTTAATTATGTACTTAAACGTCTTTGGCCCAAATGCCCTAAAAGGATGGTACCTTATGTTATTCGAGTGTAAGTATGTTTGTTATTTCTTTGGCTCTCGGGTCCTTTGTGTAAAATTCATCAAAACATTTACACTACGTAAATGGTTCAGTTTATTTGTCTGTACTGTTGTTTTCTTAAGTGATAAAGTACATATATAAGGATTTAAAAAAAAAAAACTATATAGTGGACGCCATTCGTCACTAACACAAAATCATCATCATCATCCTTTTAGCCGAAGTGCCGCCATAACGACCGGACCTGTGCGTCTTGTATTCATCGGATTTCCGCAACCCTGTTTGATGTGGACGAAAGGTTCTGGAGTGGCGACCACGTACCGAAAGACGCAGCGTTGGAAGGCCTCCCTTAAGGTGGACCGATGACCAGGGGCCTTATTCTCATCACTCCAGATGCTTAAGTGGTCATCACTCCAGAACCTTTCGTCCACATCGAACATCTATTCTGTGAGCAATGTTCACTGCCCACTAACATGTTTGCAGCATTTTGAAATAAACAGAACTCGATTAACTCAATAGAATCCTATGTATTTAGCAAGCAATTTCCTGTTGCTGACCTAAATACGTCTGTTCATGATCGTCATTGTAGTTTAGGTTAGTTTAGGTTAGTTTTCGGAGCAGTCAAAGTCATACCTCCATATATATTTATGAGTCGAGATATTTATGAGATATGATATATTTATGTCTTAAATCACACTAATATTATTAAAGGAAAAGTTTGTATCACTGTTTGTATGTAAACAACATTATTTTAAGTATATGCGAAACTTGAATATAGTTTGTTCGGTATCAGTAACTGAATTGATTCGTTATTTTTATACCATGTTAGGTTTTGCCCAAAAATATTTAAAAAAGGTCATAAGTTGGACACCACCGACACTAAGTACAACACAGGGGGCTTACTCTCTAGTTTAATTCCGATCGGTAGACATTGGAATTGTGACATTAGGTACTTTTGAATTCGATGCTAGGGCCAAATTGCGTGACTTTTTTGGGAAACTAAGTAAAATGGGGATAGGGCTTGGCGTTTGGTCACGCAATTTTAAACCAATTTGACGCTAGAATCGAATTCAAGAGTACCTAATGTCACAATTTCAAGGTCTACCGATCTGAATTAAACTCGAGAGTAAGTCCCCTGGTCACAGCAGGTGATAGAGGGCCGCAGGAGCCAGCACACAGCTGGATGCGGGAGTAAATTATACACAGTTACACAGATAGACATAAAATAATAATAAAAACCCTTATATTGCTTGCAAACTAAATTAATTGACTTTAATAAATCTTAAACTTGGTGTTAACACTTCTGTATCTATCTGTATGTTAGTTTCTCTTAATTTTATTCCTAAGTACCTTAACATTAGATTTAATCTTAAAAAAATAAATTGTTAATTATCTGCTAGAATCTCTCTACAGAAGAATACCTCCTCCAAAGATCTCCAGTCTTCTTCTTCAGACCATGACATATAATAATTTTACTCTCGGGAGGAGGTCTTCTTGGGTTAGTTTATTGTTTTCACGCAGGCGAAGTCAACAGTATAACCTAGTAGCATTATATAAATGGAAATTACAGTATTTGCATTAAAAAGGACAAACAAGAAAATAAAATGTACTTACATGTGAGATGAGAGGCAGGTTCCAGGCGGCTGCCAGCTTCGCCTCGGTGTGACAGGTGCCGTCTGGTCCGAAGAACGCCACCACGCCCAGGTCACGCATCTGAGTCATCACCCTGCACAAAAAGTAAGTCTTCTTTAATTTTGCTTCTATATTATTAATCCGCCAAGCCCTTCTCCTAATTTATTGAGCTCTTTTTTATTATTATAAAATAGGCTCGCGTTTGACCACTATCTCACCCGATGATAAGCGATGATGTGGCCGACAATGGAGCACGCTTGCCTAGAAGTAACCTATTCACTCTTGACTTAAAGACCCCTAGATTATAGCTATCAGGAAACACAGACTCCAGCAAGGAATTTCACCCCATAGCTGTACGCGAAATGTGTTCCCGAAACACTTTGTCTTCGTTTTCCACTATAACCGAATGCTGTTGAATACCAGTGTTTTTAAGTAATCTATAGCATTGAAGAGTACCTATAGCTGCGTGCATAATCGTCACAAGTTAACAGTGCTACATCATAGCGTTAATGTTTCTCAATTGTTAATGTTTGACAGGTAGAAAAAACCTAAAGCAACTTCCGAACTTTTTACTAATTATTGGAAGAGATGCTGCTGCTCATTTGTTAATTGTTGCTTTCGAAATGGTTTATTTTGTATATATTTTATTAGATTAATGAAGTTTATGATCAATTTTTTTTTTTGTTTTATTTTTAATTTCAAAACATTAGCATTGTATAATGTAGAAGCACTTTTATAAAATTTTGTAAATGTGAAGTACCATGGAGCATTTTTACTAGGTTACAACTTGTTTGACTTAAACGAGCATGGCAGTTGAGAGTTTGTCATTCTCACTCAAATGTCTCGCTGGCGGCGCATGTTATTGGGTCATTCTGTTCCCTTCAAAATGGTTGAGCAGAGTGGGGCTGAAGCACGCGTCATGCTCGTGAATGGGCGCCCATGGAGTTTCTTGCACGTTCTTCTACATAGAGATCTACGCTTTGGAACGTGCAATTTAGCTTCACTTTTTTTTTGATCGAACGACATTTTGACTATTCAAAAGTGCCTGTAAATGGTCTATTTGTAATAAATGAGTTTGAGTTTGTATGTATTAAGTATTTAATTAAAAATAATTTTAATAGGTATTTGACCTTCTGAGCTATCTACTTTTTTTTTCGTTAGGCTCACATTTTACTACTACATATATCACCTGATAGTAACCGATAATGTGGTCAGTGAAGGAGCACGCTTGCCTAGAAGTAACCTTTTCAGTCTTATCTTAAATTCCCCAAGGTTGTAGCTATAAGGAAACAGGTTCCGATAAAGAATTCCACTCCTTAGCTGTACGCACAATGAATGTGTTCCTAAAACGTTTTGTGTGTATGCGGGTGTGGGTGGGAAGGAATGTTGTTATGTTATTTTCGATGTTATATTTAGAAAGGTACCTAAAAAGATTGCACGTAGCGGAGATGAGAATGTTGAGATGGATGTGTGGTGTGCCGAGAATGGATAAAATGAGAAATGCGTATATTAGGGGAAGTTTGAAAGTGTATCGTTTGTTTTGGTATGGTCATGTGAAGAGGAGGGATGAAACGCATGTTACTAAAAGAGTTATGAGTTTACATGTGGATGGATGGAGAGGTAGAGGGAAACTATAGAAGAGATGGATGGATTTTGTGAGGAGTGATATGAAAGAAAAGGGAGCTAGTGATAGCGTGGCGAGTGACAGGACAGAATGGAAGAAAAAAACGTGTTGCGCCGACACCAAATAAAACGGGATAAGGGCAGGAAGATGATGATGATGAGGATTTAGGAAGGTACCTACATATTTCTAAAAAAACATTGATAATTTACGCAGATAATATACCGTCAACATAATAATAGAAAGTTATTAATATTACTTTGAAAATAAGAATAGATTGTCTGTATAGTTTTTTTTTTTTTTTTTTTTTTATGGTAGGTAAAATCATCCAATATAGTATAGTTAACTTATTACAAGCTTTCTATTAGCTTGCACTGTATGTAACTATGAATGTTCGGCTCAAATCTTGCAACTCAATTTTGAAGCAGATATCTTCAACCGATTGAGCTGAAATTTTACATGCATGTGTAAATCGGGTGACAATGCAACATTATGATGACATGGAGCTGATCTGATGATGGAGCTGGAAGGTATCCATAGGAACTCAGCAATAAAACAATACAACCCCATCGAGTTTGGGCTCGCTTGATTAGTACTAACGAGTACTTTAATCCTGTATGATAGCCAGGGTCTAATGATGGGGCCGGAAGGTGATCATAGGAACTCCACGGTTAAACGATACAACCCAATCGAATTTGGGCTCGTTTGATTCGTATCGACGAGTACTTTCATCCTATATGGTAACCAAGGTCTGATGATGGAACTAGAAAGTGATCACAGGAACTCTGCACTTAAACGACACAACCCCATCGAATTTGGGCTCGTTTAGTTTGTATTGACGAGTACTTTCATCCTATATGGTAGCCAGGGTCCGATGATGGGCTCGGAAGGTGGTCATAGGAACTCCGCAGTTAAACGATACAACCCCATCGAATTTGGGCTCGTTTGATTAGTATTGACGAGTACTTTGATCATGTATGGTAGCAAGGGTCTGATGATGGAGCCGGCAGGTGATCATAGGAACTCCGCAGTTAAACGATATAACTCCATCGAATTTGGGCTCGTTTGATTCGTATTGACGAGTACTTTCATCCTATATGGTAACCAAGGTTTGAAGATGGAACTGGAAGGTGGTTACAGGAACTCCGCACTTAAACGACACAACCCCATCAAATTTGGGCTCGTTAAGTTTGTATTGACGAGCACTTTCATCCTATATGGCAGCCGGAGTCTGATGATGGAGCCGGAAGGTGGTCATTGGAACTCCGCAGTTAAACGATACGACCCTATCGAGTTCGAGCTCGTTTGATTAGTATTGACGAGTACTTTGATCATTTATGGTAGCCAGGGTCTGATGATGGAGCTGGAAGGTTGCCAGAAGAACTCCGCAATTAAACCATATAACCCCATCAACTTTAGGCTCATTTGATTTTTATTGATGAGTACTTGAATCTTAAATGGTAACCAGGGTCTGATGATGGAGCTCGAAGGTTGCCATAAGAACTCTGCAATTAAACGATATAACCCCATCGACTTTAGGCTCATTTGATTTGTAATGACGGTACTTGAATCCTATATGGTAACCAGGGTCTGATAATGGAGCTGGAACGTGGTCATAGGAACTTCGCAGTTAAATGACACAACCCCCATCGAAATTGGGCTCATTTGATTTATATTGACTATTGCTTGGATCAAATATGGTAACCAGGTTCTGATGATGGAGCTGGAAGGTTACAAAAGGAACTTTGTAAACAATCGACACAATCCCATCGAGTTTGGGCTCATTTGATTTTTATTGATGAGTACTTGGATCTTATATGGTAACCAGGGTCTGATGATGGAGCTGGAAGGTTGCCATAAGAACTCCGCAATTAAACGATATAACCCCATCGACTTTAGTCTCATTTGATTTGTAATGACGAGTGCTTGGATCCTATATGGTAACCAGGGTCTGATGATGGAGCTGGATCGTGGTCATTAGAACCCCGTAGTTAAACGACACAACCCCCTTCGATCGTACTAGTTAGTTTTAATACACTCCTACAAAATAGGTACCAATTGAAAGGGCTTGCAGAGAGTAACTTGAAAAATAAAGTGACATTACTCTAAATCCAATATTTTCCTTTTTCTCAGTCATACTCTTGGTGGAGTGGTAGTGGTCATGGATCGTCTGGTAGGTTGGTTGCGGCTTTTGTGAGACTTCTCCATCTCTCTCTATTCATGGCACTTCGTGTACATTCAATGAGGGAACACTTCGAAGATGATTTAGTGAGGTCTGTCCATCTGGTAGGCGATTAGCCGCGAGAACGTAGGCCCTCTACTCTTCCCTGTACCACCAAACGTTCCAAAGAGCTTTCATTGCCTATGATTTATCCAAACATCTTAAAAATTCGCTGTTGTAGACGAAAGTTTTTGTTTGATGCAAAGCTTTCTAAGAATGGAAACTTTAGTACGGTGAGCAGTCTGTTTTGTCCTCAGTAAACGCCTTCAGCGTTACATTTCAAGAGCGTCAATCTTTTTACGATGCTTGAATCTTCTCCGCATTTCCCAGTATTTGTGATTGTGGATCCCAGGTAGATAAACTCTGGACAACTTCGCAATTGGCTATTTCATGTAAATTAGGTTGATTGTTAGTCTTACGATCCACCACCATCATTTTTGTTTCATAAATCTAACCTGGCAGACTTCTCAGGCGGTCGCCTCCTTCTGCGAAGCAGTAATGCTAGCAAAGTAGGAGGCTGACCGCATCAGGCAACTGCGCTCACGCCGCAGTCGCCGCCGTAATTCCAAACCCGATTTCCTGCCACCGTAGGCGTGGACTTGCGGACGGCGGGCAATAGGTAGCTCGCTGTCCGTCCGGCCGATAATAGACCGAACCAAGTCCAAGGGCAGGGGATGTCATTGGATGATTTTACCTACCATTAAAAATAAAATAAAAAAACACCTGGCAGACTTCTAAAGATAGCAGACTAAGTTTCTTATACTTTCCTATAATATGGGTAACAAATGAAAGGATTTGCTGAGAATACAAATGTGATTTAAATAAGGTATAACTGAAAAATAAAAAATAAATTACAAATAAAAAAACTTTTTTAAAAACAAGCTTTCAATTAAATGGGCTAAAAAGAAGAAAATAAACTTTTCCTTTATAATTTTTAGTATCAATTTATAACGGCATTACACAATTTATATGATATAAAAGCTTGTCGCGAGATTTAACTTTAAATAAGTTAAAAAACTTCATCTACTGATTTTAATATTTTCAAAATCTCGCGACAAGCTTTTATATCATATAAATTGTGTAATGCCGTTATAAATTGATACTAAAAATTATAAAGGAAAAGTTTATTTTCTTCTTTTTAGCCCATTTAATTGAAAGCTTGTTTTTAAAAAAGTTTTTTTATTTGTAATTTATTATTATTACAAGCTTTCTATTAGCTTGCACTGTATGTAACTATGTATGTTCGGCTCAAATCTTGCAACTCAATTTTGAAGCAGATACCTTCAACCGATTGAGCTGAAATCTTACATGCATGTGTAAATCGGGTGACAATGCAACATTATGATGACATGGAGCTGATCTGATGATGGAGCTAGAAGGTAGCCATAGGAACTCAGCAATAAAACAATACAACCCCATCGAGTTTGGACTCGCTTGATTAGTATTGACGAGTACTTACATCCTATATGGTAACCAAGGTCTGATGATGAAGCTGGAAGGTGGTCACAGGAACTCTGCACTTAAACGACAAAACCCCATCGAGTTTGGACTCGTTTAGTTTGTATTGACGAGTACTTTCATCCTATATGGTAGCCAGGGTCTGATGATGGAGCCGGAAGGTAGTCATAGGAACTCCTCAGTTAAACGATGCGACCCCACCGAGTTTGAGCTCGTTTGATTAGTATTGACGAGTACTTTGATCATGTATGGTAGCCAGGGTCTGATGATGGAGTCGGAAGGTGGTCATAGGAATTCGTCATTTTAACGATACAACCCCATCGAATTTGGGCTCGTTTAGTTTGTATTAACGAGTACTTTCATCCTATATGGTAGCCAGGGTCTGATGATGGAGCCGGAAGGTGGTCATAGGAACTCCGCAGTTAGACGATACGACCCCACCGAGTTTGAGCTTGTTTGATTAGTATTGACGAGTACTTTGATCATGTATGGTAGCCAGGGTCTGATGATGGAGTCGGAAGGTGGTCATATGAATTCCGCAGTTAAACGATACAACCCCATCGAATTTGGGCTCGTTTGATTTGTAATGACGAGTACTTGGATCATAAATGGTAACCAGGGTCTGATGATGGAGCTGGAACGTGGTCATAGGAACTCCGCAGTTAAACGACACAACGCCATGCGAATTAGGGCTCGTTTGATTTGTAATGACGAGTACTTGGATCATAAATGGTAACCAGAGTCTGATGATGGAGCTGGAACGTGGTCATAGGAACTCCGCAGTTAAACGACACAACGCCATGCGAATTAGGGCTCGTTTGATTTGTATTGACGAGTGCTTGCATGCCATATGATAACCAGGGTCTGATGATGGAACTAGAAGGTTACCATAAGAACTCCGCAATTAAACGATATAACCCTATCGACTTTAGGCTCATTTGATTTTTATTGACGAGTACTTGGATCTTATATGGTAACCAGTGTATGATGATGGAGCTGGATCGTGGTCATTGGAACTCCGCAGTTAAACGACACAACCCCGTCGAATTTGGGCTCGTTTGATTTTCATTGACGAGTGCTTGGATCCCATATGGTAACCAGGGTCTGATGATGGAGCTGGAAGGTGGCTACAAGAACTCCGCAATGAAACGACACAACACTCTCGTCTTTGGTTTCGTTAGATTTGTAATGACGAGTACTTTGATTTGTACTTTGATTTAGACTACCATATTGGCAGTCGGGATCTGATGATGGAGCTGGAAGGTGGCCGTAGAAGTTCCGCAATAAAAAGACACAATCCCATCGAGTTTCGGATCGAATAAAATAAGTTCTAACCGGTCATAAGCGACTGGGACTCGCGCAAATTTACATAAGTAAATAGCTGGTTAGTTTTAATACACTCCTTCAAAATAGGTACCAATTGAAAGGGCTTGCAGAGAGTAACTTGAAAAATAAAGTGACATTACTCTAAATCCAATATTCTCCTTTTTCTCAGTCATACTCTTGGTGGAGTGGTAGTGGTCACATTTCTCCATCTCTCTCTATTCATGGCAGTTCGTGTACATTCAGTGAGGGAACACTTCGAAGATTATTTAGTGAGTTCTGTACATCTGGTAGGCGATTGGCCGCGAGACGTAGGCCCTCTACTCTTCCCTGTACCACTAAACGTTCCAAAGAGCTTTCATTACGTATGATGTATCCAAACATTTTAAAAATTCGCTGTTGCACAATCGACGAAAGTTTTTGTTTTGATGCAAAGCTCTTAAGAATGGAAACGATAGTGCGTTGAGCAGTCTGTTTTATCCTCAGTAGACATATTTTTAAGAACGTCAATCTTTTTACGGTGCTTGAATCTTCTCCGCATTTCCCAGTATTTGTGATTGTAGATCCCAGGTAGATAAACTCTGGACAACTTCGCAATTGGCTATTTCATGTGAGTTAGGTTGATTGTTAGTCTTACGATCCATCATCAACATTTTTGTTTTATAAATCCAACCTGGTAGACTTCTCAGGTGGTCGCCTCCTTCTGCGAAGCAGTAATGCTAGCAAAGGAGGAGGCCGACTGCATTAGGCAACGGCGCTCATGCCGCAGCCGCCGCCGTAATTCCGATCCCGATTTCCTGCCACCGTAGGCGTAGGCTTGCGGACTGCGGGCAATGGGTAGCTCGCTGTCCGTCCGTCCGGTAACAGACCAAACCAAGCCCAAGGGCAGGGGATGTCATTGGATGGTTTTACCTACCATAAAAAAATAAAATAAAAAGAAACCTGGCCGACTTCTAAAGATAGCAGACTAAGTTTCTTATGCTTTCCTATAAGGTAACAAATGAAAGGATTTGCTGAGAATACAAATGTGATTTAAATAAGGTATAACTAAAAAGTAAAAAATAAATTATAAATAAAAAAAACTTTTTTAAAAACAAGCTTTCAATTAAATGGGCTAAAAAGAAGGAAATAAACTTTTCCTTCATAACTTTTACTATCAATTTATAACGGCATCACACAATTTATATGATATAAAAGCTTGTCGCGAGATTTAACTGTGTAAATACACAGTAAAATAACTTTATTAATCAAATAAGTTAATTAACTTCATCTGTTGGTTTCAATATTTTAAAAATCTCGCGACAAGCTTTTGTATCATATAAATTGTGTAATGCCGTTATAAATTGATAGTAAAAGTTATGAAGGAAAAGTTTATTTCCTTCTTTTTAGCCCATTTAATTGAAAGCTTGTTTTTAAAAAAGTTTTTTTTATTTATAATTTATTATCGTGTATAGTTGACTTATTTTTGTTTTTTGTTATTATTTGTATCATAAATTAGCTTTAGCGTCGAAAATTGAAAAAAAAACATATATCTATTCAAAATTTGACATCTTTCAAAACCGGTGGAAAAGAAAACTGTTAAGTAACATAAAAAAAATGGGCAAACTGATTTGTGACGTAATCGTGTTAGTGCTTAAGCGATTGGTTGCTGCGCTGCATGTCGCGGGATCGATTCCCACATGGAACCAATATTTGTAAAGCCTAAAGATATTGTTCACGCGTTTTTGTTATATATAAATTACACCCAGATACAGAACAAATGATCATGTTAATCACACTAACATGGGTCTTGGGTGAAAATCAAGCCAGTCGTTTCTTTTATGTATAGTGTCTTTTATTATTAATAGTGTTTTATCTTTTAGTTTATTGTTTTGTAAGATTATTTGTGTATTTTATCTATGGGCCTTAGTTGTCAGAAAATAAAGGATTATTATTAGACATTATTATTCAGTAGTGGGAAAATCCAGGCTAAAGAAATAAAAATATGATTCCGTTTCATAATTTATGTTCATATTTTACACGTTCTTAAATAGTTCATATTTTATACAATACATTAAAAAAAACATTTAAAACACAAAACATTGTTGTCCGCCGGTGTCGGGAGCAGGGTCCAAGCTACCGGTGTTTACTCCTCACAATGCGAGCCGTATCGAGGAGTACTGCCTTCTGTATCAGGCCCTTGATCCAACCGCGTAACGACAGCTTCGACAGATGGTCGTCGAAGCTTTTGGCTATAAGAACATTGGCGGTCACGACAATCGGCACAATGATAGTCGAGTCTACATTCCACATGTCGACAACCTCGCGAGCCAAATCAAGATATTTAGTTGGTTTATCCTTCTCAACTTTCACGAGGTTTTTTCAGTTTTCACGAGGTCGAATACATATTATTATTATTTACACAGCGATCGTGTTTAAACCAGAATCGGAACCCACGGGGATCGTGGGTGGATGGGGAAATACATTATCTGTGAATATAATTATTTGACTTTTCACATAATTGTATTCACAGATAATGTATTTCTGTTTATCCAGCGGCCTTTTGCTTTATTAGTATTAATTTTATCACGCGTGTTTCCATTTGCCGATTTTCCTTTAACCTATTCCTACAACTCTACACAAAAATCTGACCCGTCTATCAAGCGGGCTTGCGAACGCCTGTCTCATCGTCCGGTAACCGACCGGACCAAGCCCAAGTCGTCGACGGCGCGTACTGTTCCCGCGCGCCTCAAGGAGCTGTCAGCAAACCGTACTGGCCCAGTCTGCTAGCTGCAGGCAGGCAGGGTCGAAGCCTGCTGGGGTCAAGGTCCGTTTTCTGAGAGGAAGGCTCAGCCCCGGCATGATAGGCAACGAAGGAACGGGGTAGGTTTTTAGTCAGTAAGTATCCAACACTATTTCCCGCTCCGCCCAAGGGCGGGATTTGTCATTGGATGATTTTACCTACCATAAAAAAAAATAATAAAAAAAAACCCGTCTATCAAAACCAACAAGCAGAGCAAGCGGAAGGATGAATAATTACGAAAAATACTCTCTAAATTCTTCAATTTGTTGCGAAGTCCCGAATATTGAACTAGTAAAAATATATAACCTTATTTTGAACCCCGACGGAAAAGAGGGGTGTTATAAGTTTGACCTGTCTGTCTGTCCGCCCAAACGAATGGACCGATTTTGATGCGGTTTTTTTGTTTGAAAGCTGGCTTAATCGAGATGATTCTTAGCTACTAATTTATGAAGATCTGTGCAGGTATTCAAGGTCATCAGCTCGTTTGTTAGCTGCGGTTGGGTTTTTAAACACTTAATGGTAATACTCGTGTGCAATCTGGTGCCATTTAGCTGATTATGGAGCTTGAAAATAAGAACCCTGGATTGCTTATTACCATAGCAAACCTATCGAGTTTGGGCTCATTAGATTCGTCTTAACTAGTGCTATACATTTCTTATGATGACAATGACCTGATGCTAGAACTGGCTGATGGAACTTTGGAATGCCTATTAGTAAACCCATCATGTTTGGGCTCATAAGATTCGTCTTGACCATTTCTATACATTTCTCATGATGACAAGGACCTGATGCTAGAACTGGGAAGTGGCTGATGGAACTTTGGAATGCCTACTAGAAAACCCATCGAGTTTGGGCTCATTAGATTCGTCTTGACCAGTTCTAAACATTTCATATTGACGACAAAAACTGTCGGGGGTTTTTTTAAATTTCGGTGGAAATTAAAACCATATACTCAGATCTGTGGTCTCTTGAAGCTAAGATCCGATTTTCCGATTACCTTCACTAGCGGCAGTTTATTGGATGAAAAGTATTTTATGTCAATTTTATTGTATTAAATAATATATCGTAGTTGGGTTGCCTAAAAAAATCCTGGCCGAACTATCATTAATTAAAAATTGAAATTTGTCTTTCTTTTTTTAAATCCACCCATGTGTTTAACGAATAAATATAATACTAACCGAAAGTATAGAGCCTATAGAATATAAAAATGTTGGGTTGCCTACTTGTTTCCCGGCACAGCTCTGGGTTGCCAGGTAAAAAGGTATGTTGATACTAGTTATCTAAAAGCCATTTGTTTAATAAATCAATTTTATATACCAAAATGTGTGCTGTTTCATTGCGGATACGATGATCAAAAATCAAAAAAAAAAATCAACCAGCCAGTTGTATTTACTGTTTTTTTTTTTTATTTATCCCTCAGAACTCCGTCGTTTTTTGATCGATTTGCAATTTTTTTTTATTAGCTTTCAAATTGGTTTATTTTTTTTCAAAATCCAATTTTGATGACGGGTTCCCTGAGGAATCGAGGGAATTCTTCAAATATTTTAGACAACTATATAGTGATTTTGGCATTTTCATGTAGAACTCGAGGATCTACAGTCAAAAAGTGTTGATGAAGTGAAATTGGTAAAAAAATGTTTAGTAAATAAATTTTATATCAAAATAAGTGCTGCAAATTGAAACTTGCGACAAAGAGGTGCGAAACATCTATCCTGTATTATATTCGCAATGAAAGAGCTCCCTACTATAACGAAACCCCAATGTATCCTCTACTATAACAAATTCTAACTTCTAAGTTAGCGAAAAAAAAAAGATACGGTCGTCTATGTCGTAGAAAGCGTATATTTCAATACTCTCAAGGGAAGCAAAATTCATAGGTTACTTCCCGTTGATTCAAAATCCTAAAATTTGGTTTAATAAAAAAGAAAGTCGTGTTAGTTACACTATATATAACTCAAGAACGTCTGAACCGATTTGGCTGAAAGTTGGTGAGGAGGTAGCTTAAAACCAGGAGAAGGATATAGGAATTCTCCCATTAAATAATAATAAAAAAAACCTGCTCATTAGGGAGGGCGTACAGTAAGGTAGAGTAGGGTAAGAGCGGGAGCGAAGCCGCGGGCAAAAGCTAGTTTGGTATAAAGGTACAAAGATATAGAAATAAATCTTAAAACAATAAATTTGTTGCTATGTCACAAAAAAAAAACTTTTTGCAATTCGGTAAAATCTTCAAAACTCCAATCGGGCATTGAACTATTTACATAGGTAATTTGTACACTACACTAGTCCAACAAGCACTTGCCCACTTTTTACAAGCTTTCTATTAGCTTGCACTGTATGTAACTATGTATGTTCGGCTCAAATCTTGCAACTCAATTTTGAAGCAGATACCTTCAACCGATTGAGCTGAAATCTTACATGCATGTGTAAATCGGGTGACAATGCAACATTATGATGACATGGAGCTGATCTGATGATGGAGCTAGAAGGTAGCCATAGGAACTCAGCAATAAAACAATACAACCCCATCGAGTTTGGACTCGCTTGATTAGTATTGACGAGTACTTACATCCTATATGGTAACCAAGGTCTGATGATGAAGCTGGAAGGTGGTCACAGGAACTCTGCACTTAAACGACAAAACCCCATCGAGTTTGGACTCGTTTAGTTTGTATTGACGAGTACTTTCATCCTATATGGTAGCCAGGGTCTGATGATGGAGCCGGAAGGTAGTCATAGGAACTCCTCAGTTAAACGATGCGACCCCACCGAGTTTGAGCTCGTTTGATTAGTATTGACGAGTACTTTGATCATGTATGGTAGCCAGGGTCTGATGATGGAGTCGGAAGGTGGTCATAGGAATTCGTCATTTTAACGATACAACCCCATCGAATTTGGGCTCGTTTAGTTTGTATTAACGAGTACTTTCATCCTATATGGTAGCCAGGGTCTGATGATGGAGCCGGAAGGTGGTCATAGGAACTCCGCAGTTAGACGATACGACCCCACCGAGTTTGAGCTTGTTTGATTAGTATTGACGAGTACTTTGATCATGTATGGTAGCCAGGGTCTGATGATGGAGTCGGAAGGTGGTCATATGAATTCCGCAGTTAAACGATACAACCCCATCGAATTTGGGCTCGTTTGATTTGTAATGACGAGTACTTGGATCATAAATGGTAACCAGGGTCTGATGATGGAGCTGGAACGTGGTCATAGGAACTCCGCAGTTAAACGACACAACGCCATGCGAATTAGGGCTCGTTTGATTTGTAATGACGAGTACTTGGATCATAAATGGTAACCAGGGTCTGATGATGGAGCTGGAACGTGGTCATAGGAACTCCGCAGTTAAACGACACAACGCCATGCGAATTAGGGCTCGTTTGATTTGTATTGACGAGTGCTTGCATGCCATATGATAACCAGGGTCTGATGATGGAACTAGAAGGTTACCATAAGAACTCCGCAATTAAACGATATAACCCTATCGACTTTAGGCTCATTTGATTTTTATTGACGAGTACTTGGATCTTATATGGTAACCAGTGTATGATGATGGAGCTGGATCGTGGTCATTGGAACTCCGCAGTTAAACGACACAACCCCGTCGAATTTGGGCTCGTTTGATTTTCATTGACGAGTGCTTGGATCCCATATGGTAACCAGGGTCTGATGATGGAGCTGGAAGGTGGCTACAAGAACTCCGCAATGAAACGACACAACACTCTCGTCTTTGGTTTCGTTAGATTTGTAATGACGAGTACTTTGATTTGTACTTTGATTTAGACTACCATATTGGCAGTCGGGATCTGATGATGGAGCTGGAAGGTGGCCGTAGAAGTTCCGCAATAAAAAGACACAATCCCATCGAGTTTCGGATCGAATAAAATAAGTTCTAACCGGTCATAAGCGACTGGGACTCGCGCAAATTTACATAAGTAAATAGCTGGTTAGTTTTAATACACTCCTTCAAAATAGG
Source organism: Leucania comma (assembly GCA_958295575.1). Lineage (NCBI taxonomy): Eukaryota > Metazoa > Arthropoda > Insecta > Lepidoptera > Noctuidae > Leucania > Leucania comma. Next base: position 23,076,049 of record OY282470.1, on the reverse strand, counting down.
TACCAATTGAAAGGGCTTGCAGAGAGTAACTTGAAAAATAAAGTGACATTACTCTAAATCCAATATTCTCCTTTTTCTCAGTCATACTCTTGGTGGAGTGGTAGTGGTCACATTTCTCCATCTCTCTCTATTCATGGCAGTTCGTGTACATTCAGTGAGGGAACACTTCGAAGATTATTTAGTGAGTTCTGTACATCTGGTAGGCGATTGGCCGCGAGACGTAGGCCCTCTACTCTTCCCTGTACCACTAAACGTTCCAAAGAGCTTTCATTACGTATGATGTATCCAAACATTTTAAAAATTCGCTGTTGCACAATCGACGAAAGTTTTTGTTTTGATGCAAAGCTCTTAAGAATGGAAACGATAGTGCGTTGAGCAGTCTGTTTTATCCTCAGTAGACATATTTTTAAGAACGTCAATCTTTTTACGGTGCTTGAATCTTCTCCGCATTTCCCAGTATTTGTGATTGTAGATCCCAGGTAGATAAACTCTGGACAACTTCGCAATTGGCTATTTCATGTGAGTTAGGTTGATTGTTAGTCTTACGATCCATCATCAACATTTTTGTTTTATAAATCCAACCTGGTAGACTTCTCAGGTGGTCGCCTCCTTCTGCGAAGCAGTAATGCTAGCAAAGGAGGAGGCCGACTGCATTAGGCAACGGCGCTCATGCCGCAGCCGCCGCCGTAATTCCGATCCCGATTTCCTGCCACCGTAGGCGTAGGCTTGCGGACTGCGGGCAATGGGTAGCTCGCTGTCCGTCCGTCCGGTAACAGACCAAACCAAGCCCAAGGGCAGGGGATGTCATTGGATGGTTTTACCTACCATAAAAAAATAAAATAAAAAGAAACCTGGCCGACTTCTAAAGATAGCAGACTAAGTTTCTTATGCTTTCCTATAAGGTAACAAATGAAAGGATTTGCTGAGAATACAAATGTGATTTAAATAAGGTATAACTAAAAAGTAAAAAATAAATTATAAATAAAAAAAACTTTTTTAAAAACAAGCTTTCAATTAAATGGGCTAAAAAGAAGGAAATAAACTTTTCCTTCATAACTTTTACTATCAATTTATAACGGCATCACACAATTTATATGATATAAAAGCTTGTCGCGAGATTTAACTGTGTAAATACACAGTAAAATAACTTTATTAATCAAATAAGTTAATTAACTTCATCTGTTGGTTTCAATATTTTAAAAATCTCGCGACAAGCTTTTGTATCATATAAATTGTGTAATGCCGTTATAAATTGATAGTAAAAGTTATGAAGGAAAAGTTTATTTCCTTCTTTTTAGCCCATTTAATTGAAAGCTTGTTTTTAAAAAAGTTTTTTTTATTTATAATTTTTTTTAAACCGACCAATACCGATTTTGTTTGAAAATATATTTAGGAATAAAAAAGTAAAAAGTAAAATATATTAATTTTGAACGTCGAGCATTTTATAGCACTCTCGATGAGGGAGAAAATATTCCTTATTCTGAAAAAATACTTTACGAAAAGTTAGAAAATATTCCTTTACGAGCCAAAACTAAATAGAAAATTCCCTGTACACATTATTCAACGCTGTAAAGTCTTAATGCTCATATTATAATTGATCAAACGTGGCCATAAAACGTTCTTTATTTATTCAAAGCTGATTAACCTTGTTAATTTGGTGACATTACGGTTAGTTTTGCTTTTAGTACTTAATTATGTATTTCCCAAAATAAATAAAGGTTTGTGGAATTCGTTAATGTTTGTTTTGACATAAATTATGTTGAATTAAATGAAATCCGAAATGTAAAGCAGAGTTAAATGATTACGTATGAAACAATTCCGTTGGGAACAAGGGAGACAGATTGAGTGTCTCGTTGCTGTAACAGTCGAAAACGCTGCTGAGGTGCTAAACTAGATTCGCGGGTCGGGCAATGTGTTATTAGATTTTTATATTTACATATATTTTTCTTTTTTGTTGGTGGACAAGATCATCCAATGACGTCTTCCGCCATTGGGCAGAGTGGGAGATAGTGTCAGACTTTTAATGACTAAAAAACCCACCCCATTCCTTCGTTGCCTTTCGTATCGAGCCTTCCTTTCAGAAGCAGACCCTTGGCCCCAGTAGATTTCGACCCTGCTGCTGCTATGGTTTGCTGACAACTCCTTGAGGCGTGCGGAACAGTACGCGCCATCAACGACGGTCTCGGTCCGGATGGTTACTGGACGTTCGGACAAGCGAGCTACTCATTGCTCGCCGTTCGCAAGCTCGGGATTGGAATCTCGGCGGCGACTGGGACATGAGCACCGCAGCCTCACGCATGCGGCCTGCTCCTTTGCAAGCATTACTGCTTCGCAGGAGGCGACCGCCAGCCACTCCTAGATTTTTACATGTGGAATTTCTTAGTTCAAATAATTGCAACGATTTATTTATTTAAAGAATTTCTCTCCATTGCGATCTTCGCTTAAAACTTGCAATTCTCATATTTTAATATATAAACTATTTTAATTATTACCGGAAAATACACGACAAATTAAGATTCATGGTAGTGGCTTTTAGTACCATCGTAGCTTGTTATATTTACTTCGCCGTTTTCACTTTTAACACTAACAGAGCTGACGCTGAAAGTGAGTGAAAGTCAAATAAAAAGTGTGTAAAAATTTCCCAGAACAGAAGTTTTTGTGCCGATGTGTGCCGAGTTATTTTTGTAGCTGAAATATTATTGTCTACTAAAATAGAAATTATAATCTTTGATATTTCTGAATTTCACACTAAGCTGGAGTGATTGTCACACCACCTTCGTCAGAATGACTTGGTATATTTTACCATCACTTTACTTTGTTCTGTTTATTCCTACAACTCCCTTTTTATCTCAATGAATGTCATCTTCTGTCATAGAATTTTCTCGTTTGTCACACACATTGTCATGATAAATGAGAAAATTACATTCTTTTCGACTTAACTCTTGAAATCATTGGATAATTTGTAACATTGAAGACGGCAAATCGTTCCCGGTTCAGGTTTCCATAACCGTAAGATTACCGTTAATAAGAACGTTTGTACTTTATTTTTGACTAAATAGAAAGAAAGAAAGAAAGAAAAACAGTTTATTTACACGGAATGACGCAACTAAAAACTAGACAAACAGTCAGGAAGTTATCATGTAAAGGTGTAAAGGTAAGGTACTTTTACCCATAATAACTCAATTTATACATTACTTTAGGATTGGCTAATGAAATTTAATATAAAATAAATAGTTTTAATAAATAAATAGAATATAAACCTGCTTTAGTAGATATGAATTTTACTTCATTATGCTACCTTCATATAATTAGTCTACGTGAGGACCTATTTCCTTTTATATACGACAGTGAGGGTTTTTTTTTATGGTATGTAAAATCATCCAATGACATCTCTCCCGCCCTTGGGCGGAGCGAGAGATAGTGTCAGACTTTTACTGACTAAAAGACTACCCCGTTCCTTTATTGCCTTGGGTCCAGGGCCCTGGTATGCATTTTCATACTTCCCCAAAGCTCCAGAGTAGGCTTCGACCCTGCTGGGCCCCTACAGTTGGCTAACAACTCCTTGAGGCGCGCGGAAACAGTGCGCACCGTGCGACAGTGAGGGTGAGTAAAAGCTCCCGACTTTCCGTGTGTCTCTTACCGGCTAATTAAAGTTAATGACTTTAAGATGACGGGTTTCCAGATATGTCATCGGCCATCGTTAGACCTTCAGACAATCAATATCAACGTTATCGGTTCGATTCCCATACGTAGCAAATAGTTTATATGACATACAGATAAAAGCTCTGGGTGTATTGTGTATGCGAGTTTACATGTTTGTGAACGAACACCACACACGATGCAGGAGAAATTCCTGGTGTAGAGCAAAGTTTTTTATATAAAAACAAACAAGCTAAAGGTGCTCCCACAACGGGAGCATTCACGTGTACTGTAACATTATAAATTCGACTTTGAGCATTACATTACAATACTACCTCCTTAACTGTCGAGCACGAGCGTATATTGTAACATTATAGATTAGACTTTGAGCATTAGCTTTTAGTTGTGTGATTGATTCCATAATGTCAGACAAAGCGGTCATTGTGCCGAGTTACATTTAGTATCAAGATATTATAAGGTGCGCATTTTAATGCTCGGTTCTCCTCCTTCACTGATGTAATGCTCTAATCTGTAACGTTACATAATACGCGAATGCTCCTGGTGAGGGAGCACCTTTAAGTATATGCTAACTTTATTCGTGAATAATACACTCTAGTATTAATGACAATTCCTAAGCCACCAAACATAGAGCTACATAGCATGGCAACACGAGAGAAGCAATGCCCCAAGACTTGACCGAGACATGAGCGCGACCAGTTGAGTCAAGAATACAGGACTAAAAAGAAGGGAAAACCAAAAATCTACGAGTAATGCTTACCGTAAAGAAAGACTGTCCTTATCATTTGGCAGGTTGGGTCGCGGCCGGCCGATGTCAGCGGCGACGTACCGCAGCTTCAAGCCCGGTAGCAGGCTCGGTTCCCGGTTGATGGCCGCCACAGCAAGTGGCATAGCACCCAGCACTAGCTGCGAACAAGGAAAATAAGTTTTGATTAAAATTAACAACCAATTAACAACCAATGGTTCACTCTAGCCTTGAGCCAAAGTTTTTGGAAGCCATTACTTCCCTTTTATTGACTTCACTCTTCTCTCTCTTGTCTCAAAAAGTACTTAAGGCCTTTACGGAGGAGACGCCTATCACTTACGTTATCACATGACATTCATGAAGAAATAATGGATCTAATGGAATTTTGTAGAAAACTCTGAAAAACAATAAAAAAAAATACTAATGTGTCACAACTCGGGGGCTCATACCGCCGGAAACCCCGCAAACTCTATTTGTCGCTTTCGTAAAATTCGATTGGCCCTATATTTTCTTACTTTGAGATAATTTGACGAGTTACGAATATAAAAGCTGTATTCGTAAGATATTTTTTTTAATAGGTATATCTCTGTATGTGATGAGTACCTACCCCGCTCCGAGGAAACCAGTAGGCCGCCTGTCCACGGGAATAATGACAACAATAACAAACAAGCTAAGTTCTATTGTGTAGACGTATCATCTATTAATACTTAGAATTACAAAAGGGTATGAATATAAAAGGAAAAAACGGAACCCATGTCTGTCTGTCACAGCCATTTTGCTCCTAATCCACCTGGGACTCAAACATGGACGCGACATTATTTTTAATATATGCGAAACCCGAAACACGGGAATAGTATTTTTATGCAAAGAATCTATGTAAAAAAGAGAATGCCCATACCCCGTAACATATTGTGTCCCAAGTATACACTTGTGCACTTTAATGGCGGGAGCTCCGGACATTGATCGTTCGGTCTATTTTACGATATGAACCCTCAACTGCCGTACTACGCTATGCGAATTATAATAATCACGACGTTAAAACATTGCTATAAATACAAAATTGATATGATCACTGATCAAGCGTTTCATAACTTTTTTTGAATATTTAAAAAATGTGGTATAATATTTAAAATACCATTTTAGGTAGTGAAAAGTTAATTAATAACTATACTCTTGAGAGTATTAGTTTGACACAAGTTGGTACGGATTCACATATAAAGGGCAATCTCTTTTCATAACTGTATCATGAAAAATCACAAAGATATAAGCTTGTTATGTTACCTAGTTGACCACACAAACACTTGGCCACCGGGCTATTCGGGCGACTGAGGGGTATTTTTGCTCCCAGCTGTACTCTGGTGCCTCATGCCCGCTATGACCTGCCGTGACCTATGTTGTAGTAGTGTGTAGGTGGTGTGCAACTTGTGACCTTATACATTTTTGAGAAAAAAATATAATATGGTATAAAAATGATTGGAATCGATTCAGTAACTGATTATGAACAAACCATATATTTAGGTTTATACAAAAAATAATATTGTATACATACGAGCTGCCCCCCACGGTTTCACCCACGTTTTTTATTACTATTCCACTCTTTTATGTCGTAGCGTGATGTTATATAGCCTTCCTCAATAAATAAAGTACGGGTTTAAATAACCTCTGGTTATTTAAACCCGTACTTTATTTTTAAATTTTATCTTCATAAATCGATAGTGTTTCATGTACCGAATCGATTCTCCACGGGATTAAAACAACCAAAATTTAACGGTGTATACACTTAAATAATTTATCAATTCGAACCAATAGTGTCCAAGACAAGCGCGTTCAAACAAACTCTTCCGTTTTATAATTTTATCACCAACTGTCTCCCGCAGTTTTGCTCGCGTATGGCTAATGCCCTGGTGCTCAAGTCTGCTATTACAATAGTGTCAGAATGGTCTATCGTTGATTTCATAATTGTTGATTTTGACGAGTCTGGTAAAGGCGTCGCACATGAGTTGTAATGCAATGCATAGCATAGCATCAGCCTTATAATGTTCCTACTGCTAGGACTCAGGCCTCCTCTCTAGGAGAGGGAATCCACGCGGGCCCAGTGCGGGTTGGTGAATGTCACATGTCTTCGAATTTTTGGTTCTAAGACTTGCCGGTGTCCTCACGATGTTTTCCTTCACCGTTTTGAGAGCAGTGGTGATGAAATAAATTACACAAAGTAATGTATATAACCTATAATCATCAAACGACTTTTAAGGCTTTGGTTGAAGCTAGAAAGAATGTCCGACTTTACTGACCAAACTCACAGTTTTCATTCAATTTCCCTTTGCCCTTACCATGCCCTTTCACAGTAACTCTTTCAAACAATTCGCAGCCCTAGCAAGACTAATTTTATTCTAAAAGCTATTTTGATACCCAAAATAACCCTGAACTCGCTGTTGATTCACAATGCGCATGCGTACTTCTCTTCCTTCTCTGTAATGAAGAAGGCATTAAATAGGTATGTCCAAGAGATATTAATAGGTATTGCGTGGCGAGGCAGGCATTATTCTCTAGAACCCTACAAGGACCCCTTAGCGTCCGGTGTATTTTACAAAAGTGACATACGCCCTCGGTCTAGATCACCCATTGTTCTTGTCACTTAAGACTAGGTACCCTAGGTGTTAAGTAAACGAACTAAAGGAACATTTTATCTAATAATTATTTTTACTTAGAAACGCGTACAGGTATGAGGCTAAAATTAATATCAGTTACTTAATTTTGCTACCCCAAGCGGCAAAGTTAATTTGGCAAAGTTTAATCTAGTGTTGGGTAACTCGCTTAATAAAAGTGAGAATGAGGGAGGCCCTCATTTTACCTCGCGAGGTACTCACGAGGTACCCCTCATTTGAGGCGAGGTGTTTGTACAGGTCTAGCTGTTGGATGGCGCCTCACGACTCCACGAGTACTCACGAGTCATAGTTACGAAGCACCGAGCGTGAAAGAGACAGAAAATCTTGCCAACCGCCACGAATCGCGTTGAGGAAGAGAGCGAAATGCAACAAAACAACCACGTAGGTAATATTTATTAGTGACGTTATTTTACGGAGTTAAGGTTCATAATCATTAAACGCTATAAATAATGTTAGTACTATATTTCAACCAAAATTCAACGGAATTTACTCACTCACTCATCAATGTTCCTCGTCACTCGCCTCGCGAGTTCTCAGACAAAATACTCACTGTGCGCGTCGCACTAGAACTCTGTAAACCTCATGAGGAATTGAATGAGGTGGTTCAAATTTGAGAATCGAGTAACTCTTTCAATTCGTCGAGGCGAGTTACTCATTTGAGGTACCTCACGAGTGAGGGGCTCATCACTAGTTTAATCAAAACAAACTTTAGTTTACGTTTGCGTTTATGATCCGTTTAGGAGCTTTTTTTATACAGAAATAATTTTATTTATCTATAATAATTAAAACTTAATAGGTATAAAAATAATAATATGTACAAAAGAGTAGAAAAAGAACTTATTGGGCATCAAAAAATTCATCCACATCGATATCAATGGGAAAAGTGCCCAGAATGCTGGTAGCGTATTTTGTAACTTATTAGGAAATCAAAACCTATAATATGATATTTCCCGTTGACTAGCATCTTGAAAGTTGGTATAAAGCAAGGTCAACGACCTGCTCATAGCTCAAATTAAATATAGAAAAATCTGAAAACATATATATAATTTATTATTATTTCAAAACCTATGTTACTTGCATGCCTCATGTCAGCATAAATAATGGAACCTGGTTGGGCCAATGTCTGCTAGGGTTACAGAAATGTTCAAACGATCCGTGATCCTGGAACGTGATGGGCAACTGAAAGAACACTCGTTGATTACTTTATTCAGTAAAAGTTCATTTCTATTCGTCAGTAAAAGTCCTGCCGTTTCGCCATAGAGCGGGAACTGTTAAATGATGTAACACGAGCAGGTTTTAGTCAATAAAAGCCTCCGTAGGTTTGTGGACGGCGAGCAATAAGTAACTCGCCGTCCGACCGTCCAGTAACCTTCCAGACCGAGCCCAAGTCGTCGATGGCGCGTATTGTTTCACGCGCGCCTCAAGGAGATGTTAGCAAACCGTAGGGGCCCCGGGCCCCTGGGTCTGCTTTTGAAAGAAAATCTCGGCCCTGGTATGAAAAGTAACGAAGGAATAGGAGTGGGATTTTTAGTCAGCAAAAATATGACACACACTCTCGCTCCACCCACCAAGGCAAAGAATGGAACGGGGTAGGTTTTTAGTCAGTAAGAGTCTGACACTACTTCCCGCTCCACCTAAGGGCGGGATTTGTCATTGGATGATTTTACCTACCATAAAAAAAACCCTAGGGCGGGAAATATCATTAGATTATTTTCCCACCTAAACAAAGTAAAAATCTGACACTCCTTCTAAAGCAGGGAAAGTAATTTGATGATTTCCCACCACTAAGAAAAGCTCTTAAATTCATGTGCATTTAGTAAAATATTACGTAAACTTCTATATTAGATATGATGTCGTAGCCATTTCTGTATTCTACTTAGTATGTAGGTTCCACAATGAATAATGCATGAGTAATATTTTAACACATACTCGGTTAATATTTGTTTGAATAATTATCTTGCCTCTACAGCCCCAGACGTAGACGCAGATATAAAAAAACTGAAGCACTGAAGTTTCCGTACCATCAGTAGCAAATACCGGCAAAAAATATCACGTTTCGTAAGGGAGCCCCATTTAAATATTTATTTTATTCAGATTTTTAGAATATTTTGTGAATAAAACCAATGTAACTATATACACCGTTAAATTTTGGTCGTATTAATCCCGTGGAGAGTCGATTCGGTACAGGAAACACTATCGATTTATAAAGATAAAATTAAAAAATAAAGTACTTTTTTTCTAAAACTTGAATTAATATACGCATATACGAAATATTGACTGGCCTGTTGGTCTAGTGGACTAAATACTAGACCACCGCTATGTAACGAAACTATAGCGAGATGTAGAAAAGTGAGCTCATCTAACAACGCCATCTAGTATCCAAATATAATACTATTTACAATAGTTTCGTGAATAAATATACAAAATTATACATGTTGTTATAGCGGCAAAAGAAATAAATCATCTGTGAAAATTTAAACTGTCTAGCTGTTACGGTTCATGAGATTACAGCCTGGTGACAGACAGACTGATAGTGGAGTTATAGCAATAGCGTTCTGTTTTTACCCTTTGGGTACGAAACCCTAAAAAACGGCCTGTGTGCAGTCAAAAAGGCCCAGCTACTCTTACTTTTATAATTTATGTGATATGTATATCCCAAATGACATTTAATTCCGACGCCTACAAAAGGTCACGAATCACATTCTGAATATCAATGAAGAAAATATACGAACTGCATTTTATTTTTGCGCTTGATATGAGTACATTAATCTCTTGAAACAGACTTTATTCATCTCCAAAAAAATAAATTTTTATACAGCATTACCATATTACAAGCATTATGCAGTCTCAAAGAATCGTCAAACATAAGTGGCAATTTGCTGGGCACATTGCTCGCAGAACAGATGGCCGTTGGGGCCGAAAGGTTCTGGAATAGCGGCCGCGTACCGGAAGACATAGCGTTAGAAGACCTCCTACGAGGTGGACCGATGACCTGGCAAGAGTTGCGGGAATCCGATGGATGCGAGATGCACAGGACCGTTCATTGTGATGACACTTGGGGGAGGCCTATGTCCAACAGTGGAAGTCTTTCAGCTGATATGATGATGATGATGATGAGTCTGAGAATAAAGTACAACGATAAAAGTATCTTGATCAGTAGTTTGCAACCGACCACAGGCGCCCGAAAGTTGTAAAAATTTAAAACCTTTTCTTACGTGACGATTTAAGTCAGATATTGTCCGAATTCGAAGACATGTGACATTCACCAACCCGCACTAGGCCCGCGTGGTTGATTACGACCCATTCTCTCTCCTAGAAAGGAGGCCTGAGTCTCAGCAGTGGGAACATTAAAAGGCTGATATTGATGATGATGATGATTGTCCGGCCAGTATGTTGTTCGTCCTTATTGTGTTCGGATGTAAAGAATGGCACCATCCCATCTCTTCCCGTCACGTTAGTGTTGTAAGAGGCGACTTAGGAACATTTTGAGACCGAGCGTACTATATATTAACGAAGGTCACCGCATGGTGGTACGTAAGCCACCAACAAAAGCGTTCCCAAGGAGGTTTTTGGTATCAGGCTGGCGGCTGACTATAAAACAGTTGCCAACTTCCTTGCAACATGTTCGGTTTTAATAGAATACGCGATAGGGTTAGGGCGTATCAGGTGATGCACAGGGGCAGCACCCGGTTCTTGTGGGAAATAGACCAGGGTCATTGCACCACCAATGAGATTGAGATACGCAGATTGGAATATTGGGACATGACTTATGGATTGTATGAGGAGTGATATGAAAGAAAAGGAAGTTAGTGATAGTGTGGGTGACCGGACAAAGTGGAAGAAAAAAACGTTTGGCGCAGACCCCAAGTAATATGGGAACAAGATTGTCTGACCAGTATGTTGCCACCTGGATAGCTCTGTTGTTGGCCTAATTTAAGGCGTAGAAGGTGCAGATGTTGTACATGACGAGCAGGAAAGAAGGTGACGTATACCTGTGAACGGGCCTCACACTGTCACTGTGTTTGCGATAAATAAATCAAGAAGGGTGTTAAAATTATTCTACTGCGATAGTAAACGCCCGGCGCACCCTGGACTGCTAGCAGTCGGTAAGGCAGAGTCTAGCTAACTTATCCTTTCACCACGATGACTCAAACTCAAACGTGTAGACGTGATCTTAAGAAAAATACAAAAACAGAAGATACTGGATACATCCATTTCAAAGAATAAATGCGATACAACGTCGTATCGTGTTTCCATGTAAGAGCCCTTAAACAATATAGAATCGTCGCGTACATTTGACTGAAAGAAGGCATATTCATTCACTTCGATGAAACAAGAAGCCTACACAACACTTGTATATTCGTGGGATCATCGCTTTCTGAAGGTCAAGACATGACATTTTCACTTTTCGAAAATCGTTATCACTGTCACTTTCTTTAAAAATAAGGTCTTTTGGTAGATGTATATGTCAAATAATTTCAACTGGTTTCAACGTATTCACCGTTAAATTTTGGTCGTTTTAATCCCGCGTAGGGTCGATTCGGTACATGAAACACTATCGATTTGTAAAGATAAAATTTAAAAATAAAGTACTTTTTTTCTAAAACTCGAGTTAATATACGCATGTACGAAATTAATTTCTTTAAGTAAACGAGTCAATGACCTTGTAGTTAGTTGTCGGTCGTTGCGAACTAACTACCTACAGTTCATTGGCCTCACTCAGCTGACGTTTACTTTAAGAAATTAATTTTGTACATGTGTAAATTAATTCGAGTTATAGGTTCTATATCTATATCTTTTTAGGTTCTCGGCTATAAATTGTTGTCAAAATTAATTTCCTTGACATTACGTCAAGGTGAACTTCCTAGAGAATACGTACTTACCTACTGTCGTGTATTAGCGATGTGGGTAGTCTCATCACGGTGACATAATTTATTTGACACGAGTCAGTAGCCATCGCCGAATTGACTGAAGCAGTCGTGCTGTGCGAATATGTGTGTCATTCAGTTGGTGACCCGTTGGATACTCCAGAACTCAGTACGCATTAGAACTTCAGAATTTTGAAACATGTATTACGTTTCAAAATTCTGAAGTTCAAATGCTTATGATTATACCTACATCTACTCATCAACTATACTTTGTTACCTACTAAACCTTGAACACATTAAACTGGTTTAATTAATATAAAAGCATACAATTAGCAATTAACTAACAGCACTTAATTGTTTAAAAGCAATTGTGTTTTTGATTTGCGGTTAGTGAGACATTAAAATAAACAGTAACGGGGTATTGAGCACCTATATTGTTGAGTTTATTAAGAATACTATTCCCGACTTTAGTTATTGCGTAGAATTTAACATATTGCGCAGTGCAGATAGAATGTTATGTTTCACCTAAATTCTTACATTTATTTATTTCTTTCCATACGAACAGTTCAAAATTAACAATAATTATGTAACAAAAGAAATAAAAATACATATATATATACAGTCAGTGCACTAGGGAGGCAGGTTAGGTTAGGTGGTACCGCGGTAAATTTTTGTGCCTAGATTCGACAATTTTTTTTATAGTATATATGATAAATTGATCCTATCCGTAGCAGACACGCTGCAATTTCTTAGCGTATACAAGCGGCTTTAATATGTACTCTGTAGATCGTGTGTAAGCATCAAATTTCAGATCTTCTTCAATGATATGCGACAATGTTCATTTTAGGAGACATTGTTGTTTTTTTTCTCGAAAGATTTAAAGAAATTTGGGCCCAGACAGCATTCACTGCTGGTTGAGTCCTCACAACCGGCCGACCTGATCCTGTATTATCATCAACAGTTGGTGTATCTGTAATGGTTCTTCAACAGTGTTTTAAAAATTATTGCAGATACAATTACCAACTTAATCAGAGCAATCACAGTAATTCAGTTTTGATTCATTGTTCATTAGGAAACTTCACAGAAGTACGATAAAACTAGAGAGTATTTAACTGAATTAGCCTCGTTCCAAATTTATACTTAGAAAAAAAAAAATGATACTATTTAGTGTCGCCGCACACGGGCCACAAAAAATCGCCGCCACAGGCTTCTAGCTTCTGTTTGTGGCGGCGTTGGTTAAGTTTGCCTGTGTCGGCGTTTTTTTGAGCGGCTTTGTTTTGTGGCCCGTGTGCGGCGACCCTTAAAGTATAACCTTTATGGTCAGACCAAGTATATACTTTGTTACTTAATGTAAGATTCTTTATTGTTACACATCAGAAAATCTAGATTGTATTGTGATAACAAAGTATACAAAAAAACGGTAATTTAAAAAACTAAAAAACCCGACTGCTTTTCTGAGCATTAATGAAAAAGCCCTAAAACAAGAAAATCTGGCGGTCGGGACCCATTCTAGAATTGAGAGCACATACCTATATTACATTGCAGATTACTCCAATCTATTGACTAGACGGCTGACTCTCTAGAATGGGTCCCGACTGCCAGATTTTCTTGTTTTAGGGCTTTTTCATGAATGCTCAGAAAAGCAGTCGGGTTTTTTAGTTTTTTAAATTACCGTTTTTTATTTTTTTTTTGGTTTTATTTTATTACCATATCACTTTCAAAGTAATTACGAATCTAAAGACACCTCTCAAACTAAAATCCATCGAGCCGTTCAGGTCGCAGAGCGTGCCAAACATTTGAATTTGGCGCTAAAAATCCGCCATATTGTTTTTTTTATTTTGATATACCCAGTGTCACTCTCACAGTAAATACAAATCTAACGACACCTCTCAAGCTAAAATCCATCGAGCCGTTCTGGCTGCAGAGCGTGCCAAACAATTATACATAGATACATACATACATACATACATACATACTCTCGAAAAACATAACCCTCCTTCTGGCGCAGTCGGGTAAAAAAGCGACCTTAACTCAGTTTAGTTTTTCCCACAATCCTTTGAGTGATATATCTCATCACACGAAATTATGAAGGTGAAAGTTTGTATTTGTGTGCGTGAATGCGTATGGGTGTGTTACTCCTTCAGGCTCAAATTATCGAGATACATTTCCATAAAACCGCTCTTACATATCTTTCTCTGGATATTTTGTGGATTTTATCTAGACCTCTATTGAAATCAAATAATAGATTTATCAAAGTCAAAGTCAAAGTCAAAGTCAAATATGTTTATTTGTTACACATAGGTATAATGTATGTAGGTACAATACATGGTGTTAATTATATAATACGACTCACTATGTGTTGCCTTACTGGGCATACAAATGTGGTTTACCAAATGGTGAACTAAAAAATAAAAAAACTAATAATACAGTTTATAACATTGCTTGCTAAAGTTAGGTATAAAATATGAACACATCACCAATCAACAACATAAATTTTTAAAATATATCAACAATATGTATCTTATACCGTAAAACTAAAATAGGTTGCTACTACATAATTCGGAGAATATGGTGCTAGGCACGGCTTGTTTCTTTTTGTCTATGAATATATTTATTTGTCTTCTAAATATTCGGTAATGCTATAATACGCTTTTTGTAGTAAGAATTTGTGAAGTGTTTTTTTGAAAAAGTTTAGATCTTTAGAAGTTATTATAGATTTAGGTAGCTTATTATATATTTTAGACGCCATTCCTAAAAAACTTTTTGAGAAAAGGGCGGTTTGATGAGTTTTGGTTTTAATTGCTCCTTGATGGCGTTTGGTGGAGAGGGTTTCAAAAAGGTTCTTGTTATTTTTGATAAATATGGCAACTTCATAAATATATAATGACGGAAGTGTCAATATTTTCAAATTAATAAAGAATGGTTTGCAGATATCGGTGTTTTAAATCTGGCATACTGCACGAAGACATTTTTTTTTGGGCTTTAAATGCCATATCCCTATCCGTCGAGTTACCCCAGAATATTACGCCGTACCGCAGTGTGGTGGAAACGTATGCATGATAAGCTGTAAGAACAGTACTGCGATTGGCAACCTTGCTTAGATTATGTAAAGCATAACAAGATTGATTAAGTTTTTTTATCACATGTTCAGTGTGTGTCTTCCAAGTCATGTGCTGATCTAACCAAAGCCCTAAGAATTTAACGTTTTCAATTTTTGAAACAATGTTTTGTTCAAACGAAATAAGAGGGTTAATAGGATTTTTCCTTTGACTGAAGTTCATAATATGGGTTTTTCCAAAATTAATTTTTAAATTATTGTATGTCAGCCATTGAATTATTAATTTCAAACTATTATTTATTTTATTTTCAAATGTGTCTATGTTCTTTCCTATAAATATTGTAGTACAGTCATCAGCGAATAGAGTCATGGGATGTTCTATGGTTCTGGGGATATCGTTTATATAACAAAGGAATAATAATGGGCCTAGTACGCTTCCCTGTGGTACGCCGTAATATATAAATCTTTGCTTAGAAAAGTAAGTTAATTCGGATTTTGTTTTAGGACAATTTTTTTCAATTTTTGTCATTTGTTTACGGTTGACCAAGTACGACTTAATTAGTTCTAGAACATTACCTCTAATTCCAAGCTTATTGAGTTTTATGAGTAAGATTCTGTGGTCGACAAAATCAAACGCCTTCGTCATGTCCATGAATAAAGCTGAAACTGGTATTTTTTTGTCCATATTTGAGATAATTTCATTTAATAGTTCATAGATTGCCATATTAATATTTTTATTTTTTCTGAAGCCATATTGTTCTTTGGTTAGAATATTGTTTTTTTTCTAGGAATGAGTATAGGCTATTATAAATAACTTTTTCAATGATTTTGGAAAATACTGGAACAAGCGCAATAGGCCTATAATTTTTCATGTTTTGCGGGTCATCCTTTTTGTGTAGAGGTGTTATAACAGAAAGTTTTAAGTCTTCAGGAAATTTGCCGGCATCTATACACAGATTTACAATATAGCTAAAAACTGGTGAGATCACAACGGAAACATTTGTTAAACTAATCCACTTTTTACTGGATTTTCCGTGAACTTCCCTTTCATAGAATACTAAGAACCTTGCACATTTTATCGAGATTCTGATTCGAAATTGATTTCCAAAATCTTTTTAGGGTTTAAAAATTTCTTGGTACAAGTTTTAAGTGAGTGATGGAATTACCTAATAACGACTGTATGTCAAACATTACCTCCCTTTTTTCGCTTTACATCTCTATCGGATTGCATTAGATGAAAGAACAAGCTTCGGGAAGCATCGAGAAGGGCCATAGCCATATAAAAGACATCAGCTTGATTCAGGAGGATCATTGCCAGTGATGCACTGCTCAAGTCGAGGCTTCAAAGTCTTCAGTATTGATGCCGAGTTGCTAGTCTGTTGGTTTTCTATCGGTTATATTTCGGGGAGTGTGCGTCAAAATTGCATAGACTAATTCTACCAAGCACGTTCCATCATCGGACCACAAGGCGCACGGCAATGCACCACCGGTACATGGTGAACATCCCACCTATACGCACAAAACGTTTTGGGAACACATTCATTGTGCCTACAGCTAAGGATTGGAATTCCCTGCCGGAGCCTGTGTTTCCTGATAGCTACTACCCGGGAATCTTTAAGACAAGAGTGTATTTGTTACTTCAGGTAAGCGCGCTCCATCGTCGACCACATCGTCGCTTTCCATCAGGTGAGATAGCGATCAAAGCAAAAAGTTTCACACTAAATTGTGTGTATTTGTGTGAAACTTTATTTTATTGTTTAATGTGTATTTGTTACTTGTAGCGTCAGATTACCTAATTTTTGCTTGCCACAGGTTAAATACACCGTTAAATTTTAATCGTTTTAATCCTGCGGTGGGTCGAACCGGAACAAAACACTATCGATTTGCAAAAAAAAAAAAACAAAATTAAATAAAGTTCTCAAAAATAGTTGTCTTGTCGGTCGTTGCGTACCTACAGGTCATTGAACTCGCCCAGCTGACGTTTACTTAAAGAAATTAATTTCGTACATGCGTAAATTTATTCGAATTTTCAAAAAATGTATTTTATTTATTAATTTTATCTTTACAAATCGATACTGTTTCGTGTACCGAATCGACCCTCCACGAGATTAAAACGATCAAAATTTAAAAGTGTTTAGCTGAAAACTTTATTGTTTTACCTTATATTTGCAAAATAAACTTACTTAACCGTAAGTAAATCCTATTTCTCAGTTTACATCCTCTTTAACAAAAAGCCACTCGGCACCACATGTAATTAAAATTATACGAATGACACACGTAAGCCCCTAGAGAATACAACTGCGGTTGTGTGACCCAATTAAACGAATGCCTTCTGCGAATTTAATGTGCAAAAACGCAATCTTAGTAACGTTAATAATTGCAACATTGTGTGTCAAGGAAGTAGATCAAGACCCAGGGGATCTTGAGAAAAAGCTGTCGTGCATAGACGACAATATTGAAAATTTGATCCACCGTAAGCTATTTACTACATAAGCATAATATAATCAGCCTTTTAATGTTCCCACTGCTGGGATTCAGGCCTCCTCTTTAGGAGAGCCGTAATCCACCACGCAGGGCCAATACAGGTTGGTAGATGTCACATGTCTTCGAATTTTTGATTCTAGGACATGCCGATCCTCACGATGTTTTCCTTCACCGTTTTTAGAGCAATGGTGATGAAATAAATTACACAAAGTAATGCGCCTGATTGGGTTTGAACCCGCGACCTACAAATAGTAATTCAGGGCCATTACTACTCGGTCACCACTGATCCGCTCTTGTCTCTCACTGCTTAAAAAATACAGATAACACAATGTTTATTTCAAACGAAAAATCTTCCAGCAAACCTGCGAAAAGAGATTTGGGCTGTGAAATGTAGACACCTAATAGCCACAGTGCGTTTAAATAATTTAGAAAAGTTAAGCTATACTATATCATCAAATTAAATCTCCACGACACCTGCATACACGGAGCTATATTTTTAAATCAAAGCCTATATTAGTGTTAAAATAAATAAGACAAAATCTCTCTCTCTTTTATTTTATTATAAGTTAGAAAACCAGTATTTGCTATATTAAAACCTAATTGTGGGTAAAGCTCGCCTCAGGTGTATATCAACTGTCTTATTTTTATTGTTTGATGGAAGTTGTGTGTACAATAAAGAATATAGAAGATCCCTTGTGCTTTCAATTATTCAGGTTATGTTATATTTAAGTAACAATTCAATTCAAAAACATGTGGTCCAGATTGAGGAAACTGTAACACAGCTTAAATTCTGACCTAGTTTGTACAATGGCGTGTCAATCGGCCCTGTAATGTGACACAGGGCCGATTGACACACTAGTGGGGCAATGAATTCAGTTTTTGTGAGTGAATTACGTGTGACTTCTCGAAACCTGAAGTCCATCTGCAGGTCATCTTTTGTACTATAAATAAAATGGCTTAGTTGGTATGTACTATTGTGACATGTGAAAAAGAAAGAAATAGGGATAGCCCTAGACAAACCACTTAAGCCTCCTAAAACCATAGAGTTTCAGGAGGATTAAGTAAACTGGGAACTTGCATTGCATTGCAATGAATCAGCCCCACGGCTGGGACTCAGGCTTCCTCTCTAGGAGAGGGAATGGACCGTACACCACCACGCGGGCCCAGTGCGGATTGATGGATGTCACATGTCTTCGAATTTTTGGTTCTAGGACATGTCGGTATCCTCACGATGTTTGGAACTTATAACTATGTAAAGACTATGGCCCTTATCTGAACAAGGCTATTTATAAACATAACAAAAGGTAGGGGATTACTTGCACACTCAGTAAAGGGAAGCCGGAGAAAAAGAAAAAGAATTCTCCCGGAACATCGGGTACATGAGGTCGCTACTGCCAACATTTTCTTTAAAACTGAACTACGGATAGTATCTTTCTTAGTCTGGCCTCCCACTCTAAATATATTGTGGCAAAGCGAACTCTAGAGGCACAGACTTAGAGTTCATCGGAGATACGGCAATTTATTATTCTTAAAATAAATCGCCGATCTCCGATGGAGCTCAGGCTTATTTATTACTCGTATTTATGTCTAATTTGCACATTAAAAGACCTTTAAAATTTTACTTTTGAATTAGTCTACACTTGAAATATTTACAGAAGTTTTAGAAAGTCATGAAACACTGTTTTTTTCACAGTGTTCAGTTACTTCAAATGTTTGTCTGTCAAATCCCAAAATGAATTTTAAATTAAATTTCCAATTAAGTTAAAATTACTTGGTAAAACACTCAAGAAAGTCTGTTTCTGTTTTTAGTTATTTGATTTTACCGGTAATATTTTATTAGTTCAGTAACTGCTACTGTTAGAGACTTTGCTCGCGTTAAATTAAAAAAATATCTCAAAGAAACATAAAAATTAAAAACACAAAAAGTATTTTATGTGCTATTCCAGCACATAGTCTACATGTGTGCTAAATTTTATCTAAATCCGTACAGCCGTTTAAGCATGAAAGAGTAACAAACACACAGCACTTCACATACACACACAATGGTTTTTGTTTGTTTGATTTTGTGATATTTTTGTAATGTATTGTGTATCTATTCCACAGATATGTCAAACAGTAGTCTATTCAGGCAGGATAAACTTTTTCTTTCACACACGATACATATAAACTTTCGTCAGCGAGTATTCGAGAAAATCTCTAAGTGAAGCCAAAGAAATCTCATAATCCCAGGCCCTTTTCAATGAATTCATGGAGCTCTGACTCGGTTTTAGTCGAGAAATAAAATACCTAGAACTTAACAGGATCATGACCGGTTTCCAAGCTGAGATACCGACCCTACTTTAATAAAAATATTTCACGCGTAGTACATATACAATCTTATTTTTAGTATATGCGTAACTCGAAGCAATGTCTATTTTTATGAAAAGAATCTATGAACAAAATTTCATAACTGTATCATGAAAAATCACAAAGCTTTCGATGTTACCTGGTTGTTCGCACAAACACATGGTCACCGGGCCATCCGGGCGACTGAGGGGTACTTTTGCTCCCGTATTCAGCTGTGCGCTGACGCCTAATGCCCGCAAAGTCTTGCTTTGACCTGTGTTGTACTTAGTTGGTGGTGTTTAACTTGTGACCTTTTTTACATATTTTTGGGAAAAAATATAACATGATGTAAAATTTTTTGGTATCGATTCAGCTACTGATTCTGAATAAACTATATTCAGGTTTCGCATATATTAAAAATAGTGTTGTATATCGATGCACAAATTATTATCAGACTAGTCAACACAATTATCATGTTAGTCAAGAGATCAACCTATATTCTTAACTTAAAAATGGGTCAAAAAGAGCAAAATATTGAATTATTTATTTCTTAAAAAACTGAAGTCACTTTAAAATGCCCTTGATGTTTTCAAATAAAGATCGTAAGATCTTCTTCAATTTGTAACAAGTTCAACTTTTCTCCTAGTAAAAGAACTTCAAAGTGGGAATTTATGATAGCAAGTGAGGCTTTTTGAAAAATAAACAGCTAATGTAAATATTCATCATGTATCGATTCACTCTAGATAATTCAATATTTTTAATAGAAGAGTATTTTTGATGTGTATTTTTAATAAATTATATAGTCGAATAAAAACCAAGGTCGATAAATGTCAATTATGTTTGTATGTTAGCGAGTTGAGATGACGTCAGAACGAAGGAATTGGGGGCGTGGCCAATTCCAAGCATTCATGCAAAACAAAACAATTGTAACTTGGCTAGGGGGGCTGATGGTTAAGCGACGATGTGGTTGACGATGGAGTATCTTGCCTAGAAATAACATCACATCACAAGAAGTATATACTCTTAACTTATATGCCCCCAGATATTAGCTATTAGACATAATGCCGGCAAGAAATCCCACTTATTAGCTGCACGTACAAGGAATATAATATATTCTTCAATTTAGAATTCAGAGCACCTAGAATCTATTACGGGAAGAAATATTTTATATGAGGGAGCGGTGTTACAATAAATTGCTAGATGCTATGATTAATATAAAAAGTACAAATATTATTAATTATTAATAATAATAAATGCAGAGACTACTTGAGAGACAGACCAGAGGTGTTTTGAAAGCTACCACGCTTACAAAACACCTCATCAGAAGGCTTAAAGGCACCCATAGGGCAATGGAAAGGGCTATGCTCGGAGTTTCCTTGCGTCATCGAATCAGAAATGAAGATATAGCAGGAAAAATCGCCAAACTAAAGTGGCACTGAGCAGGGACCATTGCTCGCAGAAAAGATGGCCGTTAGGGCCGAAAGGTTCTAGTTTTGCGGCCGCGTACCGGAAGACGCAGCGTTGGAAGGCCTCCTACAAGTTGGACCGATGACCTGGTAAAGGTTTTTTATTACTAGGTATTATTTACTACTAGATATTTTATTACTAGCTTTTACCTACTGCTTCGCCTTCGTGAAAGTCTCTTCATACAAACTTACAAACTCCGTTTTACCCCCTTAGGGGTTTTTTTATGGAAGGTAAAATCATCCAATGACAAATCCCGCCCTTGGGTGGGGCGGGAAATAGTGTCAGACTCTTACTGACTAAAAACCTACCCTGTTCCATTCATTGCCTTTGTCCAGGGCCCCCTTAGGGGTGGAGTTTGGTAAATCCTTTCTTAGCTGATGTCTACACCCTATAAGAAATCTACCTGGCAAATTTTAAATTTGTAAGTGTTCTAGTTTCTGAGATTTCGTAATTAATTAGTGAGTGGTATTTCGCTTTTATGTATGACCTCGATAAAACGAATAATGATAATCCAATAATCTTAGAAGATATACCAAAATCGAAGCCTGGTTTTTCTTTAATAAGAGTAATCATCCATCCAACTATCAAAACGATAAAATTGTCTCACATACGAAGACACTGATAAACCATACTCGTAAAACGTCAAAGGTCCAACGGGGATACAAAAAATATTCCCCTTTACAAATCGAGAGCATGATCGTAAATAACCTAATATAGTGGTACCCTTTCAGCCTCTATTCGTCAATAGTGATAGATGATCTCACCATGTCTATTAAATATTACCAAGAATAGATAGCAACAGTAGAACAGATATTTATTGATGTAGGTCACGAGATTTTCTTAAGTAGGATTGATTTGGATGGATAAAACTCAGATCTACATCACTCAAGATTATAGTACGAAGGTAAAGCAAAGTGCTTAGGTATGAATTTCAGAAAATGGTCCTTCGAGCCGGATTCCAACATACTAATTCTATGGTTTTAATGTAAGTACACCTTGATTTCGATTTAGATGAATAAAGTTTAGATCAACATCTATATTAAGATGATAGTGCGAGGGTGAATCACATTGTTTTGATATTAGTCTCAGGACATGGTCCTTTGGGCCGGATTGCAGTATATTAATTTTTGAGTGTAGTTTTGGTACTTTTGCCCCTTCGATAATTAAAAAAAAATATACAAAAAATCATGAGATCCTATGTAAATGATTTGGATGGATACAATTTAAATCTACATCCATATTCAAGATGATAGTGCGAGGATGAATCACATGTTATAATGTTAGTCTCAGGATATGGTCCTTTGAGCCGGATTTCATTACCTATACTAATTTTTGAGTGTACTTTATTTACCTCTGCCTTACCCTTCGGGAATATAGACGTAATGTAATGACGTATATAGACGTAATGTTAGAGACTTAATATAATATTAATTTTTATCAGAAGGTTTTACGAAACGTGACCAGTTTATTTCTATAAATTAAATATCACTTCCAACAAAATTTAACATAAAAGATATTTCTGATATTAAAAAAAACCTCGAGCAAAAAGTTGAGAAAACTCGGCGGAAATTGATACCTAATAATAAATCGTGTTGAAGTTATTATTTTTACAACGCTTCAGTAAAACTTAGGTTTTTCACGCCTTTTAATTTGAATGAGGAAATAAATTGAATCTTGTCAATTTTTAATGAAATTTACTCACACTAATATTATATAGGCGAAGGTTTGTATGTGTGTGTGTTTGTCAACACGCTTGAAAGACAAAACAAAAAAAAAATGACAACAACAAAACAAAAACATTTTTTTTTGTATGTAACTTATAATATGATTTATAAGAGTGGCCATGGAGTTTCTTGCACGTTCTTCTCTATAGAGATCTACGTTTTGAAACGTGCAATTTAGCTTCACTTTTGAAATAAACGCTTCTGATTTCTGAAACTTTGCCCTATGAAACTTGGTAGATACAAGGGTTGACCATGTCTTTAAATAGTACTTATTAGAATACTTTTTATACCCGCAGTTTGTTCCCTTGGGACAATTATTTACTATCACCCGGTTAGAGCCGCTGATAGCAAATATAGTGTTGTGACAAAACTGTAACCGAAGTCACATCCTAACCCTAGTCATAAAATTATTTATTAGACAGCACGGTTGGCGCAGGAGCCAATCACCAGCAGGGAACAAATATTTTTATTGTATGCCCTACAGGTTAATATTCCAGTTCTGGGTGTCTTGAAGTGTGTTTTTTAGTTCCGGAGAGAGGAGGAGTGGCAGGTGGTCGCCTCCTTCTGCGAAGCAGTAATGCTAGCAAAGGAGGAGACCGAACGCATCAGGCAACGGCGCTCACGCCACAGCCGCCGCCATAATTCCGATCCCAATTTTCGGCCACCGTAGGCGCGGGCTTGCGAACGGCGGGCAATGGGTAGCTCGCTGTCCGTCTATCCGGTAACAGACCAGACCGAGCTCAAGTCGTTTTCGGCGCGCACAGATCCTGCGCGCCTCAAGGAGTTGCCAGCAAACTGTAGGGGCCCAGTAGGGTCGAAACCTAATCTGGGGCTCCGGGGAGGTATGAAAATGCATAGCAGGGCCCTGGAACCAAGGCAAAGAAGGAACAGGGTATGTTTTTAGTCAGTAAGAGTCTGACACTATCTCCCGCTCCGCCCAAGGGCGAGATTTGTAATTGTACGATTTTACCTACCATAAAAAAACCCGCGATACAGGAGTAATTCCTAGTGTGAGGGTAAAGTTCAAAAAAAAAGTTTAGACGACTGGAAAAAAAGCGGTGAGCATTTTCACGGAAAACTTATTTAGAAGTCTTTGATGGCTTTTAGGGGTGACGAAGATAAAGGTCTTATGGCTCGAATATGTAGTAAAATAGTTTAGGACCGTATAGTGTCAACATCGACTCTAAAAGGAACGATAAAACTAAGGTCCGATCAAAGATTCGATTGTGCCAAGTTCCAGCCAACAAAATGGGTTTCAGCAAAAAGTGACCTTGGATTCTGCTCGACGAAATTAGCGTCTATAACCTTACTTACATGATAAATCTGATTGACCCATTCGTTTGTGGGGTTGGTTTTTTTTATGGTAGGTAAAATGCCATTTTTACATACCCTTTGACCCCAGTAGGCTTCGGCCCTGTTGGGCCCCTACAGTTTGCTGACAACTCCTTGAGGCGCGCGGGAACAGTGCGCGCCGTAAACGACTTGAGCTCGGACCGGTCTGTTACCGGACGGACGGACAGCGAGCTACCCATTGCCCGCCGTCCGCGAACCCGCGCCTACGGTGGCCGGAAATCGGGATCGGAATCCCGTCGGCGGCGGCGGCGTGTACGCCGTTGCCTGATGCGGTCGGCCTCCTCCTTTGCTAGCATTACTGCTTCGCAGAAGGAGGCGACCGCCTGCCACTCCTCCTCGCTCCGGAGCATGGCTTGAACCAAACCCCGGCGCGAGAGATCGCTGCCGCCGATCGCCCCCACAAGGACACGGCGATGCTCTTCCCAAGCGGGGCACACCTCGACTGTATGCTCCACCGTGTCCTCCGGACGCTCCGCACAGTGGCGACATCCGGGCGTCGTCTTCGCACGAATCTTGTACAGATACAGTCCGAACTTGCCGTGTTCGGTTAGTACCTGCGCCAAACGGAAGGTGACGACGCCGTGGGGCCTTTCCAGCCACGCCTCAAAGAGGGGCCTTACCACCTCGATCGTGGCGTGCCCATGGTGGGGTTGGTACGGGTATTTCAGGAAAAGATTGTACAATATTATGTAATTCGAGGTCAGTGTTTTGTGAGTCTGCCCCCCGTAAGAAAAAAAATACTCAGGAGCAAGAGGGGTTATATAAATTTAAAAAAAAGAACCCATGTGCAAGAAGGGTTACGGGTTTGCTATACAGTTTATTGCGCGCAAACCTTTATTTTTATTTGGTCTGACCGACATTTTTACAATTCTAAAATTCCTGTAACTGGTCTATTTCAAATAAACGTGTCTGATTTCTGAAGCGTATTGTCAAAAAAGTGGAACATGATCAGCTCAGCCGTGACGTGTATGCGTTAAACTTATCTTTCAACACAAAAGAGATACTTTAGTACATGATACTGCTACAAAGAAATAGCGATCAAGTTCGGTCAAGTTTTCTCAAGTATGTTGGGGCTATTGATGGAAACTTAAGTCTGCAAAGTGTCATTAATTAAAACATTACAGACTGGTGAACTAATAAGAGAAGTTTGCGATATTGTAAATTAATAGTAACTTTTATCTTGGTATATTTTTTTTAGGAATATCATACCAATATATAATTATGAATATTATATACTGGAGTTGCAACCATGCACTGGAAGACGTCGTGCTGAATGGCTTCCCACAAGGTGGATGACCTGGCATGGATCGTTGAAATCCGATGGCTATGAGACACACAGTACGTTGTGGTAGTTAGTAGTCGTTGTGGTAACACATGGAAGAGGCTTATGCCTATATAATTTGTAAGAGGCAGCGAATTGTAATTTTTACAGAATGCGTATCTCTATTTCCGCTACAACAACCAATAATAAAATTAAAATGGAGTTAAATTTAAATGGGTTCCCATACAAGACAAGTTATTCGGTCAGTTTTTCTTTTGCTCGATTTCAATATTGTAGTACTCTTCGTGTCCGAGTCGCCTTAACCAGTTTTTTTATATAAAAATATCTAGTTTTGCTAAGCCGTCTCTACTGCAGCCCCGCTAAGCCTGTTTATTTTAGGAAAATGAAATGAACCCACTAATGGATAATCTTTTTTTCCACCGCCTCGCTACCCCGCACATCTCTAGTGACAAATGACACTAAAAGGGCTTTCAAATAAACAAAGGAATATCTTTATTAACGAAATATTGCGAGCAACACGTTTTTCAAACAAGACTTCGTTAACTTTACGATGTAAAATGATTTTCGTTTTAAAATTTCGTGCTTTAAAGCGTAAAATTTAAATATAAAAGAACAAGAAATATGCTTCCACCATTTTCTCGTTAATGTCGTGCAGTATGTCAGCAGCCATTTTTCAATGTTTAAATAAAATATGACGAAGCGGTAGCCTGTTCTTTATGAAAGCAAGAGTTGTAAGTTTACTAAAGATTTATAAAAGTATTATACTTATATCTTAAGGAAACTATTATTTTATATCTAGTCAAGAGTTTTATAAACGTAACAAGGCTATTAGAAAATAACATCATTGTAATTTAATTAGGCAATATACGTTCCATCACATATAACTTTCTGGTATTGCGATAACAGGAAACATTAATATCATAATAACTCTTTGTTAGCTCTGTGGAGCTAGTGAACAGATCTATGTAAAAAAAAAACAACTTTACAGGACATACAAAACACATTCCGCGCGCTCCAAATTCGTGTTTAATCTCGCATGATCATCATCATCATCAGCCTTTTAATGTTCCCACTGCTGGGACACAGGCCTCCTCTCTTGCGAGGGAATGGGCCGTAATCCACCACGCGGGCCCAGTGCGGGTTGGTGGATGTCACATGTCTTCGAATTTTTGGTTCTAGGACATGCCGGTTTCCTCACGATGTTTTCCTTCACCGTTTTGATAGCAGTGGTGTTGAAATAAATTACACAAAGTAATGCGCCTGGCCGGGCTTGAACCCGCTACCTACTAATCGTAAGTCGGGGCCGTTAATACTCGGCCACCACTGCTCTCATTTGACTCTGACTGATCTCGTGTGATATTTAAACCAATATCTGATGAAATAAATGAGAAGGTTTTTATAGGTAGACGAATTATGCTCTTATTACTCAAATTATGAACTCATTTATCTCAGGACCCTGAGGTCCTGGACCTTTGGAAGGCGTACGAGGATCCGAAACCAACTCGCGGAGGCCCTTTAGATATTTTTAATGTAACGTGAATTATGCTCTTTATTATTATTGAGTTATTTTTTGTATAAAGTTAATCGTTTTTAATTATGAACCACAAAACGAATTCCTTGAGCTATAAGTTAAATGTTAATTCACATAATTGAAAACGGATACGCACACAAAATACGCATTTGTTAGCTGTTAGCTTTAAGGATAGAAGTACTGCAAAAATAAAAAAAGATTTTATTCCTTTATCTTGGTAAAAAAAAAAAACAAACAGAGGGATACAAGAACTTAACTAAGTCACTTGACTAAGGGGCCATTCAAGTATTACGTATGCACTATAGGGGTGTGAGGTGTCTTTGCTTTGCTTATTTTTGATGACATGGGGGCAGTTTGGAGCAGTTTTTTTTTAAGAGAAAAATCTCGGTGTTCCAAAGTCACATGAAAATGAGTAGACAGACACATCACTGAGCAATGTTTGTAAGCATGTGGGGGAGGGTTAGATCTTTGCTTACTTTTGCTGACGAAGGGGGTGGTTAATATTTTCAAAAAATCTGCTTACGTAATACTTGAACGGCCCCTGATATCTGTTGAGTTAGGTCACCGTAATCGAAATGCAGTCGGGATTAATTATTAATATTTTCGCTACATATTTCCCACTGGGCAAAACTGCGTGAATGTAATCAACAAATATAAATTACCCCATTACTCTCGTGAGGGCAACGACCTACAGGCACACTCGGTGTCACGCTACAGTTGACATTGTTGTACACTGAAGAACTTTCTTAGAATAAGTAATAGCCTGTTTAATGTGACCTGTCTACATTGTTCTACTAGCTGTTGCTAGCGGTTCTGCTCGCATTAAAGTACAAAATCATCCCAAGAAAACATATACATATTTTGATCGTTTTAATCCCTTGGAGGGCCTATTTGGTACATGAAACACTATCGATTTGTAAAGATAAATAAAAAAAGTATGTACTTTTTTTAAACTCGAATTAATTTAAGCATGTACGACATTAATTTCTTTAAGTTAAGAGTCAATGACCTTGTAGGTAGTAGTTGGTCGTTGCGTACTAGATACCTACAGGTCATTGAACTCGCCCAGCTGACGTTTACTTAAAGAAATTAATTTCGTACATGCGTAAATTAATTCAAGTTTAAAAAAATAGTACTTTATTTTTTAATTTTCTCTTTACAAATCGATAGTGTTTCACGTACCTAATCGACCCTCATCACTATATTTGTTGTTATTTTTTTTTTTGTTTCTAAATTGCCCTTCTTTATTATTTGTTTTATTTATTATATTTAATTTGACGATTGTTGTTATTTTACAATTATGACATTGTTAACTTTTTTAACTTTTTTTTTTAAATTCTTATTTATACAGTTATGACATTGTTTATTTTTACAATTTGACATAAACAATTACTTTTATAATTTTTTTTTTATTTTAGCAATATTAACTCTGTAAAATTACATTTTTGTATATTTTATTATTGTGAATTTGGGGACTATGTGGATTTTTTATTTTCTCGTTTTTCTCTCATTTTAATTAATGTCTGACAGTTATGAGTACTTTTTGCGGCCTACCCAAATGTCCTTTCTTTGGTATTGTTCGTCAAGTCGTTGAGCTCCTTAGTAGTCCTGAGTTGAGCTTTACGAATACTGACAAATGCTTGCACTGACTGGACAGGTCCACTCAGAACTGTGTGGTTCTTTCTTCAAAAGACCATCCCAGACACTAATCTGCATGGTTCTCATATGTTTTGACCATTACTTGTTTGCTGTATGGACTTTAAAAGAGACTTTGACCCCTGAGTTTGTTTCGGTGTTTCTTCTCAGGGTAGTCAGCTGGGAAACACCGGCCTCATCTAGTTAAAATTGACGAAAAAAAAAAATTGACGTGTAAAAGTGTTTTTGAGAACCTACTTGCAAAAATAAAATATCATTTATCATTTACCCTCCACGGGATTAAACGACCAAAATTTAACGGTGTATTTATAATAAAGATATTTTCATCTCTGAAATAAAATTCTGTATTAAACAAATTAAATCATAGAAAGCGAATTGCGCTCCTAATTATATTATTAGAGATTCAAAACATTTACCCAGACAAAACAAATTACTGTGATGATTTATTTAGAGAGCACTATGAGACGAAATCTTGCAAGATGTTTCAGAATAAATATTTTAGTATAGTTAGGAGGTTGATTGGGTTGAATTTGATATTATATTAAATTAGTACTTCAGTTAGGGTTACCAGACGAAAAAAATAAGAATCCTGAGAAATCCTGAGATTTTTTACAGTTTGAAATTTTTATTCAAACGTACTTATATATCTACTAATTTAAAAAGTTGTAATTCGTTTTTATACAGATCTTTAAAATATAAGCTGTATTTTATTGAGAGGTCGAAAAAACCTGAGATTTCATGAAAATTGCAAAATCCATTTTATAACTTCAGTGTTTTAAAAAACAGTGTTTCAAAATTACTTCAATATGACACTAAAGTAAAAAGCGATAGTTTGTGAGTGTGATAATATGTTTGTTACTTCTATCCGCTTAAACGACTAAACAGATTTCGGTGAAACTTGGTAGACGGGTAGACCATGTTTGGGAAAACACAGAGGATACTTTTTTGATTTTCCGCTGTCACGCGGTTGAAAAGTCTGGCAGCAGCTAAGCTGAGCAATGATTGGTAGTACAACGATCTCATTTAGGTCAAATGAAAACATCTTGCAGTGGGAGACGGAGATCTTTATGCGTAAACTTAACGTGTTCGGACCAGCAACGTCATTATACACCGTTAAATTTTGGTCGTTTTAATCCCGCGGAGGGTCGATTCAGTACATAAAATACTATCGATTTGTAAAGATAAAAATGAAAAATAAAGTGTTTTTTTTTTAAACTCGAATTAATTTACGCATGTACGAAATTGATTTCTTTAAGTAAACGTCAGCTGATCGAGGGCAATGAACTGTAGTTAGTTAGTACGCAACGATCGACAACTCCCTGCAAGATCATTGACTCGTTTTTCGTCGTTGACTCGACTTTTAGAAAAAAAGTAGGTACTCTATTTTTTAATTCTATCTTTGCAAATCGATAGTGTTTCATGTACTTAGTCGACCCTCCACGGGATTAAAACGACCAAAATTTTACGGTGTATATGACATCAAGTTTGCATTTTGCACCTCAAAACTGGGCAAGTGCGAGTCGGGCTCGCACACTGAGGGTTGCGTAAAAAGTAACTTATGTAAATCATTCAATTCCCGGATCGAATCTGAAAGATTTTTCCGAATCGAAAAAAATATTTTGTGACGTAATTACAAAACTTTCAAAATTCCTATAATTGTGCTATAAGACCTTGCTTCATGCCAAATATTACGATTCTAGGTCAACAGGAAGTACCCTATGAATTTTGATTCCTTTGAGGGGACAAAATATACGGTTTTTGCGACATAAAATGCCGTATCTTTTAACTTAGAAATTAGATTTTTTTCACAGCTTCTAGAGACCGCAGACTTGAGTATTAAGCTTTGCAGACGGACAACAAAATGATCCTATAATGGTTCCGTATTTTCTTTTTATTTATTGATTAAATATTTATGTACTATTAAAAAACTATGTACAAAGACGAACTTAATGGCTTAGGCATTATCTACCAGCCCCGGGCTCGCGGACGGTGGGCAATAGGTAGCTTGCTATCCGTCCGTCCGATAACAAACCGGTCCGAGCCCAAGTCGTTTACGGCACGCACTGTTCCCGCGCGCCTTAAGAAGTTGACAGCAAACTGTAGGGGCCCAGGAGGGCCCAAGCCTACTGGGGCCAAAGGTTATGTGAAAATGAAACCCGGGGCCCTGGAACGAAGGCAATGAATGAAGCAGGGTAGGTTTTTAGTCAGTAAGAGTCTGACACTATTTCCCCCCACCCAAGGGCGGGAATTGATTATTTTACCTACCATAAAAAAAACCTTATGAGGACCTTTTTGAGATACCTGCGGAACCCTAATAAATTACCTCATAAAGCCACAACTTTAATAAAATCAAATTGGCACACACATACCCATTCAAAAACCACTTTGACCATTTTGAGAGAACCATTTTGTGTTTGTTATGTAAACAACATTTTGTAACGTTACCAAATACATGTTTATGCATATAATTAACTTAAAACACTCAAAAGGAAGTTTTAAACTAATACGACGGGTTCATCCGCAAAGTATTAAGTATGTAATTGGGTTATCCCAACCCTAAAAGGCCGAATAATTCAATCAATTTTTATAGTGTTCTATCTCTCCTCTATCATTTCCACTTTTATCGAATTTAGGTGAAAGTGGGTTTACGGTTCGGACATTGTGTACCCTTATTGTTTTTACATAAAATAGTTTGAGTTTTTGGACACAAACTAAACTAACTTTACCTATGAAATTGCCGTTTTTCAAAACGTTTACTTTGAACTGTGATGTCTTTGGATTAACATGGAATTATAAGTTCAAACAAACTTTATATAAAGGCATGTTATTCTTTTTTCAAAAATAGTTATTTATTATTTTCTTTGTGTTTTTCATTTTCTATAATATCTTGGTATTTATAACTATGACATCTAGTAGAAAAGTATTTTTTCATAATAGGAGTGCCAACGTAGAAACCTGCATTTTAAATAGCAAGCAATATCGTTAGTCCGACTGTCCGGTAACCGTCCGGACCGGGCCCAAGTCGTCGTTGGCGCGCAATGTTCCCGCGCGCCTCAAGGAGCTGTCAGCAAACCGTAGAGGCCCAGCCTGCTAGCTGCAGGCAGGCAGGGTCGAAGCCAACTGGGGCCAACGGCCGCTTTCTAAAAAGAAAGCTCGGCCCCGGTATCATACTCTAATTATTACTGTAAAAACTACACAACACTTTTCTCGTATCCAATTTTCAAATATAATTCGCGGGAATTCCATGACTTGATTCCGCTATTTCAATTCTACCATCGGACAACCGTACGGCGAATATCAAACCTTGCGTTGTTGAAACTTTTACGGTCCGGACTAAGCGTTATGCCACGTCGTTTATACCGCGTACATCGAAGGACTGGAACAGTTTGTCTGCTGCGGTCTTCCCGTCCAATTATAATTTAGGTGTCTTCAAGGCTAGAGTGAATGGCCCTTAATAAAGCAGTGCGCCTCACCATCAACGATTGCATCTCTGCTTACCATCAGGTGGGATTTAAGCACTAGTATACATCAAATAAAAAAAATCCTATTCACTCTTGACTTGAAATCAAATCAATACTTATTAATAAAACTAGGGCCTCTGAATACTTAATATAATTAAGTAAATGACACTTCAAAATGTATCTGAAGACCCTCGTAAACACTATAATAGTCGTAATTAAAAGTTAAAAATACTATTTTGCTCGTTGAAAGGACAAACTAGGTATTCGATTTTCTAATTAGGTACAATAATATTGTGTGACGGTCTTCTTTTGAGTAACTTATAAGAGTACCTTAATTAATATTACATTCCTCTAATTAATATTATTACAAAGATTAAATTTTTTATTATCTATTTTTGTTACTTCTTAATCAAATGGCTGCACGGATTTTTTTTTAGCATAGCATAGCATCACCCTTATAATGTTCCCACTGCTGTGACTCAGGCCTCCTCTCTAGGAGAGGGAATGGGCCATAATCCACCACGCGGGCCCAATGCGGGTTGGTGGATGTCACATGTCTTCGGATTTTTAGTTCTAGGACATGCCGGTTTCCTCACGATGTTTTCCTGCACTGCTCTCAAAAGAGCAGTGATGAAATAAATTACACAAAGTAATGTGCGTGGCTGGGTTTGAACCCGTTTGGGTTTTTTTTTTAATTGATATTAGTGCTTGACTGCGATCCCACCTGATGCCTGTCAGTAAGCAGTGATGCAATTGTTGATGGTGAGGCGCACAAGTTTATTAAGAGCCTATTCACTCTAGCCTTGAAGACTCCTAAATTATTATCAGATGGGAAAACCGCAGCAGGAAAATTGATTTAGATGAAATATCATAATATTATGTAGTTTTGTACGTTTGTTTGTATGGTTCAAACGGCTGCACGCTTTAAATGAAATTCGGCACACGGGTAGACAATGCCGTAAAATTGTCTTCATCGTAATAAATTCTGCCAAAAG
Source organism: Leucania comma (assembly GCA_958295575.1). Taxonomy (NCBI): domain Eukaryota; kingdom Metazoa; phylum Arthropoda; class Insecta; order Lepidoptera; family Noctuidae; genus Leucania; species Leucania comma. Next base: position 23,042,777 of record OY282470.1, on the reverse strand, counting down.
ACGTCTACTGCCGTGTTTACGGAGACGCGGCGCGTTGGGCGGTCCGTCATACATTTCCATAATAAGTTTGTGTTTGCGCCGCGCAATGCACCGCGTCTCCGTAAACATGGCCTACTGTTAGACATAAGCCTCCCTCAAGTAACACCATAATGACCGGTTTTACATCCATCTGATTCCTGCGACCCTCAACAGATTATTGGTCCACCTTGTGGGAAATCTTAAAACTCCATAATATTAGACATAATTTTTATCCCGGACTTAAAATCGGTCAGCATTATTTTTTACAAGAGTTAGAACACTTTGCGACTGTTTTGAACGCACCCTGTGTTCAAAACAGTCGCAAAGTGCCAGCGTGCAGCGATGCTTTGTTATCATTACATAGTACTCGTATACAATAAAGCTTCCCGGTGTCTGTCCTTATGTATGCTTATATCTTTAAAACTACGCAACGGATTTGATGCGGGTTTTTTAATACATAGAGCGATTCAAGAGAAAGGTTTATATATATAATAAATGCATAATATTTACTCAAGCCCCAAGCGTTCGCACACCACGGCGTCTTTCTATTGTGTCTCTAATTACGGTATTCAAAAGATTAAATTTAATATCAGTATTGCACCCGTGCGAAGCCGGGGCAGGTCACTAGTTTCATATAAAATATATAAACGCGCGACCGCTGTGCATCATCCGCGCTGTGGCAGTACGTTTTATTGAAACGACTAATTTGAAGGCGCCTGGGTAGTTTTTTCTTACCACCCTCCAAGTAAAAGCCAACATCACACGTCAAACCGTTACTAAACGTCAGTCGGTCCATTTCTTCCGGACGAACTGTCAGTCTCGACGGATTCCAGTAAATCATTCCTGTAGATTGATGGCTCACGTAGCCTACTGACATAGGGCTTTCAATTGTGGCTGCTATATTTAACTTGAGAAAGTTACAATTGATGATTTGTTATAGGAAGTTTTTTTTTTAAATTATATAAACCAGCGTTTGACTGCGATCCCACCTGATAATAAGCAATGATGGAATCGTTGATGGTGAAGCGCACTAGTTTATTAACAGCCTAGTTTATTAATCTAACCTTGAATACACCTAAATTATAATCAAACGGGAAGACCCCAGCGGGCAAATTGTTCCAGTGAGGCAAAACGCTTATTCCGGACCGTACGGGTTGTGGTAACAAAGTAACGATGGCTTAGTTAAGGGGATGTTTTAAGATAAGCTAGTGAAAAACACATTCATTGGATTTCAAGGACTCAAATTCAGTTCCCATCATACATCGTCAGCCTATACGAGAAATGTAGTATAATAAATATAAATACTATTTTTTTTTATATTATGTTACATAGCTAACTCACAGTGCCCATATTGGTAAGAAATATATTATTTATGAGATATCTTGTACTTTGACATCAGTAATACAACTAATTTCATTGGAGGCCATCTACGGCTATAGAAGTCCTCCACCACTCTCTTTTAATTAAAAGAGTAACTAAAGAAAATATATTTTCAACACTTACTCGAAAACCCACTCTTATCTCACCGCTTCTAGGCATGCAATTGACTGTTTTCCACACTAGTGTGGAAAAGTGCACGTTCGGAGATCATGTCACAATTTTATTAAATTTATCGTATCAGACTGGCCGCCTATCGACCCACACGAGGCGTGCGTCAAACCCCACGCATCGTAAGTGTATTGAAAAACGTCGTTTAATACTCGTGCGAATTTGTCAATGTAGCCTTCGGCTCTATAGCACACTCGCCTACAGCTCAAAATGTACTATTATGGAAACCTTGCACATTAAATCGAAATTCCGAATGATGAAATTGTTTTTAACCCGTGACGGAAAAGAGGGGTGTTATAAGTTTGACCTGTCTGCCTGTCTGTTTGTCTGTCTGTCTATCTGTCTATCTGTCCGATTTTGATGCGGTATTTTTTGCTTGAAAGCTGGCTTAATCGAGATGGTTCTTAGCTACAATTTATGAAGATCTGTGCAGGTGTTCAAGGTCATCGGGTCGTTTGTTAACTGCGGTAAGGTTTTTAAACACTTAATGGGTGTTTACTTTATTTTAAGCATATGTGTGACCTAATATTTGAAACACTCGTGTACAATCTGGTGCCATTGAGCTGATCTAATAATGGAGCATGAAGGCAAGTACCCTGGATTGCTTTTTAAGATAGTGAATCTATTGAGTTTGGGCTCATTAGATTCGCCTTAACTAGTGCTATACATTTCTCATGATGATAAAGGCCTGATGCTAGAACTGGGAGGTGACTGATGGAACGTTGGAACGCCTACTAGTAAACCCATCGAGTTTGGACTCATTAGATTTGTCTTGACCAGTTCTATTTACATCATACTGATGACAAGGACTGTCGGGGGTTTTTTTTTAATTTTAAATTTTATTATTATTCTCTAATCTTATACGGTTTTCAAAACAAAACTTTTGTGAAATATTTGAATGAGCGATGAAAATTAGAACCGAGCGTTCAGGCAGTATTTCTCATATTTCGTATTGTCTCTTTTTCAAATATTGCGTTGAATGAAACAACAAGGTTTAAAACCATGCCCACGTCGATAATAATAGACGGACTGGGAAGGGCTCTCTTAAGGCCAGGTTCTACTTATTTTAAACTTTTTAAACCTCTGGAAATCCACAAATTAAAAAGAACAGCATGAAAAATTATTTTATTAAAATTTACTATATGACCAAGCGCCGGGCAAAAATCAAAACATGATATAAATTAGTTGGCTCGATAAAAAAATCTCGAATCTAACCCTTACTTACGACTACAAACGTGTAGGTATATCTACGAGATTACGTCACAGAAATATTGGAAAGTTACAAAAAAAAAAAAGCTTATTTTTTAAAAGGGCCTCGCAAAAACAAAAATTGTAAATACTTATTATTTATTTTTAAATAAAAATAAATCCGCTGTTACGGGGCCGAGAAGTCGACAGAGCTCTGCACACCACTCGATATTTCGCACAATTCCGCACACGTTACACACACTGTGTTAAAGTTTACTTCCGAGTAAGTGTTCAATTACGGAGACGCGGCGCGTTACGCGGCGCGTCGGGCGGTCCGTCGTACATTGCCATATGTTTGTGTTTGCGCGAGCGATGACTCGGCCCGCTGCTGCAATGTACGACGAAACGCCCAACGCGCCGCGCAACGCGCCGCGTCTCCGTAAACACGGCCTAAGATAGTCTGACCCTTATACACTACGCGACGCCGACTAAGACCAGTCTGAATATCGAGTGATGTAATAGACCCTTCAGTGACTACAACTGACTCTTAAAGACGAATGGGTGTGCATTAACAAAGGAAGGGAACACGCAGGTATGTGAGAATTCCGGGAACGAAGAAGGTAAGACGAGTGTTAGTGTCCTTGAATCCGGTTCAAAGGTCAGGTACGTATTATGTAAACAGGTGCGTAGTTTGCGAAGCTGTGTACTTAGATAAGATGATTTTGTAAGAGCAACAAACAAGTCCTAACTTATTGTATTCTCTTTGTTATGTGGTCCCAAAGGAAAAGCTACGATGTTGTGAATCATAATTATGTATTCGTAAAGTTAAATACAAAGCTTATTTTTTCTAGAATTAAGGCAGAGATGAAGGTACTGTAGAGTTTCTTAATAGGTCTCTTTGGTGATTTAAAAAGTAAGTGAGACACTAACTTTTTTATTGACCCAAGGGGTAGCTTATACCTCAGCCAGAGATAAGCATTGCCTATAACGGGACAATGCCGCCAGTCTCGTTTTTGAAGCCATATGTTAGATATTTAGCTAGTTGTTTTAAGTACATACACGGTTATTACATATGAAACTAGTGTTTTTATAACATGACCAAAAATGAGTTTTTGAACCTGAACATCACATTTGTGATTGAAATTGCTGTTTATTAAAACGGGTTACTTTGAACTGTGAAATATTCGAATGGGCTTGGAATTTAAGTTCAAATAAACTTCATATTAATGGTGCGTTATCCTCCAATTATTTATTTATGGGTTTCTTTGTGTTTTGTTTTTTCTGTAATATCTTTTTGTTTTCTTTTCGTGTTGTGTACTCGTATCGTATCGTAGGTATTGTTTATGTGTACTCGTATATATATTAGTTATTTAAGTTTTTTTAGGAGAATTTAAATGTTGTTTATAAGTATTTGTGCTTATATTTTCTTGTAAATAAATATCTCAATCAAGCTTTAAAAGAGAGACACAATCCATGAAATAAATTAAATTAAATAAATATCAGAAAACAAAAATTAAGTTCATTTTTCCCACAGTACCTAGGTATATATGTATATAGTGCACACACAATTATTTGATTCAAACATTTTACACATTTTCTTTACTTTTACAGATATTTTCGGAGCAATTTCAGTCAACACAATCGTAAATTACAGGCCACTGGACACTAAAGGAAGACGAGTGGATTTTAGTCAGTATCTCTACTCACCCTATCTTAAAAACTAAACACTATTATTACTGCCTTCACTGTTCGACCCTTTTTAGAAAGAACTTTGCAACCGACAGTTTTTAGAGTCATTTCTTTTTTGGGTTCCGTACCCAAAGGCTAAAAAAGGAACCCTATTACTAAGACTTTCTGTTCGTCTGTCTGTCACCAGGCTGTATCTGAAAAACCGCGATAATTAAACAGTTGAAATTTTCACAAATTATGCATTTCTGTTGCCGCTAGAATAACAAATACTAAAAACAAAATAAAATAAATATTTAAGGGGGGCTCCTTTAAACGTCAGCTGAGCGCGTTCAATGACCCGTACGACGACCGACAACTACCTACAAGGTTATCGACTCGTTTACTTAAATATATTAATTCAAGTTTTAAGAAAAAAGTACTTATTTTTTTTATTTTATCTTTACAAATAGATAGTGTTTCATGTACCGGACCAACCCTCCACGGGATTAAAACGATCAAAATTTAACGGTCGGATTCAAATCGTAAAATGGATCGCATTAAGAGCTCATGGTGAGGCCTCGATTACCTTTTACTTTCCAGGACCATGAGCATTTCCTTTTCAGACCGATCCTATGGCCCTAGCAGGCATTGAGAGCTTAGCCAAGTTGATAATCTACAATCGTTAACGTTAGTATAAAACTTCAACTGTCATTCCCATACAGATCATCATCTAACGCTCAGTCACATGATCAGAAGAAAGGAATCGGAGTCAGAAAAAAGGACGAAGGATCCGCGTTGCCGACTCAAGACGATCAACAAAAGAGAAACGAAACGAAACAGCCGTAGCTTGGCTGGGCCTGCTGCTGGGCCCCTTACGGTTTGATGACATCTCTTTGAAACGCGCTTGGAATACAATGCGCCATCGACTACTCGCACTTGGTTCTTATAGGACGAGCGGACGGTGAGCTAGAGTAGCTCGCTGTTCGCTAGCCGGCGCATAACTTGTTATCTATACAACTACTGATCTGCGCGTATTAGAATTGTTCTTATAAACATAATTGTCTCAAAAACTTTTTAATTAAGAAAAGAAAAAAATATCTCTGCAATAAACGCAACTCATTGGTCGTTTCCTATGGAGAAGAACTGGAAAGAAACTCCATGGTTACTCTTTAAAAATGATTGGTAATACAATAACTAAATTACAATATTAATAGATTTGTTATAACGGACTTTTACAGAGCATTATTTCCATTGTTAATTTTTACGGTTGCAACTGTAATTGTTAGAAATTATTATTATTATTATATATTCCACAACTATCACACACAACGCCGTCTAGTCCCAAGCTAAGCAGAGCTTGTGTTATGAATACTAGACAACTGATAAACATACTTATATATTTCTAAATACAAATTATAGATAAATTACACCCAGACACAGAACAAATGATCGTGCTCATCACACAAACATTTTGTCCTGGGTGGGAATCGAATCCACGACCTCCGGCAAAGTAGTCAGGCCAACTGCTAATATGTAAACATTGTAATAGAAGCCTACATTAGTACGGACAAAATAATGTTACAGGACAAGTAATAACAGTTATGTTAGAATAAATAAAGTTGTCAGTAGGCTTACTAAAATTAACGAGGTTGTTACTAAAAATAATGATTGTTGACATGAAAACTGTAACGAGAGATAAGGCATTATTTTATGATGCTTTTAGAAAGGGCTATTTGCTATATAAAAATGGCAGTAATATGATGTGAGGCGACAAAAGTAAAAACATTTTCTGAAGCACAATTAAGTACCATAACAATTTGTAACGTAAACAATGTCCGAGATGTAGAAAGACCAAAGGTAATATAATTTACAGATAACATTTTTGACCTTCAACGTTTTAAGGAAGGAAAATTATATCATAAAACGCAAAACAAAGAAAAAAGTAAGCGAAAAAACTTGAAATGACACTTTACCTAAATTAGATTGCAAGGAAAGCTTTTAAAATTTGAACTTTATTCGTGACCAACGATAAGGTGCAAAAGAAACGATAATTTTTTTCAATACACTTACTCGAAATATTATTATCCCACTGCGTTTAAGCAGGCAAAGGACTGTTTTCCGCACTAGTGCGGTTAAGTGCGCGTGCTCACCCCGCCAGAATTTTGGCGTAATATAAATGTTTATCGTATCAGCCTGGGCGCGTCGACCCCCACAAGTCATAAGTGTATTGAAAAACCTCGTTTGATACACATGCAAATTTATCACTGCAGCCCTCGATTCCATAACCACAGAACAGAAGAATGTCTTCTGTTCTGTGTCCATAACTCACTCGCTTACGGCTCATGTAAATTCCGCCTCGGTCGCAATGACAAACTTTCTGCACTTGTATCAAAATATGCTATTTTCTTTCTGCACCACTGGGCAAAGCTTTCTTCTAAGGACTAAACCATCACGCTTTCCTTAAAACATTATAAAACTATGGAAACTCACCTGACTTCTCCCATAAGCTCCAAGAAATCCAACAGTAATAGTCTTATCACTGGTCCAATTCCCACTCACGTTGGGGCACACTTTAGCTCCACCACAATCACTGTTCACTATATCAAACAAATTCACTCCTTCAATCTCCATTCCATCAACAGACAATTTACCTTCAATCAAGTTGGTTGTCAAACTGGAAGAAATATTGTTTAGATATATAGAATTTAATACATTTGTTTGTATATAATCAGAATCATCTGTATTTGTTATATTGATCACTTCACATTTTTTATGATTCACTGGCTTATTTGTTTCTTCGTTGGTATAGTTGTATACATCATATATATCAGTTTTGTTTATCTCAGTATACTCGTCTAAGTCTATATTTTTGATTACTGTGTCTAGTTTGGTATCGTCTTCGGTGGATAGTCCGATTTCTGTGAGGATGAGGATGGTGAAGAATGTGATCGCGATGGGCACCATCTTGTTCGTTTCTTCTCAAGTTGAATCCATCATTGGAGCGGTTTCTGTGGAAGAAAGACGTGAATGAGTATTGATATAAAAAATCTGGGCAAGTGTGAGTGGGACTCGCGCAGTAAGGGTTTTGTAGAAACTTTTCTATGTGAATAGTTCAATTCCCTAATGGAGTCTCGAAGATTTTTCCGAATCGCAATTACAGTATTTTGTGATGTAGCAGCTTTACTATTTTTAGATTTATTCTTATAACTGTGTTATAAAACCATGCTTTATGCCAAATCTCAGGTATCTAGGTCAACGGGAAGTACCCTATGATTTTTTATTCCCTTGAGACTGTTGAAATATATCTTTTTTTGTTTACTCAGAAATATGATTTATTTACAACTTCAAAGGACCGCAATTCTGAGTTTATGGTTTTAATTCAACTCGATACCTACACGTTTTCCCGAGATAAATGATTTTGACAGACAGGTGGACAAAGTGGTCTGAGTGAGATATAAGGGTTCAGTTTTTTTTCTTTTTAGGTACGGAACCCTAAAAATGAAGAAAATATGCACAAATTTAAAAAAATATAAATTTAAAAGATTTTTTATGAGATTTGACGTAACTATAGCGTCTCGCTATTTGGAATAACATCACTTAGATGATAGATAATTATCTGATTTTTGAAAGCCAAATACTGAGTTGTTAAAAAAAAAAAACTCCAAAGTCCTGGGGGCTTACTCTCGAGTTTAATTCCGATCGATCGACATTGGAATTGTGACGTTAGGTTCTCTTAAATTTGATGCTAGGGACAAATTGCGAGACCTTTTTGGGAAATTCAGTAAAATCGGGATTGCGCTTGGCGAGTAGTCACGCAATTTTAAAACAATTTAGCGCTAGCATCGAATTCAAAATTACGAAACGTCACAATTGCAATGTCGATCCATCGGAATTAAACTGGAGAGCAAGCCTCCTGTTATGTATACGAGTTAACATTATTATGTGCTTAAATTCATTTATTCTTAGTTCATCATCGGACCAAAGAATTACGACTTTGCGCCACCGCTACATGTTGGTCATCCCACCCTTACGCATAAAACCGTTTTAGGAACACATCCATTATGCATAGCTACAGCTAAAGTGTAGAATTCCTTACCGGAGTCTGTGTTTACTGTTAGCTTATACAACATAGCGGCCTTTAAGCCAAAAGAGAATTTGTTATTTTTAGGTTATTTCTAGGCAAGTCAAGTCTACCATTGACCACATCATTGCTTACCATCAGGTGAAATCGCGGTCAAGTACGAGCTTATCCTACTTATATTCTAAACGCGAAATTTTGTATGTATGGATGTTTGTTCCACTTTCACGCAAAAACTGCTGAATGCATTTCGATGAAACTTGATAAAAATAAAAATTATGAAAGATTTTTAAATATCTTCCATATACATTTCGCAAACAAATAATTTTCATATTTATACAAACGTATGTAAGCAAACAAGGCTCTCACAAATATGAACCTTAAGGATTTTTTATTAGGAGAGAGAAATGAGAAGGCTTGTCAGACTTTTACTGACTAAAACCCACTCCTAAGTTCCTTCTTTGCCTTCGTTCCAGGACCCCGGGGTTCTCTTTCGCACAACAGATGGCCCCAGTAGGCTTCTGCCCTGCTGCGGTTACTACGGTTTTGTTGAAATGTCCTTGAAGCGCGCTTGGAGCACTACGCACCGTCAACGATTCGAGCGCGGGCCACACGGTTACTGGACGGCCGAACGGCGAGCTACCCATTGCTCACCATCAGCAAGCCCTTGCCTACGGTGGCTGGAAATCAGGGTCGTAATACCGGTGGCTGGGGCGTGAAGATGACGGTTCCTTACGCTAGCATTACTGCTTAGTAGATGGAGGCGACCGCCTACCATTCTTCCTCACTCCGCATAAAACATTAGCGAAATAAGTCAAAGTACTTATGATCCAAGAGACTTAAATGTTTTAATTAATAATTAAGCCCTCGTCGGCTTACAGTCTTTTTGATAAGATCTATAATTTAATTGGCTTTTGAACAATTCCATAAATTATAAATGATTTCTTTATTTCAGCTTGTTTAAGCAACAGAATGCATTTATAACAATCCTAAAATGCAAAATTACTTTCTCATTATACACCGTTTTTAGTCGTTTTAATTCCGCGGAGGGCCGAATCGGTACATAAAATACTATAGATGTGTAAAAAAAAAATAAAAAAAATAAAGTACTTTTTTTCAAAAACTCTAAATTAATTTCTTTAAGTAAACGTCATCTCAGTGAGGCCAATGAACTGTAGGTAGTTAGTACGCAACGACCGACAACTACCTACAAGGTCATTGACTCATTTAAACCAACCAAAATTTAACGGTGTATAAGGTTTGTTATAAGAAACCCTAATTGTGACTTAAGCTTGCTTGTATCAGCTATCCTATTTTTACTGTTTGATAAAAGTTCTGTGAACAACATCATCATCATTTTCCTGCCCTTGTCTCATATTATATGGGGTCTATTCTGTCCTGTCACCAGTCACGCTATCACTAACTCCTCTTTCTTTCATATCACATCTCACACAATCCATCCGTCCATATGCATATTGATAGCTCTTTTAGTTACATGCGTTTAATCCCTTCCATTTACATGGCACTACCAAGACAAACGTTTCCCTTTCAACTTTTCAGTTTCAGCAGGCTTAGACCCTGCTGGGCCCCTACGGTTTGCTATCAACTCCTTGAGGCGCGCGTGTTACAGGTCGTGCTATCGACGACTTGGGCTCGGTCCGGACGGTTACCGGACGAACAGCGAGCTACCCATTGCTTGCCGTCCGCAAGCCCGCCCCTACACTAAAAAAGGCCTGTAAATGCCCCTGTGTAAAGCGTCAAGCATTCAAGAAGCACACAGGGGCATTTACACGCTTTTTTTTAATTTTCAAGTAGTCGGTTACTCAAAACATCGAAGTTAAACGAACTCTGAGGGCCTCAGCACAACAGGGTGCTGAGTCCCTCAAACTTACAATAATGTCCTTAACAATAATATCCATCTAGTGGCAACCAATGTATTTCAACTGTGTTTAATCTGTGGATAATGCAGTTGGCTGCAACATTACCTCCTAATTAGTGTTATATTTTTTTATGCATGACCTTTATGTTGTAGCTGTTTATTATCCCTCAATAAATAAAATAAAATAAAAACTTAGAAACCGTATACCCCTTAGAATGCTAATATAAATTTCAATGTTATAAATTATTATAGAAATATAATTATATCCACTTTGGTGATATTGCGTAGTTCAAAATTTAAGTAATTAAGTTGCTCAGTGTGAAGGTACGTGCTGTGTTTTGCACCAGGCATGAAGTTTTGTGGCTGAGATTACCACGAGCTGGGATATAATTAAAATTGGCTAATATTCTCCTCCGCATTGCTGTTCAAATTGTTTGCGGAAGTCAGTAGCATAATATAGCATATTCAGCATTATAATGTTCCTACTGCCAGGCCTCCTCACGGGTAATTCACCACGCGGGCTCATTGCGGGTTGGTGCATGTCACATGCCTTCGAATTTTTGGTTCTAGGACATGCCGGTTTCCTCACGATGTTTTCGAACCCGCGACCTACAACTCGTAAGTCGGCTAATTTAGCTCACTTATTTGAAGTCAGTATCTTTTTAACACACTGAAACTTTTCAGAAACGCGGAAAGAAATAAAACTAGAAAACATTTTTATTCTGCCCGAATAGACGCTCAAATTACAAAAAACCACTTACCACTAAATAAAACAAATAAAAACCCAGTTTCACTGTCGGGGCATGTGTGAACCAGGCATTAACCGTGACTCCTGTTACACAATAGACAAAATTGAACACAGTTGTCTAGGTTGTCTATTGCAGTTCCGACACATGAGATATCTGGTGAGCCTATACCCCTTGTAAGACGGACGTTCTCAGTGCCAGCCGCCGGGACCCCAACCTCGACTTCCAGCCACCATTGGTGTGGGTTTGTGGACGATGAGCTATGGGTAGCTTGCCGTCCGGCCGTCCGGTAACCGTCCTGGCTCAGCCCGAGTCGTTGACGGTGCATAGTATTCTAATGTCAGCAAAATCGTAGGGGCCTAACAGGGGCGAAGCCTACTGGGACCATGGATTTTTCATGTAAAGTACAGGTATCCAATTGTATCTAGTTAAGCTGTGGATCCAACATACATCAGGCAACGGCGCTCACACCGCCGTAATTCCGATCCAAATTTCCGGCCACCGTAGGCGCGGGCTTGCGGACGGCGGGCAATGGGTAACTCGCTGTCCGTTTGTCCGGTAACAGACCTGACCGAGCCCAAGTCGTTTACGGTGCGCACTGTTCCCGTGCGCCTCAAGGAGTTGTCAGCAAACTGTAGGGGCCCAGTAGGGTCGAGGCCTAATCTGGGGCTCTGGGGAAATATGAAAATGCATACAAAGGCTCTGGATCCAAGGCTGGGAACGAACAGGGTAGGTTTTTATTCAGTAAAAGTCTAACACTATATCCCATTTCGCCCTAGGGCGGGATTTGTCCTTGAATGATTTTACCTACCATAAAAAAAAAAAACATAGAAAAATATCAGCAGTTTGAATTTATATTTAAAGTAAATATTTTCCTCCGCCTGACAAGTTTTCTTCAAGTTCAAACGATTACTCTTGTTCATAGATAGATTGCTTCCACTATTTATTCGGTGACGGTACTTTTCCGAGTGTTTTTCTTAGGAACGTGCCCTAGCCCTTGATAAGAACAAATAAAAATACTTCTCGAAGTTCCGACTAGTAACAAAGTCTTCATCTTTATCTACACTAAAATTATACACCGTTAAATTTTTGGTCGTTTTAATCCCGCAGAGGGTCGATTCGGTACATGAAACCTAATCAATTTGTATAGATAAAAATGAAAAGTAAAGTACTTTTTTTTAAAACTCGAATTAATTTGCGCGTTTACATAATTAAACGATAGCTGAGCGAGGCCAATGAACTGTAGGTAGTTAGTACGCAACGACCGACAGCTACCTACAAGTTCAGTGACTCGTTTACTTAAAGAAATTAATTTCATACATGCTTATATTAATTCGAGTTATAGTTATTATTATTATTATAGTGTTTCATGTACCGAATCGACCCTCCACCTAACTACAACCTAACGGTGTATAGAGGTGGAGATTTTTATTTTTTTTATTTTGTTGTTTGTTGGAGGTAATCTCTGAAAGTACAGTAGTGGTCGTATTGTGCATGAGGGCATTAAACGTTCGGCCAGATGTGACGCATATCTTTCCTTTATAATGGTTATTGTCTAGTTTTAGTTGCGTCATTCCGTGTAAATTAACTGTTTTTCTTTCTTTCTTTCTTTTTCTTTATTTTTTTAAATAAAGTCCTCTACCACGTCTGTCAGTCTGTCTGATCACGATAACTTAAAAACTGCAGAATTAATTTTTATACAGTTTACATCTAACTTTAGTTTGAACATGCTAATGAAGATGACAGAGCCAAAAATAAATAAATTACAAATAAAAAAACTTTTTTAAAAACAAGCTTTCAATTAAATGGGCTAAAAAGAAGAAAATAAACTTTTCCTTTATAACTTTTACTATCAATTTATAACGGCATTACACAATTTATATGATACAAAAGCTTGTCGCGAGATTTTGAAAATATTAAAATCAATAGATGAAGTTTTTTAACTTATTTAATGAACGAAGTTATTTAGCTGTGTATTTACACAGTTAAACCTCGCGACAAGCTTTTGTATCATATAAATTGTGTAATGCCGTTATAAATTGATAGTAAAAGTTATAAAGGAAAAGTTTATTTTCTTCTTTTTAGCCCATTTAATTGAAAGCTTGTTTTTAAAAAAGTTTTTTTATTTGTAATTTATTTTTTACTGTTTAGTTATACTCGTACTTTATTTAAATCACATTTGTATTCTCAGCAAGTCCTTTCTTTTGTTACCCATATTATAGGAAAGCATAAGAAACTTAGTCTTAGCAGACTAAGTTCTTTCAGTCCGTTCAGTCTTTAGAAGTCTGCCAGGTTTTTTTTATTTTATTTTTTTATGGTAGGTAAAATCTTCCAATGACATCCCCTGCCTTTGGGCTTAGTTCGGTCTTTTAACGGACGGACAGACAGCGAGCTACCTATTGCCCGCCGTCCGCAAGTCCGTGCCTACGGTGGCAGGAAATCGGGATCGGAATTACGGTGGCGCGGCGGCTGCAGCGTGAGCGCCGTTGCCTGATGCGTTCGGCCTCCTCCTTTGCTTTTTTTCATGGTAGGTAAAATCATCCAATGATAAATCCCGCCCTTGAGCGGAGCGGGAAATAGTGTCAGACTCTTACTGACTAAAACCTAACCTGTTCCTTCCCTGCCTTGGATCCAGGGCCCTGGTATGCATTTTCATACCTCCCCAGAGCCCCAGACTAGGCCTCGACCCTACTGGGCCACTACGGTTTGCTGACAACGCGCACGGGAACAGTGCACGCCGTAAACGACTTCGGCTCGGTCCGGTCTGTTACCGGAAAAACGGACAGCGAGCTACCCATTGCCCGCTGTCCACAAGCCCTGCGCCAACGGTGGCCGGAAATTTGGATCGGAATTCCGCTGGTGGCTGCGGCGTGAGCGCCGTTGCCTGAAGGAGGCGACCACCTGCCACTCCTCTTCGCTCCGGACCATGGCCTGAACCAAGGCCCGGTGCGAGAGATCATCGCTACCGATCGCCCTCACGAGGACACGGCGATGCTCTTCCTAAGCGGGGCACACCTCTACCGTGAGCCTCCTCCTTTGCAAGCATTACTGCTTCGCAGAAGGAGGCGACCACCTGAGAAGTCTATCAGGTTGGATTTATGAAACAAAAATGATGGTGGTGGATCGTAAGACTAACAATCAACCTAACATACATGAAATATCCAAATGCGAAGTTGTCCAGAGTTTATCTACCTGGGATCCACAATCACAAATACTGGGAAATGCGGAAAAGATTCAAGCACCGTAAAAAGATTGACGATCTTGAAATGTGACGCTGGAGGCGTCTACTGAGGATAAAACAGACTGCTCACCACACTAACGTTTCCATTCTTAAAGAGTTTTGCATCAAAACAAAAAATTTCGTCGATTGTGCAATAGCGAATTTTTAAGATGTTTGGATATATCATAGGTAATGAAAGCTCTTTGGAAGGTATAGTGGTACAGGGAAGAGTAGAGGGCCTCCGTTCTCGCGGCCAATCGCCTACCAGATGGACAGACCTCACTAAATCATCTTCGAAGTGTTCCCTTATTGAATGTACACGAAGCGCCATGAATAGAGAGAGACGGAGTATGCTCGCAAAAACCTCAACCAACCTACCAGACGATCCATGACCACTACCACTCCACCAAGAGTATGACTGAGAAAAAGGAAGATATTGGATTTAGAGTAATGTCACTTTATTTTTCAAGTTACTCTCTAAAAATCAAATGAGCTCAATTTCGATGGGGTTGAGTGGTTTAACTGCGGAGTTCCTATGTCCACGTTCCAGCTCCATCATCAGACCCTGTTTACCATAATAGGATCCAAGTATTCGTCATTACAAATCAAATGAGCCTAAAGTCGATGGGGTGTTATCGTTTAATTGCGGAGTTCCTATGGCAAACTTCCAGCTCTATCATCAGACTCTGGTTACCATATAGGATCCAAATACTCGTCAATACGAATCAAACAAACCCAAATTTGATGGGGTTGCATCGTTTAATTGCGGAGTTCCTATGACCACCTTCTGACTCCATCATCAGACCCTGGCTACCATACATGATCAAAGTACTCGTCAATACTAATCAAACGAGCTCAAACTCGATGGGGTCGTATTGTTTAACTGCGGAGTTCCTATGACCACCTTCCGGCTCCATCATCAAACCCCGGCTACCATATAGGATGAAAGTACTCGTCAATACAAACTAAACGAGCCCAAATTCGATGGGGTTGTGTCGTTTAACTGCGGAGTTCCTATGACCACCTTCCGACTCCATCATCAGACCCTGGATATCATACAGGATCAAAGTGCTCATCAATAGGAATCAACCGAGCCCAAATTTGATGGGGTTGTATCGTTTAATTGCGGAGTTCCTACGACCACCTTCCAGTTCCATCATCAGAACCTGGCTACCATACATGATCAAAGTACTCGTCAATACTAATCAAACAAGCTCAAACTCGATAGGATCGTATCGTTTAACTACGGAATTCCTATGACCACCTTCTGGCTTCATCATCAGACCCTGGCTACCATATAGGATGAAAGTACTCGTCAATACAAACTAAACGAGCCCAAATTCGATGGGGTTGTGTTGTTTAAGTGCGAAGTTCCTGTGACCACCTTCCAGTTCCATCATCAGACCTTGTTTACCATATAGGATGAAAGTACTCGTCAATACGAACCAAACGAGCCCAAATACGATGGGGTTGAATCGTTTAACTGCGGAGTTCCTATGACCACCTTCCGACTCCATCATCAGACCCTGGCTACCATACATGATCAAAGTACTCGTCAATACTAATCAAACGAGCTCAAACTCAATAGGATCGTATCTTTTAACTGCGGAGTTCCTATGACCACCTTCTGGCTTCATCATCAGACCCTGGCTACCATATAGAATGAAATTACTCGTCAATACAAACTAAACGAGCCCAAATTCGATGGGGTTGTGTCGTTTAAGTGCGGAGTTCTTGTGACCACCTTCCAGTTCCATCATCAGACCTTGGTTACCATATAGGATGAAAGTACTCGTCAATACGAATCAAACGAGCCCAAATTCGATGGGGTTGTATCGTTTAACTGTAGAGTTCCTATGATCACCTTCCGGCTCCATCATCAGACCCTGGCTATCATACAGGATCAAAGTACTTATCAGTACTAATCAAGCGAGCCCAAACTCAATCGGGTTGTATTGTTTTATTGCTGAGTTCCTATGGCTACCTTCCAGCTCCATCATCAGATCAACTCCATGTCATCATAATGTTGCATTGTCACCCGATTTACACATGCATGTAAAATTTCAGCTCAATCGGTTGAAGATATCTGCTTCAAAATTGAGTTGCAAGATTTGAGCCGAACATACATAGTTACATACAGTGCAAGCTAATAGAAAGCTTGTAATATTTTACTACGATCCTATCGTTTTAGCTACGCGGCTACGAACTGAGCTACGGCGTAGCACAGTGCTACGGTTTGTATTCGAGGTTTCATAAATAAAACTAGTGACACGCCCGGGTCTTCTCGATCTTTTTTCTACTATAATATATGTCGACGTCCCCGGGTAATAAGATGGTAATCGCAAAAAGTTGTTTATCGATTACAGACTCTATTTTTTTTTCCACACAACGCTGTCTAGTCCCAAGCTAAGCAGAGCTTGTGTTATGGGTACTCAACAACTGATTAATATGCTTATCTATTTCTAAATACATACATAATAAAAATAAATTACACCCAGACACAGAACAAATGATCGTGCTCATCACACAAACATTTGACCTGGTTGGAAATCGAACCCACAACCTCCGTCATAGCAGTCAGGGCTACTAACCACTAGACCAATAGACCAGTCAATAAAAAAAAAGCCCGTACAATAAATTCAGTAATATTTTTTTTTATTTTTTTTTTGCGGTTAACGACTTGTTGCCCGGGGGTTTCGATGTACATGTATTATAAATATGTTGTTGTGTCTGCCTCAGTTCTGTAGCATTTCAATAATTTTGGACAGCTTCTGTGGCAGCCCTAACAGCAATAGGCACGCCATAATCATGGCGGTAAGTCATGGTTTAAGGAGAGAGACGTCACGGCGTACCGTCCAGTGGTGCTATTCTCTAAGAAAACGCAGCGCTGCCGCAACGTCGAACATACAAATAGGATACATTGAATTAACAATCCAATGTATAGGTACATTAGGTTGACAATCCAATGTATCCTATTTGGGTGTTCGACGTTGCGGCAGCGCTGCGTTTTCTTAGAGAATAGCACCACAGGTCCTCACCAGACATGGTAAGTTCGGGAGGTTCCTGCTCTTGATTCGTACAGAAGAAACGCCCGAAAGTCACTCTTATGTGGACCATCCCGAGGAAACAGTGGAGTATACGGTCGGCCCTGATAAAGGCCATGGTCTGGAGAGGGGAATGAAAGGTAGTGGCCTACTTCTGTGAAGTAGTAACGCTAGGCAACTGAAGGAACATAGGTTTGGTTTTACTCAGTAAAAGTCTGACACGCCCTCGCGCTCCGCTCTAAAACGGAAGAACTTATCGGATGATTTCCCACTTTACAAAAAATTGCTCTAACAGTGCGGTGAGACGATAGCAAAATGGCTTGTTTGTAAGGCATTTGTGAACGTTGTCACTATTTGTAGTTACGGAAGTACTAACGTGAGGCACTTGTGACCTATGTTGTCACTATTTATAGTATCAGAATCAGAATCAGAATCAGAACAGTTTATTTCAAATAGACCAGTTACAGGCACTTTTAAATTGTCAAAATGTCGGACAGTTCATAAAAAAGTGAAGCTAAATTGCACGTTCCAAAGCGTAGATCTCTATGGAGAAGAACGTGCAAGAAACTCCATGGACACTCTTTTTAAATCACATTATGAGTTACATAAATCTTGGTTACATTTTTCTTGTCGCTTCTATTATGTGAGCACAATGTAGATGAGTAATGAAAAAATAAAATGAATTAATTAAAAAAAAATAGAAACTAATATTAAGTTACTGGCAGCTAAGAGATGACCAGTTCCAACTGACGGCGCCCGTTCACGAGCATGTAGCGTGCCTCAGCCCCACTCAGCTCAACCATTTTGAAGGGAACTGATTGACCTAATAACACGTGCCACCATCAGCGAGACATTTGAGTGAGCATGACCAACTCTCAACTGCCATGCTCGTAAATTCAAATATGTTTGTAACCAATTAAAAATAAAAATTCTCCATGGTACTTCACATTCATAAATTAAAAAAAAAAGTGTTTCTACATTATACAATCTTATTGTTTGCAATTACAAAAAGTAATAAGTAATTGATCACAAGCTCCATTAAAATAAACCAATAAAATAGTATATAAAACGAAAACACATTTCGAAAACAACAATACAAAAAGGGGCCCCCGCATTTCTTCCAAACTAATTTGTAGGCAAATGTGGCTGTGGCTGTGGAGCAGGACAGGCATTTAGCCAAGCATTTTTATCAAGGATGTAATCTTCCAATTTATAATATGCTTGTCTACATAGTGTGCGATTAATGCATGTTTTAAATTTCGACTCATTTAGATTTTAATTCCAAGTGGGATCTTATTACTCGTATAAACTTTTACACAGTAACCCATAAAAAGTAGTTAAGTACTAACATACTCGTAGGATAAGAATATTGTTGCTAACCCAATATATCTTTGTTGTCTGCTGATAATGTGTTTACATTATCATTATTATACACCTAAATCTTTCTCATGTATCACTCTGTCTATTTTATTAATGTGTTTTGTTTTTAATATTTATTAGGGAGCTTTGTCAGAATAGGTATTGAATATGTGGTTCCATCTTCTTCTTCCAGCCCTTATTTCATATTACTTGGGGTCAGCGCAACACGTTTTTTTCTTCCACTCTGTCCTTTCAGCCGTCACACCATCATAAACTCCCTTTTCTTTCATATCACTCCTCACACAATCCATTCATGTCTTCTTTGGCCTCCCTCTTCCTCTCCAGCCATCTATGTGTAAACTCAGAACTCTTTTAGTAACATGCGTTTCATCCCTCCTCTTCACATGACTATACCAAAACAAACGATTCCCTTTCAACTTTTCAGTCACTAGCGCCACTTTCAAACTTCTTTAATATACTCATTTAATATTTTTTTAATAATATAAAATAAATTTCTCCCTTCATTCACTACTATTTCGTTCCATCATAACTAAATTTTGAATTTTAACTATATTATAAATGATCGCAATAATATATTTTATATAAAATACTTGACTCGTGTGACGTGGTCCTAGCTAGGACACTTGCAAATACCGATTTAAGTGGTTGTTTGCCATATTTGAGTAGCATACAATAGCACTGCGTTTCTTAGTAAACTGTCGTGAAAGGGAGAACCTTGGTGATATTAACCAGGATCTAAAAGACTACAAAATTTCCGAAACATATTTAGTTAGTGCTGAAAAAGCTGCAGGTGCAGAAAACCTCAAACGCCATAAATATAATAACCTCATCGGAAGTTATTTGTTTGAGCCGTTTGGGATTTAAACGCTAGGGCCATGGGGTCCGAGCGCTCATCAAGTCGTTCGGGATATCAGCAAACGGTTGATCGACTCTTCGCGTGACCAGAGGGCTGGGATTTTCTTCGGTCAACGAATCAGCATTGCCATCAAAGGAGGCTATGCTGCCAGCGTTCTTGGCACTTTTCCCATTGATATCGATGCGGATGAATTTTCTGATGCTTTACGAGCTCTTTTTCTTTCTGTTTGTACATGTTATTATTTTTGGTTTATATAATATAGATATTGTATATATAGTTAATAGTTACCTGAATAACATTACAAAAGGCAAAAGATTATAAAAATAGTTATTCTATGTTAGTATATTTATAGTCTCCTTCGGTCCAACCAGACCTGTAGGATAAATTTACTGGTCCGGTCCTATTTTCCTGAAAAAATCATAAGTGTACTTCTTCCACTCAAGTGTAGAGCAGGAGGGTGTGTCAGACTTTTACTAACCAAAACTCATTCCTATGTGCCTTCTTTGCCTTCATTCCAGGATGCCGAAAGGTACATTATGGGTATGTAGTACTTGAAGTACTTAGTTTGTATACATGTTGCAGTATTTTTTTTACCTGCCATAAATACTGAATGTCTTTAATTTTGTGAATTTCTCATCTTTGTTTAAAGTACTAAGATAAATATTCAAGTACCTTTCATCATACGAATCTACGCAACAGACAAATGGAGGCGCTCGTGAAAATGTTGTCAGTCGCTATATTTCTGTTTACCTATTATTTTTTACGAGGCTCTCGAATTAGATTAGTCGGTCCAGTGAACTTGGTCCAATTGTCGCTTTTATTCAAGTACAACTGGCGCCATTTCTGTTGGTACTGAAATTATTGTATGTATACTTTAGTAACACGCACTGGCTTCAAATAGGTGCAACTTATGTATCTTATAAGTAAAAACTGGTGTGGACATATTCGACACTAATATGCTTTCGACCTGACCTGAGCTAGAGTAGTGGTGGCCGAGTGATAACGGCCCCGACTTCCGAGTTGTAGGTAGCAGGTTCAAACCCAGCTAGGCGCATTATTTTGTGTAATTTATTCCATCACCACTGCTCTCAAAACAGTGAAGGAAAACATCATGAGGAAATCAGCATGTCCTCGAACCAAAAATTCGAAGACATGTGACGTCCACCAACCCGCACTGGGCGCGCGTGGTGAATTACGGCCCATTCCCTCTCCTAGAGAAAAGGCCTGAGTCCCAGCAGTGGGAATATTATAAGGAAGATGCCATGTTATGTTATGCTTTTGACCTGGGAAGAAGTGCGAGATGACCTAGATGCCTACCGCAAGGGCTGGAAGAAGTTGGGGAGGCCTTTGCCCAGCAGTAGGAATAAGTATAGGCTAAATATAATAAAAAAAATCATTCAAAAAACAATATTTTAATGTGTAATTGATCTACTAAATTTTACCCGCGGCTTTGCTCCCGTCAACCGACTACATACTCCACTGTACCTATCCTACGCTAGCTACCCTACCCTCCCCTACCTACCTACCCTATTTATTATGTTAAATAATTATACACAAACATACACACATATACACTAACAATCTTTTACATAAACAATAATGTGTGAAACTGCAAATAAGGCAATCAAAACAAATACAAGAACACCATTATACAATCGATATAACGTCAATAAGATATACGTAAACGTAAATAAATAAGTATAAGTATCACTTCCTACAATAAACATCGATCTGGCTCCATATCCATCTAACATTGGAGCGAGTTTGATAAACATTGCTTGTTTACTTAATTGAAGTTTTGGGATATTTCCGTCCAAACATTAATTTTGAATAATGTTATATTGATGGCAAATTGGAGCGTCTTTTGGGGGTCGATGTGATAGAAAATCAGGTCAGTTGATATAGAAAGAAAGAAAAAAATAACGTTTATTTGTAACTCACATACAGAATATACAAGGTAAAAATTTGGATCGTTTTAATCCCGTGGAGGGTGATTCGGTACATGAAACACTATCGATTTGTAAAGATGAAATTAAAGTACTTTTTTTAAACTCGAGTTAATTTACGCATGTATGTACGACATTAATTTCTGTAGTTACAAGCCCCGAGTGGACACCGGTCTCCGCACACCTATTGTCTATCTATTGTCTCTCTAATTACGGTATTCAATGGGTTAAGTAAACGTCAGCTGAGCGAGTCCAATGACCTGTAGGTAGTTAGTACGCAACGACCAACAACTACCTACAAGATTATTGACTCTTTTACTTCGAGTTTAAGAAAAAAGCACTTTATTTTTTATTATCTTTACAAATCGATAGCGTTTTTCATGTACCGGATCGACCCTCTGCGGAATTAATACGATCAAATGGCCGTGAATTATTGAAACCAAATAAAAAAAAAAACATGTGTGACACGTGACACTAAAAAGGCACCTACCTCAGCAAATGCTTCGATAAACTTTTTATGATTAAAATATCTTGAAAAAATACTGTTCAAGAATTTTTGTTACAAACCGTATTTGTAGAAGACAAATATTTTGACATAGCTCAGAAATGTTGAATTTCATCGCCAAGAGTCAGAAAAACCTTGAATTTATATATTACGTTTCCTCAAACACCTAATCCTATTACTTTTATATCGTTCTGGTTCTTTTAGATTTTCCTTTAGAAGTCGTTTCTATGCAAAATAACTACCTTTTTTGACGGAAACCGCCTGTATCTTACAAAAACTAAACAAACTTCATCATATTTCTTTAGAAAGAAAGCAATTCTTTCTTATGAAGTTTGAGTTTATCGGCTGTATTTACAGTACTGAGAAAGTAAGTTACCTACTATCGTTTACTAGCGCAGTACATTGTGATGTCGAAGGAGATCGCATGTACTTGCGTATTATCTAACATACTGACTTGATAGATGTTTCGAAGAATGTTCAGAACTCAGCAGGTTTGAAATTTTGATAGAAAATGGTTTTATTGTTGTTTCGTTAGTCTGTTTTGGTCGTTGAAGTGAATCAATATATCGGTGTCTCCTAGACCTGAATTCATTTTATTTCATACAATGGTCCCGAAACCGAGGCCTGCCAGAGCCAGGACTCGACAATATTTATTTATTCATTCATTCATTCATCCATTCATTTATTTATTTATATATTTATTTATCCTCACATCGGAACGCCTTACAGCAATTACACCAATGGGGTACAATTAGTTCAGAATCTGCTACTTTCTAACATGTGCGCAGTGGATTGGTAGTCATCAAATGAGTAACCCGGGTGCTGTGATGCGGGTCACGTACGCTCGCTTACGCAGCATCAACCTAGCACTTCTCCTGGAGTATCAAATCCCATAGCGAACACATTCTGATATTGACTGCCCTGTTGGTCTAGTGGTTAGTGACCCTGACTGCTATGCCGAAGGTCGTGGGTTCGATTCCCACCCAGGACATGTTTGTGTGATGACCACGATCATTTGTTCTGTGTTTGGATTGAATTTATCTATAATATGTATGTATGAAATTTATAAGTATTTTTATCAGTTGTCTAGTACCCATAACACAAGCTCTGCTTAGCTTGGGACTAGACGGCAGTGTGTGATAGTTGTGGAATATTATATAATATTATATTATATTCTTAAATCTGAGTTTTTCAAAGGAAAATACAGAAAATTTTGATATCTCATCTTGACGGTTGACCATAACTGTTTTTTGAACTTTTTTGCCGTGGAAAATCAGCAAATATCTTCTCCTGCTCTTGGTGAAGTGAGAGCGAGTTTCAGACTTTTATTAAGACCTAACTGTATGGCTTTTTTTTCGGGCGGTAAGTCATCCAATGATTTCTCTCGCTCTTTGGCGGATCGGGAGGATCTGTAGGTAGTTGTCAGTCATTGCGTACTAACTACTATTGGACTCACTCAGCTGATGTTTACTTAAAAAAAATAATTTCGTACATGCGAGTATATTAATTCGAGTTTTAGAAAAAAAAGTAATTTAATTTTTAATTTTATCTTTACAAATCGATAGTGTTTCATGTACCGGATCGAACCTCCACGGGATTAAAACGATGAAAATGTAGCCATTTATACTCGTATTAAAGTTACCAAGCGTGCATTCCAACTATGGTGAATCGCAGAACAGTTTTGTTGAGACCTCGTAGTACATTTAAACTCCGGGCAGGCGGTGACGTGAATTACAAAAATGGACCGTTTTGCTTTCGCCGTATGAAATTCCGCCGGAACTCTGTCCACTGTGGGCGTCGTCAGCTCAGCCCCCCTAGCTAAATTACGACCGTTTCGTTTCGATTCTCTTGTTTCAATCACAATAGGCCTGCTGGTGTTGTAAAAGTAATTGAAGTAGTAGTGGTGATTAAGTTTGCTATCCTTTAGAAGAATAGCAAAAAAATCAAACATCCAAGGTAACGCAATCTTAAAATAAAGCCGCTTATACTCCGCTTAAGGCGCATATTTTGACCCTCGTAAAGTAATTAAAAGCTAAAAGAGACCTTCCGCCATCATAAAAAAATTTACAAGAACCAAATGGGTGAAAATCAAGGCCAAATCATTTTTTTTTTCAGTTTTTTCACGAAAACTGAAGAAAAGTTACTACTCTACAGTTTCTTCTTTTCAATTTTCGTGAAAATTAAGGACCTGGGTACTTTATTTTCAGGAAAGCTGAAGAAAGGGTTTCGCCAACAAAATTGAAAAACGTGATTCACCCCAATACTATGTAGCATAAGCAAAAAATCTAATATTAATTTAAAAATTAAAATTGTTTTTATATTTATGTCACAAAAGAATTACTTTTATGTTATTAATTTACGAGACTTATTTGAGATATTTTTTTATTTTTTTTATTAAGAAAGTTTATACAGATCCCTCGGTGCATAAGTCTGACTGGCACTTGAGCGGTTTTTTTATAATCTAAAGTAGTGCTTGACTGCGAACCCATCTGATGATAAGCGGTGATGCAATCGTTTATGATGAACCGCACTAATTTATTAAGAGCACTCTAGCCTTGAAGACACCTAAATTATATTCGTAGGGGAAGAACGCAGATTTTTGTTTTATGGAATCATACTTTATCGGTTTCTGAAGACAGTTTTGCTTCAATCTAAACTTAGCTTTAGATATATTTATCAAGTTCGGCAGTCGCTATCAAATAATTGAACAGCTATTGCCTTCTCACAATTTATTGGGGTCTATTCAATAATTTTGGACGGATGTTTTGACCCCATTCTGTTAAGCCAATATTTCTGAACCCTTTACTTCGTGATGAAGTTAGATTGATTGGTTGGTATGGTTAGTTGGGTTTTTATGCTGAGCGTTCGGCCGTTTTGCGCGGATTTGACGCACATATTCCTTTAGATTTTAATGATTACGTTTGTTACTTAGTTTTAAGTTTGCGTCAATTCGCGTAAATAAACTGTTTTTCTTTCTTTCTTTCTTTTAGATTGTTAATGATTGTATTTCCTCGGATCCCGTTTTATGGATAGTTTTGTGGTATTTTGAGTTTTATTTATTCTAACACCAAGCTAACACCAGTAAGTCAAAAGTGATGGAGGCATTTTCCATCAAGAAAAAATTTAAGCCATTAAGTCCTTCATTGCACTTTTGTGACACGCACACAAAAGTACAAAGAAAAAAGAAAGAAAAGAAAGGTTAAAAAAGAATGTACAGTCATTCAGAAATGCCAATCAATATGATTTTGATTTTTTGATTTTAAATATATTTTTATAAAAAAAAATACAAAAAATAAAACAAAATCTTTTTACTCAGACATATTTGGACCATATTAGTATTAGTTATATTTTCATTATTTTATTATTTATACACTTACTGGCTAACCTGACAGACGTTGTCTTATCTTAGCAATGAACTATCACAAACTCAAGGGTTAAGTAGTCGTAGTATTTTGTAATTTTCTGCACAATTTTCTTAATTTCACTTTCCGTAAGAACCTTCTCTAGACAGTAAAAACACAATAAAGAAATTAGCGAAATTGTTCCAGCCGTTTACGCGTGATGACGTAAACAAAGAATGTGGGCCTTAAGAGCGGCCAACTTTAAACCATGCTCGACGTTGACGACAGACAAGTGGAGAAGGCCACTCTTAATTTTTACATGCTCGTATACACCACTATTTTTTAATTATGGCAAATACTTAAACGGCTTATTAGAAAAGGTCTTGTTATTATTTAAGTAAAGTCTCAATGCATAATATTCATAAACAGCAAAGTTATGAGCGTTTGTTTATATCCCAAAATCTCACTCAATTTATGGAAACATTGTATAGGTTATTGTTTATGAATGAAAGAATGTCAATAAAAATGGAAAAACACTGCGCTTAGTATTTTCTAGTAGTAGTTGATATGAATGATGATTCAATTATGAATTTACCAATAATGACAAATTTTCGTGAACAATTTTGGGATTTAGTTTTTTGTACTTTTGATTACAATATGATCCGTAACGGGTACTGATTGAGCCCCATTTTTTTGTGCACTAATTAAAAAATAGGGGTGTATAGACAACTTTCTGCGACTTTCTTAATAACAGAATGGCTTCTGCCCGCGACTACATTTTCGTGAAAAGTAAGTTTTACAGTAACCTAAGGAAAATTACTCGTACTTATATACTTGCCCCTTCATCTTAGTTATAATTTTGCCAAGTACCATAAGAATCAGTTTTAGACTCGCAAACGTAACAGACAAACCGACGCACTTACACAGTAATACCCGGCCCCGGCACTATAAGCAACGAAGGAACGGAGTAGGTTTTTAGTCAGTAAGAGTCTGACACTACTTCCCGCTCCGCCCAAGGGTGGGATTTGTCATTGGATGATTTTACCTCCCATAAAAAAACCCTTTCAGGATTTTACAGGATTCATTTTGGAGAGTGTGCGCAGAAATTGCATCTCCGTTCTACTCGAAGGACTGGAACAGTTTGCTTACTGCAGTCCTCCCGTCCGTTTATAATGTGAGTGTCTTCAAACCTAGAGTGAATAGGCTCTTAATAAACCAGTACGCTTCACCATCAACGACTGAATCACTGCTTACCATCAGGTTGGATCGCAGCCAAGCACTAGTTTATATCAATTAATTAATTTTAATCAATTTTTTTTTTTATTTGTAACCAAGAATATTGTTTAATTTATTTTGTATTGTACTGGCAACACCAATACGTATCTGTGATTATCTGTAGATGCAACACCTCCTTTATTTTTATGCCACGTGAGAATAATAAAGATTATAAGGCAGAAGTTGAAATCAAAACGATTACGACCGTTTCGTTTCGATTCTCTTGCATCAAACGCCTCGAGTTGGCCACGCCTCCAATTTCTTTGTTCTGACTAAAGCTGTGAAAATATTTGTTCTAATTAATATTATTTAAAATAGTATCCATTAAGTTTCTCCAACATTCTTCTCCATAAAGATGCACACTTTGGAAAGTAAATTTAGCATCATTTGACTGACTTCTACACCATTTGATTCAAAGGTATCTGTAAATAATTTATTTGTAATAAGATATTATTTCATAATGAAATGTTGTAACAGAGTGCGGACAAAAGTTTGACATTTTTATAATTAGTGTAAAATATTAAAATGGATACCCCTTGAATCCTTGAATCGGTAGGGTAAGTGTTTTAACATAGATAGAAAAAATAGAGCCGAGAGAGTAGCTGATCTGTTAATTAAATAATATAACAAGAACGTGCCTAGTAAGTTTTTGTCCGAGACCGAGCTCAAAACCCAACCACAGACTGCTGTAGACATTTGTTCATTAGGAATTTTCCTAATGGACTAAACGTCGCAACTGTTCGACCTGGGAATTGAAGCAAAAACTGTAGGCAAGACTCAGCCCTAATTATAAGTCCTATTCCTACGTTAGTACTTTTTGCTATCCAAGGTCTAGTACTCGCTTACGTACAACTCATCTCCTTAATAAAGTAACCAAATATTCAATCTATATTATCGAATATCTGTTCAGTATTAATGTTTGTTCGTAGACATGATGAAATTAATAAGGTTATTTACTGCCTTATACCATTGTTATGCATGTAAGATAGTCAGTTGAATATTAGACCGGCGCCAGACAATCTTCAATCAAGCATATATGTATAACTTGATTCATTTGGAGGCTGTCGAAAGATGAAAGCTTTGCCTTGTTGCTTCATCTAAAGCAATCCAACGCGATGTTTGATGGAGAGGCAACGTGAAAAAAGAGAGAGATAACGTCTGAAAACTCTGTTGGCATTCGGTAATTCCGTGATTTACTCGAATATTTCACAAAACTGGTTCCGCGAAATACGTGTTTTATTAGAACCCTAAAAAGTTTTTGAGAAAAACTTTTCGTCATTCTGAATCTCGATTAAATGTGCAAGACTGTTATGGAAGTACTTTTTTTATATTTTTAACCGACTTCGAAAA
This sequence comes from Leucania comma, assembly GCA_958295575.1. Classification (NCBI taxonomy): domain Eukaryota; kingdom Metazoa; phylum Arthropoda; class Insecta; order Lepidoptera; family Noctuidae; genus Leucania; species Leucania comma. The sequence goes on along the minus strand of OY282470.1, from coordinate 23,014,735 downwards.
GGAAGAGGTTTTTTATGTATTTTTATTATGTATTCTACCGATATCTCGATCAAATATGGACCGATTTTGACCTTTTTTTTTGTAGCTTTTCCTCCCGAGTTGGTCCCACACAAATATACTTGTGATCGGATGATGAACTTCGAAGATATAGAACGGCAATCTTCGAAATATAGAACTGATCTAATGATGAAGCCGGAAGATAGGTACTGGAATTCTGTAATGAATCATTGTATCCTAGCCGTGTTTGGTATTATTAGAATTGTCATGATGATTTGATGATGGACCCGAATGGTGGAAGGTATCTATTTAAGTTTGGCTGAGGGGTACTACAACAACGAAAAAACCGACTTCAATGTAAAAAAACACAAAAAGGTTCGAAATAACTTTAATTTCGGAAGTTGGTGTTAAATAACGAAGAAACTAAACTATTATAGCAACATCGACTTCCGAACTTAAAGTTATTTTTATATAGAAGTCGATTGTATTTTTTTTTATTAAAAGTTTTTTTTTAAATATACGAGTATATTATGAAGGGTCAAGTTCACGTAAAATAGCAGACTTTCAGAGGTCTTTACTGGAAGCTTACATAATATCCACAACATATCTGTGTATCCAAAATATCTGAAGAAAGATGTGTAATAATATAATCACGCTCCGTGATTGACGCTCTTAATCTAAACTGTTAAAGGGATGGAGCTATATAGGGTTCATCCCTCTGTCTCGCTTGCACGCCTTTCATTTGAACACGTCATTGTAACGCCCCAGGTCAGCTAGTTGTTGCTCCCACGAGGTCACAGTGGTACTCCGCTCAAGTGAGGCATATCTCCCCCGTATGCTCCACCATGTGTTCCGGGTGATCCGCGATATAGTGGCACCCGGGGAATAGGTTAGAATAGAATAGAATAAACTTTATTGCACACCAAAGCCACACACACACACACACACACATACCATCTCACACACACAGACATTGCCTTTGTTGTTCAAGTTATGTGAGATAAACCAAAAAACATTTTCTGTCTTCAAAAAACTCCAGAAATATTGTCCACAAGTTTACACCGCTATTTTCCTGCTACAGCAAAAAATATCGTCGTACAACTCATCCCTATAGATAGCGAGAACATGTCTTATGTAAATAAACAAAGGATCAATCAATTTCAATCAATTAGTCCACTCCATCTATTATTTTTTTATTGTATAACGTTTGTAATACAACGACGCGACGGCCGTCATGTGAACTAGCTCAAAATGAAAAAATCCCTATCTTGTTCATCTCTCATGTTCTCTCTTTCCTTTCGAGAAGTGTCTATTAGTCTTCTTATCAGAAAACTGTTCTATCTTGTGTTCAAATATATTATTACCTAGTTGATATTATTAAAGTTATTTATTGTACATACTCAAACAATATCAATGTAATAAATATAAATATAGATACGTATAGATACGTACTACAGTAAAATGTTTACAATCCTATTTTTTTATCTTTTCACACGGGGAATCACCTGTCCGTAGAACTGTTATAAAAGTAATAAATATTAAAGAAATGCAAAACAATCTTCACACTGAAATAGATAAAATCTTATTATGAATTTAAGTCAGTTTCCTGCTTTACATAAATACAGCATAATATTAATAATCAAAAAAATGTCGAAAGCAACATAACTTTTGTGAAAAACTTAAAAAAAAATCTAAAGCCATCGATACAACTATACTTTAAAATCGATACAATCGTCACTACCCTAACCTGTCATGTCGATGCGGGGGTGTGTGCGACACAGGACGATGAATCGTCTCCACGACATATTTACGGAAAAATGCAATACTGAGGAGCAAAACTGAACATGAAATAAAATCTATGTAGTAGATAGAAAGTTTTATGGCAATTTTTTTTTTAATATCATTATCGTAATAGACAATGCACTAGACAGAGCATCGGACCAACGACTCCATAATTGCCCAACTCAAGTCACTCATGAGACACACAACCATATACCAAAGAAGAATTATTGATTTCTTTATCCACATTGCCAGAAAGAGAGGTGATGGAAAAGTTGCTACTGACAGGAAAAGTAGGTGGGAAAGGACCCATGGCCAGGAGTGCGATACGTTGGTCTGACCAAATCCTTGCTACACTGGAGACCTCAATCTGCGACGCCGTCAACTTCGCCGAAGATAGGACAACATGGCGAAATATCGTCAAAATGTCTGAATTTGCTGATTTTTTTCACGATTTCAAGTTTAGTCCCATAGTAAAATTTGCTTGTTATCATGACTACAAACACATGTTTAAGTAGCAGTCACTAATTATATCTACCAGTCACACTATATTAGGTACAGTAATACAGTAAAGTACACCCTATATACGTTTCACAAGCGTGGGTGAAACATTCTATTTTAAACTGATTTATCTAAACCCTTTTCCCAACCTGTGGGAACGTCTTAATAAATTAGTTTATTTTGAGAACTAATACTACCGTGTGGGTTGCTCAACACTTCAACTTTACCTATAAAGTCTTTCCTTTTTCGTATTAAGTAGGCCCAATAAGGAACAGTTTTAGTTTTGCCTTGTCCGTCTGTCTGTTTATTAGTCTGTGGCTTAGCTTTATAATCATAAATGATATATATTTTGCAAACAGGTTCCAAAAAACACTTTAACACGACAATTTTTACGTCACTTTAATCTAAATGAGGCCGGCGTTTGGACGTTTATTCCTAGCTGACTACTCCGAGAAGAAACACCGAAACAAACACAGGGTTCAAAGTCTCTTTTAAAGTCCATACAGAAAATTTGTAATGGTCGAATTGCATGAGTATGATGCAGATAGTGTCCGAGATAGTCATTTGAAGAAACTAACCAAACAAATTTGAGTGGACCTGTCCAGCCTGTGCAAGCATTTGTCAGTATTCGTATAGCTCAACTCAGGACTACTAAGGAGCTCAACGACTTGATGAACAATATCAAGGAAAGGACATTTGGACTTTGAAACTGTTAATACAAGAAAACTATAATATTATATTTATCACGCCGATAAAGTTGTAAAAAGATTAGTCTTAAACGCTCTCAGGTAAACAGATCACCCTTATTCTACATCTGTTTACCTGAGGTTACCCTGCAGTTAAATAATTCAGGTTAATATAATAATACAGACTCAGCGAGTATTTTCAGCTTAGTACGTAGACCGAACCCTTTTGAGGTACTCGTTAGGCAGCTGATTCAAAAAACGATACTTCTCTGCACGACTCAAGGGTCTATTACACCACTCGATATTCCGCACAAGTTACACAGACTGTCTTAAAGTTTACTTCCGAGTAAGACAGTCTGACCCATAATACACTACGCGACGTCGACAAAACCGGTCTAAATATCGAGTGGTGTAATAGATCCTTAAAATTTGTAAAGAGGTTAGAGAGTAACTATTAAGGTGACAATAAATGCCAGTGACCTTGAGCGAACAAAAGTGAAGCTAGCGTCACTCCCAGTGCATCAAGATTATTCGAATAGTACTATGCCCTTCATTTATTAAAGTATATCAAAAGATTAGTTATTACATTATCTTTTAGTTTGTGAAAGTTTCATAAAAATACACCCGATAGTATTTGCCTAATCTTGGCTTTTTTGTCTGAATTAGACATAACTTTGAAAATAAATCACACCAAATTCTATGAAAAAAATGTAAATATTCGTTTATCACATTATTAGGCAAATAGTCTAGTTTAACGTAGATATTTTTTTTAAACATACAGACTAGCCATTTAGACGTGATGTTGGATTTAAAATCATCAAAAATCATGATCTCACCCTTAACTGCCATCATGGGATCTGAAGGCAACAGCCTTTGCACGCATGCTCGATCGTGTGGAGATGCAACGCCGGGGCGAAACTCCACTGCCGCGAAGGTCGAAGTCAAAATTAACAAGAATAATAATAAAGGTTTCTAAAAATATTAGATATCTATATAAAGACTGGCCTGTTGGTACACAACAGGCCAGTCTTTGGCTGGCTTTTCGTGGACGACTCTTATGCCGGAGGTCGTGGGTTCGATTCCCACCCAGGACAAATGTTTGTGTGATGAACACGATCATTTGTTCTGTGTCTGGGTGTAATTTATCTATACTTATAATAAATATGTAGAAGTAAAAATTCTGTACATTGAAAATATCAAATAAATTAATGACACGTATTACTAGACCGACACCGAATCCAAAAAAGTGATTAAAAAAATTTTTGTTTGTCTGTCTGTCTGTTTGTTCAGGCATCACGCAAAAACTACTGGTTCGATTACGATGAAAATTGGTATAATTATTCTTTAATATCCTGGGCACCACACTGGGTACTTTTTATCCCGGAAAAGTATATACAATAAAAACAAACTTAATTTTGCAGTTCGATCCCTAGACTTGATTACTGTACCAACCACAAATAATAAGTTTGTCGTAGGTTACGTCACCCGCAGTGGAGTTCACTAAGGGGCGCTGCACACGGCTAAGATACTATAATAAGAAATAAGATACTATAATATAATGAGACACGATAGTTTTCTATTGTAATTAGCCACAAAGGGCCCGCACCGGGACAGAAGTATTAATACCGGTATGCTCGATAGATAACGTTCTACACAAATAGCACTTTACACAAAAAAACTAATTGATAAGTTTCGTCGTCTATGCGAACGAAGTCGCGGGCACAGCTAGTCTATAAGTAATATGTTTGTATTTAGAAATATATAAGTATGTTTAACAGTTGTCTAGTACCCTTAACACAAGCTCTCTAGACGACGTTGTGTGATATTATTATCATTATCTTTTGGAATGAGGAAAACCACGTAAGTCGATGAAGGATTGCTCATTAAAAACCAAAGGGAGGCTATAATTAAATTACACGAAAATCCACGAAATTATTTGCGAGCACGTAATAAGGAGGCGCGTAATGGATCCTTTCAAAAATAATCCACTGTCCATTTTCGTAAATAACAGTATTGAACATTATGAGCAACAAAATGGAATCACTTTGTATACCGACTAAGGTTTCCGTCTTTCCTTTTGATGTACGAAACCCTAAAAGTGTAATTAAATTTTAGATGGATATATTTATAGATAATTAATAGTAGCTGCAACATCAAACTATATTCTTCAAATTTAATATGATTGGTCTTTTGAATTGCCTCCTACAAGCAATTAAAAAATGTATTCACGTTAGGGGCTGTCCATTAATCACGTGAGGCTCGAAAGGGGGAGGAAACGTGCATAAAAAATCACAAAATATCACAAGGGGGGTGTAATAATAAATCACGTATATTTATTTTTTCGGCATAATATGCATGATACTGAACCGAAAAGCGGCGTTACGTGTATTTATTTTTTCGTCAAATGCGTACAAAATCGAAAGCAGCTTGTAGTGTGACCTTGATTTCGCGATTTCGAGTTTTTCGTATTTCTTTCATTATTTTTATGTCAGTCAAAAACAACCTGCAACAATTCTGTGTACCTCTAATCGTTATTATTGTAGTTTTTAATTTACTATAATAAAATTAGATGATACTTACACTTGTATTTGAAAAAAAAAATAAGATTCTTTGTAGGTACTAAAAAATACACGTGATATAGGAGGGGGCGGGTAGTCTTAAACCTCACCATGTATCACCAAGGGGGAGGGGGGGGGGTTAAAAAATGTCATAAAAACATCACGTGATTAATGGACAGCCCCTTAAAAATAACTTGTTAAAATAACCCTAATTGATTGCCAACTATTTTCATACGATCCTCTCTTTGGCTCGGTGCGGAATCAGGAATCAATAAACCAACTCTCGAACATTTTTTACATGAGCGTGATACAGTGATAAACAATTAATTTAAACTGACTTTGGAGTTTTAGGGTTCAGTACTGCAGTCGGCAAAAACGGAACCCATATAGGATCACTCTGTTGTCCGTTTTTAAAAGCCCTTTTACTCAAGAATTCATGCAGGTACAGGTAGTTACACAAGCTTTAAGCGAACGCCTGTGTTCGCACACCTATTGTCTTTCTATTGTGTCTCTAATCACGGTATTCAAATGATGAAACCAAAATGGCGATCGACCTTGAATGTACGTATTAACAGAATTTTGGATCTCAATCGAAGTGGGAGGCTGCGCGTAACCATAACAACGACGGCCATTTTGGTTCAACTTATTTGCAGCGTACTATATGAAGCTGATATTAACTTCGGATACTCTGGTCTACTACCTCTTATAGAGTGTAAAACCATCAATCAAACATCTAAGACAGCGTAATCTAAAGATAAGGCCGTTTATACACCGTTCAGATGAATATTTTGACACTTGAGACAAAATCAAAACCCACTTCTTGTTGATTCTGAAAGGCAAAAAGCAAGGTATTATAGAACAGGTAAAGGAAAAGTCTGTAACCTGCAAAATTTGTAGTTACATCACAAAGTAAGTTACTTTTTTGAGATTCAGAAGAAATTTCAATCATGATAGACTAAGTTTATATAGTTTTTTGCTACCATATGTTTACAGCACGTATGTATAAGTTATCAACTGAAGCATAATTTCGGGTAAGAATAGATAACATCGTCTAAAGCCGTGTACACGCGTGCGAACAAATTTGTTGCGTTGCATGATACGCAACAACTTGTTCGCACGTGCGAACATCCGGACACTCTGTTCGTATGTTCTGTATGGGCGGTGTTCTTCGTGAATCACTGTGGAAACCAAATAACTTTCCGCTACTTCACAATGAAACATGCCATAGCCATTAAGATAGCGTTCACTGCTGTTGTGTGGGAACTCGATTCGAAGTATGTTCGTGTTCGTGTTCGAATATGCCTAGTTACGAACATAAGCACGTACCAAATGTTCAAGTTTGATGTCCTTTCGCTATGTTCGTGTTCGTATATACGTACACGGCTTAATGTGCACCTTTTTTCGGTAGGCATTCATCAATTAAATACTCCCGCTCTGAGTAGAGCAAGAGAGAGAGTCAAATGACCGACTAAAAACCACATATGTTGATTCGTTTACTCTTCCGGGAATCTTTAAATCAAAAATGAATGTTACTTCTAAGTAAGCGCGCTCCATCGTCGACCGCATCTTCGCTTTCTATTTGGTGAGATAGCGGTCAAGCGCGAAACTATCAATAATAAAAAAATACAAAGACTTTTTCCCCGAGTCTTCTCTCTCAGAGTGGACTGCCTCGCATCTCAGTATGTGTTGATGTGTGATACATTATCACTTTTTTATTTCGGTGGGAATATCACAATAGGTATTTGAATTTTGAACATTCCAAAAAAACATTGTGTCAATTTTTTTAAATCCATTTTCGTTCTTTCCTTATTTCTTTTCCTAGTATAGAGGTCGAATATTGAACATACAACCCCAATTGGCGCCGTTACAAATCCACGTTTTCATAAAACATGTTATTTTCTAATTTTAAAAATCACTTCTTCTGCCAGCGCTTCCGCCCGCGTGAATATCGGTGGGCCTTAGGGGTGGAATTTCATAAAATCCGTACTTTCGTAAAAAACCTACCTGCCAAATTTTAAGTTTGTTGGTGTTATAGTTTCTGAGATTTCTTGATTAATCAGCGAGTGGTATTTCGCTTTTATATATTTGAATGCCCGTTAGCGAAAAAAAAAAGATACAGCTGTTTATGTCGCAAAAAACGTATATTTCGACACTCTCAAGGGAATCAAAATTCATAGGGTACTTCTCGTTGACCTAGAATCCTGAAATTTAGCATTAAATCATGGACCTATAGCACAAGTATAGGAATAAATCTGAAAACCTTAAATTTAGTTACTTTACAAAAAAAAAACTTTCGGTTCGGGAATTGAACTATTTACATAAGTTAGTTTGTACGGAACCCTCGGTTTGCGATTCGAACTTGCACTTGCCCAGTTTTTTTTGGTGGGTCGGTAATCATCAAATGATTTTTGCCGCTCTAGGTGGAGCGAAAAGCAATGTCAGACTTTTACTGACAAAAACCTACAGTGTTTCTTGGGTGTGTCAGTGGGCAATGGAAACTCCTTTGAACCCTGGAGCCCGGCTGACTGCTCTGGGAGACATCGGCCTTTACTGACCCTGTCAATTCTACTGACTTTTTTATGAAGCGCGCGTGGGATACAACGCACCTTCGATCAGGATTGGACATACCCCTAGGGAAACTGTAACCAAAGGCAAACATACTATTTAAGAAGATTATGTATTAATTGTTAACTAGAGGTTGTGGGTAGTTCTACTCGCTTCCATGAGAGTCACTGTTTTATGTATACACCGCATGTACGAAATTAATTTCTTTAAAGATCAGCTGAGGGAATCCATTGTAGATAGTTTTCGGTCTGTGCGTAACTACTTACAGGTCATTGGACTCGCACAGCTGACGTTTACTTAAAGAAATTTATTTTCTTACATACACATATTAAAAAATTTACGGTGTAAGAGGTTATTGGCTAGGAACCCGGATAAAATACGATACTAGTTTTCAGTTCGTTAAATCCGCGAAGACAGTTTGATTTTGTTCCATTAGGAACGCAAGTGTGTTTAAAATCTGACTTATAGTCATGTACGTATAAGTGTATATGTACACCAAATCACCATTAACGATTGCATCACTGCTTACCTTCAGACGGGATTACAGTCAAGCACTAGTTTATAAAAATTAAAAAAAAGACCTTGGGAGCTCAGACGTCGTAATATTGTTATAATTAATTATATGTAATTATTTCCTCATGTGGGAATAATTTCGCTCCAAGAACGACTGCAACATAATCAGTACACTCTTTATTTTATAAATACAACTTTATGCGTAAATTCTTTTCCTTTGTGTTGACACCATCACCCACCCACGGCTTTATTTTGAGCGATCGGCCGTTTTACGCGGATGTTATGCATATTTTTCAAACATACAGTCCACACCAAGCTTATTCGCGCAACCATACTGTATGATTATAATTGTTAGCTAATCTAAAGATTGCGTCATTTTCCGCAAAAAAAAATGTATTTTCCTCTTTTTTTTTCTGTCTCAAGTATTTTTTTATTTTATTACATTATTTTGGAAATAAAACCACGGGACGCTCTTACTAAACCTCATATATATAAAACTGTGAATTTTCAAACTTTTACAAAGTACTTACATCACAAACTAAGTGTTTTACCCAACGTGTGGTCTCCGCGCAATAACATAATGTACTTTGAGGCCATGATATAGCCCTTTATCGTGTAAGTAACAAACTTTTATTGGGCCATTAGTCTTCTCTTATAACTTATAAAAACGGTGAACTGATTTTTTTTATAAAATGAAGGACATTCTAGCGTAAGTTCAAGAACGAATATTAAAATAGCAAAAGTCTTTAAAAATAAGTTCCTAAATTACAAGTAGCATCAACATTTTCAATTGATCTTAAAGTAATTTTTGCTAAGTGATAGGATCGACAGCTTTGACCATTATAATAGAATAGAACAAACTTGATTGTGCATCAAAATAGTAACAATTTCACAGAAATTTAACTCTCTGGATACAATGGCGGTTTTATCGTTAACAGCGATATCTACCAGACAACAAAGGTTGTCAGAGCAGTTGAGAGAGCAGTGGTGGCCAAGTGGTAACGGCCCCGTCTCACAAGTAGAGAGCAGTGGTGGCCAAGTGGTAACGGCTCCGTCTTACGAGTAGAGATCAGTGGTAGCCAAGTGGTAACGGCCCCGTCTTACGAGTAGAGAGCAGTGGTGGCCAAGTGGTAACGGCCCCGTCTTACGAGTAAAGAGCAGTGGTGGCCAAGTGGTAACGGCCCCGTCTTACGAGTAGAGAGCAGTGGTGGCCAAGTGGTAACGGCCCCGTCTTACGAGTAGAGAGCAGTAGTGTCAAGTGGTAACGGCCCCGTCTTACGAGTAGAGAGCAGTGGTGGCCAAGTGGTAACGGCCCCGTCTTACGAGTAGAGAGCAGTGGTGGCCAAGTGGTAACGGCCCCGTCTTACGAGTAGAGAGTAGTGGTGGTCAAGTGGTAACGGCCCCGTCTTACGAGTAGAGAGCAGTGGTGGCCAAGTGGTAACGGCCCCGTCTTACGAGAAGAGAGCAGTGGTGGCCAAATGCTAACGAACCCGCGGCCTACAACTCGTAAGACGGGGCTTACGAGTTGTAGGCTGCGGGTTCGAACCCAGCCAGGCGCATTACTTTGTGTAATTTATTTCATCATTACTGCTCTTAAAACGGTGAAGGGAAACATCGTGGTGGATTACGGCCCATTCCTTCTCCTAGAGAGGAGGCCTGAGTCCCTGCAATGGGAACATTATAAGGCTGATGCTATGCTATGCTAACAAAGTTTGTCTAAAAAATCACATCCCGTTCACTTTAAGATAACTATAACAACATTATATTATGGGGCGATTTGTTCTTCGTTCGGCCCACTGAGATGGGCCCACAAAACAAATTCCTGGTTCGTCCCAAACGATATGCTTCCTTCGTCCCAAAATATTATTTTAATTATTTTGTTCTCGATTCGACCTATTTTATGTTACTTGTTCGGTCCATATTTTTTTTGTATAGACCATTTTTACTGTTTTGTACACTCAGCAAAAAAAACATTACTATTTTATGAGTACGAATTATACTAACTTCTGCCATCGACTTCACCTGTGTGATATTTGAATAATTTGCCTATTTAACACTATATAATGAAGTGGGATTTTACTGGTGAAATTATTATTACAACTGCTGCTTTGTTATTCAATATCAATAAAATCGTACAACTGCCGCGCTACAACCGCGTCGATTTGGAAATTGAACTGTTTTCATAAGTAAGTTTGTAAGGAACCCTCAATGCGCGAATCCTAATCACACTTACCTGTTTTTTTTTTAAACATATATCACTGTTTATCCAATTAATATAATATAGATCTGATTGTTGTGTATATTTGAACTGTTGTAATGATAAGATGATTATTATTATATTAATTCTGCGATTTTGATTATGATACTTGATAATCTTTACGTTGGTTTACGGCAATTATAATTGCAGTAAAACCATCAAATAATAACAAAAACTCTAAACTAATTCAAACTAACTAAAAACAAACTAAAATAGGATGATTATTTTCAGTTAGTTTTAATTAGTTTAGATTTTTTTTTATTATCTTATGTGAGTATTTTAATTTTTTGAAATATATTTAAAAATTTCAAACACTTACAGTAGTTACATACTTTTTATTGATTGTAGTTTTAAAGTACTTGTAATGTGGGACGAAACACAACTTCAGTAGTGATGTGGGACGAACAAAGAATTTTTTCGAATGTGGGCCAAAACTTCGCCACGAACGAAGAACAAACCTATGGGGCTGGTGGTTTTTTTAAGATAAGAAATCGTGTAATGACTTCTCCCGCTCTAACGCGGCCCGGTGTCAGACTTTAACTGACTAAAATCACATCTCCTGCCCTCCTCCATCTCCTCAAAATTCCTGCTGTTGTATTTGCGTTCTAGGGTTCTACGTTTCCCATTGGCCTAGCAAGCATTAGCTCTACTCGGCCACTGCGGTTCGCTGACATCTCTTTGAGGCGCGCGTGGAATATTACGCGCCATCGACGACTGAGGCTTGGTCCTTAAAGGCGAGCGGACGGCGAGTTACATTGTAAGGCTTGTAGTTCCATACATCATCATCATTTCAGCCGAAAGACGTCCACGTAGGACATAGGTCTCCCCCAAGTGACAAAACGATAAACGGTCAACATCAGATTCCCGCAACCCTTACCAGGTCATCGGCCCACCTTTAAGGAGGCCTTCCAATGCTGCGTCTTCCTATATCTTTACATCGCTTTCACATTTGGTACAAAGTATAATAAGTAACTAATACTTAAACTTCTATTTTACGTTCACACAATGTTACTGAAAATAGTTTATTTTGTTTAGTACTTTTATTGATAAACATAGAAAAATAGTTCACAAAATAAGTAGAAAACTTAAATATAAACTAAACTACATATAAAGACTTATACTAAACTTAACTATGTACATATAATACAAAAACACAAAAAAAAAATACACGCAGGGGCGTCAAAATACTCCTCCACATCGCTGTCATCCGGAAATGTTTCCGGAAGGCTGGCAGCATTGCCACGTTGAATGGCCATGCTAATTCTTTGTGCGAAGAAAGAGCCAGCCCCCTGATCACGCCGATCAGTGATCGTGTCGATCAGTCGGCGTGAAATTTCCTTGAAAAGGAGACGCGCACTCGGACCCCATGACCTAAGCGTTTCGACCCCAAACGGCTTAAAACTTAAAACATTAATCTTGTTTATTTTTGTTACACGATTTCTCACTTTGTTCCTAGACCCTTCCTACAGACTCCCTTTAACGGATTGACCTAAAAACTGCTTAAATATTATACTAACTCTATATTTATGGCTAAATCCGTTGTATCCCATCTCATATAACATTCAAGGTCGGTCGTTAGCATACTAAAGCCTCGTGTTTTCCGAGATCTCACCACAAAGCAGGCGTACCTAGAAAATCCAAATTAACTATGCAGATATTGAGTTGACTCACATACTTCTTCACTTCACATTCTTCTCCATAAAGATCTACGTTTTGGAACGTGCACTTTAGCTTCACTTTTTTTACCTAGATGGCACCACACACATGGTGCACATGACACCAACCTTTACACATTACAGTTTATGTCGCAAAAAAAGTATATTTCGACACTCTCAAAGGAATCAAAATTCATAGGGTAGTTACCGTTATTCTAGAACCCTGAAATTTCGCATACAGCAAAGTTTTATAGCACAAGTATAGTAATAAATCTGAAAACTGTAAATTTATAAGAAAGGTCTTCCAGACGCGATTGGGAAATCGAACTATATTATGAACTATATTATATTTACAGTAAGTTGGTTTGGAACCCTCTGCGTGTGAGTTTGACCCGCACTTTCCCAATTTTTTGTTTTGTTTAATCTGTCCTAGCTCAGAGGACACCGGTGTCCTCTCACATCCACGCCACTATAGGCCTTAATTCCGATGTTTAGAGTCTACTTTTGTATGAACAAGTTGGGTAGTTGTGGATCGAAGTGTTAAACATGAGTCTCTAGAACTACCAATCTGAAAAATAAAACTTTTTGGGATAGCCTTATTCAATTCATGACACACATCACATCACGCTACTACTCACGAAAGCGAAGCATTTACGTTAGACGCGGGTAAAACCGCAGAAGGCAGCTAATCAACAAAAAATATAAAAGTATTTAATATAATCGGAAATGAAACTACCCATCCCGGAAACCATTGAAAAATTTATTCGTAATTGATGTTTCATTCAGAATTGAATTCACGTATAAATTAATTTTATTTCTACTTTGACCATCCATGACATGGAAACAATGCTATTCAGGGACAAAGAACACAATTTAAATTAACTAGTTAATTAGTTACGCAATGATCAAGGCTATGGCTGCCAAGCTAAGTGTCACAGGTTCGATTCCCGCCCGGAGCAAATATTTTTATGGCTTAGAAATAGGTGTTCTAGATCTAAGTGTCTTGTGTAAGTTTACATGTTAGTGAACGCACCCACGGTACAGGCATTGATATACTATAAGGAAAGGTACGTTACACGTTAACATCGCATTCAGAAAACCTGGACTCGAAACTCACATAACTACACTACCTGTAGTCACTGATGGACTAGGACAGAGATAAGAGCCGGCGCTGTGATGCGAGTGAAATAGCGTTAATCACCGAATGTGTGCGACCGGTGTAACGCCGATTGCGATCGTGATTTAAATATAGGAGATATTCCTTTTATGAGGCGAAATTACATTTCTTTTTCATTTTTTTTTTGCAAATTTTGTTACATTTGAAAGAAAAAAAATGATTATTCGCGCTTCACATAATCGTATAAATTAAAAATACACAATGAAAAAAGAAAAAGAGTTATTTTCAGTGCGAGGCCAAAAAGGCGCCTAAATCAGCATATGCTGCGTTATTTAAAACGATAAATATCGCAGCGCTGGTATTCTATTAGGGCCCAAAGAACCTTACAATTACTGGCCTGATGGTCTTGTGGTCAATGGACGTGACTGCTATACTATAGTCGTGGCTTCGATTCCCACCCAGGAGAAATGTTTGTGTGATGAGCATGATCATTTGTTCTCTGTCTGGGTGTAATTCTCATCTAGACAATATGTATGTATTTAAAAATATATAAGTATGTTTATCAATTGTCTAGTACTCATAGCGCAAGCTCTGCTTAGCTTGGGACTAAACGGCGTTGTGTGATAGTTGTGGAATATTACGTTATTATTAATTATGTATAAAAATTTTGTTGTACTTCTGAGCGTTTTTTTAGTGGTTAAACACAAATAATATTTAGTATTTGCTCTGCGTACAAAAACACCAGCTTACCAGCTTTACTAAAATTTGGTTCGATCATAAATTACACCCCGCTGGAGACACCCTGGGGTCTGGGGTCGCTGGGTGACTCACAGCTACTGCAGCCGCGAGCTTACAGACGGCGAGCAATGAGTTATGTCTGAGTATGGTTACCCACTTAATCCTATACGGACCATGGTTGCGGGCTTACGGACGGCGAGTAATGGGTAGCTCGCCGTCTGACCGTCCAGTAGCCGTTCGGACTGAGCCCAAGTCGATGACAGCGCGTATCGTTCCACTCGCGCCTCAGGGAGATGTCAGCAAACCGTAGGGGCCCAGCAGGGACGAAGCCTACTGGGTCCATGGACAATGTGAAAATGTACCCCAGAGCCCTGAAACGAAGGCAAAGAAAAATCAGGGTCGGGTTTTTTAGTCCGTAAAAGTCTGACATTATCCCCCGCTCCGCCCAAGGGCGAGGGATGTCATTGGATGATTTTCCCACCTAAAAAAAAAAGACCCCCAGGTGCACTTACCATCAGGTGAGATCGCAGTCAAGCACTAGTTTATATCAATAAAAAAAAAACACAGGTGTGGTTTTAGTCGTAAAAGTCTGACACACCCTCCCGCTCTACCTTAAAACGGGAAAAGTCATTGCATGATTTCCTACTTCATAAAATAAAGGGCGGTTTTACATGCCTGTAACTTACCGGCACTAAAGTATCCAAGTATGTTATAAAATATGCTATTGAGTCATAACAAATTCTAATGGGTGTAAGCAAGTACTTCCTCCTGCAAAGCAGTAATGCAAGCGAAGGAGCCATCGTATATATTACTTAAAGAAATTAATTTCGTACATGCGTAAATTAATTCGAGTTTAAAAAAAGTACATTATTTTTCATTTTTATCTTTACAAATCGATAGGGTTTCATGTACCGAATCGATCCTCTACGGGATTAAAACGACCAAAATTTAACGGTGTATACTTTCACACTTTTATGTAGTGGAAGTCGATGAATGAAATTACACTTAAAAAAAATAAACATGCTATAGATAACGACAGTTCAGAATCCAAAACGATGCCAAAACCTATAGATATAAACCAGTAAGATCGGCAACAGCGTCTGTTTATCTATCAGGCCATAACAATTTACTACGAGCCAAACGCTTGCCAAATCGAAGCGATTCTGTTGATAATCTACGATAAACACGGTTGTGAATTTGTGTTCAACGATTCATGAAAGAGGGTTTATACTATGACTAGTTTCTGCCCGTGGGTTCGCCTGTCAAAAGTAGAAAATTAAGGAGTTGTCAGCAAACTGTAGGGGCCCAGTAGGGTCGAAGACTAATCTGGGGCTCTGGGGAGGTATGAAAATGCATACCAGGGCCCTGGAACCAAGGCAAACGAGGTACGAGGTAGGTTTTTAGTCAGTAAGAGTCTGACACTATCTCCCGCTCCGCCCAAGGACGGGGGATTCATTGGTTGATTTTTCCCACTTAAAAAAAATAAAAAAAAATCCCAAGGTAATATAATAATAAAAATACCCGTATTTCACAACTTTAATACAACGCCGTCCAGTCAACTGATAAACATACCTACTTATGTACATATGTCTAAATAGGTACATACATATTATAGATAAATTGCATCCAGACACAGTCCAAATGATAGTGCTCATCACACAAACATTTGTCTTGGGTGGGAATCGAATCCATGACCTCTGGTGTAGCAGTCAGGACTACTAACCACTAGACCAACAGGCCAGTCAAAAATACGTGAGAAACCTCTGTTATATATCTAGGACTCAGTAATACCAAAGTACTAGGTACTCAACAACGTCCTCCAAAGTTAACAGTGTAGATACTACGCAATAGAGTTCTTTCACAATAGCAATGTAGATTCAAAAAGAAGAAGAAAAATGTATAATGCTCAGCATTCAAATTGAACCATAATGGCGGTTGACACAGTAACCGATTTTTGGGTCGAAGCTTCAAGTTCAACTTATTTCAACGTACTGTACTACGCGTCTATCCGAGCAAACAAAAACAAACTACAATCACCAAACTGTATCACAAAATAAGAAAAAAAAAATATCTAGAAACTCAAACCCAAAGGAGAAAAAAGCCTTGTTCATCCTAATAAGACCTTTAAAATAATACTTTCACTATAATGAATTTAAGTAAACAAAAATAATAAAACAGCTGCCGCTGTTGAAAGATGGGTTCTTAACTTTTTCTTTGTAAACAAGATTCATTCATAATGCTGAGTTATTCTTTCGTACTTCAAAAAGTTTTATAATACAAGAACAAGACCTAGTTACAAAAAAAAACAAAGAATTATTGTAAACGAAAAAACAATAAATTAGTTTAAAAAAAATCAAATGTCTAAAAATAACAAAATTTGTTAAATTAGACTTTAAAAAAATACATGAAGTTTAAAAATAAATTAAGCAATTCTTAAAAGACCAGGTTTCCTATTAAATTTATTAAAATAATAATTTATTAATAAATTTAAAAAAAAAATACAAGACATCGCTTGTAGGTTCTAGTAACGCACATTCTGGACATAAAATATGCTATTCTATTCCTGTGAATAGCATTGAACGCGTTGTCTTGCCAGCCTTGCCTCCACGAACTTTTAACATCTTCACGGCACTACTTTGTCTACATTAAACTGACAACGCCATTTATACACAATTTCAAGATATTTTTTCATGTGTAAATTGTAGCATAGGATAGCATAGCATCAGCCTTATAATGTTCCCTCTGCTAGGACTCAGGCCCTCTCCCTAGGAGAGGCAATGGGCCGTAATCTACCACGCGGGCCCAGTGCGGGTTGGTGGATATCACATGTCTTCGAATTTTTTCCTGGTTCTAGACATGCCAGTTTCCTCACGATATTTTCCTTCACCGATTTGAGAGCAGTGGTGATGAAATAAATTACACAAAGTAATGCGCCTTGAACTCGCGACCTACAACTCGTAAGTCGGGGCCGTTAACACTCGGCCACCACTGCTTTACAAATAAGTGGTATATTCATTAAATAGTAAGTTTATTATAAAAGGGCTCTTCCTGACTCGTCTATCCTCAAATTGAGCATGGCTTAAAAGCTTTTTAGTTCATCCAACGCAATGTTCAACGTGAAAAAAGAGACATAACGCCTGAACACTCTGTTGGCATTTGGCAATTCCATTAGTCACTCGAATATTTCGCAAAACTTTTTTCAGGATACGTGTTTTTTTAACTCAGAATCTTGACTAACTATGCAAGGTTTCTATAGTTACATACTCGTTTATTTTTAGTACATTTTGAAGGGCCAAAATTCACGCAAAATAGCAGATTTAGTAGAGGTCTTTATTGGATTAGTTTTACACAAATAATTTGATTACAATAGAAACCTAAATAATATCCACAAGATATCTGTGTTTCCAAAATAATATCTAGTGCCAGATTATTTTTTTATTTAATCCCAGCAATATCCTTACAGACTAATCCAGATCGATATTGAGGTTTCTTAGCACTCAATTATAAACTAAGATGTGTAATAACGTCATGGGCGTCGCCACGGTGTGGTAGGCTTGCTTTACAGATTCAGAGGCTAGTTTAAGCACCAGTCTCCCACAATATAATGCCTATCCTATATGTTACCGTAGATATAAGGCTAGCAATTAGGAGTTATATTGTGGTGAAAATAAAGTATTATTATTATTTAAAAAAAAAACCTTTTTAATATTCTCTATACTTTCAATAGCCCCTTGATCATCGGCTGGTGACGCCCTTGAATAACATCATGGGTGTATAAATAAAAAACTGATTTAGAAAAAAAAAATACGACCGACTGCACTGAAAAAAAAAACACAAAAAGAGTGCAAAATGTCTTTAATTTCAGAAGTCGGTGTTAAATAACTATGAGACAATATTATAGAAATACAAACTCCCGAAGTCGGATGTATTTTCTATTCGTATTTTTTTTACGCTTTTTAGTTGCGGTAATCCATAGACAAACTTAGTGTGAAAGTTCTGTAGTAAGTTACCTATAGAATTTAATCATTAATACCACTTATGTCAGGCCAGGGCTGAAACACGTTGGACCATTGTCTATGTGAGTTTAAACAAGTAATACACACATATTATAACATACAAAAGAGGCAAAGTTAAAAAAACAAAAAACTAAAATACGGCTTACGCTAAAGGTATTCAAAGTGAGCTCCAGTAAGAATTTTAAAAAAGACAATTTATTTTTAAGGTCTGAAACAGTAACTTACTAACTGTTCAATAACTTCATCTTAAATATCTTAATATATGAATATTTTTAAACTTCGTCCGTTTCTCATCAATTTAAAATATTTTGATATAGCTCAAAGCTACTATTACCAAGTTTGAGAACTCCATTACTAAGTATAACTTAAAAAAAAAAATGGATGAATTCAATCTTGTTCACATCAATTCTATTGATAAATATTACTATGACACCTTTATCATCATCATCACCATTTCAGCTGAAAGACGTCCACTGGCCTACAATACTGTACAACTATTTATACTGTACAATCATTTATACTGTACACTGGCTGTACAATAGGCCTCCCCCAAGTGTCACAATGAAAGATCCTGTGCGCCTCGCATCCATCGGATTCCCTTATGACATCTTATAAAATTAAACTGTTCAGATTTGTGTAGTTGGTGCATCCATTAAACTATGAAGCCCCAAGAGGACACCGGTGTCCGCCACCTATTGTCTTTCTATTGTGTCTCTAATTACGGTATTCAAAAGTTTAATAAACAAAACATCTATAAAGTTTTAGTAGTCTTTTTCTTGATAAGGGATACCTTCCAAATTTTTTAATCATCAATTTCGTTTTTTTCTCTCAAATAATACTTGATTTTTTGGAGTACAAAATATGTGTTAAACTCATAATCAACATGGCATATATCTATTATAAATATTACGATAAAGTAATCTATGTACTAAATCATATTTATTATGATATTATAAAGTAATTACTAAATTGTTTATTGTTATGAAGGCTAAGGAAATCGTGTTGTTAATATACTTATAAAGATGACATTGTAATATACCGTTTGTGATATGTAATAATTTTATATCAATTAGATTTGTTTATGGTCAGAAAGTCTGACTAAGGAGTATTATTTTCCCTAGTTTAGCGGTTTTGGATACCATTGACGAATTCCTTAATTCTTTATTGTAAACAAAAACATAACATAACTTATAGAGATACAGACAGTTCATGTACAAAGGCAAGAGTTTTCTATCCATAGTTATAGAGAGAGAACATATTCGAGTAATACATTCTTCGTAATAATAAATTAGGAAGTAATTTTGTAGGTGTGATCCTGGAGTTCTGTCACACAAGTCTTTTAACCAGTATAGACTCCAGCTCTCACAAAGGATAGACTTTTACAAAACAGTATTAGTTTATTTTCAACCTTTGTACCTTTATGAGAGAAACAAATAAATATTATTATTATTATAATATATTAATTAAACTAAACTTTAATTTATATATTTATACGTGAAACTTGTCTAATTGATTGTAATTTTAATGCTTATAATAAAAATTAATTGCGATCTAAATTTCTGTTTTGTACGTTGCATCAATTTTAAATTCTTATTTTAAATAGTGTACTATGCCCAATCGGCAGATTTTTGTATTGCCATAAATTAACCACAAGATCTGCTGTATCACCAAAAAGCACGCTAATAAATATTTTGACTTGACTTGGTGATCTGATAGGCAGTTCCAGCCATGTAAAACACGGGTATCAACCAGCATTCAGCTAAAGAGTGTAATTCCATGCCGAAGTCTGTGTTTCCTGATAGATACAACCTAGGAGTCTTTAAGTCAAGAATTAATAGGTTACTTTCAGACAAGCCTGCTCCATCGTCGGTCACATCATCGCTTACTATCAGGTGAGATAGTGGTCAAACGCGTATCTATTATAAAAATATTAAAAAAATCTGGTTTGTCTGGAAGCCAACCCCAAGCTAGTTGGAAAAAGGCTAGGGAGATCATGATTATTTATTATTTTAATGTGCGAATGAAGTTTCTGAACCCCTTACATTGCATTACGTCCGCCTATATACGGCTACAGCACGTAAAGTTGAATTATCTAAAACAAACATAAATACTTACAAAAAAGTTCGAAAAACCACAAAAATGTTTCGTCCGAAAAAATCCAATTCAATATCCACTTAACTGATCTATGTCACATTGTCATCTCAGGGAAACTGTCACAAAATAGTCTTTATTTCAGTCATTAGTCAACACTAAAGTTTTATTTACGAGTCTCGATTCGTTTCGAAAGCTCCAGGCGCTCGGTTAGACGCGTCAGCTCTCGACGGAAGGCCGCGGCAGACTGAGGCAGTGAGGCTGAACTCTCAAGTGTCCTGTGTTGGGAAATTGTTGCTTCATGGAAAGTGGTGCGATAAATTTTTTGACTAGTCTTTTCTCTCGGCTTTGCTCCTGTGATCTGTTTTGCAGAAACTGATGTTAGTACGGATACCTTGATATACAAAGCTCAGCCTGTGACATTCTTGCTGTTTGTTCAAAAGAGTTTTCACGTTCAAATACTAATAAATATTTTTCAATACACTTATTCGAAAACTGCCTCTTATCGCACTACAATTAGGTTTGACATGGCATATACTCGTATATCACGCGCGTGCTTTTTTTAAATTTATCACACCAAGGGCTTTTTTCATTCCTTTTTCGTCACGGTCAAGGGTGATCATTTTTTTTTAAAGCAAAGAGGCGGATAGTTTTAGGGTTTTAATATTTAATGAAAATTTAAATTGTGTTTTTGAGCAGAATATAATAAATAAACATGATTACTTACTCAATAATTTGTTATTACCGACAAATTAACATTTATCGTTGTTCTAAATTCAAAAATATTTCTATTTCTATTTTTATTAGTATTAGGATGTATAACTGTTTGATACCTTTGCCTCTTCATCAACCTTCAAAGACTAATCACGGGAAAATAATTCTATTAAATACTATTATCTAACCTATTTATTTGTGTTATTTGTGAAAAAAAATTGAATTTAAGATTTGAAGAGAATTCTTTAGATGCTACGCCGCCGCCGTTAGATATTGTGATTAAGGTAAACAAATACTTGTGATAACCTGCTGCCATCTAAATCAAAACTAAAATGTCTGACAACTGAAACATTTTCCTCAGAACCTACAAAATGAACAAAAATGCATTGTAATTTTCAGAGAAAGCATTTCTATGTAAGTGTATTGAAAAACGTCGTTTGATACACGTGCAAATTTTTCACTGCAGCCTTCGGCTCCATAACACACTCGCCTTCGGCTCGTGAGAATTCCGCCTTGGTCGCAATGACAAACTTCCTGCACTTGTATCAAAATGTACTATTCTATAAGTATCTATGCTCGTAGCTTCAAGCTACACCGATCGTAGTAAGGCGATCTCGATCTGATTGGTCCGGGTCTGGTTGTCTTGTAAATGTAAGTTTATATGATTGTATACACCGTTAAATTTTAGTCGTTTTAATCCCGTGGATGATCGATTCGGTACATGAAACAATATCGATTTATAAAGAGAAAATTAAAAAATAAAGTACCCTTTTTTTAAACTCGAATTGATTTACGCATGTACGAATTTTTTTTTTAAGTAAACGTCAGCTGAGCGAGGTCAATTAACTTTAGGTAGTTACTACGCAACGACCGACAACTACTTACAAGGTCATTGACTCGTTTACTTAAAGAAATTAATTTCGTACGTGAGTATATTAATGCGAGTTTTAGAAAAAAAGTACTTAATTTTTTAATTTTATCTATACAAATCGATAGTGTTTCATGTACCTGATCGACGGTCCACGGGATTAATTCGATCAAAATTTTACGGTGTATATATATGGCCACTTGGTCTAGAGTCACTGGCCCTGACTGCTATGCCGGAGGTCGTGGGTTCGATTCCCACCCAGGACAAATGTTTGTGTGACGAGCACGATCTTTTGTTCTGTGTCTGACTGTAATTTATATATATGTATAAAATAAGTAGATATGTCTATCAGTTGTCTAGTACTCATAACACAAGCTCTGCTTAGCTTGAGACTAGACGGCGTTGTGTGATAATTGTGCTAATACCCACGATATAGGAATAATTTCCATAAAAAATTAAAAAATAGAAGTATAATAGAAAAGATTTGAATTAAAATTACCTTATGTTTTTACTAGCTACTGCCCGCGGCTTTGCCCGCGTGATATAAAACTTCCTCAAGGGAACATACTCTCAGGAAAGTGTTTTTTAACAATTCAAAAGTGCCTGTAAATGGTCTATTTGAAATTAATGCTTTTGATTTTAAAGTAGTCGATTTTATATTAATTCGCTATTCCAGGACATGATCTACCCGTGCGTCCAATTTCATCTAAATCCCTCCAGTGGTTTTAACGTGAAGGAGTAACCAACAAACATATAGAGGAGGCAAATGTCGTTTTCATAGAAGTATTTATTGTAATGCGTGCAATACGCACGCGGGATGCGTTTTTTCACCTTCTGAAATTTTCTGCATGTGGAGCAAATCCGCATGCGTGATGAAATCCACATGAAATTAAAAACACCCACACTCACAAACTTTTACCTTAAAATATTAAAGTGTACAAAAAGCATTGGCGGTCTTGTGCTACGATGTCACTACCGAGTGCTACGGTGGCGTAGCTCGTAGACCCTCTACGAGCTACGTGATCGTAGCACGCAAGCTACGCCGACCGTAGCAAGACATCTTTATTTTTGAGGTGGGAAATCATCTAATATCTTCTCGCTCTGGGTGCAGCCGGAGTGCGTGTCAGACTCTTACTGACAAAAATCATACCGCCTCCTTCAGTTGCCCCTTGCCTTTCTAGACACAACACTCACAAATTCCCCGCGGTCCTAGCTAGTGAGCAGCGGTCCTGCTGGGCCCCTACGGTTTGCTGACATTGCTTTGAGGAGCGCGTGGATCACTACGCGCTGTTGACGATGTGGCTCGGTCCGGTCGATTAACGGATGGCCGGACAGTGAGCTACCCGTTACTTGACCTCCGCAAGCCGGCGTCTACCGTAGCTGGTAGTCGGGGTCGGAATTTCGGCATCTGAGGCGTGAGGATGTTCGTTTCCTCGCGTGTGCGGCTTCCTCCTCCGCTAGCATTACTACTTCGCAGACGGAGGCGACCGCCTGCCATTCTTCCTCGCTTCGGACTATAGCCTGCACCAGGGCCCGGCGCGAGAAATCACTGCCGACGATTACCTCCACGAGGACACGGCGGTGTTCCGCCCAAGCGGGGTACACCTCCACCGTATACTCCACCGTATCCTCCGGGTGGGTCACACAATGGTGACACCCGGGAATTTCTTCTGCCTGAATCCGATGCGGGAACCTCACGAACTTGCCATGTCCGTTGATGACCTGCGTCATGTGGAAGGCGAAGACGCCGTGTTGTTCGCCGTTCCTACCACTCCTCAAAGTGGGGACTAACCGCCATGATTATGGCGTGCGCAACCGTAGCAGTACATTTGGTTTGAATTCAGTTTTTTTTGTCCAGGTATGTTATGTTGTTATTTTTGTTCCTGATAGTTGAAATATTATAAGGCTGAATATGGTTATTATGATACTTTGAAAGAATGAAAAAAAGAAAGAGTAGCTAGACCAAAAAGAAAGTGGGCTGAATGTATAACTGATACAGCAGGAGAGCAGAGGACAAGGATAATGGAAGAAACTGGAAGAGGCCTTCACCCCTGGAGAGGCCCACACCCTAAAGAACTTACTAAGTGTTTTCGCACACGGGTCTCAAAAAAGCGCCGCCACAAAAAAAGCCCGCCTCAAGAAAAAGCCGCCTCCACCGCACACGCGCCACAAAAAAAGGCCGCCACAAAAAGAAGCTAGAAGCGGCTTTTTTTTTGTGGCGGCACTTTTTTTGTGATTATAATAAGAAATAAAAATACTAACAAATTTAAATTATAACAATACTTATATTAAGATTTATTACGATATGTTAAGGGAAATGGGAAATAAAGGATTTCATATATAATTATTTATTTTAATATAAGAGGCTATAATATTTTATTTGTTTATTTTTAATTTATTGAATTTTAATTTTATAAAACTTTGGAATGATTTTTTATATTGTAATTTTAATATGAGTGATGAATCTGATATAAATGAATTTTATTTTAACTGTCAAGCCCCAAGAGGACACCGGTGTCCGCACACCTATTGTCTTTCTATTGTTTCTATAATTAAGGTATTCAAAAGATTAATACTTTAAAACGAATTGCAGTTGCTTTAATCGTAATACTATACTTCCGAGATACATGAAAATCTGTGTTAAGTACATAATTATAAAGTTCATGCTGAAATGAAATTCTCATTCTACTTTGATGTCGAGAAAGTTTTAAATTATTTATCAGCGTAACAGCTCATAATTTTATTTTCTCTGTTCTCAAAACGGTGAAGGAAGACATCGTGAGGAAACCGGCGTGTCCTAGATCCAAAACATTCGAAGACTAGTGACATCCATCAATCTGCACAGGGTGTATTACAGCCCATTCCCTCTCCTAGAGAGGAGGCCTGAGTCCCAGCAGTGAGAACATTAAAAAGGCTGATGATGATAATGATGATGATGATGATGATGATGGTTCAGCCACATCTGGTTAGACTGGAAGCTGAATGCGAATAGCTAGAGAGATGCTGCTGAATATATGCATCTCAAAGTCATTAACTAGCACAAAGACATTAAATATCTTGTATATACATATTTAAATCTCTTTGGTATAAGACAAACTTTTCCAAAAAAAAAACGTATACAATGAACGGTTTTATTATACAGGGCAAGCACTTAGATTATTCGTATTGTGAGATAGTGTGTATATTTACAAAAACACTTATATTTTCCTTTTTACTCAAGAATATTACAAAAAAAAAATACAAACGTCACTTGTTACTCAAAAAAAAAAACACCAGATAATTCTTTTTTCTATCAAATTTCGAACCTATTCTAGAAATGCAAAATCTTTCAAAGCATATTTATCAAGCCAGTCCGTTAGCTATTAAGAAAACAACGCATGCGATCTCCTTTCGATATCGCAGTATGTAGGTTCACCTCCTTCTACAAAACAACCGCAAAGGAGAGAACATCCTTACGCCTCAGGCACCGCTGCAATAGGTAACTCGCCGTCCCGGAAGGATGCATGGAGGCTATAAGGTGCAAGGAATTAAAAAAATAATTACAAAGGTTCATAAAATACGTTAGTTTGTACGAAACACTCAGTGTGCTAGTCCGATTCGAAGTTACCCAGTTTTTATAAGAGTACTAGCTTTTCCACGCGACTTCGCTCCCGCTCTACCCTACTCAACCCGACTCTACCCTATTCTACTCTACCCTATACTAATAAATGAGCAGGTTTTGGATGACTTATTTTTATTTTATTTTATGGTAATCCCTTAAAATAAAAAAAAATCCTATGTCCTTCTCCTGGTTCTAAACTACACTCCCACCAATTTTCAGCCGAATCGGTTCAGCCGTTTTCGAGTTATAAATAGTGTAACTAACACGACTTTCTTTTATATATACCTATAGATGTTTCACGCATTTGAAACCATATCACAATGTATGTTATGATTTATATTTAAATGTTCAATTTATAGTTACTGTAGGAAAAAGGTGTGATAACCAGCCAAAAAAATTTAATTTAGTTACACGTGTCTACTTGGTTTCAAAGAGAACCGACATAGTTCACACACGAACGGCAAAGTGACATTGAAAAATGTCGAGTTCTTTTTTCAAAATGAAACTCTGTGTGACTATGCTCGCAACCGTTTCACTTTGAGCATCAGGAATTTTTTTTTTAGAACTTTATAAAAGTACTGGCCATTTTATTTTATTCTGGTCCGTTGTTAAAAATTATAAATGTTGATTAATAATAAAAACAAATTCATGTCCAATTATAATTTAAGTGTATTTTTTTTTTCTATGGGCCTCCGATGCCTGAAAATAAAATTATTATTTTTGAATTTATTTATCTCAGGACCCTGAGGTCCTGGACCTTTGGAAGGCGTACGAGGAGCCGAAACCAACTCGCAGAGGCCCTTTAGGTACTTTTAATGGAACGAGATGCCAACCGACGATTGTCCCTGTACGCGCAATGCTAGTGCATCCAAGGACAACCCCCGGTTGGTGAAAACTATTGTGACATATGGAAAATAAAGACAATAGGGCTATGGTTTTTGGAGTCTTAAGTGGACTGGTTACCAAGAACTATGTGAAAACTATGGCCCCTGCCTAAACAATGTTATTAATATCCATCGGTAAACAGGCAGGGGCAAATTATTATTATTATTATATTTCCTTTATTTATTCTCATCACATATTGTTTTATATTTCTAAATATTTCTTATCACAAATATATATATAAAAAAACATTTAAAAATATAAAAAATAGTAGTCCGCCGGTGTCGGGAGCAGGGTCCAAGCTACCGGTGGTTAGGGCTCCTGAGACAGGAACCTCCTCACAATGCGAGCCGTATCGAGGAGTACTGCCTTCTGTACCAGGCCCTTGATCCAACCGCGCAACGACAGCTTCGACAGATGGTCGTCGAAGCTTTTGGCTATAAGGCCATTAGCGGTCACGACAATCGGCACAATGACAGCCGAGTCCACATTCCACATGTCGACAACCTCGTGTGCTAAGTCGAGATATTTGATTTGTTTCTCTTTCTCAGCTTTCACGAGATTCTCGTCATGTGGGATGGTGACATCGACTATCATTGCGCGGCGCGCTAATCGGTCGATCACCACTATATCCGGCTTATTGGCTACAATAGTCCGGTCAGTGATGATAGACCGATCCCAGTACAACATGGCATGGCCATTTTCGAGAACTGGGTCGGGCACATACCTGTAATACGGTACCTCAGAATCCACTAGGTTGTACTTCAAGGCAAGTTGCTGGTGAATAATCCTGGCTACTTGGTTATGCCTGTGCAAGTACTCGCCGTTAGCCAGACGAGAACAACCAGAGATAATATGTCTGATGGACTCACCCGGACGATGGCATGCCCGACACACGTCAACCGTCCCGTCCTTCATAATATGTCTCCGGTAGTTGTTCGTTAGGATAACTTCGTCCATAATCGCACATACAAAACCTTCAGTTTCCCCAAAGAGGTCGCTGAAACGTAACCAGGCCACGGATGCCGCGAAATCTACATCGGGCTCGTAAAGAGCCTTATTATATTATTATTATACTGTCTGAGATGATCTTTTGAGGAATGAACCAAACGGATTTTAGTGGACCTATCCAGTCTTCTTCAGAATTCTGGACTAGTATGGCGCTCAACGACTCGACGAAGAATTAAAAGAAAGGACTTTTGGGTATAGTGTAGTGCTACCCAAAAGGATATTTGGGTAGCAAATTGTCATAACAATCAATTGGTCAATTGGAACCTTCTTGCACTTCTAAAAAGTAAATAGACCTCAGTTTCTCTCGCTTTCTCTTTCCAGTGCTGGTTCTGCCATCTCCTTTATGGACTGATAACTATCTGTAGGCTAAAAAACATTTGATCCGTGCAGCGCTACAGCAAACGCTCAACAATTATGCTGTCAATTATCCAGCTCACGTACAAATGTAGGATAATGATTGTTTGATAATAATGAAACCAACATCACAAAAAAGCAATCATCCGAAAGACATTTGAGTAAACCCCTCATACTAGGTTAATCGAACCGAATGGTAACCAACAGGCAAGTTCGATCCACGATAAACGATCAAAACGTACGTAACCTATTTCAACGGCCATTTACTACATAAAGTTTTCAAATCAATTTCCGAAGATTAAATTTGGTTTAGCCTAAATTATTGAATAAGAATCCCTTTTTTTCCTAAATGGTTCAATCTGTGACCTAAAATTTTACCAGTAAAGAGATATTAGGTCGGAACTAGGGCTTACCAAAATTTGAAATGTTCATGAAATTGCCATTATTCTAAATAATTTATATACTAAACCTTTTTATAAAAGAGTTTATTTTTCTAGAAAATATCCTAAGTACTTCTTTCTGTCTAAAAAGAATTACCTTACAATTATTTTGATTTTTACACCCCTATTTATAAACAGGTAAAACTAATTACTTGAGTAAAAGTAACCACTTAAGTAACAAGTTGTATTCTATAGTTATGAAAGATTGAAATATTCAGTGAAGATTTCTAACCCCAAGTAATGAATCAATAAGAAATTACTTAGCAACAACTAATAACTTCTTTATAAATACGTGTGTTAGTGTCGCCGCATACGGGCCACAAAAAAGCGCAGCCACAAAAAAACACCGTCTCAAAAAAGCGCCGCCACCGCGGCACACGGGCCACAAAATAACACCGCCTCAAAAAGAAGTGTGTGGCGTCTTTTTTTGAGCCCCTTTTGCGGCGACTCTAAGTGTTTCAAGTGCGCCCAAAAAAGAGATGTCGGCAAAACTGAAAGAGCCAGTGGCGTCGAACCTGCTAGGACTGCAGGAATAAATAGTGTTACCATGACCCTGTAACTCAAAAGGCAAATGAATAACCCCAGGAGGATTTTACTCACATGTCGACCCTTTCCTATATATTTATACCGCTTTCTATTAAAATCCTCTCACTTTCTTTCCAGCCATACTACTACCATAACTCACGTAATTTATTTAATAAGATATTTTAATAATAGCTGTATTGATTCTGTGTATGTGGACTTTTGTTTGTAATTATGTTATTGAGACAAACTATAATTAATGATATTGTAAAAGATACGAGTATCTATAAAATACTATAATTGAAGCTCCCGTGTGTTTTCTTGCTTGTTCTTCCTTGTCGACCTATTTTTGGAACAAGCATAGTTGCTTGTTCAGTGTTTTTCGTTAAATTGCCAGACCATATATTTGAAATAAATACTTAGTCTTGTCTTGTCTTTGTTTTGTCTAACACACCCTCTCGCTCCACCTAGAGCGAGAGAAGTCATGGGAGATTGTCCACCTCCAAATATTCTTAACAAAAATATCGCATAAAAATTAATTTACCGCTTGATAGATTATTACATAGTATAAAACAAAGTCACTTACCGCTGTCTGTCCCTATGTATTCTTAGAATCTTTAAAACTGCGCAATGGATTTGATGTAGTTTTTTTAGATAGAGTGATTCAAGAGGTAGGACAAACCTTCCTCTTGAATCACTCTCACATGTATATTATATGCATAATATATTTAATAACACCATGGCACCCATGCGATGCTGGGTCGGGTCAACAGTTCTAAATAAATTCAGATCATGGATACAACCTTATTTTTAGTACATGCGAAACTCGAAACACAGGTCTAGTATTTTTATGCACAGAATCATTAAAAATCACAAAGTTATAGCGTTAGTTGTTTGGACGGTGTGTGTGTGATGTAGGTACTCACTGGGTAGGTGGTGAAACAAAAGTCTGTTGTACCTCCAGGAGGTATTCTCCTCACACACAACACTACAACACAGTTAATTCGAAGGCACAAATAAGCTAAGCACAAGCAGAAATATATAGCAGCAATAATAAATTGTCTTTTCAAGCACAGCTATAAAGTTAGCACGGGTAGATTCTGGTTAACAACGTTTTACCGGCGCGAGCGCACGTATGTCTAGCGTGCAGCGTAGATCGTGACTATTAAGAAACGAATATAACAACGCGGCGGTAGATGGAAATTATCACCGGCGCGTCATCGACAATGCGCGTGTCCAATGCGTCACGTTATTGTGTCGTTAACGTATGTGGTGTTTAGTGCTAGTGTATATGTGTTGTGTTGTTTACTTGGTAATACATATATATATAAATATTTATATATATATGTATTACCACCTTATGGTGACTGGTAATTTGTGACCGATACTTAAACACGTGATTGCAGTCATGATAACAAACAACTTTTATTATCGGACCAAATCTGAAATCATTTTGACCAGTTAGGCGAACATAAATATACTGACCAGCAGATTTTTTTCGCGATTTCACGTTTGATCCCAAAGTAAAAGTTGACTGTTATCATGACAACAATCACGTGTTTAATTATATATCGGTCACTAATTATATTACCAATCACCCTATATATGTATGTGTAAATATATGTAAATAAATGTAGGTAATTTGTATATTGTAAATATATGTGAGTCACCCACATAGCTTGTTATGTTACCTGGTTGTCCACACAAACACCTGATCACCGGGCCACCTGGGCCATTGTGAGGTTATTTTGCTCCCGCACCTAGCTGTGCGCTGGTGTCTAATGCCCACCATGACCTGCCGTGACCTGTATTGTACTTAGTCTCGGTGGTGTCCAATTTGTGACCTTTTTAAATAGGTTTGGAAAAAAATATAACACGGTGTAAAAATTATTGAAATTGATTTAGTTACTGATTCTGATCATAGTTTGATCTGATATTCAGGTTTCGCTTATACTAAAAATAATGTTGTATAACAAACGTACGAACAAAAACGATAAAAAATCTAGTTGAAGTTCTTTTTTATGGTAGGTAAAATCATCCAATGACAAATCCCGCCCTTGGGTGGAGCGGGAAATAGTGTCAGACTCTTACTGACTAAAAACCTACCCCGTTCCACCGTTGCCTATCATGCCGGGGCTAAGCCTTCCTCTCAGAAAACGGCCCTTGACCCAGGAGCTTCAGCAGCAGGAGCAAGCAAGCTTCGACCCTGCCTGTCTGCAGCTAGCAGGCTGGGCCTCTACGGTTCGCTGACAGCTCCTTGAGGCGCGCGGGAACAGTACGCGCCGTCGACGACTTGGGCTCGGTCCGGTTGGTTACCGGACGATCGGACAGCGTGCTACCCATTGCACGCCATCCGCAAGCCCGCGCCTACGGTGGCCATCTAGTTGAAGTTAATTTTATAGTAATGGAGTTCCTGCCGAGCTAGATGATGTCAGTGTATAACCTAGGTGTGCGTGTATTACCTATGTATATTTTTTTTCTTATTTAGGTTTATTACACAACAGCCGAAAGAAAAAAGGGCTGTCAAACAAACCTTTGCTACAGTCAATCGACGCTTTTTAACCTACTTCGAAAAGGAGGAGGAGGTTCTAAGTCAGGCTGTAGGTATGTATTTTTTTATGTATGTTCACTGATATCTCAGTTAATTGTGGACAGTTTTTTTTTTGTTTTCATTGAAAGGTTATACTCCCGAATTGGTCCCATAGATATATTGTTTTGATCTGATGAACATCAAAGATATAGAACGGAACTCTTCAATAATCATAGCAGAACTGTCGTAACAAGTAAAATTGCTTTGTTTATTCATGTAGTCGGTGACTGACTGAAAGAATAAGGGGAGAGATAAATAGAGCTGATCTGATGATGAACCCGGAAGGTAGGTATCGAAGTTCTATAATAAATCAGTGTATCCTCGCCGTGTTAAGTCAGTATTAAGCCGATAATACCAATTTAAACTCCAACAAAAGTAAGAAAAAAAACTTTTTTTAAATAAAAACACTTTTCGCTGCTGGTTTGACCAAACTCAACTCAACTTAAAATTATTTTATTTCACATAGGCCTACATGGGCACATATAAAAGTCAGAAGCTAGCGCACGATTCCAATTGGTCGTGAATTCATTGGTTGATACATGTTTTTGAATTTTATTTCGTTTATGGCGTCATAGATATTGCTACTCCAAAGCGTCTGGATATCGGAGATCGTTGGCCTTTTTACCCGAGTACCAAGAATAGATATGTTTATCATGCCTAGTGCGATGTGCCTTGCTAGTAGAAGGTTCTTCCAGGGCGTCGGAAAAGTTATAAAAACATCCTTTTCGCGCAACGAAAAAAATTTTTTTTATTTTTTAATAGACCCAACGCCGTCTAGACCCAAGCTAAGCACAGCTTGTGTTATGGGTACTAGACAACTGATAAACATACTTATATATTTCTAAATACAGACATATTATAGATAAATTACACCCAGACACAGAACAAATGATTGTGCTCATCACACAAACATTTGCCCTGGTAGGGAATTGGACCCACGACCTCTGGCATAGCAGTCAGGGCCACTAACCACTAGACCAACATTTACATATTAATATTACTTCATAAGAACTGAGTTCTATGTAACATAAACGAAACCTCAGAATCGTTGCGTTACTCTTTGATATCAAATCATTCAATATTAAAAGAAAAACCGTTTTACCAAAGTTGTCTCATCATTATCTATGATTTTTCCGGGAATTGATTTTTTTATTCAAACGTGTGGTGAAATATCAAAGCCGTAGAGACAATTCAGTGAGTTTGACATTGACATTAAAATGTCTCCAATGTCACAAAGAAACTAAGATAATAATTTTGTCCCAAATTATTTATTTCTTTGTTTTTCACTACGTCAGCGTCAGTCAAACTTTCTGAGGTGGGCGCCATCGTAATCGAAATTACGTCATCTGCAGAATATTTCTTGAATAAAGAAAATATATTATTTTTATTAACTAGTCTTTCCCGTAGTTTCGCTAAAAAAGCCTGTATGACGTAGTAATGTATTTTTCTCTCAGTAGAAAAAAAACTCAACAAACAACTGCTTTATCGTATACTAGTGACCCGCCCTGGCTTT
Organism: Leucania comma; assembly: GCA_958295575.1. NCBI lineage: Eukaryota > Metazoa > Arthropoda > Insecta > Lepidoptera > Noctuidae > Leucania > Leucania comma. Next base: position 22,981,767 of record OY282470.1, on the reverse strand, counting down.
ACCTGTGTTCAAATAATATACATAAACCTTCCTCGTTTATTTTTCGTTCTACAAGTGAACCGCATTAAAATCCATTACCGCATTAAAATCCATTACCGCATTAAAATCCATTGCGAAGTTCAGGGGGAGTTAGTAAATAAACAGACAGACATTTAAATAAATTACAAATAAAAAAACTTTTTTAAAAACAAGCTTTCAATTAAATGGGCTAAAAAGGAGAAAATAAACTTTTCCTTTATAACTTTTACTATCAATTTATAACGGCATTACACAATTTATATGATACAAAAGTTTGTCGCGAGATTTTGAAAATATTAAAATCAATAGATGAAGTTATTTAATTTATGAAGTTATTTAGCTGTGTATTTACACAGTTAAATCTCGCGACAAGCTTTTATATCATATAAATTGTGTAATGCCGTTATAAATTGATAGTAAAAGTTATAAAGGAAAAGTTTATTTTCTCCTTTTTAGCCCATTTAATTGAAAGCTTGTTTTTAAAAAAGTTTTTTTATTTGTAATTTATTTTTTACTTTTTAGTTATACCTTATTTAAATCACATTTGTATTCTCAGCAAGTCCTTTCATTTGTTACCCATATTGTAGAAAAGCATAGGAAACTTAGTCTGCTATCTTTAGAAGTCTGCCAGGATTTTATTTTTATTTTCTTTTTTTATGGTAGGTAAAAACATCCAATGACATCCCCTGCCCTTGGGCTTGGTTCGGTCTGTTACCGGACGGACGGACAGCGAGCATTGCCCGCCGTCCGCAAGTCCGCGCCTACGGTGGCAGGAAATCGGGATCGGAATTACGGCGGCGGCTGCGGCTTGAGCGCCGTTGCCTGATGCGGTCGGCATCCTCCTTTGCTAGCATTACTGCTTCGCAGAAGGAGGCGACCTCTTAAGAAGTCTACCAGGTTGGATTTATGAAACAAAAATGATGGTGGTGGATCGTAAGACGAAGTTGTCCAGAGTTTATCTACCTGGGATCCACAATCAAAAATACTGGGAAATGCGGAGAAGATTCAAGCACCGTAAAAAGATTGACGCTTTTGAAATGTGACGCTGGAGGCGTCTACTGAGGATAAAACAGACTGCTCATCGTACTAACGTTTCCATTCTTAAAGAGCTTTGCATTAAAACAAAATCTTTTGCCGATTGTGCAACAGCGAATTTTTAAGATGTTTGGATATATCATAGGCAATGAAAGCTCTTTGGAACGTTTAGTGATACAGGGAAGAGTAGAGGGCCTACGTTCTTGCGGCCAATCGCCTACCAGATGGACAGACCTCACTAAATCATCTTCGAAGTGCTCCCTCATTGAATGTACCCGAATATAATGAATAGAGAGAGATGGAGAAGTCTCACAAAAGCCGCAACCAACCTACCCGACGATCCATTAACACTACCACTCCACCAAGAGTTTGACTGAGAAAAAGGAAAATATTGGATTTAGGGTAATGTCACTTTATTTTTCATGTTACTCTCTGCAAGCCCTTTCAATTGGTACCTATTTTGTAGGAGTGTATTAAAACTAACTAGTACGATCGATGGGGTTGTGTCGTTTAACTGCGGAGTTCCAATGACCACGATACAGCTCCATCATCAGACCCTGGTTACCATATAGGATCCAAATACTCGTCATTAAAAACCAAATGAGCCTAAAGTCGATGGGGTTATATCGTTTAATTGCGGAGTTCTTATGGCAACCTTCCAGCTCCATCATCAGACCCTAGTTACCATATAAGATCCAAGTACTCATCAATAAAAATCAAATGAGCCCAAACTCGATGGGATTGTGTCGATTTCTTACGAAGTTCCTATGGTAACCTTCCAGCTCCATCATCAGAATCTGGTTACCATATAGGATCCAAGCACTAATCAATACAAATCAAATGAGCCCAATTTCGATGGGGTTGTGTCGTTTAACTGCGGAGTTCCTATGACCACGTTTCAGCTCCATCATCAGACCCTGGTTACCATATAGGATCCAAGTACCATCATTACAAATCAAATGAGCCTAAAGTCGATAGGGTTATATCGTTTAATTGCGTATTTCTTATGGCAACCTTCCGGCTCAATCATCAGACCCTGGTTACCATATAAGATCCAAGTACTCATCAATAACAATCAAATGAGCAGTAACTCGATGGGAATGTGTCGATTTCTTACGAAGTTCCTATGGTAACCTTCCAGCTCCATCATCAGAACCTGGTTACCATATAGGATCCAAGCATTCGTCAATACAAATCAAATGAGCCCAATTTCGATAGGGTTGTGTCGTTTAACTGCGGAGTTCCTTTGACCACGTTCCAGCTCCATCATTAAACCCTGGTTACCATATAGGATCCAAGTACTCGTCATTACAAATGAAATGAGCCTAAAGTCGATAGGGTTATTGGTAATTGCGGAGTTCCTATGGCAAACTTCCAGCTCCATCATCAGACCCTGGTTACCATATAGGATCCAAGTACTCGTCAATACGAATCAAAAGAGTCCAAATTCGATGGGGTTGTATCGTTTAACTACGGAGTTCCTATGACCACCTTCCGACTCGATCATCAGACCCTGGCTACCATACATGATCAAAGTACTCGTCAATACTAATCAAACGAGCTCAAACTCGATGGGGTCGTATCGTTTAACTGCGGAGATCCTATGACCACCTTACGGCTCTATCATCAGACCCCGGCTACCATTTAGGATGAAAGTACTCGTCAATACAAACTAAACGAGCCCAAATTTGATGGGGTTGTGTCGTTTAAGTGCGGAGTTCCTATGACCACCTTCCAGCTCCATTTTCAGACCTTGGTTACCATATAGGATGAAAGTACTCGTCAATACAAACTAAACGAGCCCAAATTTGATGGGGTTGTGTCGTTTAAGTGCGGAGTTCCTGTGACCACCTTCCAGCTCCATTTTCAGACCTTGGTTACCATATAGGATGAAAGTACTCGTCAATACGAATCAGACGAGCCCAAATTCGATTGGGTTGTATCGTTTAACTGCCGAGTTCCTATGATAACCTTCCGGCTCCATCTTCAGACCCTGGCTATCATACAGGATCAAAGTACTCGTCAATACGAATCAAACGAGCCCAAATTCGATGGGGTTGTATCGTTTAACTGCGGAGTTCCTATGACCACCTTCCGACTCCATCATCAGACCCTGGCTATCATACAGGATCAAAGTACTCGTCAATACGAATCAAACGAGCCCAAATTCGATGGGGTTGTATCGTTTAACTGCGGAGTTCCTATGACCACCTTCCGACTCCATCATCAGACCCTGGCTACCATACATGATCAAAGTACTCATCAATACGAATCAAACGAGCTCAAACTCGATGGGTTCGTATCGTTTAACTGCGGAGTTCCTATGACCACCTTCCGGCTTCATCATCAGACCCTGGCTACCATATAGGATGAAAGTACTCGTCAATACAAACTAAACGGGCCCAAATTCGATGGGGTTGTGTCGTTTAAGTGCGGAGTTCCTGTGACCACCTTCCGGCTCCATCATCAGACCCTGGCTATCATACAGGATAAAAGTACTCATCAGTACTAATCAAGCAAGCCCAAATTCGATGGGGTTGTATTGTTTTATTGCTGAGTTCCTATGGCTACCTTCCAGCTCCATCATCAGATCAGCTCCATGTCATCATATTGTTGCATTGTCACCCGATTTACACATGCATGTAAAATTTCAGGTCAATCGGTTGAAGATATCTGCTTCAAAATTGAGTTGCAAGATTTGAGCCGAACATACATAGTTACATACAGTGCAAGCTAATAGAAAGCTTGTAAAAAGCGAATTTGCATTATTTATCACTAGCTGTCGCCAGCAGCTTCTCTCGCGTGAATGTAGAAAATAGTTCCAAAGTAACATAATCCCAGTATGAAAAATATAGCATAGCATCACCCTTATAATTTTCCCACTGCTGGAACTCAGGCCTCCTCTCTAGTAGAGGAAAAAGAAATATCCTTTTATTTATTTATTCCTCTCATACATTTTTAACAAAGTTTAACATATTTTCAACTCGCCAATCTTTATAGTTTGATGGCGAGAAACGCTCATTATACAATCACTACTATGACATCTTAAAACATTAAAAATATGAGGATGGTGTACAACATATCATGTAAAGTTAATAAGTAATTTATAATACTATATACTCGTATTTAAGTTAGCTATATACCTAGATAGCTAACTTAAACAAAATTAACCGTTTTTTTAATGCCTTTTTATTTACTTTTTTATTTTTTTCCTCTTTGATGAATGTATTTCTCGACAATGGCAAAAATTGGCCGGGTCATTCTAGTTCGAAACTCATTCCTTATGTAGTAAGCAATGAGTCTCCAGCCAAAACCCGATACAGTGTCGCCGCCCTCGAGTAACAAATCCCTTAGTCTCGACTTAATGACACCTTTACTCAACTTAGGGTTATTTCTTAGACAGTCTATTTTATTAAAAACTTGTGGCACTAAATACTTGGACGTTCTTTTTCCATAGTAATTTGTTACCTTTGGTTGAATAAGTTTTTTGTGTCTTACACTTCTTGTATTAAATTTATTTTTCTCCTATTTGTTATTCCAAGACGTAACAATCATCCACGCCATGAATGATCCTGTGCGTCTTGCATCCATCATATTTATTTATTTATACAAACTTTATGCACATAACACTGTACAAAGGTGGACTTAAGCACATGCCTTAGGCATTTTCTACCAGTCGACCACCCACCATTCTCTTCCGCTCATTGGTTCAACTGGTCTTCTGGTACGCGGTCGCCACTCCAGCACCTTTTGGCCCCATTGGCCATCTAGTTTGCGCACAATATGCCCAGTCTAATACCACTTAGTACCTACCACTCCATAATTTGGGGAGAATTAGAGGGCAAAGTGAATTTAGCGCCATTAAGGTATTAAAAAATAGCGTGGGCAGAATGACAGCAGGACAAAAATATGAAAGAAAGAAAGAAAATCCATTTATTTGTACAGAATGACGCAACTAAAAACTAGACAAAACATAAAATTATATATGAAAAATATGCGCCACATCCGTGCAAAACGGCCGAACGCTCAGCATAAAGCTGCGCCCTCATGCACAATGTGATGAGCACACAGCGCTGGTTTTCAGCGTTGGCCAGTGCTGACAAAAAGACGCCGGAACGGTGCAATGTGCAAAAAAGTTAAAAAAAAAAAAAAAAATTATAAATGAATCATCTTTAAGATGAGAGAAGATAAGAAGATGAGAGCAGTGGTGGCCGAGTGGTATCGGCCCCGACTTACGAGTTGTAGGTCGCGGGTTCAAAGCCATTACTTTTTGTAATTTATTTCATCACCACTGCTCTCAAAACGGGGAAAGAAAACATCGTGAGGAGACCGGCATGTCCTAGAACCAAAAATTCGAAGACATGTGACATTCACCAACCCGCACTGGGCCTGCGTGGTGGACTACGGCCCTTTCCCTCTCTTAGAGAGGAGGCCTGAGTCCCAACAGTGGGAACATTAAAAGGCTGATGATGATGATGATGATGAAGATGAGAGAAAAGGATAGGTATGTACATTGTATGAATTTAAAAGCTGTCACCTGCACTATTCTATAGCAATTGTAATGTAGTAGCTATTCTAGGCTATTCCATTCAAGAAAGGGCATTGCAAAAAAAAAAAAAACAACAGATTGTAAAAACTAAACAACAACAATAATTTATTTTCTACAGCTTCAGCAGCCGAGCACCGTCACTGGGCTGACTCAAGAAGAAAATTGGCGAACCCTTGTACTGTGACAATATTCTTTTCTTTAAGTTTTCTATCTCGCTCTTCTTTACCTGGAACAAAAGAAGGAATAGCTGTAAAAATGTCGTGATGGAACAGTGGATTAGGATCCCATTTCGTGGACGTTTCGAACTAAAAATGCGAAGACATTTGTCTATCAATCTGCGCTGTGCCCGCGTGGTGGATTACAGCTCCCTGTCCCAGAGAGGAGGCCTTCTTTTGAAAGGGAACTAGGGGTGCTAGGGTCACGGGAATTTCTAGGAAGGAAACCCATGGTCTTAGAATGCAAAGGGCAATTAAAGGATACTGGTGTGATTTCAGTCAGTAAGTCTCACACGCCCTCCCACACCTCCTTAGAAACTAAGAAGTCATTGGATTATTATCCACCTCGAAAAAAAAAAGTACACTAGTTCGGAAAGGACCACTAGGCGTTTGCTCATCAGCTACCCTAGCCAAGTTATAATCGTTTCGATTTGCTTTAACGCTTAGAGTTGGCCACGCCCCCAACTCCTTTGGTCGAACAAACGAATTGGGGGCGTGGCCAACTCCAAGCGTTAACACAAAATGAAAAGATTGTAACTTGGCTAGGGGAGCAGACACCAAAACACTCGTCGGCTTCGAAGATACTGCTTTTTCAATGGAGGTTACGAAATTTTTGACCTCATTCCATATACCTCTCTAGTGGAACTCTTACCAGAGTAACAACACATCCTCCAAATCCACCGCCAGTCATCCTCGCACCGTACACTCCTGGAGCCCCCCTGGTGATGTCCACGATCTGATCCAGCTCAGGGCAGGAGACCTCCATCAGCTGGCTCAGAGAGTCGTGGGACTGGTAGAATAGTTCACCAACCTGGTGGATTGATTAATATAAGGAATATCTTTAGTATCCTGGATTACCATATAACACTAACATAAAAGATACTAAAGGTTGTACGAGTATGAACATGTATAGTGTGTTTGACGCCTGAACAGATTTGACTAAAAGGAGGGTTGATAAGAGGCGTTTTTCGCCTATCAGAGACTCAAAACAAAGACAATATTTAAATGCATTACATAGATAAGATAATTTATTTTGCAAATATGCGTGGTGCATAGTAATTAATACAAAATAATTAAACAACACACTACAGGAGAACAGCCATATTTTGCCAAGAACAAAGCATGCAAAAGTAGAGTTTACCCCTGCATAACTATACAAGTTTATACCTTTTTTTTAATAAATAGTAACAAAGAAACAATAATTTCAATACTATAAATTAAATTCATACCAATTCAATAATAAAATAAATGTAGTTCAAGTCAAATAATTAAAATGTCTTGGCCATTCTATTTATCACAATAAATAATATAGTTTAATCAGTCAATAATATAATCAATGTCACATTAAAAAAAATCAAACAATCCGCTAAACTATAATATACTTTGTCAGCTAAAAAGTGTTGAAGTTTTCTTTTAAATAAAGTCACGTTATAGTCCTTCCAACTACTGGGTATTTTATTATATATAACCGGTGCCATGCAGCAGACTCTCTTACGCATCAGTGTTGTTTTAGCACTATGGATACACAGCTTACTCTTGTCACGCCTATTCCGAGGAAATACATCAGACATACGTGCGAAGCGAACCGGGCTTAATTTTACAAACGTTGCCATTTCTAAAATGTACGAGAATGGTAGGGCTAATAATAATTAGTACTGTTTGACGTATATTTTTTTATTATTATTATTGATAGGTTCTTGCTTGACCTATCTCACCTGATGAAAAGCGACGATGTGGTCGACGATGGAGCGCGCTTACCTAGAAGAAACCTATTCAGTCTTGACTTAAAGATTCCCGGGTTGTAGCCGTCAGGAAACACAGACACCGGCAGGGAATTCCACTCATTAGCGTTCCCAAAACGCCAAAATTAACCCTAATTTGTATAGTTAAAGTAAATATTTTTTATTCAGTGAAATTTATATGATAAATAATGTAGTAAGTCAAAGCAATTATCGCTCCAACAGGTGATATGAATAGTATAATGATACTACTTCAAGTAAACTTTTTTGCCAGCACTAAATTATTTTGGTTCACCGTGCGCGTCTATGCTATACGGAAAAATATACTCTGTGCGTCACGTGCACCACGATCATGAACCTGTATACTTTCTGTTTAGATAGCTGCGCAACAAAATTACCACTGGTTATAAATCTAGAAGCAAATGATCAAAGTTATTTATCAACAGTGACTCAGTCGTATTATTTTAACAGCCACTAGGTCATACAATAACTTACTCGTTTAAAGTTCTTCTGCTTCATGACCCTGGCCACTTCCTCTGTCCAGCCGATCTCCTCTATGACGTGCTTCGCTCTCTTCAGCACCACCTCTTCACAGTTCTGCTGTTTTAGTTCTACAATTAATTAAATACTTCGTTTCATTTACATTACACAGTTTTAAGAATCAATTTAGAAACGATTGATGTAACGAACAATGAAAATATAAGGGGAATTTGAAAGTAGCGCCAGCGACTGAAAAGTTGAAGACGAATTGTTTATCTTGGTATTTTTTTTTTTTTTTTTTTTTTTACGGTAGGTAAAATCATCCAATGACAAATCCCGCCCTTGGGCGGAGCGGGAAATAGTGTCATACTTTTACTGACTAAAAACCTACCCTGTTCCTTCCCTGCCTTGGTTCCAGGGCCCTGGTATGCATTTTCATACCTTCCCAGAGCCCCAGACTAGGCATCGACCCTACTGGGCCCCTACGGTTTGCTGACAACTCCTTGAGGCGCACGGGAACAGTGCGCGCCGTAAACGACTTGGGCTCAGTCCGGTCTGTTACCGGACAAACGGACAGCGAGCTACCCATTGCCCGCCGTCCGCAAGCCCGCGTCTACGGTGGCCGGAAATTTGGATCGGAGTTACGGCGGCGGCTGCGGCGTGAGCGCCGTTGCCTGATACGGTCAGCCTCCTCCTTTGCTAGCATTACTGCTTCGCAGAAGGAGGCGACCGCCTGCCACTCCTCCTCGCTCCGGAGCATGGCTTGAACCAAGCCCCGGCGCGAGAGATCGCCTCCGATTGCCCCCACGAGGACACGGCGATGCTCTTCCCAAGCGGGGCACACCTCTACCGTGTGCTCCACCGTGTCCACCGGGCGTTCCGCACAGTGACGACACCCGGGCGTCACCTCCGCACGGATCTTGTACAGGTACGGCCCGAACTTGCCATGTTCGGTTAGTACCTGCGCCATGCGGAAGGTTATGACGCCGTGAGGCCTTTCCAGCCACGCCTCAAAGAGGGGCCTTACCGCCTCAATCGTGGCGTGCCCATTTATCTTGGTATGGTCATGTGAAGAGGGATGAAACGCATGTTATTAAAAGAGTTATAAGTATACATGTTTATGGATAGAAAGCTCAGACGGACGGCAAGCTCTCCATTGCTCACCGTCAGCAAGCCCGCGTCTACGGTAGCCGGAATTTGGGATCAGAATCCTTGCGGCGGCTGGGGCGTAGGGACCTTTGCCTCACGCTTGCGGCCACCTCTTTTGCTAGCATTACTGCTTCGCAGAATGAGGCGAACCCCTGCCACTCCTCCTCACTCCAGACCATGGCCTGTAGCAAGGCCCGGCGCGAGAGATCGCCACCGCCGATCGCACCCACAAGGACACGGCGATGCTCTGCCCAGGCGGGGCACACCTCTACCGTGTGGTCCACTGTGTCCTCCGAGCGGTCCACACAGTACGCCTACGGTTGCTGGAAATTGGGGCCGGGATCGAAGCGCTGGCGTGAGAATACCCGTTCCCTCAAGCGTGCGGCTGCCTTCTTCGTTAATATTACTGATTCATAGAGGAAGGCGACCGCCGTCCATTTCTTCCGGCTCCGAACTATGGCCTGTACCAGGGCCCAATGTGAGAGGTCGTTGCCGTCGAACCTCCCATCGAGGGCAAGGCGGTGCTCCACCCAAGCGGAGCATTCCTCCACAGTATGCTGTATCGTGTCCTCCGGGCGGTCCGCACAATGGTGCCACCCAGGCGTTTCTTCCGCACCATTGAAGTACAGCAATGAACATAAAAATGATATCGAGTATAATGTAATTGTTAGAATGCGGCTCAATAATTTCCATTAAGCTCACAGTAACACAGCAGTAATCCCAACCGAATTATCGACCCATACAGTTAATCAGTTAATTCTAACAAAGCTAATCTGCACAATGGTTCAACTCCTAATTAGTGCTTCCGCCAATTACCTTGTGCATCAAGGATCTAGGTCGCAACCTGGATTCATACCTAAAATACACCTGCAGTCTAGTTTGATTTCAAATGTAATAATTTACATGCAGTGGAAGCACGAATGGGTATATATTTTTTAAATTAATTGCGATAACATTATTAAAACTGGGCATGAAGAACCTAGGTAGTGCGTCGATTCTCATATTATTTATAAACCACACTACCACTAGGAGAACTATTTTTTTAAACACTATAATTTCAGTGCTTAAACAATAATTGTAATTTATTTTTCTAATTGGGTTACGTATAATGCATGTGTTTTTTTCGAGTTACATGTTGAAAGTGTTACCCGACTGTACTTTAAATATGGTGTCTTGTGGTTCTCATGTTTTGTGAATATCTATTTCACGAAAGCACTATAATGAGATTTGTTTCTTTTTTTTAATAATATAAACTAGTGCTTGACTGCGATCCGACCTGATGCTAAGCAGTGATGCAATCGTTGATAGTGAAGTGCACTAGTTTATTGAGAGCCTAGATTCACTCAAGGCTTGTACACATTACCATTTATTATTATTATTACCCATATTATAATCGGATGGGAAGAGCGCAGCAAGCAAATTGTTCCAGTTTTTCGATGTACGCGGTATAAACGACGAGGTTAAACACTTACTTCGGATAGTAGAGGTTTCAACAACATAAGGTTTTTTTTATGGTAGGTAAAATCATCCAATGATAAATCCCACCTTTGGGTGGCCCCAGTAGGCTTCGACCCTGCTGGGCCTATACAGTCTGCTGACAACTCCTTGAGGCGCGCGGGAACAGTTCGCGCCGTAAACGACTTGAGCTCGGACCGGTCTGTTACCGTACGGACGGAAAGCGAGCTATCCATTGCCCGCCGTCCGCGAGCCCGCGTCTACGGTGGCCGGAAATCGGGATCGGAATCCCGACAGCAGCGGCGGCGTGTGCGCCGTTGCCTGATGCGTTCGGCCTCCTCCTTTGCTAGCATTACTGCTTCGCAGAAGGAGGCGACCGCCTGCCACTCCTCCTCGCTCCGGAGCATGGCCTGAACCAAGCCCCGGAACAACATACTCGTAAGGTGGATACTCGCTGTACTTTAGGTCATCCGATGGTAGAAACGTTATAGTAGAAAATGCATCCTACTATGGTTACCCTACGCTTGTGCTCAAACTTGTGTTGTTGCTATTTTGCAATTTTGATGTTTTGTGAATGTCATATACAGTTACGGTTTTCGGTTACGCTCATTATTACTTAAAGCAAGCACCATCTTTTCTAATGACGTCTTCGTCTTAATGCAGCTGGTCTCCTTAATTTCTTTAGGCTTAACAAAACACAATGATCTAATGGCTGACTAACTCACTTAAATACTTAATTGGATTATGGAAAAATCTAAAATTGATTACTTTTCGAAACTTGAAATCTGTCTTAACAATAGATTGATTACTGTATTTAGAAGCTCCATTGATAGAAGCGTTTCGTCATCGTTTTATCCCCTTAGGGGATGATTTTTGGAGATGATTTTTGGAAAATTTTCTCTTATTGTTTTTCCTTGAAGTTTCGGCTGTGCGTTGATATGTAAATTAGTTTAACCTGACTAGCTTCTGCCAGCGGCCTTACTCTAGTGAAAGTAAGTTTTTCTATAAAAAATTTGGTTCCCTGTTTCTTGCTTTTAGGGCGAAATTTGGTTCCCTGTTTCATGCTTTTAAGACCAAATTAGGTTCCCTGTTTCATGCTTTTAGGGCGAAATTAGGTTTCCTGTTTCATGCTTTTAGGGCGAAATTAGGTTCCTGTTTCATGCTTTTAGGGCGAAATTTGATTCCCTGTTTCATGCTTCTAGGGCCAAATTAGGTTCCTGTTTCATGCTTTTAGGGCGAAATTTGATTCCCTGTTTCATGCTTCTAGGGCCAAATTAGGTTCCTGTTTCATGCTTTTAGGGCGAAATTTGATTCCCTGTTTCATGCTTCTAGGGCCAAATTAGGTTCCTGTTTCATGCTTTTAGGGCGAAATTTGATTCCCTGTTTCATGCTTCTAGGGCCAAATTTGGTTCCCTGTTGCATGCTTTTAGGGCGAAATTTGGTTCCCTCTTTCATGCTTTTAGGGCGTGAATTTTTAAAAATCCGCTCTTAGTGCTCGCTTCATTACATAGTATGAAACAAAGTAACTTCCCGCTGTCTGTCCCTTTGTATGCTTAGATCTTTAAAACTACGCAACGGATTTTGATGCAACTTTTTTAATAGATAGAGTGATTCAAGATGAAGGTTTATATGTAAAATAAATGTATAATATATTTAATACCACCATTGCACCCGTGCGAAGCTGGGGTGGGTCGCTAGTACGTCATAAAAGGAAACTGTGCAAAAAATTCTTTTCATCCTAGTAGTGTCGGTCGTGTTTGTTGATAATGTCAGTCAGTCAGTTTCTCCTTTTATTTATAATCTTATCATTCTCTACGAATAATCTGTGGAATGAATGGTACGTAGTTAGGTTTAGTTTAAATCACACTATAATTTTATAAAGTCGTAACTTTGTGAATGTATGTTTATATGTTTTTTACTTCTACACGCTCGAATGGCTGAACAGATTTGAGTGAAATTCGTAATTACGATTACAGATTTAGTTAGAACTAGATTTTATAGACTTTTCCCGCGTGAAAGCCAGTTATTGCGGACACGGGGTTCAAGCTTACTCCTTTTCAAATTTCATCATAATCTGTTCAGTAGTTTAATCGTGAAATTGTAACACGTAGACAGTTATCTAATATTAGTAAAGATAACACAGTGAATTATTCGATCTATTCAGAGTCCATGAACCTTCCAAATGTTTATAAGTACAATTACTTTTTAGATATTGGAGCTTCTTTTATTATTGTGTACAAAGTGAGAGCACATCAACACTCCTACCAACGCAGTAGCGTAGCTAGCATGAGCGAAGCGGTCCCTAGCTCACGGCCTCGCACGTCTTTAAGAACGCGGGTTTTTATAATAATTGATAGATTCGCATTTGACCACTATTTTACCTGATGGTAATCGACGATATGGTCAAACATTGCAACAGTTGCTGTCTCGGTTTAAAATTTATGAACGAAAAAGGCTCTCTGATGCGCCTTCGCCTACGTCTAAATTACTTCACGCTACGCCTCTGTACCCTCGGGACACGGTTCCCAATAACTAAACCAATCCACTTCAAGTATTTCTACACAGCTGCGAACTTACTCTAAAGGTCGTCGCAAGTTCATTGTCAAGTTCACAACATGGCGGCGGAAAGAAAGATGGCGGCCATGTAAACAGCTGTTCACGCGGTATTACGTAAACATTCTGTGATTAATGAGTTTTGTACTAAACTGTGTGAACCAGGCATTGTTTGTAAAGTTAAATTACCGGGGTTGAAGGAAGTGTTAAACGACAATTTGAAGAATGGAGCTTAAAGGAGGTGGTGAAGAATGGAACTTGGATCAAGAACCATAAGTTTTTAAACTTGCTATTATGATTCTATTACCAGCTTTCTGTTTTTGGAGTGAGAAATCATTAAATAGATGAATATCATGTTTTTCAATTTTCGTGACAAAATCCTTTCTTCAGCTTTCCTTAATTTTCACGAAAACTAAAGAAAAAGTTATGCCAGCAAAATTGAAAAAAATATATTTAACCTTGATATCAACCCAAATGATTTATCTCTTTCTTCAATCATCAAGGTCAAGGGCTAGGCGAATGTCAGACTTTTACTGACTAAAAATGACTTCAGTTACTCTTTGCGTTCCAAGGCCGCGGTGACTCTTGCGAAGAATCCCACAGCCCTAGAATAGCAGCCTTCCTACAATATAATTAAAAACCACCTGTGTTCCTTCAGTTACTGTTTGATTTCGAGTTCAACGGCAACTCTATAGAATAATCACTTACACCAGATATCTGAATTAAGCATTTGAAGTTGAGTATTTCTCTAAGAGCTTGTTTATGGAGACGCGCGCGCGTTGGGCGGTCGCATTACACATACAATGTCACATGTTTGTGTTCTCGCGTGCGATGATACGACCCACTGCTCCAATGTACGACGAACGCCCAACGCGCCGTTTCTCCGTAAACACGGCCTAACCGTTCATTGTGGCGTCGCTTAGAGGAAGTCTATATCCAACAGATGACGTCATTCGGCTGAAATGATGATGATTTCTCTAACTGTAGCCTGAAAACCTGTTAAAATGTACTTAGGTAGAGGTCAAAATACTCAATTTAGAAACTCGCCATTTGAGTTCAACGGCACGCCCCGCGTTAGAGCAACACGCTACTATCGGTTCCATACCATTTAGCTTGGTCCACTCGAGTTGATGAAGATACTACTTTAATAACAAGGGCGAGCTCGCACACTTTTACTTTTTTCACGCACTAGTACTGAAAACAGTCAGTTGCGTGCCAATAAGCATGTAAGGATAAGAGTAGGTTTTAAAAGTAAAGTATATTAGGAATAATTTTTCTCTTCTTTTCAATTTTTTTTCCTGAAAACGTCATCGCTTACTGTTGGTCCATATTATATGTAAGAACCGATAAGTGACCATCCGACAATTTTGTGATATTAAAAAAAAAACGAGTGTGACATACCTACATTGCATATTAAACCTAATCTTAGTGTGATAAGAGCCAGTTTTCTAAAAAGTCTATTGAAAAATAAATTTTGGAGTACTAATCGGTTTCCACGTATGATAATGACTTACTTTCCAAGTCCTCAATCTTGGCCCCTCTGAGCGAGGACAGGCCCAGTCGGTCGGCGGCCTCCTGGCACTGCGCACGTCTCGTGGGGTACTCGCTGCCGGTCAGCTGGTGCTTCACGTTTGAGTTGGTGACCAGGATGGCCAGGTCTCCCAGCTGCATGGGGATTTGTTCTGCTTCTAATGACCTGGTGGCAAATAATAAATATACAGACTATTTCCACTCAAAATAGTGAAGGAAAACCTCGTGAACCAGAAATTTGAAGGCATGTGGCACGCTTAGAGTGGAGGCTTGACTCCCAGCAGTGGGAGGATTATTAGGCTGATTATGTTACGCTAACGGAAGGGGTGAGTTATTTGATCTCGTTTAAATATTTGATATCATAGAAGCCTTTAGTCCTAGTGGTCACTCATAGATCTTTGACAGTCGTTACAGGTCAGACGCCAGAAACTCTAACCGTCAGTCTTTCCACGGAGTACACTATAGTGTTGCCCAGTGACTAGGTTGTGGAAACCTGATAGGCAGTCGCTCCAAGTATAACACAAGGATGATATAATATCATTTAATCCGCGGAATCGGGATTTTTAGTGTTAGACTTTTACTGATTAAAACACAAGGAATCGGATTCCCGACAGCGGCAAGGGTGTGAGGGCCGTAAATTCACGCGTGCGGGTCCTCCTTTGCTAGCATTACTGCTTCGCAGAAGGAGGCGACCGCCTGCCATCCCTCCTCGTTCCGGACCATAGTCTATACCAAGCCCCAGCGCAAGAGATCGCTGCCACAACGACACGGCGGTGCTCTGCCCAAGCGGAGCATACGTCTACCGTGTGCTCCACCGAGTCCCCCAGGAGGTGCGGAATCGGGATGACGTAAAATATCTCACGTAAATACTTAATGCTCCGCAGTAAGCAAGCGTTTTCCTTAATACAGGCTTTTACCCTATACTAGGATTGTAAGGGCCCAGCAGGGCCCAAGCCTACTGAAGCCATGGGTCAATTTCTGAAAAGGTAACCCGTGGTCCTGGAACGGAAATGTCAACTAACGAAACAGGTATGGATTTTACAGGAAAATTCTGACACGCCCTCCTGCTCTGCCCTAGAGTGGGAATAATCATTAAATGATTTCCTACCTCAGATAAAACCCTGTACTAGGAAAAAGCAATTAACTGTAGATGTAGCCATATTTTTATTCATTACCAAAATGAAAAGTATAAAAAGAGTCTCCAAAAATAAAAGACGATCGCAATCGACGTCATGTTTACGTTTCATTATCTCAATTAACACAAAATACGACGCATTACGCTCAGCGCGGTCTCGGAACATTTTCTTAAGTTAAATCAACAAGGGAATCTTCCTGGAGTTTGTTTTCACAGGGGAACGATGAACTCATGGTAATAGCCAACTTCTAAGAATTAAGCTAGATGTAATAGGGAAGTAGGTATGTAACATCCACTACATACATTATACCAAGAATGTTATGACAACAATAGGAATAATATTAACTTTTTGAATACCGTAATTAGAGACACAATAGAAAGACAATAGGTGTGCGGACAACGGTGTCCTCTTGGGGCTTAACAGTTCGAACTGGTTTTTTTGTTGTTTTTTTTTTTTGGTGGTGGTTAAAATTATCCAATGACATCTGTGTCAGACTCTTCCTGACTAAAAACCCACCCCGTTCCTTCGTGGCCTTAGATACCAGGGCCGGGCTTTCCTTTCGGAAGCAAACCCTTGGCCCCAGTAGGCTTTGACCCTGCCTTGGTTTCGGATACGGTTTGTCCTCATCAACATTTCAGCCAAATGACGTCCACTGTTGGACATAGACCTTCCCAAGTGTCGGCATAACGACCTTACCAGGTCCTCATTCAACGATCTCTCGCGCCGGGCCTTGGTACAGGCCATACTCCGGAGCGAGGAGGAGTGGCAGGCGGTCGCCTCCTTCTGCGAAGCAGTAATGCTAGCAAAGGAGGAGACCGACCGAATCAGACAACGGCCCTCACGCCGCCGCCGCCGCCGTAATTCCAATCCCAATTTCCGGCCACCGTAGGCGCGGGCTTGCGGACTGCGAGCAATGGATAGCTCGCTGTCCATCCGTCCGGTAACAGACCGGACCGAGCCCAAGTCTTCGACAGCGCGTTCTGTTCCCGCGCGCCTCAAGGAGCTGTCAGCACACCGAAGAGGCCCAGCCTGCTAGCTGCAGGCAGGCAGGGTCGAACCCTACTGGGGTCATGGGTCAGCTTCCTAAAGGAATACCCGGCCCCGGCACTAGGCTACGAAGGAACGGGGTAGGTTTTTAGTCAGTAAGAGTCTGACACTACTTCCCGCTCCGTCCAAGGGCGGGATTTGTCATTGGATGATTTTACCTACCATAAAAAAAAAACCTTTTGAAGATCGATTTTAACTCTTCTCGTTATGTAAGTTATTTCCTACCAGAACTTTTCACTCAGAAGGCTTCTAAGTATTAAAAGTTTTCTTATCATTCATTTTTAATAACTTCTATGTAAGATTACTGTGAAGTGTTGTTATAAAACTACTTAGACTATTATAATCAGATATTCTAATACCGACCCGGTCTTTTTTTCTACTTGAGTCGAAGCCTTTCGACGTAATTAATATTGAGAGACCAATATAGTTTGCGTTTCAAATATTAATTCTATTATATGATACTAGTCACCCGCCCCAGCTTTGCACGGGTGTAAAAAGAAAGAACCTTCCTAATTTATTGGTCTTTTTGATAGGAAAAACTGCATCAAAATTCAATATGTTTGCGCGATTATTTGGAACTGATATCTTTTAATAGTCTACGTTGGATATATGCGATAAACCCTCTCGCGTTTATTCCGCCAGGGTCACACATCCATGACCAAATACTCTATCTATCTCTTCTGTCACTCAGTCGCAAACATATAACCCTGGCGATTAGGACATGAAAGCACTCCTCAGACCGATTGATCCCAAGAGTATTTTCGTATATATATATACTTAACAGGTTCTTACTAAACTATGGCGCCTTACCATCAACGATTACACTCTTTACCATCAGGTGGGATCGCAGTAAGGAGGAGGTCTCATACGTGACGCAACGGTCCTCACGCCCCAGCCGATTTCCAGCCACTGTAGGCGCGGGCTTGCGGACGGCGAGCAAAGGGTAACTTGCCGTCCGACTGTCCGGTAACCTTCCGGACCGAGCCCAAGACGTCTACAGCGCTTACAATCCAACGCGCGCCTCAAAGAGTGGTCAGCAAACCGTAGGTGCCTAGCAGGGTCGAAGCCTACTGGGGCCAAGAGTCGGTTTCTGAAAGGAAGATTCGCCCCGGTATAAAAGGTAACGTAAGAACAGGAGTGGATTTTTGGTCAGTAAAAGTCTGACATTATCTCCCGCTCCGCCCCAGGGCGCGGAGATGTCTTTGGATGATTTTTCCACCTACAAAAAAAGGTGAAATCACAGTCAGGCACTAGTTTATACCAATTTAAAAAAAAACTGTTCAAGCGTTCGAGCGTGAAAAATTAAGAAAAATATACACTCATAAACTGTTGCGTTTAACACGTTAGTATGGATACCTTACCTGCAATCAATGAGCAATGCGTGGTCCTTCTTGCCCATGGTGACGATGTACTGGTCCATGATGCCGCACGGCATGCCTGGGAACTCATGCTCAGCTTTTTGACACAATTTGGCTTTTTCTACTAACCTGTAGAAAAGAACATATTTAGTAAAAATCTATGATGACTTCGATGCCAAGGCTACTCAAGGTTTGTAGTTCCATCATTCCGTGTAAATTAACTGTTTTTCTTTCTTTCTTTCTTCTTCTCTTTACTCAATATTATTATTCTAAATCATAGAAGTGTAAGCTAATGAAGGGGTATTCGGTACGCTCGAATTTTGACAGTATACAGCGGCCATCTTGGTCTAACCTCAGCTGTCAAACTTGGCTATGCTATGCTAGCTTAGTTAACTTGTATAGGTTTTTTTTTTTTTTTTTTGGGTAGGTAAAATCATCCAATGACGAATCCCACCCTTGGGTGGGGCGGGAAACAGTGTCAGACTTTTACTGACTAAAAACCTACCTTTCCATTCCTTGCCTTTATCCTGGGGCCTTTGGTGACAGTCTCACATAACCTTTGGCCCCAGTAGGCTTCGGCCCTGCTGGACCCCTACAGTTTGCTGACAACTCCTTGAGGCGCGCGGGAACGGTGCGCGCCGTAGACGACCTGAGCTCGGACCGGTCTGTTACCGGACGGACGGACAGCGAGCTACCCATTGCCCACCGTCCGCGAGCCCGCGCCTACGGTGGCCGAAATTGGGATCGGAAACCCGGCGGCGGCGGCGGCGTGTCCGCCTTTGCCTAAGGCGGTCGGCCTCCTCCTTTACTAGCATTACTGCTTCGCAGAAGGAGGCGACCGCCTGCCACTCCTCCTCGCTCCGGAGCATGGCTTGAACCAAGCCCCGGCGCGAGAGATCGCCGCCGATCGCCCCCACGAGGACACGGCGCTGCTCTTCCCAAGCGGGGCACACCTCGACTGTGTGCTCCACCGTGTCCACCGGGCGGTCCGCACAGTGGCGACACCCGGGCGTCGTCTCCGCACGAATCTTGTACAGGTACGGACCGAACTTGCCGTGTTCGGTCAGCACCTGCGCCAAACGGAAGGTGACGACGCCGTGGGGCCTTTCCAGCCACGCCTCAAAGAGGGGCCTTACCGCCTCGATCGTGGCGTGCCCAGCACGAGGTTGCGACAATCGCTCTCGCCATTTCACCATGAGATCCCGCCGGAGCTCTGTCCGCCATGCCGCGACTTGTCGCGGCAGCGGAGTTTCGCCCCGACGTTGCATCTCCACGCGTAAATCATGCATGTGTGCAAGGACTGTTGCCTCCAAATCCCACGGTGGTAGGCCAGCAAGGAGGCTCGCCGCTTCGCAGGACACCGTACGGTATCCGCGAATCATACGGATGGCCATGACCCTCTGGCAGGCGGTTAGCCGGGCCGCCACTCGCTTTCGTAGCGATGGCGCCCACACCGGCGCACCGTAAAGGGCCATGGACCGAACGATGCCTGCGTAGAGCCTCCGGCAGGAGGCGTCTGGACCCCCCAGGTTCGGCAGGAGCCGCTTGAGCGCAGCCCCGGTCGCATTCAATCTGGGAGCCAGACGTCGGAAATGCTCCTTGAAGTTCCACCGGCTGTCGAGGACGAGTCCCAGGTACTTCATCGTCGACCCGACGCCGATGTGAACTCCTCCTACCGTTAATTGGGAGCCCGGAGGTGGCGCGCTCCGAGGGCCGTGAAAACACATGGCCTCGGACTTGTGCAATGCCACCTCGAGTCCCAACTGCTGTATCCTCTCCACGACTGTCGCAACCCCGCGCGTCGCTAGTTCGACCGCCGCCTGGTACGACCGTCCCCGCGCCAGGACCAGCGTGTCGTCTGCGTAACAGACCACGCTGACCCCGTCGGGGAGGTCGGCGCGCAGCACGTAGTCGTACCCGATGTTCCACAAGGGCGGCCCTAGTACCGATCCCTGCGGAACACCGCACGACATCTCTCGCCGTTTCAACTCCCCCTGATGACCGGGGTAGATGATGAACCTGTCCGACAGGTAGGCCTCGATCACCCGACAGAGGTAGTCGGGCACCCGGTGGTACCGGAGTGCCCTACCAATGCAACTCCAGGGCAGGGAGTTGAAGGCGTTGGCGATGTCCAGAGACACCGCCAAGACACACCTGCCCCGGGACACCGCATCCCCCGTCGTGAGGGCTCGCACGCGCATGATGGCGTCCAAAGTGGAGCGCCTCCTGCGAAAACTGAACTGGCCGTCCGCAAGATCCGGCCCCTTCCGTGCCAGATGCACGACGAGGCGGTCTGCAATTACTCTTTCAAAGAGCTTGCCCACCTCGTCGAGCAGCACAATGGGCCGATACGCGGACGGAGAGTCCGCGGGGCGCCCCGGCTTCGCGATAAGGACCAGTTTCCCCGTCTTCCAGCGAAGCGGGAACTGGCCCCTCTCCATGCATGCGCTGAAGAGCCCTCTCAGTCGAGACCCGAGTTCCTCCATGGCCAGGACCCAGGCTTTTCCAGGCAAGCCATCGGGTCCTGGGGCGGTGTTCTTGGCACTCAGCCTTCGCACCGCCACTCTCATCTCCACCTCGGTCACCTCTGGATAACTTGTATAGGTACGTTGGTATATAAGCTAAAGTTTTTCTCCATTGCACAGGATTGCTTTGCATGAGCAAATCTGCAATTTAAATACAGTACATACTTTAACTAATGACACTATAATGAACTCACGTAAGTTCATGTGTCAAACCTAATCAGCCGCCAATTGATTACCCTTCGGTTCATCTGCCGTGCGTGGTGAACGCTCCACAGTGTACAACTTTAGGCTGCGTCCTCTGATATAAGCGGAGCGGAGCGATGGGAGCATCGGGTTATCTAGCTTTGCTGTCTTGTAGCGTTCAGTAAAACTAACAAATAAAAACTAGACAATGGCAAGTCCTACTGGCGTACGTAGGGTTACGTACCGTCTGACCGTTTGTAGCAAAAAAAAAATACGTTTATTTTAACACTTATTTATTTTACTCAATTTTTAGTTTTTTTTGTTATAAGCAACAGAAATACATCTATGCTATCTAGATAGATACATTTGCTTTGTAGCACAATGCTGTTAAGGCGGCCGAAACCGTGAGCCGATGACAAACCTCAGGACCGAACCCCCATCAAAGATGCCCGGGCGCCCAAATAGAGTGAAATAGCACGGGCTCCGGACGGCGTGCCATAAATAGCTCGCCATCCGGCTATCCGAAAAGGACCAAGCCAAATTCAACAGCACCTTGTGTTCCACGCGTGCCTCAAAGAGATGTCAGCTACATTGACGAGGCCATTTAAGGCAGCCATGCATACAATCAGTAATCCCGCTACCGCTCAAGCACTATATACAACCTTATTTGCACCAGTAAACACACGCTGATATTTGTTTAAAGCCAATTTATACCGCTTTAAATTGTAAATCGCTTTAATGAAATCACTGGACCGTGCCCTCAATCGAATTACGGCGCGGTTGTTTTGTTTTATCAGTTCATTGGTAACGAGTGTGGTTGCAGACCCTTAGGGCAATGAACTATCATCATTTTAGCCTAAAGATGGCCACTTTTGGACATAGGCCTTCCCCAAGGTTTGCCACAACGAACTGTCTTGTGTTTCTCATATCTATCGGATTCCCGCGCCAAATTTAAGTGGCAGTAGGCAAAATTGCTCGTAAAACAGAAGTGGTGGTAGTAAAAGGTTTATTTATTTATTAAACGCTATGCACTTTATGCACGAAAGTACAGAGGCGGACTTAATGCATTAGACATTTTTTACCAGTCAACCTTTGGGTGATGCAGAGATAAATTGTGGTGGGGGCAATATAAGAGAGAGAAAAAGTGAATACAAGAATAGATATACGAATAAACCATAAATATAATACAATTATACAAGGTGACTGGTAATTGTAAGTAAAAGTCATCACACAAAAATTTGTCCTGGGTGGGAATCAAACCCACGACCTCCGGCATAGCAATCAGAGCCACTAACCACTAGACCAACAGGCCAGTCAATCTGAAATTGAAGTACTTAATTTTTGCTTCGACACAGACAATTCTTGTTATGATATAATGCCTAAAAGTAATGCAATGCGAAGGGCACATTGCTCGCAGAACAGAAGTTCGTGGGGCTGAAAGATGACGAGTAGGTACCGAAAGACTCAATGTCAGAAGGCCGCCCACTATGCAGACCGATGACCCGGTGAAGGTCGTAGGAATTCAATAGCTGTGAGCTGTGACAAGCATAAAACCGTTCATTATAGTGACCCTTAAGGAGGTCTGTGTCCAGCTGTGGCCGCCTTTCGGCTGTAATGAAGATGATAATAAAACAAACAAACATTAAGAGCGGTTTTCCACTACGTCCAATCCGATTCCGATCCGAACCCGTGAATGTTTGGTCCGTAGTAGCCGTAGAACTATTTTATTACAGTAAAATGGTGGCGGGGGCGAGCACGCGCACTTTTCAAACTGTCAATTGCATGCGTAAAAGCGGTGTTATCCCACTGCTGGCGACAGGCGGTAAGGCGACAAAGTTAGTTTGAGGCGTGGCTGGAAAGACCTCACGACGTCGTGAGCTTCCGCATGGCGCAGGTACTAATCGAACATGGTAAGTTTAGGACGTACCTGTACAAGATCCGTGTGGAGGTGGCGCCCGGGTGTATGATTTTACCTACCATGAAAAAAAAAACGCGCGCACGCGCGGGTTTTTTGTCGGATCGGATTCAGGATGGACGTAGTGCGAAACCGCTATTAGAATGCATTGGAAAAAGAATAGGTACTCCTACTTCAAAGCCGATCTAAAAAAATATTAGAGATCCAACTACAAAAACATTGACACCGATATTCCAAAATGGTAGCGCGCAAAAGATTTTTAAATCTTTAAAAAACTGTTTTATGATCATTATGAAAACGAATCTTAATTGGAAATGAAACACTTTAAAATATATCAATAGCACAATATTTTGTTGCAGACTTCATTAAAGGAGAAAAGCCTTATAATTAAAAAGAAGTGTACAGTTTAAATTACTTCAATTATGTTAATTTTTGACTGGCCTGTTGGTCTAGTGGGTGTCCCTGACTGCTATGCCGGAGGTCGTGGTTTCGATTCCCACCCAGGACATATGTTTGTGTGATGAGCACCATCATTTGTTCTGTGTCTGGATGTAATTTATCTATAATATTTATATATTTAGAAATATATAAGTATGTTTATCCATAACACAAGCTCTGCTTAGCTTGGGACTAGATGGCGTTGTGTGATAATTGTCAAAAAAAAATTATAAACGAACTAATTCCTAATGTGGAAAACCTTTTTAGGGTTCCATACCTCAAAAGGATCACTTTATTGTCCGTCTCTCTGTCTGTCTGTCGTCTGTCAAGACCCTTTATCTCGGGAACTCATGGAGATATCGCTTTGAAATATAAACCATATCCCCATCCCTTGCAATCCCTTGAAGCTCTGAAATAATCAAACTAGTAAGTTAATGAAAAAAAGATATGGTTATTTATGTCGCAAAAAACGTGTATCACATCAACATCGAAAATTTCCGAGAGATTGTCGAAACAATCTCGCGTAAATTTTCGTATATATTGTTAGTCTAATAGAAATATCTTATAATAATAATAATAATTTGAAAATGTCCATGTCACGTTGTACTGGGATCAGACTGTCATTACATACCGGACTATAGTAGCCAATAAACCGGATATAGTGGTGGTAGACCGATTAGCGCGCCGCGCAATGATAACTAATCGATGTCACCATTCCACATGACGAGAATCTCGTGAAAGCTGAGAAAGAGAAACAAATCAAATATCTTGACTTAGCACACGAGATTGTCAACATGTGGAATGTAGACTCGGCTATCATTGTGCCGATTGTCGTGACCACCAATGGCGTTATAGCCAAAAGCTTCGACGACCATCGGTCGAGGCTGTCGTTGCGCGGTTGGATCAAGGGCGTGATACAGAAGGCAGTACTCCTCGATACGGCTTGAATTGTGAGGAGGTTCCTGTCTCTGGAGCCCTAACCAATGGTAGCTTGGACCCTGCTCCCGACACCGGCGGACTACTGTTTTTATATATTTTTAAATGTTTTTCATATTTGTTTTAGAAAATATTTAAAAATGTTAAAAATATGTACAAGAAATAAATAAAGGAAAAAATAATTTTATTTTCAGGCATCAGAGGCCCATAGAAAAATACATAAAATAATCTTAAACAATAATAAACTAATACTTATTATAAAAACACAACTTCTATAATTAAATAGTGGAATTAATTAATTATTGTTTTTTATCCACACATCCATCCATGACCATGAAATGAGATATCAATTAATATTAAGAGCTTATACAGGGAGAAATGGAATAGAATATAATAGAATAAAAAAAAGAATATTAAAAAAAAATAGTTTTTGTTTGGCTCATCAGTAGATACTTTACCTGATTCTATTAAACAACTTTTCCGGGAAGAAACAAAGTTCCTGAAATCACTGAAACGAGCACATGCTCTATGGTCCCTTTAGACACAAAAAAAAAATAAAAAGCAAACGTAACATTACCCTTACTTCACACTTCTGCCAGTGAGTGCTTCAAGCAGCGTGAAGCTCGAAGGAGGAAGGTGCCCATCGATACATCTATAACGATCTCTTTAGATTCTATAAAGCAACATGACTATAACTCAACACTTCTGAGAGTGACTGTTTTCAGCAAAGGTAAGGTGACAACTTCAGTAGAAACACCGCCGGAGAGATCAAAGCCCATTGGTACATCAGTAACGATCTCTAATTCAAAAAAGAAATATGACTCTTACCTGTCTTACTCCCATATTCCTGCCAGTGATTACTTTCAGCGAAGTTAAGGTAACTTCGATAGCTACACTCCTGGAGAGACCAGAGCCTATCGGTACATCAGCAACAATCCGATAAATTCTATAAAGTACGAATAATAATAATAATAATAATAATGTTTATTTCTTAAAATAGGAACTCATTGCACTGTATACATAGTAGAGTAATCATATTTACATTAGTACAATATTATTGACTCTATCCCTTAAACTAGGTCTAGCCTGTATCCTAAGAGATAGGGTTCAACCGTATGGGTACAATTTATATATGACATTAAACAGCAAGCAAAACAGTGTCGGTGTCACAAGCAAAAGTTAAAATTACGAAAGTAGTTAGTATGTTGAGTATATAGGTAAGAGTATGTGTGATGGTGTGTGTGTGTGTGATGGTGTATGAGTGTGTAATGGTGTGTGTGTGTGTGTGTACTTGGCTCTTTTTTTTATGAGATGAATGCAAGGAGATTCTCCGTTGTAGGGTAGTCCTGTTGTAGTAGCCATTGAGTGATTTTGTGTTTCAGCGTGTGTCTGTTTAAGTCAAGAATGTTTAGTATTTTGTGAATACTAGGACTCTTACCCCATACTCATGCCAGTGAGTGTTTCCAGTAGAGTGAAGGTGGCGACTTCAATAGCTGCACTGCTGGAAAGACCAGAGCCCATAGGTACATCAGCAACAATCCCTATAGATTCTATAAAGTACTATGACTCTTACCCCACACTCCTACCAGTGAGTGCTTCCAATAGTGTGAAGGTGGCAACTTCGATAGCTGCACTGCTAGAGAGACCAGAGCCCATCGGCACATCTGTCACGATCACCGCGTCGAAGCCGGTCACTCCACCTGGAACGGAGGTAAGATATGATCACGGATTGAAGTATGAAAAATAATTTGCATATTAGAACATTAAGTATTTTAGCTTTAGCTCCGGAATTTCGATTCTACAAAGACCGGAATTCCTGGATTCCGGAACTAAATTACTTAATATTAAAATCCCAATTCTGGAATTGAATCCTATATTCAAGTACCGATGTTTAAGTAACAACATGTTTTGCTTACATTAATGCAATAAAAAAAAATTAGTTTCATAGCGAACACTGATCATAATAAAAGAATTTAAAAAAATGGCCAAAAGTGGACTCACCAGGGAAATTTGCCACGACACCCTTTACATAATTAGCCCAGGCGGGTGGACCTGGCTTTAATGGATTTGAGGGCGTCGGTGCAGGGAAGCTAGTCTTTACTTCCTCACCAGTACCCAGCACAGATACCAGACGACATTCTCCGGTCTTGTTCAGACCACCCACAATGACGGTCACGAAGGGCAATGCCTGGTAGAAAAAAAATCCTTTTATTATATATTTATTTATTGAAACTTCATGCAGCACAAAGGTATAAAGGCGGACTTAACGCCTTAGGCAGTCAACTAAGGGTGGTGAAAAGAAAACAGGCAGGCAGGTGCATAAAAGTAACAAAATATTATTAGAAAACAAGGGTACAAATGTATGTAAAGGTAAAATAAGTATACATATACACCGTTAATAAAT
Organism: Leucania comma; assembly: GCA_958295575.1. Lineage (NCBI taxonomy): Eukaryota > Metazoa > Arthropoda > Insecta > Lepidoptera > Noctuidae > Leucania > Leucania comma. The sequence continues at coordinate 22,955,102 of OY282470.1, read as the reverse complement.
AAATTTCGTACATACATAAATTAATTCGAGTTTAAAAAAAACTAAAAGACCCGACTGCTTTTCTGAGTATTCATGAAAAAGCCCTAAAACAAGAAAGTCGTTGTAGCAGTCGGGAACCATTACATCATAGATCTACTGACTAGACGGCAGACTTTCTAGAATGGGTCTTTTAGTTTTTTAAATTACCATTTTTTATTTTTTACTTTTTTAGTTTTATTTTTTACGATATCACTTTCACAGTAATTACAAATCTAACGACACCTCGCAAACTAAAATCCATCGAGCCGTTTAGGCCACAGAGCGTGCCAAATATTTGAATTTGGCGCCAAAAATCCGACATTTTGTTTTTTTTTATTTTGATATACCCAGTGTCACTCTCACAGTAAATACGAATCTAACGACACCTCTCTAGCTAAATAAAATCCATCGAGCCGTTCAGGCTGCAGAGCGTGCCAAACAATTATACATACATACATACATAAATACATACATACATACTCTCGAAAAACATAACCCTCCTTCTGGCGCAGTCGGGTAAAAAAAGTACTTTATTTTTTAATGTTATCTTTACAAATCGATAGTGTTTCATGTAATCAACCCTCTACGGAATTAAAACGATCAAAATTTAACCGCTGCCCGCAAGATTCGAGGTAGAGGCCTAATATAGTATATACCTACATAATATATATTTACATAGTGTATATAAAATGTAATACTTAAAGAATTGCTCCTATACCGTGGCTATGCCGTAGGTGCATTCACAAATATTTAAATTCACATGGAGAACACATCTAGATCCGCAACAACTATCTATAGGCCACACGAATAGTTGTAACGGTACGGTAATCGAACCTGCTACACGCAGCGGAGCAGCCTATTTCTCAACCAAACATCATCATCATCTTTCTGCCTTTGTCCCGTTTTATTTGGGGTCGGCGCAACACGTCTTTTTCTTCCATTCTGTCCTATTACTCGTCACGCTATCACTAACTCCCTTTTCTTTCATATCACTTCTCACACAATCCATCCATCTTTTCTGTGGTCTCCCTCTCCCTCTCCATCACCCGTAAACTAACAACTAACATAACTCTTTTAGTAACATGCGTTTCATCCCTCCTCTTTACATGACCGTACCAAGACAAACGATTTCCTTTCAACTTTTCAGTCACTGGCGCCACTTTAAAACTTCCCCTAATATACTTATTTCTCACTTTATCCATTCTCGTAACACCACACATTCATTTTCTTTCCATTTTCAACCAAACAAAGGTGCTGAAAGCAGGGGTCCATTTGATGTGACGACCCTGCGGGACGTCTCTGTCCCAAATTGGACGTCTCTCGGCGGAAATGTAATAATGATGATAATAACATGAATAATTTGCACATTTCTGTAAATTATAGGGGCTTTTGGTGAATGCCGCTGGGTAGTCAAAATTCGGAGTATTCACCATATAAAAAACTCTGAGCCGTTTCGATTTAGAGGTTCTCAAACTCTTTAACAGATTCTAAATTTAATTTTTTAAATAAAATTTAAATTAAGAATCCGCTAATCAATCAACAATAGTCCAGATTTTTTGTGTACAAAAAAATCTTTGATTAAAATGTGATTTAAGTTTTCTTTCAGCAAATTGGATTTTGAGCAAGATTCACTGAATTTAGAAGATGAAAAAAAATGACTTCAACAATCCTTACTTTTTTTTTGATAAAAAATAAAATAAGATAATTATTGACGAGAGACATTTGAAACATATGTAAAAACTTTACGGGTAATCAGGGGTTAAAATAATATTGTTTATTAACACGCATCATGAAATACATAGACCTAAGTATTTCAATACTGGATTAAAATTTTAGTTTATAAGTATAGTACAAGATGAAACAGCTGAGTCCACTTCAGTTACCATTTTAATTGGTGATTTGTCTTTATTACAACCAGAACCAGTTCAAATTATAATAATGTTTTCACCGAATTTCTTCACTTTACCAATAAAACTAGATCAGATACGGCTGGTTGCACAAATTTTCGGTTTAGTACAGATCATTATTAACGAGAGTTTAAGGTTAGGTTCCCAAATATAAATAATAATAATAATAATAATAAGCCCCATCGCTGTATCTCTACGTTGACGTCGTGATGGGGCTTGCGCGCTCCAATAAACCCTAGGTTGTACCTCGCCTAGGGTAAGGGGCCAGACTAAGAGAGATACAATCCGCAGGGCAGTTTTGTGGCGAACTGTTGGGCATTAGCGATCCCACGGACCCGATCTCCCGGGAGAATTCTCGTTCTTCATCTCCGGCTTGCCTTTATTGGCCGGCCGTAGTGAACACTGACGAGGAACAGAGCTCCCACCTCTCTCTTGCCTTTATTGGCTGGTTTGAGTGGAGATTCGCAAGAGCAATCGTGCTCGGGAGAAGGATGTATAATCCAGTAAGGTGCTGGTAGGGATCTTGACCGCACTTCCGGGATTGTCCTGATAGCCGTGGTATACCTCTCCACTCCTCAAGCACCTCAGGATATGTTGCCCTCTTGTTGCTACGTCACTTCGTGCTAGCGGCCGTTTTTGGGGGCCCATTTATTGAGTGTGTAAGTCACCCCCTGCCTGTTTACCGATGGATATTAATAACATTGTTTAGGCAGGGGCCATAGTTTTCACATAGTTCTTGGTAACCAGTCCACTTAAGACTTCAAAAACCATAGCCCTATTGTCTTTATTTTCCATATGTCACAATAGTTTTCACCAACCGGGGGTTGTCCTTGGATGCACTAGCATTGCGCGTACAGGGACAATCGTCGGTTAGCATCACGTTCCATTAAAAGTACCTAAAGGGCCTCTGCGAGTTGGTTTCGGCTCCTCGTACGCCTCCCAAAGGTCCAGGACCTCAGGGTCCTGAGATAAAAAAATCATTAAAAATAATAATAATAATAATTTATTTTTCTCACCACAATATTCATAGCAATTACAAAAATAAGACAATTACAATAAATTGATTCATACTGTGGGAGACTGGAGCCTAAGCTAGGCTTTTGGCCTGTATTTCAGGTCACCAGGTCTTCCCCTCTTTAAATAGATGTGATTACAATGTCTATTAATCATTCTAAGACATGTTCTATACCATTTTTGTAAAAATTGTGCTTTGTTTTGCTTGTGTGCATGTGTGAGAGTGTGCGATGGTATGTGTGTGTGCGTGTGCTATGGGATGTGTGAATGTGTGTGAGATGGCGTGCATGTGTGTATATATTCATTTGTTTGCGTGGTACCACTACTCCGGGATATAAAATATGTTCTCTGTCTCACTATAATTGAGCTGTAGGAGCCAATTTGTGACTTTCATTTTACATTGTTTCCTTGTTAGGTGAAATATGTCTAAGGTGCCATTTATTTTATTGTAAAGGAAACCTCCTAAATGACCAAAGAAGCGCCTTGAGAATTTGGTTCGTTTAGAGTGTTGGAGTCGATCCACTGGATTCACGCGCCTTCGACCAACAACTAATGAAGGATGATATTCCAGTAGTACATGTTGTTTAAGTATGGTGGCTAAGAGAAAAAGTTGACGGACTGTAAGAACCTTCGTGTCTCTGTATAACTGGTGTGTCGGGTAACGATATGGAAGATGGTGAGTTACCTTCAAGATAGCTCTTTGCGCTCTCTCCAGATCCAACAAGTTGGACTTAGGTGCTCCTCCCCAGGAGGTTATGCAGTAGGTCAACAAGGACTGAGCCAGGGCAAGGTATACAGTTTTCTTTAATTTGTCATCTGCTACCCTCCTCAATGTTTTGAAAACATACATCAACTTACGCAACCTAGAGTTAAGGTTGTCAATATGATCTTGAAACCTCATATAACTGTCAACAATCACACCAAGGTATGTTACTTTGTCAGTTCTGTTTAAGTTAGTACAGTTACACAGGTTATCGTTAGGGTTAGGGCAGGAGTGAGCAACTATTTTAAATCGACTAACGTGTGGCACAGCGTTTGCTTTGAGAGAGAAGGTGATATATTTAGATTTGTCTGCGTTTAGTGTTAGGACACTACTTCGAAGCCACTTAGTAACAGTGTTAAAACCCGATTGCGCACACATGTATACTTTATCCCATGTATCGTCACTAAAGAGCAAAACGGTATCATCTGCGAAAGTTATAATTTTGCCATTTTGTAAATTAAGGCCACCCAGGTCGTTAATGTAGATGAGGAAGAGCGAAGGGCCAAGGACACTGCCCTGGGGCGTGCCGTACGTTACTGTCCTATTTTCGCTGAAAAACTCATCCACCTTAACGCTCTGGGTACGCTCGCTGAGGTAATCCTCAAATAACGCAAGCTGTTGCCCCCTGACGCCTACGTTTTCCATCTTTTGCATTAGGATGGGAACAGAGACCGTGTCAAAAGCTTTTGCTAGATCTACAAAGATACCTATGACCTTTTTTCGGCGATCTAGGTTCTCGACTACGTAAGTTGTTAGTTCATGGACGGCATCAGAGGTCGATCTACCCGCTCTGAACCCATATTGTGTCGGAGACAGTATATTTTGTTTTTCTAAAAAGTTAATCAATCTTGAATTCATGATACGTTCGAGTATTTTTGATAGAGCAGGAAGAACGGCTATGGGCCTATAGTTGTCAACACGGTCTCTGTTTCCACTCTTATAGATTGGGTGTATGATTGCTTTTTTGAAGGCCTTAGGGAATTTACCGGTAGTCAGAGCCAGGTTGCAGACATGTGTGAGTGGGGGTACGAATATGGCTCGATATTTTTTTAATAGACTACTAGATATTCCGTCCCAACCCACAGCGCAGTCGCTACGCAGGGACATAATTAGAGTTTCCACCTCAGCCTCGTCAGTGGGCAACAGTGTCATAGAGTGCATATTTTTGTGATTGGTTTTGTCCGTGAAGTCATCGTTTGTGTTCACTATTTTTTCTGCTAAGTTTTTTCCGATATCAGCGAAAAAGTTATTAATATCATTCACAGAAGTATGTGGAGTTGAGGATAATGTAAGTAGATGTGAAGTTTTCTCTTTCTTTTTGCTTCTATTTGTTATATTATTAATAGCCGTCCACAGTTGTTTAGAGTTTTTCCCCGCGTCGTGTATTTCTTGTTTATCGTACATTATTTTTGCATTTTTTAACAGTTTATTGCAAAAGTTTCTATATCTGGTAAATGATAGTTTCAAGATTTCATTGTTGGGTGTTTTCTTGTGTTGTTTGTGCAAGTTGTCTTTGTGTCGTATGCATCGGAGCAAACCCGGGGTTATCCAATCCTTAATTATCTTTTTCCTATTAGGCACTTTCACTGTTTTTGAATTAGTTTTAATAGCTTGTCTAATAAGATTTATCATAGTATCAGCTGCCAGGTTTGCGTCTTGCATATTGTATATTTCAGTGAAGTTAATTAGATTTAAGTCCTCATCTAATTGCTCATAGTTCGTACGGATTTTTGTTCTTTTAGCGATTGTTCTTTTAGTTTTTGTCGTGAGGTATAAAATAACTGTTTCATGGTCGGTCAGAGAGGAATGGGCTACCAGAACTGAAGCAGGTAGTACAGTCTTTAGCATTACGTGATCTATGCATGCCTTTTGTCGAGTAGGTAGAGTGTGGGCTGGTAGTAAACCATAGGTGGCTAGTAGAGTGAGGTAGGAGAGTTTATCTGAGTCTCGGTGGTCGGGGTGAATATTGATATTTATGTCACCGGTAACAATGATGTTATCGTATTTTTCAATCGTTAGTAGTATGTCACCCAAGTTATTCAGGAAACTAGGGATGTCTCTATAACCAGGAGGCCGGTATAACGCTAGTATTATAATATTCCTATCTAATTTTAATAGCAATCCGTTAGCACCTGGAAAAGATGGTTCTTCCACAGTGGCATTAAGGTCTTCGCGTATATAAACTACGACGCCCTCATTTTGTGTTAGATTGTTTATGGTTTGAAAATGATTGTAGCCTGGCAGGTTTGGAATATTTGGTTCAGTACGTAGCCAGCACTCTGTCAAGACTATAACATCCCAGTCCACCTTTGTTCTAGACAGTATAGTGTAGAACCCATTGATATTTTTCGAGATACTCCTAATGTTTTGATTTAGGATCTTGAGTGAACATTCAGGTATAAAGTTAGTAGGAGTACAGTTATCTAGGTCGCAACAGGACGAGTCAGAGACAGTAACCGCGTCGATATTGTTGATGTTATCTTGAGCGTTATCGAATAGTGAGAGAAAGCTTTTTAACGTATGCAGCTATTGTTAGGGTCTTAGTTATTTTGTCGGAGTTTTTGGTATGACATTTAATTTTACGCTGGTATGAGAAGAAGGTAGTGTAGAGTAATAGTACGGCGTAGTGGATTGGATTAATTGAGTTTTTGTGTTTTGTTAGTATGTGAAGAAGTTGCAATGTGTAGTGTAATTTAAGACTTTGACATAATCCATACACATGAATCAGGTAAAAAATAATAATTAATAAAAAAATAGTGAAATCCAAAAAAAGGTAATAAATTACTAAGCATGCAATAAAGTTAAGAACTATAGGTTTAAAAAGGAATAACTTTACTAGTCAGGTAGTTTTCTTCAGTTTTTCAATGTCTTCTTCGCAGCATATACGTAGGCGGGTCTCGTTAGATCGACGTTTCAGGAACACTTTTCCAAAGGATGTCCAGCAGTGCTCGTAGTTGTAGTCTTTAGCAAACTTTCTAGCTAGGTAATGTAGCCGTCGCGCTGACGCAGTGAGTGATTCAGACACGAATATTTGTTTATTCGGCCCATTTATATTGAGCCTAGACGTACTCAGGCGTTGATCGATGTTATTTTTATTAAAAATTCTGGTGGCCCTTAAAAACCTTTCGCGCTTTATAACCGAGGTGAATTCTATTAGCACCGGGCCAGGTTCCTTGTTTTTAAGTTTCATCCGAATAACATCTCGTAAATCCGAGTCTCCAACCGGTACCTCGATTAGTGTGCCGATTTTCTTTGCGACTTCAATTAGGCTTTCCTTAGTTTCGGTATCTGATCCAGGGACATTTCTAAGCTCTAATAAAGACGAGCGCGCGTTCATTTCAAATTGCTCGAGCTTGGTTTCAAGAGTTTTAATGTTAGATTTAAATAGGTTATTTTCCTGTTGCAGTAATTTTAGGCTACTGAGAACTTCATCGTATTTTGCTGAAAGGTAGTTTATTGACTCCTTCATTTCTTGATTTTGAGCTGTTATTGATTCAATTATAGATGATTCCATTGAGGCGAATCTAACATCTTGTTGTTTCTTTATCTCGTCCATCCTTGCCATAAGATCAGATAGCGCAATGTCGGCGGCGGGGGGTGGATCGCATCGTTTTGTTCGGAATTTGCGTTTTTTTGCAGCGTTTAGGTCAGCACATTCCTGATTTTCGACTGAATAGTTTGCCGGATCAGATCCATAATGAACAGGTGAAGTAAGTAGTTGAGAACTACTTTTCGGTGGTGTGCGTTTGACTGACATTTTTAGGGGTTGACGGTCTTATGAAGTACCAGGACAGCAGATATCTAGTAGAGGTGTAGTTGTCTTGCGCCGGGTACGGTCAGGGCGGGGCAGCGCTTTGCCCGTTCTCGAGTCACACAGCAGCAGGGCGTAACTTGGGCGGAGTCAGTGCGCGCACGCAGACCAGGGCGGGGTCTTCTCAGCCAATATCCAGGGTCCAAGTACCAGGGTCTCACGACCGGTGGAGTTGACACAGTGCGGCGCTCGTCATAAACACTTGTATTTTGACACCTCTACGATTCTTATGCACTCCTAATTTTAGTAATGATTTAAAGTTTGCTAATAATTAATTATATTTGAAAATAAAATAAATACGGAGCCAAAAACACGTCTAGCACCTTGCGGCGGTCCGGGGGAAGGGGAAAATTAATATCTACAACGTACAATATGTATTAAAAAAAAGGAAAATAAAGGGTGTAAAAAAGTAAAATAAAAGCATTATAATAGTACATTTATTTCATAAGTTTTTATCTGCTTTTGTAGTGATTATTTTGAAAAGTTTTTCGAGATAGAATTCTACGTTAATGTTTAAGGGATTGTAGCAACATAGGAACTAAAAATTACCTGCATCGCGGTATCAGAGTTTTCCACGCATTAGAACATAAACAACTGCCTGAATCAACGAGTTCCGCATATTTGAAATCTAGTAAACCTTTTGAAGGAGGATTCTCGAACCAGATACACAAAATAGCACAGCAAACAAAACACATTGACAACACTATAATCCACATTATCATAAACCTTTCAATGAGTTCAATCAATCAATTATTTTTCTTCCACCTATTCTAGGACCTGCTTCTAGTCTAGCCTGATGCAGCTAGAAACCAGTATATTTTCCAAAGACCAACCGCCTCCGACCTACACAGCCCTAAACTCCGTTTTATCAGTGGTATAACCGACCATTGACATTTAAGGGGTAAGTAATTACAAAAGGCGTAGATGGAGAAGACATAATCAATATCAACAGACGACATTTATCCGATCATAATTTTATCGAGTTACCATCGATGATTCTCATTCATAAAATAAGTTCAAGGGTTGTTTAATGGAAATTGAGGGTTATTTTGTTATTAAGTCTGGTTTCTTTGACTTTTCTGTGTCTTTGTCTGTATTGCTTGTACTTATCGATTGCTGCTCAATTCGTTTTCTGCACCAAATGGTTTTTTTTTTATGGTAGGTAAAATCATCCAATGACAGATCCCGCCCTTGGGTGGGGCGGGAAATAGTGTCAGACTCTTACTGACTAAAACATCTACCCTGTTCCATTCATTGCCTTTGTCCCAGGGCCATTTTCATTTTCACATAGTCGCCGTCCGCCAGCCCGCGCGGATACTACTGATACTGAAAATACTCCTTAAATAGATTTACATGCATTTTGTTTTTGTCGGTGGGAAAATCATCCAATGACATCTCCCCGCGCTTGGGCAGGACGGGAGATACAGCAGACTTTTACTGACTAAAAACCCACTCCGGTTCCTTCATTGCCTTTCATATCAGTGCCGAGCCTTCCTTTCAGAAACAGACTCTTGGCCGCAGTAGACTTTGAGCCTGCTGGGTCTCTACGGTTTCCTGACAACTCCGAAAGACACGCGTGGAACAGTTCACGCCGTCAACGACTTGGGCTCGGTCCGGACGGTTACCAGACGGTCGGACAACGAGCTACCAATTGCTCACCGTCCGCGAACTCGCGCCTACGCTGGCCGTTGCCTCACGCTTGCAGCCTCCTCCTTTGCTAGCATTACTGCTTCATAGAAGGAGGCGACCGCCTGCCACTCTTCCTCGCTTCTGACCATGGCCTGTACCAAGGCCCGTTTTATGACTTACTGACGACAGGGTTAGCGTAGTAATTAAGCGATTGGTTGCAGCGCTGCGTATCGTAACTAAAAATAACGTGGAAGATATGCTATGCGATAGAGAGTTAGAAGAGGGCTCTTTTCCACTAGTTTATCATCAACCGCATGGTTTAAAAGTTTGTTATTTCATACAATGCAATTTTTTATAAAGATGCAACGCGAGAAAAGAGTTCGCTTTGTTGCCATTAGTAAATTCGACATTTACTCAATATTTCACAAAACTTATTGTTCTGTATTCTAACCCATGATTGGTTCAGCTGACGGCGCAAAGATCATAGAGCGTCATATATGCCAGAAATCAGCCAATAGCGGGCTGCATAGATGACAGCACAAGCGCCCTCTCCCGGTTTTTCGTGTTGTTGAAATCGGGCCGCCGTGCGGTAACTATCTTTTTGAGCGCGCTCCTCAATAAATCGATAAATCAAGGGACAAAGTGAGCATAACCGTGTTGTGTGATCAGTAACCAGCTTCAACAGTGCTGCTTCATCCAGAGTACTTCGAGGAAGGCTGAAAAGGCGATAAAGGTAAGACGTTCTTGACTTGTCGTCGTCATTTTGTTCCAAGATTGGGTAAGCTCAAACCGAGTTTCATACAGAACAACCACCAACACCAGCTATTTAATACAGTCCAACTTCTCTATTCCACATTCTGGTCCATTCGAGACGGATTCTCATTTTCATTTTTCCAATAAGATTCAAATAGGAAAAACATTTGGCTAGCGCTAGACCTACGCGTCCAAAATGGCGGAGGTCTTAGAAATGAAACGAAAAACGTTAACATGCAGGAAAGAATATTTATTTGCAAAATTACAAAAGCTTTATGATTATTCCAAAAAGTTGGGAACAGAACCAGATATATTGCCAATGTTTACGGTATTAATGTCTGAAATGGAAAGTGTCCGTCTGAGATTTGAATCCACCATATTTGATTTGTTTGAAATAGAAGTACAATTAAAACCTACTAAAGTGAAAATGTCAACAAGTGAGCTTGAATCATTTGACGAAATGTATAATGCGTGCCAGTTAATCGCTAGTAAATATTCTAAATTGGAAAATGATTTCTTCCCTGCGATAGACAAACAGGATTTAGTAAAACCCGCGTTACCAAAGATATCATTATTTCAATTTGACGGTGAAACAGAAAATTGGATGACCTTTTATGACACGTTTTTATCATTAGTTCACAATCGAAATTTCACAGATATCGATAAGTTTCATTATTTACTCTCATGCGTAAAGGGCCCTGCCTTAAATATAGTTAAAAAACTGCCGATAACTGCCGCAAATTACGCATTAGCTTGGCAAAGCTTGATTGATAAATACCATGATCACAGAACACTAGCATGTAGGTATTTCGATAAAATGTTGAACTTTACACCGTTAACAAAAGATACCTCGTCGAATTTAACTTCATTTATAGAAACCTTTGATCATTCTCTTAAAGCGATTCAAGCATTAAATATTAAACACTTGGACGACTTTCTATTGTGTCATTTAGCATTACAAAGACTCGACCCTCATACGCGAAAATTATTCGAAGAAAGTCGGGATCAAAAGTTAATACCTACTTTCGAAGAACTTATGCAGTTTGTAAACAAACAAATTAAAGTTCTAGAACATTCGTTTATAAATGTGGCTACTAATAACCCGTCGAAGTCTAGTAATAACCATTCGCAAAATAAAAATCAGATATCTTCGTCAAAGTCGATTCTCAATACGGCACGAACTCCGCAAAATATTAATAACCGTAATGCAAACTTAAGCTGTGTGATTTGTAAACAAAATCACATGATTTATCGATGTGATCAATTTCGTAAATTGTCCGTCGATGAAAGAATGAACCGTGTTCATTCACTAAAACTGTGTAATAATTGTCTTAAATCTGACCATCAATCGAATGCTTGTAAAAGCACAATGAGTTGTGGGGTCTGTGCAGAACCACATCATTATTTGTTGCATAAAGATAATACGTTATCAGATAGCGCGCGAACATCGTCCGTGACGGTGCAGTCTCCTTCGCTCGCACTAAACGCTGGTCGCTTCGTAAGTGACGTCACATGCACAAATACACAACAATCATTCATGAGTAATAACCTGTGTGAATATGAGGTAGTTCTAGGTACTACTCTCACTCATGTAATTGATTGTGTGGGTCAGTTTCACGATTGTCGAGCCGTTATAGATTCCGGAGCACAAAGTTCTTTTATAACAACTGAGTGTGCTCAAAAACTAGGATTAAAACGTAAAAAATGTCCTTTTACTATTCATGGGATCGGCGGAGGGGTAGTAAAAACTCAAGGAATGGTCACGTGTACATTGAAACCAAGACAGGCGTGTGGTCCGACGTTTCGAGTTAATTTAGTAGTTATTTCAAAGGTGTCCGCGGATATGCCTAATGTTTCATTTACTGAAAATGTCATTAGCGAATATAAAACTTATAAGTTGGCGGATCCATTGTTTTTCAAGCGTTCACGAATAGATATTTTGTTGGGGAATGACATAGTCCCAGATATAATTATTGATAAACCATTCGTAATTAGGGATGGTATTCCTAGTGTGATTAAAACAGTTTTTGGTGATGTAGTTAGCGGAAAATTATATCCGTTTAATAAATATAAATCGCAAAATCTTAATTTATCAGTTTCGTATGACGACGAACAGTCAATTGACAAAACATTACGTGATTTTTGGGAAGTTGAAGAGGTGCCGTGTACCCCGTCAACAAGTCCAATGGATCAACTAGCCGAGGAGATATTTTCTCATGAACATACGCGGGAGTCGAACGGCCAATACGTAGTTCCAATGCCGTTCGCACCTAACCCCGCGCCATTGGGACAATCGCGTGCCGCGGCCGAGCGACGACTGATCTACTCGGAGCGTAAACTCGCACGTGTACCTGAGTTGAATAACAAATATAAGGAATTTATGCGTGAATATGAAAAGCTCGGTCATATGGAACTTTATCAGGGTGATCAGCCTAGTAAATACATTATTCCACATCACAGTATTTTGAGACCTAGTAGTACCTCAACTCCGTTGCGAGTAGTATTTGATGCGTCTGCGAAAACCACCACAAGCGTCTCGTTGAATGATATTCTATTGGTCGGCCCTAAGCTGTATCCGGACATTGCGTCAATAATCTTGAAGTTTCGGCTATTCGAATATTGTTTAGTGAGTGATGTTTGTAAAATGTATCGCGCTATTGCCTTAAGAAAAGAAGATCGCTGTTATCAACACATTTTATATCGGGAATCCCCTAACGATCCAATTAAATTATATGAATTAAAAACTGTAACCTACGGACTCAGCTGTTCTCCATTCTTAGCTATTCGCACGCTGCTCCAGTTAGCGAAAGACGAGGGTGAACGTTTTCCCCTCGCTGCTCAGGTCCTCCGTGAGGGAATATACATGGATGATATCTTATATTCATGCCAAACCCTTGAGCAAGCTAGCCTAGTCCAAGATCAACTAATAGGTATTTTTGAAAGTGCCAACTTTACGCTAAAAAAGTGGATGAGTAACAATGAGGAGTTGCTGCAACGCGTTCCGTCTGAAAATAGGGAAAATTCCGTAACGTTCGTTAAAGACGAAAACGACAGTTCTATTAAGGTCTTAGGACTTAAATGGACTCCAAAATCCGATCATTTTTTATTTTCAGTTAATTTATCGGACAACGAAACAACCAAGCGATCGGTACTAAAACTGCTAGCGTCGATTTACGATCCCGTGGGTTTTATCGCGCCATGCATTTTAGTAGCTAAGAAGATTATGCAAGATCTGTGGAAGCTAGGTATTGGTTGGGACGATAAGTTGCCAGATAACATTAAAAAATCGTGGCAGCACTTTATTTTTGAACTTCCGCGGTTAAGCGAGTTACGTATCGAACGCCATATGCTGTTACCGGGCGAAACGACTTGTGATTTAATCGGATTTTGTGACGCTTCTTTACGAGGTTACGCAGCCTGCGTGTACGTCATCAGTCGTGACCAAAAGGGTAACGCAAAGGTTCGTCTAGTAACAGCGAAATCCAAAGTAGCACCAATAAAACCCGTAACAATCCCTCGGTTAGAATTAATGGGAGCGGTTTTATTAAGTAAATTAATAAAATTCGTTTGCGATACATTTGTTACTCGAATTAAAATTAACCAAATAACTGCAGTATCAGACTCGACAGTCGTACTGTCCTGGCTTCAAACGGAACCTTATAAATTAAAAACCTTTGTCAGTCATAGAGTTACTCAAATTATTGAAATCTTACCCCCTCATTTTTGGCGGCACGTTGGCAGCGAAAATAACCTAGCAGATATTTGTTCGCGTGGAGCGTCTCCGGCGCAACTGATAGACTGCACCCCACGTTGGCTACAGGGTGCCGATTGGATGTATCAAAATTACGTCGATTGGCCTCTGACGGTGTTTGTGAATGAAAGCAATCATAAACTACCGGAATTAAAAACTTCCACTAATTTGTTGCTGAATCACAATATTAGTGATCATATTATTGAAACTAAAATGGAATTTTGTGATAGAATCTTCGCACAATTTTCGTCATTTTCCAAATTGCAAAGATCTTTTGCTTGGATTTTAAGATTGACTCGCAAACAGGGTGATATACCCACCCATGCTAAATCACACGTGTTATCAACCCGTGAACTGAACGAGGCACGCGATAAATTAATAAAGCTAGTTCAGAATACTTACTTTGAAACGGAAATTAAAATGATAACAGATAAAAAATACGTACCATCGTTACGAAAATTATCTCCGTTCATTGATAGCGATGGGTTTCTCAGGGTAGGGGGTCGCATCGGTTATTCCGAACTTCCTTATAATGCTAGACACCCGCGACTTCTCCCTAAAAATAGTTTATTTACAAAACTATTGATTAAATATTTACATGAAAAATATTTACATGTTGGACCGCGAACCTTGCAAAGTGTTGTTAATGAAAACTTTTGGATATTATCGGCTCGTAGCGTTATTAGATCCGTTTTATCTAAATGTAAAACGTGCTTTAAATGTAAACCATCGTTACTTCAGCCTGAAATGGCCCCGTTGCCAACAACTCGGTTGATATCTAATAAGGTATTTTCTAACGTCGGAGTTGACCTCGGAGGTCCATTCTTAATTAAAGAAAGCTTACGTCGTAATGCTAAAGTGACAAAAGCGTACTTGGCACTATTTGTCTGCTTTTCAACTAAAGCAGTACATCTCGAAGTGTTGTCTTCTCTCTCCGCTGATTGTTTTCTCGCATGCCTGGATAGATTTGTGGCTCGCAGAGGTCTGTGCGCTGTTCTCTATTCTGATTGTGGAACTAATTTTGTTGGCGCAAACCGACATCTGTCGGAGATACAAAAGTTCTGGCGCGAGAATCAAGATGACATTTCGGGTGGTTGCGCTAAACGGCAGGTTGATTGGAAATTTAATGTCCCCAGTGCTCCTCACATGGGTGGTCTCTGGGAAGCGGGCATTAAGTCAGCCAAATATCATCTAGTGCGGTGTGTAGGGGAAAAGTCCTTAACGTTTGAGGAACTTGCTACGATATTCTGTAAGGCAGAAGCCATAATGAATTCGCGCCCTTTGTGTCCGCTTCCTTCAAGTGACAACCCCAACGAATTTAACGTATTAACCGCCGGACACTTTCTAATTGGACGAAGTTTAGTCTCCATTCCTGAGTACGACGTGCGAGATATTGATATCAATAGGCTGTCACGGTGGCAGTATATCCAGAAGTGCTCCCAACTGTTCTGGAAACGTTGGAGTTATGAATATCTAAACACTTTACAACAGAAAGCCAAGTGGTTTATCTCTTCTTCTAATCCTAAAGTTGGAGATTTAGTAATAATTAAAACTGACAATGTTCCCTCTTGCACTTGGCCTCTCGGCAAGATTGAGAAGTTACATCCCGGTCCCGACTCAATAGTTAGGTGCGTGACACTGCGCACAGAAAAGGGTGTCTTACAGAGACCTATAAATAAACTTGCCCTATTACCTTACGCCAATTAATCTGTCCTAGCTCAGAGGACACCGGTGTCCTCTCACATCCACGCCACTATAGGCCTTAATTCCGATGTTTAGAGTCTACTTTTGTATGAACAAGTTGGGTAGTTGTGGATCGAAGTGTTAATTTCAAATAAAACGTTTTTTATTTAATTTAGAGTATAATTTAAGATTAGTTATCAATGTCCTAGATAGTATAGTAATCTCAGTTTTAGGAAACCATCACTATGGTTTCGGTAGGGGGTATGTTCTGTATTCTAACCCATGATTGGTTCAGCTGACGGCGCAAAGATCATAGAGCGTCATATATGCCAGAAATCAGCCAATAGCGGGCTGCATAGATGACAGCACAAGCGCCCTCTCCCGGTTTTTCGTGTTGTTGAAATCGGGCCGCCGTGCGGTAACTATCTTTTTGAGCGCGCTCCTCAATAAATCGATAAATCAAGGGACAAAGTGAGCATAACCGTGTTGTGTGATCAGTAACCAGCTTCAACAGTGCTGCTTCATCCAGAGTACTTCGAGGAAGGCTGAAAAGGCGATAAAGGTAAGACGTTCTTGACTTGTCGTCGTCATTTTGTTCCAAGATTGGGTAAGCTCAAACCGAGTTTCATACAGAACAACCACCAACACCAGCTATTTAATACAGTCCAACTTCTCTATTCCACACTTATTCTACGAAATATTTCCTGTTTAAAAACCTTAAAAGTTCTAGGAAAAAAGTTTCGTCATTCAGTATCTCGATGAAATGCGCAAGTTTTCTATATATTTTTAATGTATGAGTACATTATTAAGGGCCAAAGTTCACGCAAAATAGCAGATATTCAGAGATCATTACTGGATAAGTTTTACACAAAATATTTGAATTTCAATAGAAACCTAGATAATATGGACCACAAGAATCTGTGTTTCCAAAATATCTAATATGTTTCCAAAATATCCAAAATATCTATCTAATATGGACCACAAGAATCTGTGTTTCCAAAATATCTAGAGGAAGATGTGTAATAACGTCATAATAACGTCTCCACCGCACCCAGGTTAGGCGCAGTAAAGACAATCTCCACTGATGGGAGTTCTCAGATGGTTCTGATCTTCAGTGTTTGTGCGGCGTCTCTCCGCAGACCATGTCCCACCTTCCATCCTGCATCACGTGCCTTATTACCTGTTCACGTAAGGTCCTAATGACAGCATCAGTGGATGGCATTGCCGTGGCCGAATACTGGGCCAGGCAAGGAATTTAATTAATTTTGTCATCGACACGCTAAGAAGACGTCAGAATTATGTAAGAGCGCTTGGTTAGAAATGTTTCTTGGGAATTTATCTCGCTTTATTGTATTTTTTTGTACCATATTAGCCTTTCTACCCTGCCATTATAAAGAGGTAAGTGTACTTTTTTTGTAATTTAGATTTTAGAAGGTAATCTCTTAAAGTAGGTAATGGTCCGATTGCTAAAAGTTTTTCACTGGTAGAAAGCTGCTTCATTCCTGAATGACATAGCGAAACCTGAAATCACGAAAAAAATCTGCTCGTCAGTACATTTGTGTTCGCCTAACTGGTCAAAATGTACTGAGCTTGGCTGATTTTTTTCGCGATTTCAGGTTTGGTTTCATAGTAAAAGTTGTTTGTTATCATGGCTACAATCACATGTTTAAGTATCGTTCACAAATTATCAGTCACCCTATATATGCATTTTCATGACCCTCAGTGATAAAGTTATAGATTTTACTGGGAATTAATTTCTAAAATCAATCCGGTAGTTTTTAAGTTCACTCATTACAAACAAAAATAGCTCATAAATAGCTAATCTTTTTTCTTCATAATATTATTATTATAGAATTATTCTATATTTAACATAATACGCAATATTTTAGGCCAGACGAGCGCTTGGCCTAATAATATAAACTTCTCGTGATCGTAGAAATAGCGTAGATGGATTCACAAGCTTAACTAATGAGCAAAATTATTATACAATATACTCGTATAATTAGTACACAATTTAAGTGAGTTTATAAAGTGACATATTAAGCACATAGTATTTTTTGTCTGCATTACATCACTTTAGTCATTTCAAAGGAATTACAATATACAAAATGATACGATATCCTAACCTTGGTGTTTTGGGGCCATACAAGTATTACGTGAGCACTACAGGGAGGTGGGGGGTTTTTTAGCTTTATTTATTTTTGATGACATGGGCGATGCGGCGGTCTGGTGGGGATTACGTCAGCAGTTTTTTTTAGAGAACAGAGAGTAGACAGACACATATCACTGAGCAATGTTAACGTAAGCATGTGGGGGAGGGTTAGATCTTTGCTTACTTTTGCTGATGAGGGGGAAGGGGGTTAGTATTTGCGAAAAATCTGTTTACGTAATGCTTGAACGGTCCTTGTGAGCCATAGACGACCCAGTTTTCATTTGTAACAAACTTCATTTACAAAAGTTTCTATGCAATTTATTTGTAAGTAAACATATATTTCCATGAAATTTCAGTACAAAACTAACCGCAGCATTTTATAAAAGCACTTAAAATAAGTACTCAAATATATTGGGCAAATAAAAATGAATAATAATTATAAAGACTAATTAATTATTTATTAATTATTAAGACTGTCGTTATTAGTTTTTCAAAACTACCCTCACAATACGGTATAAGACGGTGTAACAGTTTTTATGAAAACATTTTCGCGAACGAAGTCGCTGGCAAAGTGCTAGTTTATAATAATTCAAGCAGGTCAATCAAACAATGAACTCAGCAAATCACAGACCCACGGGATTAATGGCAAAACCTTGTGCTCGGGTAATGGCGAAACCACCCTCTTATATATTTAAAGTTACTTTGACGGACCTCAACTTGACTGAAGTCGCCATGACAGGCGCAAAACTCTAACATTACTGCCATTAGATAACCAACTAATGGCAGGTACACCTATCAATGTCATGAATCGAGATGGAGTCGGTTTGGAGGACATAACCGTGACATAACTTCGGATGTATTATTTTGTGTTGTATTATATAATATCTTTAGTGATAAGTTTATAAATTAGATTATGCGTCTTTACTAAAGGTGTTAGTAAAGACACATAATCTAATTTACCACATTTATTTTTTATTTATTTTTTAATATATATTTTTAACACAGGTGTGTTGGTCCTTTCAGCTTACTAACATCTACCACGAAGGTTTTAGTTCGACGGTGGTCCTCCCTCACCGAGTCATCATCCCAACGTGAAACTGGCAGAATAGTCGCAACCGGCTCAATTGCCATTACAAAAAAAAAACTTCGGATGTAGGGGAACAATACTGGCTATAATAATAATTATTATAATAACTATAAGATTGGTTCGCCCTTGTACAGGCCATAGTCTAGAGCACGGAATAAATGGTCCGGAACGGGGGGAATGGGTGGCGATCATTTTTCTATGTGAAGCAGTAGCGAAGAAACGGCCGCACGCGTGAGAAAACGTGTTTTTTAGTCAGTAAGAGTCTGACACTACTACCCGCTTGGCCCAAGGTCGGGATTTGTCATTGGATGATTTTACCTACCATAAAAAAAACCCTAACAACAGCTACCAACCTCGGGTTTACGGATGACGAGCAATGATCACCGTCCGAACCGATCCCGAATGGTCGACAATCAAAAATACCCAAATACTTTGTTAGAAAAAAAAAATAATATTAATATTATTGACATGTCATTTTTTTTTACATTTTAATCATTTTGACTTAGGTACCTAGATTCTTTGACATTTATAACTAATAATTTTTAAAAAATAATTCCTCATTTAGGTCTAACGCAATTCAAGTTTTAAATAATATTGATTTTTTTTTTGCTAATTTCATACCATAATAAAATTATACATAATTCTCAAATATAATATTTTTTGGAAAAAAATGTAATCGTGAGCTAGATGCACACCATATTTGTACGCCTCCGGGCATAACATGGCGCTCTGTTAATTAAATATAAGATCTTCATTTTATACATGTGTTAACAAATAAAAGTCATTTAATTTGATTTGAAATAGATATTAGCGAAACCTTCGTTTAAACCATATCTTTTTATCCAATATATAGGTACATTAGGCTGAAAATCAAATGTATCCTGTTTGGGTGTTCGTCTTTGAGGCAGCGCTGCGTTTTCTTAGAGAATAGCACCACATACTTACTTTTTTCTAGCATACTTACTTTTTTTACCATTAGAATACGGAAGTTACAAATTCTAATGTAGCTATTTGACAGTAAATCAACTTTCTCGACAAACTTCGCTGTGGTACTCAACACTACAATAAAATTCTCAGCTCCATTTTACCCAGACCCGGCCTGTTTAAATTCTTGAGATACAAAACTAAACCAATTATACAAAACAATATCCACTAGGAATCAATTTGAAAATACTTATGAACTTCACTCGAAAAATCCCACGAGAAACTCCACGTGATACACAATTATGTAAGCGGCTAATAAGTTGAACCGAAATGGCCGTCATTGCTATGGTTACACGCATCCTCCCGCTTCGATTGAGACCTGAAAATCTGTTACGGCGCGTTGAAGGTCGGTCGCCATTTTGGTTCAACTTATATTTCGCATATTGTATCTAATGTTTCTTACCACAGGTAAAACATATCCTTCACAGTAATCAATGTGATCTCCTATGAGGTTCACGCGGCCCGGCGCACACGCAGCCGCTTGGGGTTGACGACCGAATGCTGCCACGAATTTGTCGCGCGCCTGTTTCAGAAGCACTGCTTCTCCTTTGGCTATAGCTTCATTTGACATCTGTAAATTAATTCGAGTTTTATATAAAAGTACTATATTTTTTTTATTTTATCTTTACAAATCGATAGTGTTTCATGTACCGAATCGACCCTCCACTGGATTAAATCGATCAAAATTTAACGGTGTATATATATAGGGTGACTGGTAATTAGTGAACGATACTTAAACAGTGATTGTAGTCATGATAACAAACAACTTTTACTATGGGACCAAACCTGAAATCGCGAAAAAATATCTTCTGAAAAAATTTTTCCGAAATCTTTTCGCGTTTCAATCACGTATTTAAGTATCGTTCACTAATTACCACTCACCCTATATATTTCTAAGTGCCCAGGTTGGTATGTAAAATAAAAATATTTTGATTGATGGATTTGATTGATTGAGAGGCCCTACCACGAGCTCCGACACAGTTGACGACCTAAACTGAACTGTGTAAGGGATGGAGCGATATAGATTGTTAAGCTCTATACGACAAAATTTCTACTGGTTTGCCTCGGATATAACTCGCTAGAGGTAATACGAACACGAGATCAGCTCACTATAGCCTGCAAGACGCTCCGTGGGGCTATTGATGCGCCTGACCTACTTGTTGTAAAAAGCACAGGATGTTTGCTGTGCCTCAGTGTCGCACTGTTGCCCGTGCTCAGTCACCAATACCTCGCACTTTGGCTGCACTAAATAGTCTCTTGGACTCCAATCCAACTAGCGATCTGTTTGCGGATTAATGCAAGACGATTTTATTGACGTGTCAGAAGTACTGTGAGAGGGATTGACGTATGAATATAACAACACATATCTCGTTACATTTTTGTGTTTTGTTATATTTTTTCCTTTTTTTCTTTTTGTTTAGTTACTGTAATTGGCTGTAAGAGCGTTGTAATTAATAATTAATAAATAAATAAAAATAGCTCCATCGCTCTTTCTCGCTAGCATATAGTCAGTCAATTTCAATGTAATTGCTGATATGCTTCAATTCATTCTTCATTCATTAAAAAGACTATCATCAATTAAAGCAATTCTGTTACAGTGTCCGCGTTATACTCATAAGTCAATATTATTATTCGATAGATATACACAATGCTACGTTATTGGCTGTATTATTATAACCATGTCCTTCTATTGTGAGAGTTTGACGGTGGTCAGAAATCATAATTTTTAGAGTTTCACACGAGCACCTTAGGGCCAAATTCACCAATAAACTAATCGCAATTATTTAAAATAAAACGCAGTTTGAGCTCCTAATCGAGATTATAGCTTCATTTCGCATTTCACCTCTATGAATTGAACCTAGTTTACGCTAAACTCAGTTTCAATTCTTTTGTTGTCGCCCATGTTTACGACACGGGTCTTTAAACTAGATTACGCTGAGCTCAGTTTAGTTGAACTAAGTTTTTATATTGAATGATGAAATCAGACCTTAGTCGGCAAAATCGGCATCCTTATAGGATCAGTGGTGCTATTCTCTAATAAAACGCAGCGCTGCCGCAACGACGAACTTCCAAATAGGATACATTGAATTAACAATCCAATGTATAGGTACATTAGGCTGACAATCAAATGTATCCTATTTGGGTGTTCGTCTTTGAGGCAGCGCTGCGATTTCTTAGGGCCAAATTCACCAAGAAACTAATCGCGATTATATAAAACAAAACGCAGTTTGAGCGCCTAATCGAGATTATAGCTTCATTTTGCGTTTCACCGCTATGAATTAAACCTAGTTTACGCTAAACTCAGTTTCAATTCTTTTGTTGTCGCCCATGTTACGACACGGTTCTTTAAACTAGATTACCCTGAGCTCAGTTTAGTTGAACTGAGTTTTTATATTGAATGGTGAAATCAGCCCTTAGAAAATAGCACCACAGTTTGTTGTCCCTGTCTCTTGGTCTCTCTGTTCTTATGTCCTTCTTGTTATTAATTCTTTGTTGTACGAAAAACTTAATATTAATACAATAATTTGACACTTGATGTACAAAGGTGAGCTTAACTCAACAATGGATTTTCTGCCAGCAAACCTTTCCCTTCCTTTCCTTTTACTTTCCTGACCTTCTATCCGGTCCGGCTGTCAAGACCCTTTGTCTCAGGAAAGCGTGGAGGTATTCAGCCGAAAATAAATGCTTAGGTTTACTATCCCTTGAACTAGTGAAAACAATCAAAATTTTAAGTTAACGGAATCCAAACATTCGCAAGAGAATCATAACCTGTATAATACTTCCCGTTGATCTAGAATCCTGAAAAGCAAGGCAAAGCATAACACAAGTAAACAAAAAAAAATCTGAAAACCGTTTTGTAGTTCCGTCATAAAATAATCACTTTTTTGCGATTTTCTAGAATCGAATGCGATTTGGAAAAATATTCGAAAATCGATTTGTAAATCGTAGGTTTTGTACGGAACCCTCGGCCTCGGGGCGTGAGTCCGACTCCCGCTTAACCAGCCTTTTCTAGTCCGCTGCTGAACATAAGCCTTTTCAATCACGCTACATTTTGGCTGCTCTTATTCGTCGTCTTTCTACATGTCAACTCTTTTCCCTCTTCACATGCGTTTCATCTGTCCTCTTCACATCGCCGTACCAATATAAACGATTCCCTTTCAACTTTTCAGTTACTGGCGCTACTTTCAAACTTCCTCTAATAGAATAGAAATGCTTTTATTCGGAACAGACGCGGCACAACAGTTACAAACACAAAATATTAAAAAAAAAAATGTACAGAATTCGTTTACGAGACCAATAACCGACCAATGATCGCCCATTATGATTTAGCAGATAAAGAACTTTTACCAAAATGACGATGGGATTGTGTTGTAATGTCGAATTTACAAAAATAGCAGACTTGAGCCTCAGACATCTTTCTCAACATTCTGCATCTAAAGTATTTCCACAAACAGTGACACCATGTATAATTTTTTTATTTTTTTTATTCCACAACTATCACACAGCACCGTGTAGTCCCAAGCTAAGCAGAGCTTGTGTTATGGGTACCAGACAGCTGATATGTAACATACTTATATATTTCTAAATACATACATATTATAGATAAATAATACCCAGACCCAGAACAAATGATTGTGTTCATCATACAAACATTTGTCCTGGGTGGGAATCGAACCCACGACCTCCGGCATAGCAGTCAGGGCCACTAACCACTAGACCAAGAGGCCAGTCAAAAAAAAATATTATGATATCATTAGTTCGATAACATCCAACTTAGCTTTACAGCCAAGTTGTAACTCAGTTTATGGTCAAGCGTGATAACTAACAGGGTTATCTCAAATTCAAACTTGTAGATATCAATATTATACATGATATTGTTTAAGAAGTCATAATTATATAAAAGATTATCTTTATAGTTTCTTTGATGAAAGACCGGAGTATTATTAATGAGATTTTAAATACGCAATAGCTTTTTCAAATAAGGATTTATCTTTATAACTGTGACCCGCCCTTTTTTATGTAGGTAATCAACTAATGACCTGTCCCTCTCTGCGGGCAGAGAGAGGGAGTGTCGGTTTTTTTTTAATAATAAAAACTAGTGCTTGACTGCGATCCCACCAGATGGCAAGCAGTAATGCAATTGTTCACATGCACGATTTGCGTATGGAGATGCAACGCCGGGACGAAACTCCGCTGCCGCGACAAGTCGCGGCATGGCAGACAGAGTTCCGGCGGGATCTCATGGTGAAATGGCGACAGCGACTGTCGCAACCCAGTGCTGGGCACGCTATAATCACGGTCGTAAATCCTGAGGAGTAGCTGGAGCGGCAACACGGCGTCCTCACCTTCCGCATAAAGCAGGTCCTCACCGGACATGGCAAGTTCAGGACGTTCTTGCACCTAATTCTTGTGGAAGAAACGCCCGGGTGTCACCACTACGCGGAACGCCCGGAGGACACGGTGAAGCACACGGTAGAGTTGTGCCCCGCTTGGGAAGAGCACCGCCGTGTCCTCGTGAGAGCGATCGGCGGCAGCAATCTCTCGCGCCGGACCTTGGTAAAGGCCATGGTCCGAAGCGAGGAGGAGTAGCAGGGGGTTGCCTCCTTCTGCGAAGCAGTAATTCTAGCAAAGGAGGAGGCCGCACGCGTGGGGCAACGGCACTCACGCCCCAGCCGCCGCAGACCTGATCTCCGGTCACCGTGGGTGCGGGCTTGTGGATGGCGAGCAATGGGTAGCTCGCCGTCTGACCGTCCGGTAACAGTCCGAACCGGGTCCAAGTCGTCGACGGCGTGTATCGTTCCACACGCTCCTCAAGGAGTTGTCAGCAAACCGTAAGGGCCCAACGTTCCGCTAATTTGAAAGTGAACACCACGGCCCTGGAACAAAGGCAAAGAAGGAACGGGGTTGGTTTTTTAGTCAGTAAAAGTCTGACACTATCTCCCGCTCCGCCCAAGGGCGGGAGTTGTCATGAGATGATTTTACCCAACAAAAATAAAAAACCACCAACCACTGGATCAACCACTGCACTGGCACCACACGGGCCCAGGAGAATTATACAATAAAATTCATCACCGTGAATGTGCTGTAATGCAACACATTACACGTTTGTCATTGAGGCCGTTCTAAGGTCACGTAAAGTAAACACTTGCTTAACTCGATCTCGTAGGTTTATCTCGTTAGCTGTTGAACCTTGAACCATTGTGTTACTGCTGCTGTATAATCTCTTTGAAAAGGGTTTCGCCTCACGGGTTTCGGGATAAGGCACGTGTAAATTCGTGCGTGGGCTGCTAATTTCGCTGCGTTGGTCTTGCTAATACATTTTTTTCTTCTGTACCTATTAGCTAGAGTAAAAGAATCTTTAAGAAATATTCGTCAGTATTATCATCATCATTTCAGCAAGGGTTGCCAACATTTCGTCGATTATATAGTGTTTTTCAAACTTTGCTAAAAAAAAAATATAGTACACTTCAAAAAAATATTGTATTTTACGTATTTTATAGTATTTGTTATTTACTTATTTATTTTTATTTTTATTGACCTAGGGGTCTTTATGTCAAGAGTGAATTGTAAAAATAAAAAAAAATCACTTGGATACTGACTACTCAGACGCCGAAGTACTTCTTCAGATCGCTGTCATCC
This sequence comes from Leucania comma, assembly GCA_958295575.1. NCBI lineage: Eukaryota > Metazoa > Arthropoda > Insecta > Lepidoptera > Noctuidae > Leucania > Leucania comma. Next base: position 22,929,910 of record OY282470.1, on the reverse strand, counting down.
GGAAATGTGCTCAAAAGGCTGGCAGTTCTTTTGTTTTTTTCTTTTTTAATATTTTTGAAAATACTAAAACATATTCTCCCGCGTGACAGTAGGAAACTATTTCAAGGGAATGTAGCGACATCTATGGCGTCACATAGGAACTATTCCTGCATCGGGCAAGTAAAGTTCTCCGCGGGATTTTAACATATAGAACAGCCCGAAATCATCTATTAGGCAGTAGCCCTCCAGACATATGTAAGTAGAAGACAGAGGATCCTTCCTTTTCAACGGAGGCTTGCCAAAGGAATAAAAAGTATCCTGTGTTATTCAAGGTCATAGTCTACCCGTGTACCTTTTATCCAAATCCCTTCAGCGGTTTTAATATGAAGAAAACCAACATACAAATGTCTCACAAACTTTTACCTTTATTATATTAGTGTAATAATCCGTTGTGTCTTATTTTGTTAATAATTTTTTTTTTTATATAAAGAAAACATGGTACCTGCCATGTTTTCTCTCCACCGCCCTTGTTTGAATAGAGAATGCCCAAGGCATTATGCTAGCCTTTGTACCTTTGTGTTACATGAAAGTTTCAATTAATGAATAAATAATAATATTGTTGTTGATTGTCTTCGTTACATTTTAGTGTAACACGGACACACCTTTTCAGTTTGCTTGATTATTACTTGATTAATTATATTTTATCAGAAGATGTGTTAATCTGCTTTCGGTGTTAATTTATTTTTGGGATTAAACTCTTACTTCGTGAGATTATTAAAATATTAAAAACAAAGTCGAAAAAATATACACCGTTAAATTTTGATCGTTTTAATCCCGTGAAGGGTCGATCCGCTACATGAAACACTATCGATTTGTAAAGATCATCATCATCATCGGCCTTTTAATGTTCCGAATTCTGGGACACAAGCCTCCTCTCTAAGAGAAGGAATGCGCCGTAATCCACCACGCGGGCCCAGTGCGGGTTGGTACCTTGTAGGGAGTTGTCGTTCGTTATGTACTAACTACCTACAGGTCATTGAACTCGCCCAGCTGACGTTTACTTAAAGAAATTAATTTCGTACATGCGTAAATTAATTCGAGTTTAAAAAAATTACTTTATTTTTTAATTTTATCTTTACAAATCGATAGTGTTTCATGTACCGAATCGACCCTCCACGGGATTAAAACGATCAAAATTTAACGGTGTATATTATTAATACGAATAACTGAAACCCTATCACGAACTCTTAACGTGATCTATTTGACGACCTAAACTGAATTGTTATAGGGATGGAGTACTCTTTCTCGCTCGCACGCTTCACATTTAAACACGTTATGGAAAAGACAAGAGCAGTAGTGGCCCCGACTTACGAGTTGTAGGTCGCGGGTTCAAACCCGGCCAGGTGCATTACTTTGTGTAATTTATTTCATCACCACTGCTCTCAAAACGGTGAAGGAAAACATCGTGAGGAAACCGGCATGACCTATAACCAAAATTCGAAGACATGTGACATTCACCAACCCGCACTGGGCCCGCGTGGTTCATTATGGCCTCTCTTTGAGAAGAGGCCTGAGTCCCAGCTGTGGGAACATTAAAAGGCTCATGATGATGATGATGATAGAAAAGACCCTGACCCGACAAACTTTGTCCGGTCGAACTACGTTCATAGAATACTGCACATTCAGTTTTTACCGTATTTTAATGGTTTTGGCAACCTCCCAGCATTTGTTTTCGCTAAAAACCATTATTAATAAAAAATATTAATTTTATTGATACAGCCGTTCTCAGCGGACTACATTTTGTTTTTATTCGTATTGATAATAGTAGATTATGTGACTTAGGGATAAAGCATTCTTTAAGTCGCGAGCATAATGTTGAATTACGAACGAAACGAAGGGTGCTAAGTTTGAATCACGAACGACAGTGAGGGATTAAGACTTCTTGGACACAAGGCTGTATTATCAGGATGTACACAGATGACTAACTATATAGAGTGACTGGTAATTAGTGACCGATACTTAAATACGTGATTGTAGTCATGACAACAAACAAATTTTACTATAGTAAAAGTTGTTTCTATAAGAACTAACCTAAAACGTGAAAATAAATTCTGCTGGTCATGACTGAATGATGGTGGTCAATGGTCATTTATGTTAGCCTAACTGTGACCAGTTAGAACCAATGTACTGAACTTGCCAATTTTTACGCGATTTCAGGTCTGGTCTCATAGTAAAAGTAGTTTATTGTCAGGACTACAATCACGCGTTTAAGTATCGATCATCTAAATAATAATTGTATAGAATTATAGATTTAAAAACAATGCTATCCGTTGGTAACTGTACTTCTTAATTAGAGTTAAATAAAGCCCACAAATGACCAAATGATATATTAACTGTCACGAACAGTTTACTGGTGATCGAAATATTATATCAAATCGTTATCATAGACTAACCCTTGAACAATTAGTTTGTTCAAGGATTAGACTTTGATAACGAGTGATAGGGACTTATCAGTAGGGAAACAAAGCCTTAAGCAAACTGAGCCTGACAACTGGCAGATGTCAATACAATAGGCGATAGGAAGTACGAAAGGGGAAAAGGGGGCGATTTTGCGAACGTCAGCTTGAATTAAATCAAAATAACTTCGATCCATTGCCACCAACGCAAGTATCGACTTTAGTTTTCTGTAATTCTTCGATTTCATATTGAGTGACCATTTTTAGGGACCCTATTACTAAGCTTCGCCGTCCGCCTGTCAGCCCGTCTGTCACTAGGCTGTATCTCATGAAACATGATAACTAACCCATGAAAATTTTCACAGATGATGTATTCCCGTTACCGCTATGACAACAAATACTAAACACAGAATAAAATAAATGTTTTAAGGGGCTCCCATACAAAAAACGTGATCTTTTTGCCTTTTTTTTGCTAAGGACGGTACGTAACCTTTTGAGCGAGATTCCGACTCGCACTTGGCCGGTTTTAATAAAAACTAACCAGCATAATAAAACATATATGTATTTGATTCTTAAACCCAATCGGTATGAAATCAAATTATTAATGATAAGGTTAACCATAAAATTAACTTCAAATCGCTCTTCTGTAAATTAGGCTTTTTTACTTCCGATAGTTCATTTAAAGACAATCGAAACGCTTGGTAAAGCGTTTAAAGAACTGCTGAAGGTGAGGAGTTTGAGATCTAGATGTAGATTCTCAATACAAATAAAGTGAGGGATAAAATAGTTGGGGTAGTGCAGTGTAGTCTTTTATGTTAAACAGATAACAGACACAGTAAACAAAGTAATGGGCTGTAATGTTGTTTGTCAACAAATGTCTTTTATATCAAGTATCTATTCTTATAGCACAATCCTTCTCATAGTCGTAAGTAGGTAAATAGATATTACTTATACTCGTAGTATTTTGAATAACTAACGACTTATTTACGAAGAATCGCCAAACTGAAGTAGCAGTGGGTAGAGCACATTGCTCGCAGAACAGATTTAGAAAGGTTCTAGAGTGGCGACTGCGTACCGGAACACGCTGTGTTGGGAGGCCTCCTACAAGGTGAACTGATGACCTGGCAAGGGTTGCGGGAATCCGATGGATGTGAAACGCACAGGACCGTTCATTGTGGTGACACTCGGGGGAGGCCTATGTCCAACAGTGGACGTCAATCGGCTGAAATGATGATGATAATGAACTTATTTACAAAACCATAATAATATGATAACTTGTCGTCGTTTTTTGAGGAAGGATACCATCCAATGATTTCTCCCGCCTTAGGGTGGAGCAGGAGGGCGTGTCAGACTTTTACTGACTAAAACCACACCTGTATTCTTCCTTGCCCTTTGCGTTCTAAGACCACGGGTTTGTGGCTAGCGAGTATCAGCCCTGGACCCCTACGGTTTGTTACGGGCTCGATCCGGACGGCCCGATGGTGAGCTACCCATTGCTCGTCGTCCGCAAGCACGCCTCTAGGGTGGCTGGAAGTCGTAGCCATTTCCTTCGGAAACATTACTGCTTCACAGAAGGAGGCGTCCGCATCCCATTCCCCTCTCGCTTTAGACTAGCCTGAACCAGGGCCTGGCGTAAGAGGTCGCCGGCGCCAGTACGACGGTGCTCCGCCTGAGCGGGATACACCTCCACCGTATGCTACACAGTGCACTTCATCCGCCTGAATCTATTACAGGAATCGAATTTACCAAAGAGACGGAAGTGCCTTATTCCACCATGACAGCCGAGATCCAGTGCGGGTTGGTTACGGGTATCTGCTCATCCTTAAACGCCGTAAGAAGTTAATCTCGCTGCTTACAATTATCTTATCAAAATTTAAACTGTTGTAATGCTCAGGGTTCCACAGTCACACAAACCAAATAAAAGATGTACATAAGTTGGTACAACGATTTATGCACAAACACATCAGTTAAATAAGCTAAACAATAAATCCTCCATAAATACCACACGGAAATTCAGTCCTTAGACAAAGGAAAACATATTCATGTATGTCGGGATCGAACCCGTGGCGAACAAACACCAATCCACAGGCTATGCCTGGAAACCAATCGTTCCTCCTTAACTGCGGCGACTATGGCGATTGCTACCTTGGCAGTGGAACAACGAGTCTGTTGCAACTTGAAGTGGAGTCGAAAACCTCAATCGATGTCCGGGTATAGGGGCGTTTCCGCAAGCTGAGAACAATAATAAATGTGTCAGCGTTGTGGAACCGTGCCCGATCATGAGAGAAACATTATTCAAATAGACGCAAACACTTACCCCGTTTCTTCCGCAATCAACACTCAACTGTGCATTTACTTAATACACCACAGACAATAATACGTATTAGTTTGGATTTATTCCAATATAATTGGCTCAATTTCCAAAAGTAAATTAAAACAGTTCAGATGTACACGATAGTTCGAATCCCTTTGTTCTTTTCTTTTTCAATCATCATGTTACGGGCGGTGTCACTTATTTCCCGCCACCGTCATTTGTCCAACATCCAGTGATGTTCAAATGAAGTGGCGAGCCTGGTGACGCCATCTATTTTAGTATTAGGAAACAAGATCCTCGATCATTACAATATCCCCTCTCCTCTAAAGAATCCAACCGGATTCAAACATAACGTTTAAGGTCACACGAATGCCATTTTCCCAAATCTTTGCCCCTCAGATTTTTTAATTGGTAAGTGTCGCTTGACATTTTCTCTGCTATGATTGCTTTTTCAAACTTAGGAGCCAATTTGGACATAAAAGTATTGCCCGCATTAGATAGGAGTTTAGTGCGTTTCCAAACAATATCGCCAACCTTGTAGTCGCAAACCCGACGTCTCTTGTTGTACTGTTTACTGTTCATCTCATGTGATTGCCGTATTCTCTCACAGACTTCCTCATATATTTTACTTCTAAATGCCATATTTCTTTCAAAGTTTTCTTGGTTAAAGGTGATCGGTTCGTCTGAATCGAAGTTGTAGGGTTTCGAGCCATGGATGGCTGTCTCACGACCAAAAAATAAAAAGGCTGGAGTTTTTCCAGTCACTTCGTGCACCGATGTCCGGATCGCATGGCCTATGTGAGGTATGTGTTTGTCCCATTCTTTGTGGTTATTTTCGACGTAGGAAGCTATAGCCGAACCAATGACTTTATTTACCCGTTCAGTGGGGTTAGCTTGAGGATGATAGTAGGGGGTGTACCATAGCTTCACTCCGTATCCTGAGACGAGATCTTTAAATTGATTAGACACAAATTGCTTTCCATTGTCACAAACTATTACACTAGGGGTCCCATACATTAAAAATATTTGTTCCTCTAGTATTTGACATATGGTTGATGATTTTCCGTTCCTGAGTGGATAAAGAAAACAGAATTTACTGAACCAACACGTTATGACTAGGAGCATAGTATTACCATGTTTTGATTTCGGAAAAGGCCCCATTAAGTCCATGGATATGATTTGGAAGGGCTCGGTTACTTTTCGTTGCTTTCCCATTAAACCAGATAACCTACTCTGTGAGTGTTTGTATTTTGCACAGACCTCACATTTCCGTACATAGTTTTTCATGTCCTGGATTAATGTCGGCCAAAAATATCGCTGTCTCGCGCGGTTGACCGATTTTTTAACACCAAAATGAGCGGACGTAGGGTCATCATGGCATTCCTTTAGAATTATTTGACGTAGCTTTTCAGGAATAACAAGTTTCCAACTGTCATTTTCATTCGGAAATTGCTTCAATTTCATATATTTCCACAGTTGTCCTTGACTAACTTCCCAATCAGGGTCACTTTTCTTTGCCAAAACCAAATCCTCTTGTGACTTATACCACTCATCTTTATCCTCCGGTTTTATTTCTAATAATAATATGTTAATTTCTTCTGCAGTTGCCCTTGACAAGGCATCTGGTACAGTATTGTATTTACCTTTGCGATGAACTATCTCGTAGTCAAATTGTTGCAATCGCATAGCCCATCTTGCCAATCGCCCATGAGGGTCCTTATTACGGTGTAGCCATTGAAGAGCACTATGGTCAGTAATAACCTTAAAATGACTTCCCTCAATATATGGCCGAAATTGTTCTACTGCATGTAAAACGCTTAAAAGTTCTCTCTCAGACGCTGAGTACTTGCATTCCCTTTCTGACAGTTTTCTGCTTGTGTAAGCAATAGGAACCTCCAGATCGTCAATTATCTGAATCAAGACTCCACCCGTACCCTTGTTTGAAGCGTCACATTGGATAGAAAAAGGCTTTGTGAAGTCCGGCACTCTCAACACTGGTGTGGAAGTGAGAGCTGTTTTTAGACTTAAGAAAGAGTTTTGAGCTTCTTTGTTCCAAACAATTCGTTTTGCCTTTTTGCCTCCCTTAGTTAATTCATGTAGTGGAGCTGCGACGATGGCAAAATTTTCAACAAACCGCCTGTACCAACTAGCTAAGCCAATAAATCTCTTTAGCTCAGTGTAGGTTTCTGGTCTAGGATATTCCAAGATAGCCTTCACTTTGTCTGGGTCCGTACGAAGTCCCTCTTTGTCCACAATATAACCTAAGTATTTTAAGGACGATCTTGCAAATTTGCATTTCTCAAGGTTGATTGTCAACCCAGCTTCCTTAAGTTGATTTTTTACATATGACAATGATGATAAATGGCTGTCAAAGTCCTCATTACTTATGACAATGTCATCTAAATAAGTAAACACTTTTCCTTCAAATTCTGGCGCGAACAACCGATCCATCAACCGTTGTTGTGTCTGAGATGCATTAACCAATCCAAACGGCATGACCTTGAAATGATAATGTCCTTTTCCAGGCAGACCAAAAGCGGTTTTCTCCCTGCTTGTTTCTTCTAGCGGTATCTGCCAGAACGCAGACCGTAGATCAATGGTTGACAAGAATCTTGCGTTTTTTAGGCTGTCTAAGATGGTGGTGACCCTAGGCAAAGGATAAGAGTCTTTTACGGTTACCTTATTTAACTGGCGACTGTCGAGACACAGCCGATTCTTCCCAGAAGGTTTCTTTACCAGTAACACAGGAGAACGCCATGAGCTAAACGACGGCTCTATAACATCATTGTCCAGCATGTCCTGGATTTCCTTCTCAAGTTCTGCCATAATTGGAGGTGCAAAGGGGTACTGTCTTTGTTTAACGGGCAAGCTGTTTCCGGTATCAATCCTATGCTTAATCAACGATGTTCTACCTAAACCTTTACCAATCTCTTGTGCCATTTCCTCTAATAGTTGATCCAGGCGCTCTTTCTGCTCTAAGGTAAGTTCATCCCTTGAAATTACTGGTTGTGAAACGTTCATTTCCGTAATGTCAGCTATCAATTTCCCCGCTCCTATAGCCAAATTAAACAGCTCAAAAAAATTCATACCCAGAATAATGTCATGTTTTAGACTATCCATGATATAAAAATCTACCACCTTATAATTTCCCGTAAACTCAATAGGTAAGTGAACAATGGATTCAATTGTATGGTAAGTGCCATCAGCCGTCGAGATCATTTCCTTGTCCACTTTATGTCCTGTAATTCCTAGATTAAAAATCTTCATGGCAAATCTCCGTGAAATCACTGAGGCAGTAGCTCCTGAATCCAATAAGCCTACAAATGGTTGCTTTAAAATTTTGATTTCCGCATAATAACGATTGTCCTGAGGAAACTTATTGATATTACAGATCTTTCCTGTTTTAAAAAAATTCGAGACCGTGAGTAGCCATTGCTGCCAGTCATCTGGTGTAGGGTGGCCTAGTTTTTCGGGGTCCGATCGGCCGGCATCGACTCCGAAATGTCGTTTCCCTTATTGGTGGCATTGCAGGAGCATTTACTTGTCGTTCTCCCGAAACGACCACAACGGTAACAAAACAATCTTTGTTTTGGCAATGTACAGTCCCTAAAACGATGCCCAGCAGCTCTGCAGTTCCAGCATTTCGTTAGAACTATGTCCTTATTGTTGATGACTGCCAGTTCAGACTTGTTTTCATTTCTTGACCCTTTCGAGGTGTTTCCCTGATATGCTAAATCCCTTTCCAGCGAGTGCTCATTTAGTGTAGGTTCCTTGAAATTGTCACAGCTCAACTTAGTGCGTTCAATAATTCTTAAAACCGATGTTAATTCTCTCACTGAGTCGAACGTGTCTCGACATATGGCCTTCTGAAGATAAGGCTGTAAATTTCTTCTAAGTATCAATAATTTTTGACTTTCAGGAATAGGTGTCGGTAATCGATTAAACATATTCTGCAAAATAGCTATATAAACCAAAACGCTCTCATGGTTGCTTTGAGTTCTTCTTTTGATCTCTTCCAGTAACTCCTCTTGGTAGCATGGGTGCTGAAACGTATCTAACAAAAGCGTCACTAACTGAGACCAATCATGTACTATGCCTTTATTGGCCCTGAACCATATCAACGCTTCCTCTTCAAAGAAGTCTATAGCATATCGATATAAATCTTCATCAGTTGCATTCCGTGCTTCTTTAAGTTCCTCAACTCTTTCCAAGAACGCGTTCACACTTATGGAGCCTTTCCCAGTGAATTTGACACCCCAATCTTTAATTGGGACTAACTTTCGTTTATGGAGACCATTGTCAAACGTAGAGGACCTTTGCAAGTAGGGATGACGCGTTGGTACACTTGGTCTCTCTAAGGCAGCATTTGGTGTATCAATGTTTGCAACAGCAGATCGAGTAGCACGATTCTGTGGAATTTCAGTATCAGCCTCGTTAGGTAGGAAAGCTTTCCCAGGGTTCTGGTACTTCTCCAATCGTCCTATTATACGTATGGCCTCTTCACCTAGAGACTTCTGCAAAATTTCTTTCTCATGTTCAGAGATCACGTCATCTTCCTGGTCTTCCTCATCTTCCTGCTCAAGTTTCTTCAAGGATGACAAGGTGTCTTGGACATTCTTTAACAATGACAGGTGTTTCTCACTTTCCCTGGCCTCAGTGGGTATAATAAGCTTAGCACGATTCGATAAGTGTATCAAACGAGAGTGTATGCGTCTAATAAACGAAGCTTCCGGACTGTGCGAAGCTTCAGATATAAGTGAAGTAATAGCTGACAATTTATTTTCACAAATGAATATCTCATTTCCCGGATTATCAATGCAAGATTTAGGAACCTTAAAAGAGATAGATGACTCACCTGACAGCTCTCGAACCAAAATTTCCCTTAAGAATTTCCGCATAGTCGCCACAGTTTTACAATCCAATATGCCTCGACAAGCCAACTCAAACTCAAGCTCATCTTTGTGCAGCGCGTTAACATCCATGGCTGGATAACAAAATTTAACTTTCAATTAACGAATGTAAAACGTTTTTTTTTTTTTTTATATAATATACAAATATTTCCTAGTTTAAATTAACTTGAAAAAAAAACTTGTATGATTTCTAAGATTGCTATTTTCACGGTATTTTACTAACGACTAACAAAATAAAGGCGGTAACAATGTCCGTTATTCAACTTTGAACATCTTCTATTCAGTTAACCCGTAGGCGCCAATGTAATGCTCAGGGTTCCACAGTCACACAAACCAAATAAAAGATGTACATAAGTTGGTACAACGATTTATGCACAAACACATCAGTTAAATAAGCTAAACAATAAATCCTCCATAAATACCACACGGAAATTCAGTCCTTAGACAAAGGAAAACATATTCATGTATGTCGGGATCGAACCCGTGGCGAACAAACACCAATCCACAGGCTATGCCTGGAAACCAATCGTTCCTCCTTAACTGCGGCGACTATGGCGATTGCTACCTTGGCAGTGGAACAACGAGTCTGTTGCAACTTGAAGTGGAGTCGAAAACCTCAATCGATGTCCGGGTATAGGGGCGTTTCCGCAAGCTGAGAACAATAATAAATGTGTCAGCGTTGTGGAACCGTGCCCGATCATGAGAGAAACATTATTCAAATAGACGCAAACACTTACCCCGTTTCTTCCGCAATCAACACTCAACTGTGCATTTACTTAATACACCACAGACAATAATACGTATTAGTTTGGATTTATTCCAATATAATTGGCTCAATTTCCAAAAGTAAATTAAAACAGTTCAGATGTACACGATAGTTCGAATCCCTTTGTTCTTTTCTTTTTCAATCATCATGTTACGGGCGGTGTCACTTATTTCCCGCCACCGTCATTTGTCCAACATCCAGTGATGTTCAAATGAAGTGGCGAGCCTGGTGACGCCATCTATTTTAGTATTAGGAAACAAGATCCTCGATCATTACACTGTTCAAACAGATTATAAGGTTAATGAAACATTGATAAGAATGAGTGAACGGAACGACAGGGGTGAAGGTGACTGGGACTTAACACAGCGACATAAACCTATTTTTGAAGGAAACTTCCTCCATTACTTGTACAATGGATTCCGTCTCCATGACAACCGTAAAAATCGCTAATTTATAAATGAAATTTATTTTGCAAAAATAGGTTTTTAAAAACACTATTGCACGTAAATTTTTTCGTCAGTTTAAACTAGATGAGGATGGTGTTTCCTAGCAGACCCTGAGAAGACTAAGACAATGACTAATATATATAATATAATATATAATATCACACACACTATCACACAACGTCGTCTAGTCCCAAGCTTCCCAAAAAGTGTAAAATATATTTTTACATTTTTGTTTTAACTCAGGGAATTTTTTCAACTCTTCGAATAAGGATAAAATGTGTATTCAATGCATCCCTACTTATTAAACGATCTTAAGCACTTATATATGTCGGTTATCAGTAACAAAATATATAGTCCAGTTAACAAGTAAAAATTACGATAAACAAATGAGAATCGGTTATCAGAAGCAAAAAGTTAAAAACAATAAGTTTACCGCCTTCTGTACCTACAACACAACGAACGATACATCAAAACTATAAAAGATCTTTGACAGTATATTTTTTACACAAAATTACCCTCCAAAATCGTGACATTCGTTCAAAAATTACACGATAAAACACATATGTTTCTTACATTTTGGCACTAACTTCACAAGTCACTAAAAACATTACCAACCAACTCAAAACATTTTATTTCACTTATGCCTAAATGGGCACTTAAAGAACATCAGAAACCAGCGCACGGTTCCAATTGAACGTTAAATTCTGGAGAAAAACCGGCAAGAAACACCACGATTACGTTTAAAAAAAAGTTGATTGACAGCTTATTTCTAAAACGTCATATGAGCCACAATAAACACTACAACTATAATGTAAACATATCCTACCTTTTGTTTTCAATATTTTTCCTACACAACTGATCGAGCGGACACAACGCGTGGTACTCGTCGATAGCGAACGATTAATAAATGTGTTTCATTAATTCATAGGCTGAGTGCTGAATAGCGGACAAATGTATCACAATTGTAACACAATTGACGCGTCATACTTGTGGCATATGTATTCACTAGCACTTAACTCGCGACTTCTTCGGGAGAATGTGTACATAAAAACCGGCCAAGTGCGAGTCGGACTCGCGCACGAAGGATTCCGTATCTTCTGTAGCAAAAAAACGGCAAATAATAAATGATATTAATTTTGCAAATACATTTTAAAAAACACTTTTACACGTCAATATTTTTTTTCGTCAGTTTAAACTAGATGAGGCCGGTGTTTCCTAGTTGACTACCCCGAGAAGAAACACCAAAACAAACTCAGGGGCCACAGTCTCTCTTTTAAAGTCCATACAGTAAATTTGCAATGGTCAAATCACATGAGAACTATGCAGATTTGTCTGAAATGGTCTTTTGAAGAAAGAACCATACAGATTTGGGTGGACCTGTCCAGTCAGTGCAAGCATTTGTCAGTATTCGTGTAGCTAAACTCAGGACTACTAAGGAGCACAACAACAAAAAATCATGTTTGTTGTTGGGAAGCCTTACTTAATTTTTTTTTTCTGTTTTTAGTATTGGTCGTTATAGCGGCAACAGATACATCATATGTGAAAGTTTCAACTGTCTACCTATCGCAGTTCATTAAAAAAATCCTGGTGACAGACAGACGGACAGACGGAAGGACAGACAGCGAAGTCTTAGTAATAGGGTCCCGTTTTTAGCCTTTGGGTACGGAACCCTAAAAAACATAAACACCCCTTAACCTGTTGAATACCGTAATTAGAGACACAATAGAAAGACAATAGGTGTGCGGACGCAGGCGTCCTCTTGGGAAATAATGAATTAAACCCTATTTCGGGGGTAGTTTTGAAAAACTAATTAATAACAAGTCTTTATTATTCATTTCTACTAGACTTTGTGTCAAGTTTGAAGATCATTAACCTCAGAAATAAGAAACCTCCATACAGTCTTTGACCCATCTTAAATCTTCTTATGGTGGTAGTTCTGGTTTTGAAAAACAAATAATGACAACCATTATTATTTATTTACGAGATTTGTAAATTAAGTAATGAGACTGTTTTTTTTTTTTTTTGTTAAAATCTGATGATGAACGGTGGTGTGAGTCAAATGCAATTCATCACCGATCATTTTGAAACCGATGATCTGAACGCACAATATCCCGGATTCTGTCGACATTTTCATCGGTTTTTTAAGATGAAGACCTTGTGCTTCATGGTTCATCTTCAATCGACTCTCTTCCTTCTGAAAATTCCTCAAACTACCGATAAACCTGGGCTCTTGATAAAACACTGTCCCCGTAGGCCTGCTGAAGTTCAGCAAGAATTGTACCCAAGTCTGAAGCAAGATCTGATAGAAAAAACTGTTTCACAAAAAAAAACGGTGCTGACAAACAAATAACTCGAGTGAATTCAAACTAGTACCGAAAGCGTATCACATGTTCCCCTGCTGCCCCATTAAGGCCAGCGCCTCAAGTGTTGTGTGCCAGATCGAACACTACGTAGCCAGTCCATACTCACGGTATCTCTAATCTTTATATCTGATCCACTACATAGATGACACACAGAAAGCATGCATTTCTGCATCATACAAATAACATTTCAATCGAAAGACGTCTGCTGATGGACATAGGCCTCCCCCAAGCGTCGCCACAACGACCGGTCCTATGCGCACTGTCTCGCATCCTTTGGATTGCCGTTTCATCCAAATATACTTGATTCCACTGGCTCAAACCAGAAGTATCTCATCATCCCCTACGCTGCCTTTATATTTTTTTCACTTATTGGAGAACTACGAGTATATTTGCTACTAAATCAGTATTCACCTTTTTTTATTTTGAGGAGGCAAATCATCAAATATCTTCTCCCACTCTGATTGGAGCAAGAGAGAACGTCAGATGACTAAAACTCACCTGGGCTCCTTTAGTTGCATCCCAGGGCCACGGTTACTCTTTTGAACAATCTCACAGCCCCGGAATAGTAGTAGCCTTTTCACAATACAATTCACGCAGTCCATCCACGGTTTCTTTGGACATTCACTTCCTCTGAAACCATCTAAATTCATAAACCATTTTAGCGGCACCTTCTCCATGAAAAGGTCAACGCACACTTATCCAAGCCGAATGCGTCGAACGAATCGAAAGAAAGAAAATTTTTTTAGAATTCTTTATATCGTCGAATTATCCGAATCTGGAAGGACTCCAGCATACAGAAAAATTCTTTCGATTCGTTCGGCGCTTTTGGTTCAGATAAGTGTACGTTCACCTTCAAATGGAAGCAAGTTTTCAAATAAATCCTCTATAAATTCAGTGCCAATGCCGTGTATTTCATGATTTCATTCATAACTTCCCAACGAGAAGCGACGGTATACCTAGCTAAAGAAATCCGCACGCTTATAACTATGCTATGACTGCACAGATATAATTCGCGGTAGCCTATTCCTTTTTAGAGGGAATTCATCCAATTAGCTCTCCCGCTCTGGGTAGAGTGAGAGGGCGTGTCAGACTTTTACTGACTTAAACATCAGTTCTTCAGTTGCCATGTGCGTTCTAGGACAGTTTTCTTTTCATATAATCCCCACAATTCCAACGGGCATCGGGGCTAGAACTGCGGAGCCCCTACGGTTTGCTGTCATCTCTTTGAAGAGCGCGTGTATTACTACGTGATATTGACGACTAGGCTTGTTCTGTTTTAAGAACTTTATTTTCTCTCATCAGAACTAACAATAATTCACTTACTGAGAAAATAAACAATACAATATGTTATGTTATGAACGTACAGAAATAACTTAAAAGTAATTTTATACAACGAAAAAATAATGTACGTATGCGATCACAAAAGTGTCTGTCATCAACAGAGTGAGCACAGATCTAAAGAAAAATTGTTTCGGTCGATTACCGGATGGCCGGATGGCGAGCTACATTGCTTGACGTTCGCAAGCCCTCGTCTACCGTGGCTGGTAGTAGGGGTCGGAATCTTGGCGGCTGGGGCGTGAGGACGTCCGTCAAGTTTGTGGCCAACTCCTTCGCTACTTTACAGAAGGTGACGACCGCCTGCCATTTCTCCTCCCGAGATGTCGTTACTACCGATTGCCTCCACGAGGACACGGTGGTGCTCACTTCCATTCCGGGACTGAGTGCCTTATGTAAGTTTACATATTTGTCACCACACCCGCGATACACGAATCATTCCTAGTGTGGGTCAAAGTTTATTTTATTACATTACAAAATATCACGATCATTGGCCATGAAAATGTAGATAATGGACACATTAATTTAATGAAAAGAGTATAGATAAAATCAGTACATACAAATAAAAGTTTTGAACACAAAAATTCCATTTAAACAAAAGACATTTCTGTTACAGAGAAATTATGTGTGTAATAACGAATAGCATAGCATAGTATCAGCTGTATAATGTTCCACGTGGGCACAGTGCGGTTTGGTAGAAATCACATGTCTCAGAATTATTGACTGTAGGACATGCCGGTTTCCTCACGATATTTTCCTTCACCGTTTTGAGATCAGTGGTGATGAAATAAATTACACAATGTAATGCGCCTAGCTGGGTTTGAACCCGCGACCTACAACTTTTTCTTTTTGTTTATTTTTATTATTGTTATTGTAAAAATGTACACAAAAACTGCATTAATTAAAAAAAAACAAATACGGAAGGGACTGGACCTCTACGACACAGGTTATCCTAGTGTGGGGGCCAGAGATATATTGTTTATTTAGTATATAAGTCGACTGATGTACCCAATCTTTTGTATAACAATATCTTGTACAAATGTTTGAACCAATAAAGATTATTATTATTATTAACTCGTAAGTCAGGGCCTTTTCCACTCGGCCACCACTGCTCTCCGTATAATAACGAATACTGTACAATTTTCCTTCTAAAATGGAAAGTCCGGTTACGTGTTTTTGAGAGAAAAACATAACCAAATAAATGAGACGTGGGTTTTATTCAATGTGAACTGTAGGTATTCAGATATGTCTAGTTTTCCGTAAAGCTTTAGTCATTTACTATCCACTAAAATATTAGCAAGTAATGGGATTAGTATCGTGACGGCCCAGTTGTTAAGGCACCCGCTTCTCATGCTTGAAGTTGTGGGTTCGAAACCGGACTTTTTTATCTAGGACATTACTGGCTTCCCGTGCCTTGGAAAGAACGTAATGTCCGATGGTCCCGGTTGTCATTCGCAGATCTTTAAATCCAACATCACGTCTAAACGGCTAGTCCGTATGTTTTGAAAAAAATAAATGTTCTAATAATTTGATTAGATCAGGCAAAAACCATTGGATGTATTTTTATGAAACTTTCATGAACTAAAAGATAATTTAAACAACCAATCTTTTATATATAGTTTTACCATAATGTATTTAATAAATGAAGAACTTATTATTATTATTCGAATAATCTTGATGCGCGGGGAGTGTCGCTAGCTCCTCTTTTGTTCGCTCAAGGTCGCTGGCTTTTAGTATCGTCTTAACAGTCTTTACAGGTGGTCAAATGCCAGCTTGACCATCAATCTATCCGAGGAGTATCGTGGTCGCCCAGTAACTGGGTTGTAGAGGTACTATAGGAAGTTCGGAAAATTGTGAGATAAATGAGTATTTCTCAAAATAAATGTACGTAACGAAATGGTAGTAACGAAATATTGTTACGAAATAGTCCTTAGATGTAACTAAATAGTAACCATAAGGCTGGTTACACATTGGCGAAATATTGTGAATGCTCTTCATTTATTCAATACGAAATATTTGTAAGTATGTACCCAAATACTTAAGGGGTTAGAAATAAAATAAGGGAGTAATCATTCATACTATTTTAATCAAATTATTTTTTTTTCCCAATCTTTTAAAAAAATTCCACTCGCTTTTTCATCCGATTGCAGGCCTGTCTTAAATTTTTATTTCGTCGTTTTAATTGAGTATTTTCTTCAGTAAGCTTTTGTAGTCTCTCCTTTAGGATACTCGTATTTGTATTATTTTTAGCATTTTTTCTTACTTCCAATGTGTTGTTTTGTTTTGTCGTAGAGTAGGCCTTTTTTTTTCTTTCAGCTCTTATAGCATTGGCTTGTCTCCACTTTGCTCGTAGCTCTTGTTTTTCTTCTTCTGTAAGAATTTCTTTTTTCTTTTTGATATTTTCTTTAACTTTTTCCAAATGTTTGACACGGATTTCCTCATATTTATTTGGTTTATCCTTTTTGAGTCGTTCTCTGTAAGCTTTTTGCCTTTCGGCATTGGTTTTTGGCGGCATTCCTTAAAAAACAAAAGAAGTAATGCAGTTGTATATAAGCAGTTGTAAGTAATAACCAATTTGATAAGTCAAACCAACAAGTATAGTGGGCATCTCTACAGAAGTGTCATTAGCAAGAGTTAAGTATTTGTAACAATCGGTATAATTCTATTCTCAAGCGAATTGAAACAAAGCCGCGAGGTTTTTTAACCGACGAAAAGGAGGAAGTTCTCAATAGAACTTCATGTAAGTAATATCAGGGGTAAAAAGTTGTTAAATCACATAAAAACATAATTTAAATTATTTCATTATTTTTTGCTGGTGGCACTTCTATATAGCAGATAATATCCAATCCTTTAGTTATTGACGCTCTATATATTTTTTTTTCATAAATTAAGTAGTGAATATTACTATGCTTAGTCAGGTTATAACAGTATACACTCAGCTTTATGTTGTACTTTTTCGTTACGTAACGAAATTCGTAAAAAACGTTACGAAATATTAGACAAATTGAGGTCAGAAAAAATATATTTATTGATAAAAGCTGTTACAGCAAATATAAAAGCTTATTAAATATTCGTACAACACGTATTACAAAAAATGGGTAAATGAAGACTTACCGTTCTATGAAAAATCGCTGATTTTACTTCCTGTCTCGAAAAAGTAACCCCACAAAACACACACGTTCTCACTGATTTTCACGATAGATGTAATGGCGGAGACGTCAAACCAATAGCCAATCAGAGTGAAGCTAGTGTTGTCCGTGTAAAAAAATTACGGAATCGTTCAGAAATCATGGGAAAGTAGAAATAAATCGTAACTAAAGAGTAATAACTAAATAGTAAATGAGAGCGACTCATTTTGTTTTTTTGCTTTAAATTGCCAATTCACTATGACACCCCATAGAAAATCAATTTGATACAGAAACTGCGATTACTGTAGAACGATGATACAAAGAAATTTACAATAATTTAGTTACGTATCGCATTTTATGAAACAAAAACACATGAAAAAGGTAGAGTGGCAAACAGGTTTTTGTATGAAAGGTAAAAAAAGCTATTTTTAAAATATCGAAATATTTGATAATAAGTATGATTATAGCTATAATTCTTCGTTATCTTAAAGATTAATATTCATCCTACAAAATTGAGTGTGTGTTTTTTTTGTGTGATGATTTATAAATATAAAACTTTTGAACTGTTTCAAAGCACACTTTTTTTTTCAAAGATGTACATGTATTTTGAGAAATACTCAAATACTTATTATGTATCAAAAAGTATCCAATTCTATCTTAAATCTATAATAGAAACTCGTTATTCAAAATTAAGTAACAAACCTTGCATATCTGGTGGAAGGAGAAACTGTCAAATAACAGAATGAAGATGCATATACTGATATGTGACGTCACCGCCATTAGGTTACGTGTGTGCAAAAGAGATAGCAAGATGTTCCCACCAGGCCCACTACCACATTTCCTCATAACAATATTTGAACTGCTAATTGCTGCTTGATTTAATAAATAATCAATTTTGTTGCTGTTTTCTGAAAACCACCATGCCTCTCAAGCTCTCTAAAGACCAGTGGTGGCCCCAACTTACAAGTTGGATGTCGCTGGTTCAAACCCCGCCAGGCGCATTACTTTGTGTAATTTATTTCATCACCACTGCTCTCAAAATTGTGAACGAAAACACCGTGAGGAAACCGGCATGTCTTTGAACCAAAAATTCGAAGACATGTTACATCGACTACCCCGCACTGGGCCCGCGTGGTGGATTACGGCCCATTACCTCTCTTTGAGAGGAGGCCTGAGTCCCAGCTGTGGGAACATTAAAAGGCTCATGATGATGATGATGATAGAAAAGCCACTGCTCTCAAAATTGTGAACGAAAACACCGTGAGGAAACCGGCATGTCTTTGAACCAAAAATTCGAAGACATGTTACATCCACTACCCCGCACCCCATCCCCCCTCCTAGAGAGGAGGCCTGAGTCCCAGCAGTGGGAGCATTACAAGCCTTTGCTTTCTGAAAACGTTTTTCAAATTTATTTGTGCTTTCGTACAAAATATTGTACGAAAATAAACACAGAGTAAATCCCCTAATACGCGTAGGTGTTTGTTTTCCACTAATTATTCAACTTCCAAGAAATTCGAAGGGGATTCTTAAATCAATGTCTTTTTACAAAAAACAGTGGTGAACGAAAGAAGATAATATAAAATATTCCCGGGATAAAAGTCTTATTTAAAGAGCAGCTAACATACACACACATGCATACTTTCGTCATTATTTAGTGTGAAGTTCTGAGAATTTACGAGTACAACCTTATTTTTAGTACATAGTTTGTTCAGAATCAGTAACTGAATCGATTCCAATAATTTTTACACCATGCTATATTTTTTCCAAAAATATTTAAAAAAACTTCACAAGTTAGACACCACGTACGACGACACTAAGTACAACACAGGTCACAGCAGGCCATTGCGAGCATTAGGGAATAGTGCCATCTGGATGCGGGAGCAAAACAACCTCTCAGTCGCCCGGATGGCCCGGTGACCATGTATTTGCGTGAACAACCAGATAACATAACAAGCGTGTAACTTTGTGAATTTGCATGATACAGTTATGATTTGTACATAGAAATACTACACACATGTCTCGGGTTTTACATATAATAAAACAAATCTATATACAGTATGTATACGACATAAGGGCAAAAAATGAAATCACATGCTTGTTTTAGCGTTTACTAACGATATGCAAAAAATGAAAGAAATCAGTCCAATAGTTTGGACAAAAAATTGAGTTTTAATTGGAAGTAAATATAGTGAAATTACAATAAAACCAGCGCCCCGCACAGCGCCGCGCCCCGCCGTCTCGTCTGCATTTAAGCTGTTGCCATTCTGTACTCAAGGTAAGTAGGTATTGTACCTACGTATTCTAAACAGAGTGTTTGACTTTTACTGAATTTATTTGATATTTATTTTGTTTGAAAATTTAAGTTTGTTAATTTCTTTATTTAATAATCAATTTAGTTATACTTCTTTGGAAGAGTATTGCTCGTGATTTCATTTATCGTCCATATGTCGAATACATACTGTATATAAAAGAAAGTCGTGTTAGTTACACTATTTATAACTCAAGAACGTCTGAACCGATTTGGCTGAAAATTGGTGGGGAGGTAGCTTAAAACCAGGAGAAGGACATAAAAAAATCCAAAACCTGCTTATTAGGGAGGGAGTAGAGTAGGGTAGAGTAGAGTAGAGTAGGGTAGAGTAGGGTAGAGTAGGGTAGAGTAGGGTAGAGTAGGGTAGAGTAGGGTAGAGTAGGGTAGAGTAGGGTAGAGTGGGGTAGAGTGGGGTAGAGTAGGGTAGAGTAGGGTGGAGTAGGGTGAAGTAGGGTAGAGTAGGGTAGACTACAGTAGAGTAGGGTAAGAGCGGGGGCGAAGCCGCGGCCAAAAACTAGTGTTGTATAAAAAGCTTTGTCGCATCGGAACCTTTACTCTGGAGCCCCACCATAACATGTTAAAATGTCGGTCACGCGAGCGAGAGACACAGAGTAGCTTATAAAGCTGACCTTAAAATGAATCGCGCTAAGAGCTCATGGTAGGCCGTAGCGTGGCATCTAAGAAACATAATATCACACACACTATCACACAACGTCGTCTAGTCCCAAGCTAAGCAGAGCTTGTGTTATAGGTACTAGACAACTGATAAACATACTTATATATTTCTAAATACATACCTATTATAGATAAATTACATCCAGACACAGAACAAATGATCGTGCTCATCACACAAACATTTGTCCTGGGTGGGAATCGAACCCACGACCTCCGGCATAGCAGCCAGGGCCACTAACCACTAGACCAACAGGCCAGTCGACATAATTTCCTGCTAACTCTTTTGGTAACTTTCAGGATTTTAGTAATGTCGGAAACCACTCTGAAACAATCATTCAAGCATTTATAATCCTTTACGCCGTCCAAAATACGGTTTCATAGGAAACGTTTCTATGGCGACTTTATGAAAAGGAAATCTGTGGTCCTAAAACGAAAAGGGCAACTGAAGAACACAGATGTTGTTTTAATCAGATGCCTTGATCACACCTACCGAGTAAAACGGCGAGACAGTAAAATGTTACTCGGCCGAGATAGTGACGTAAGCGAGTTGTAGAGGTAAGTGCTCTGCCGAGCACTCGGCGCTATGTTTATTCGTACCGAGTATTCCGTCGAGAGCACTGTCTCGCCCTACGTGTGATTAGGGCATAAGAATCTTACATTACCTCTCGCGCCACCCAAGATAGGGCGAAGTCTTTGAATAGTTTCCACAAAAAAAAAAAAATAGGTAGCTTTACAGTCACCAAAAAGTAAATAAAGAAATTCTACGTCATTATGCTAGCCCTCAAAATACTGTATTAACTCTAAAAATTTATTTTTTCAGGAAAAGCTATTAAAGAAATATTAAAATTTAACTACAAATATTATGGTATTTTATAAGATAAACAGGATATTTTATGACTGGCCTGTTGGTCTAGTGGTTAGTGGCCCTAACTGCTATTTCAGAGGTCGTGAGTTCGATTCCCATCCAGGACATTTGTGTGATGAACACGATCATTTGTTCTGTGTCTGGTAATTTATCTATAATATGTATGTATTTAGAAATATTTAAGTATGTTTATCAGTTGTCTTGTACTCATAACACAAGCTCTGCTTAGCTTGAGACTAGACGGCGTTGTGTGATAATTGTGGAATACATATTATATATATTAGACGTTATGGAGCTCCTTAACTGAAATTATCGGATATCCAAAATAAAAAATATGCTTACCGTTACCAAAACCGATATAAAGTTTCGAACAGTGTCGGATAAAAGCACAGTCTAGATGGCAAGTTATGATAGATTTTTGTTTGTTTAACCCGGCCAAACAAATTATGATCTAGACTAGAAATAAAAATCAAATCTTTCTACTTTCGAAACTAGCGGATGATCCGAAATCTTCTTCTATATATCACATGCTTAATAGAAAAGAGGCCTTACTTAAAAAAGAAGGTATTTGAATCTTAAAAATTATGTTTCAATAATAAGGTCCAATTTTAAAATACCCTCTTTTATGAGTTAGTTTTGTTTTCTTTAGACATGAGATATATATAAGCGAAATACTACTCACAGATAAATTACTAAATCTAAGAAACTATAACACCTAAAAACTTAAAATTTGGCAGGTAGGTTCCCTGTAGGGTGTAGACATCCACTAAGAACGGATTTTACGTAACTCCACCGCTAAGGGGGTAAAACGGGGTTGGAACTTTGTATGGAGAAACCGATTTTCACGCGGGCGAAGTCGCCGGCAAAAGCTAGTAATATCATATGAGGAAACTGGTATAATACTTTCCCAACATCTGTATCCAGATCTGACATTTCAAATCCATTATAATACGGGGCAAAAAAGTTGAACCCGATTCAGACTATCCAGTCTATGCTCCATAATTATTTTTTAAAGTCATTGCTCTATTTTACCAACGTATATTCTTCTAGCAATGTGTAATATACATGGTGTATTGTAAACGGTAAATCACATGCTATTTGCCTTTTAGAGATAATAACCGTACGTGAAGAGTTGCTGAAGCATGACAATGCTTGCATAAATCATTCGGTACTGTAGTTTGTTCAACATGCAATTTTATGTACTCTCACATAGTATTTCATATATTTATCGCAATAAATACCGTAGTATTTGCAAGAAAACTGTAGTATTTTTAAACTTATCACTTTCAGTTTTGAAGCTCTAATTTAAAGAAAGGATTACTTCCATTGTGTTTTTTTAATTGTCAAACAAACACAAAAAAGTGAATTATTTATTTTTTAATTAAAAATGATATTATTTTAAAGTTGATTATATAAAATTAGAACAATGCAGACGAAAAACCATAATTAGACCGAGATGCCACTTAAAAATTGCAAATGGTAAAATCTTATAGCACTTTTCCCGACCCAGTAATTGACACCAAGGCCACCAGACTCTGCCGAATTGTTCGAGAGTTACGCAAAGGGCAGAAGAAGGAAGACATGGGTTTTTTAGTCAGTGAAAGTCTGACACGATTTTTACCCAAAAAATATAATAATAACCTCACGCTCAGGACTCAGGAGCGCTTAACTATTAAAGCTCTTTGTTTGGAAATCTATCAAACTAAACTATCTAAATTTCTTACTATAATAATAATAATAACGGAACAATATTTTTTATATTTTTAAATGCTTTTTTTTAAGTGTTTGTTTTAAAGAAATATTTAAAAATATAATTTATATGTATATTAATGAATAAAGAGAATAATAATAAGGTACACATAAAATGATTTTATCAATTGTTAAATCTGAGATTTCAGTTTTCTTTCATGAAATAAAAACAATTATAAATTCAATTTTAAAGAAAAATTGCACTTTAATCGTATTTACAACAGAATATGACAAAAAATATACTTATAAATAACTTAATAGGTAAACTGAGACGACTAAGTTAATAAATTAAACCACAAACTAACAACAACAAATTATTAAGTACCGATCATCTTGTGCCATTTACTGCTCATTTGGAAAACATAATCCAATAATACCACGCGGAAGCCCGTCTGTACACCTGTGTCCTTCAGTTGCCCTTTACGTTCTAAGACCATAGTATTCCTATTGGAACTTCCCCGTGACCTGAGCCCCTACGGTTTGCTGACATCTCCTTGAGGCGCGCGGGAAACAGTACGCTCCGTCGACGACTCGTTGTTCGCAAGCGCGCACGTACGGTAGCCGGAGAAACCCTACAACTCTAGAAATTCAGGCACTTCCCAATGCGGCAGTGAGGACGTGAGGATGTGCGTTACCTCGTGGCTATAACCAACTCCTTCATTAGCATTACTGCCTCGCAAAAGGAAGCGCATCCCATCCCCTCTCACACCGGACCATAGCCTGGACCTGAGCCCAGCATATGAGGTCAGCTCCACGAGGACTAAGCGGTGCTGCGCCTAAGAGTCGCATACCTCCACCGTATATTCTACCTTGACCTTTGATTTGTGACACACGGGCGTTACTTCCGCCTGAATCTAAAACAGGATCCTCCCGAACTTGCCATGTGCGGTGAGGACCTGCGTCATGCGGAAACTGAGGACGCCGGTGGCGCATCTCTAAATATCGTCGTAATTCCATCACAACACTCGGTTCTCTGCCTTCCGAATGAATTCTGCCCTACCCGTCTTTCATCTGTAACAAACAAACAATAATAAAAAACACCAATACTAACAAGTCTGAAAATAAACTTATTATAATTATTCTATTTATTTCCTTTACAGTACAATATAGTTCATATGGCCGTAACAGCAACGATTATTGCATTATTTCTTTGATGTGTTCCTTTATGTTGTGCTACACAACAAGGTAGCACACTTATTCTAGAACTACATTAGACCGACGCACACGTGTAACACACCTGATTTGTATGTAGAACGACGTCGCGTGGCGTGGATCAAGTGTAGCTCTACAAGTCAAGTTGCCATATAAAATGTATGGAGACCGACGCGCCCAGATCGGGGTGTGTGGCACACGTATGCGCAGTATAAATATGTTTTCGGTTAATACAAACGATTTATTGTTATTATTATCAAAAACTACAGAAAAAAGATCCTTATCACAATGAAGTAACAGTAACTCTTATCACTCCGCCAGTGTACAACCGCCACTAACAGGCAACACTATCAGCTGTTTATACGTATTGTTTATAACCCCTCCGACTGATAACGGCCCGCAGATAACTCGCGTCGTAAACCGGGAGCTGTAAAACTAATGCCGTGACGAATTCTAAGAGAATTTATACTTTTTGGGGATTATGTAATGGTGTACTTAAATACAAAGTTTGCGATTTGACTATTTTTTTTTGAGATGGGAAATGATCCAATGATTTTTCCCCTGTAGTTACACAAGCCCCAAGCGAACGCGCCTTCGCACACCTATTGTCTTTCTATTGTGTCTCTAATTACGGTATTCAAAAGACTATGGTGGAACGTTAGGGTCGAGTTACCGGAATGGCAGCGGCCGGAGGTCATCGGCCCCCGGCGTCACAGCTGGCGGCCTCGCGCTTCTTCCAGACTCCACACGCCTAGTCTCGTGAAAAGCTAGAAAAGGTTGCGCGGCCGAAAACCACCAACAAGAGTAAAAGACGCGCGCGACACGCGGCCGCTCGCGACCCTGCGGGTGGCTTCGCGACCTTTTCAAGCTATTCATGCGATTCTAACCCCCTAGCCAAGTTGCAATCGTTTCGTTTAGCGTGAACGCTTGGAGTTGGCCACGCCCCCCATTCCTTTATTCTGACATCATCACAACGCTCAGTCACGTGGTTAGAACAAAAGGAATTGGGGGCGTGGCCAACTCCAAGCATCACGCTTAACGAAACGACTGTAACTTGGCTAAGGAGGCTGATCTTTTAGGTATATAGATAAAGTATAATTTTTTTTCACAGATAGTGCTCGCCGCGACACTGATGCAAAGTGCGAGTCAATGACCTTGTAGGTAGTTGTCGGTCGTTGCGTACTAACTACCTACAGTTCAATGACCTCGCTCAGCTGACGTTTACTTAAAGAAATTAATTTCGTAGATGCGTAAATTAGATCGAGTTTTAAAAAAAGTACTTTATTTTTAAATTTTCTGTTTACAAATCGATAGTATTTCATGTACCGAATCGACCCTCCGCGGGTTTAAAACGACCAAAACTTAACGGTGTATAGGTAGATAAGTACACAGGTACTTTGCCCGAGCGATATGTACCTAATATAATCGCAAAAGTATCCGCTTTTCTTATTTCACAGATGATTAAATTCATCTTATTCACTAAATATTCAAATGTGCATTATGAACCCACGCTTTCCCGCTAAAACATTCTCTTTAGTCTGAAAACATCAATTTTATTACGGTTTAATGAACAAAATGCTCTTACTGGTTCAATGACCTTTTGACAGGTGCATTGAAGTCTATCTCAATTTATATGCTACTAGAAGGCGTAGAGAAGGTAGACGCGTAATGGCTGAACGAAATAGTGAAGAAAATTCACAGTTGAATTTAAAAAAGTCTGGTTTGTTCGTTGGTTTCATCTTGTAACCAATTTTAATAGTTATCATTTTGAAGCGAAAAATCAAAATACGTAATTTTCAATACACTTACTCGAAAACCCGTTCTATCCCATTGCTTATAGGCACGCGATAGACTATTTTCCGCACTAGTGCGGAAAAAAGCGCGTGCTAGCCCGCCTCAATTTTTTTGTAATAAAATTGTTTATCGGGCCCGGCGCGCGTCTGAACCCCTAATAGGCGAGGGTCAACTCCCACGAGCCGTATTTTGTATCGTAAAACGTCGTTTAATACTGCACTTGTATCTAAAATTACTATGTCACTATTTGATTTTCCAATCGACGACGACAAGTCTCTCTCCATCGTAGAGAGGGAGAAATCGTTAAATGATTTCCTACTTTTAAAAAAAACAGACTATTACTAGTTTTAATTGGCATTAAACCTAATAATAGTCCCGGAAATACATTTAGATCGCTTCTAATTGGTATTAAATTAAGTAATAATCCCGAAAACTACATTTAGATAGCGTTTAATCGGGATTAAACCTAGTAATAGTCCCGGAACTATTTAAGATCGAGTTTTGGAATAAGGTGGTAAAAGTCTGACACTATCTCCCGCCCCGCCCAAGAGCGCGGAAATGTCATTGGATAATTTACCCAATCTAAAAAAAAATGTTTATTTTCCCTGAATCCATAAGATTCACGTGGGGCAACAAACACAATGTTAGTGAAGCCTCATAAAGTTAAACTAGAAACTCGGCCTACAATCTGCGAGAGAGCAAATAACAAACTTGAACAATTGCGTTAAAAGGGTTGCTACTAAATCCGTCTGGGGCCACGGAAATAGCGGGACAGACTAGACTCTATGACGTCACAATATGGCGAAAAAACGATCCTATTCTTATTTGAATCGCATTGTACACTGATAGGCCACGTTAGCTCTTTTGACTGGCCCGTTGGTCTAGTGGTTAGTGGCCCTGACAGCTATGCCAGAGGTCGTGGGTTCGATTCTCACACAGGACAAATGTTTGTGTGATGAACACGATCATTTGTTCTGTGTCTGGGTGTTATTTATCTATAATATGTATGTATTTAGAAATATATAAGTATATTTATCAGCTGTCTGGTACCCATAACACAAGCTCTGCTTAGCTTGGGGCTAGACGGTGTTGTGTGATAGTTGTGGAATATATTATATTATATATTATAATATATTATACCTATTATTTATTTTTGGTCCGTCACGTATCCTTGCGTAGCGTAACAGTAGATCAACTTTTGACGATGACGCCTATATTTCCTCAGTGAACATGACTGTTTTACATGACTTAACATCGAATAACACGTCAGTCACCGTAAGTTTACTAATATATAAGGTGTTAAAAAATTAACTGCAAGAAAAGTAAGAACTGGTTTAGAATTACAAATAAAAAGAATTGGCGAAAAAATGATTTTTAAATAACAACCCGTTTCGGAGATATGCAATATTTTCACTTCACACAAAATTATTGAATATGCGCACTGTACACCGCACGTGCGCCGGCGCGACCGCCCCGCCGTAGGTACGAGTGAGTCGTTCACCCCTGTGATACGACACGCGACGGCGCAAATTCGTAAACAGCTGATTCTAATTTTTTCATCACATTTCTCAGACTTTGGACTGGCTAATTATCGAGCTTACTTACAAATAGCATATTTTATTATACCTATAGGACTATTAAAAGCACTGGTAGACTCCTAGGATTGTTTGGACAGCAGGCACTCGTCGTTGCTCACCATACAGTTCACGGTAACGGTTACGTGCCGCAGCTAAACTTTGACCAGTCGTAATGTAGGACACTACCATATCTAAGTACTCTCGATTGGAATACGTAAACGGCATTATTAAAAGCACGAAACTGCACGAACACACGTATTCGCCGTAATGACACAAGAAAACACCCTTACCGCGCGACGGATTTCGGACAACTAAGGGTCGGGAGGGGTAAAGAGAGCTGCGGGAAGAGTAGCGGGCGGCGGGGGAACCGCTAGCAAGCCGCTCGCGCGCGGTACGATGGCGGCCCAAGCCTCAAGCGCAGCCGTGGGTACAGCGCACAAAAAAATATTATACTTATTTTATTTATGTGAAAATATAAAAACGCTCAAAAAAAAAATTTTTTTTTTTGATGTGTTCGTTTTTCGATGGCGAGTAAGTGGACAAAATTCTTGCAGTTAATTTTTTAACACCTTATATAATAGCGTGTATTCGTTGTTAGAAACACCTAACTAAAAACTTAACGCCGTAGCTATGCGATCTTGAATAACCAAATCTCTAATTCACCCATTCGAATCACATAACAACAAATGCATGTTTCTTCAATAAACTTATCGCCGAAGCCACGCGGCCTCCATTAACAAATGTCTATCGTAAAAACATCATAAAAGAAGGTTACTAATACAAATACATTTATTTATCATCACTCATCGGATCACCAACGAGTATTACAAAATAATAAATCTTACAGAATTAAATATCAGTACACCCACAGATATGTCACATATCTGTGGATACACCTAACTTATCTTATATCGAACATTCAATTAGCCACCAGCATAACTCAAGCGTACAGGGCTCTAAATAATTAAAATCAAATATTAAATAAAATAAAAGAAATTAACATGCGATATGACATAAAGAAAAATAAAATTAACAATATAAAAGGCAAATAATATTAAAGTAATGTCAAAATTAAAATCTATTGTTTTGTTTATTTTAAAAGGCGAACATCCTCGCCTTTTTCATGACCAGAACCCGATATTACGTGGGTAACATTCACGCACCTTTTCCCCAAGGGCAGATCAGCAAACCATTTGAAGCCGAGTCAGCGTTTTCCATTCAGCTACGTGTTAAATTAACGTCTTGACCCAATAACCCGATCTGTACCTCTACCATGAGTTTTAAGCAATAGTATTCGTCGCTACTCGATATCGACGCCGTAAATATTTTGTATGGCAAATTTTGGTTCTGCAAGTGACCTCTAGAGGCGCTGCAAAATTTGCCATACAAAATATTTACAGCTCGATATCGAGTAGCGACGAATACTATTGCTCAAAACTCATGGTAGAGGTACTGAAGACACGCTGTGAAAACTTCATCGCTTCTTTTAAATGTTGAACCTAATGAAATTACCTTTCCGCAACCATATCAACATATAACTTAAAAAGCGTCTGGCCAATTAAAATTAACTACCTACTATTATAAATTGGGTACGTGACTCATTTTTAGGGTTCTGTACCTCAAAAGGGAAAAACGAAAGCCTTAGAGGTTGGCTTTGTTCTCCGTCTGTCTGTCAAAACCCTTTATCTCGGGAACGCGTAGAGGTGTCAGGTTGAAATTAACTATATAGTTAGGTCTGCGGTCCCTCGAAGCTTTAAAAAAATCAAAATATTTCTAAGTTAACGGAAAAAAAGATACGGCCGGTTATATAGCAAAAAAATGTATAATTCGGCACTTTTAAAAGAATCAAAATTCATAGGGTACTTTCTCGTTGACCTAGAATCAGGCATAAAGCAAGGTCTTATAGCACAGATACAGGAATAAATTAGAAAACAATTTTGTTGTAACTTTTTTTGCGATTCGAAAAATTCTTCAAGACTCCATACGTTAATCGAATTATTTACGATTAGGTACATAAGTTTGTACGATACTCTCAGAGCGCCAGTCCGACTCGCACTTAACCAGTTTTTTTTTGGAGTGCCTATGGGTTTTTATCTCGGGTTACAGTGGATGAAATTTACTCATAGTTCATAATGTATAAAAAGTTGAAAATAATGATAATTGGAATAGTTCAATTAGTATCTCAGCCATTACCGGTCCGGGCTTGCGGACGGCGAGCTATGGGTAGCTCGCTGTCCGACCGTCCGGTAACCATCCGGACCAAGCCCAGGTCTTCAACGGCGCGCACTGTTCCCGCGCGCCTCAAGGAGTTGTCAGCAAACTGTAGAGACCCAGCCTGCTAGCTGCAGGCAGGCCGGGTCGAAGCCTACTGGGGCCAAGGGTTTGCTTCCGAAAGGAAAGCCCGGCCCTGGTATATAAGGCCACGAAGGAACGGGGTGGGTTTTTAGTCAGTAAGAGTCTGACACTATCTCCCGCTCCGCCCAAGGGCGGGAGATGTCATTGGATGATTTTACCCACCACCAAAAAAAAAAAAAAAGAAAAAAAGCCATTACCGGTTCGAACTGAAATAGTACATTGTAGCTCTAGGGGTGAAAGTAACTTATTTATAATAATATTATAGAACTAAAAAATCAAAACAATGTGACATCCAACAATCCGCTCTGCGCCCGTGTGACGATTTACGACCCCTTGCGCTCCCTCTCCTAGAGAGGAGGCCTGAATCCCAGCAGAGGGAACAATGTAAGGTTGATAATCACAGATCAAATAAAGTGAACATAACGTACTTACCAACTGTATTTGTTTACCAATGTAAGCTTCAGGCACGCAAAATGTTTTCTCATTATTTCTGTTTCAACATCGAAATGAAAAGTTACATCAGTAAACGTAAATAGAGATTTACAACGATGTTACCACGTGTACGTAAACTTCGTGAATATAAATCATAATATTACAAACAATACAATGTGTAAACCAACACACCAACATCTGAAATTCCCTGACAAAATACATGTACCCAGAGGCGTAGCGTAGACTAGTTTAGAGGTGGGCAAAGACGCATTAGCGGGGTCTGGGGGCTAACTCTCGAGTTTAATAAATAGTAAATCCTATTAGGGTTTTAAAAATAGTTAAAATGTGTAGCAAAAATAATAGGTTGGCAGCATTGGCAGCTATAGTGAAGTAGCATTTTAAGTATAAAGTAGCACTTTTATTTTGAGTTGTAAGTTTTGTATAAACTTAAATTGGCAGTGATTATTTGGTGTGGCACCTCGTTAAAATATCGAAAAAAAATTGATCTGTTATTTTTTGAGAAGTAGCGTTTGCGGTTTGCGCGGTTTGTGACAATTATATCCTAACCTATTTCATTCATTTCAAACAAAATGATTATTTTAATACCTCTCATCTCTTACTTCACTGGCCCTGTTTAATATATTTACTATCTTATAATAGTAGCAGTTATTATTTACTTTTTATAGATCATGCAGCTCATATAATATAATTATGCTAAAAATATTTAATTGCTACCAAGTTATTTTTTTAACCATGCAGTTAGTCGCCTAATAAGTTGTTATTCGCCCTAAAAAATAATTAGCCTACTAAAAATCCCTCATCCTTAAAGAAGTGAGGGCATGCGCTAGGTCCCTTTGGGTGCGAGGTCGTGGGCGAGGGTCCACATCGCCCACGCCTAACTACGCTACTGTATGCACGCATTGAAATTCGTAAAGGTTTAGTTAGATAAAGAGCAGGAAAGGAACAGCGGTGTTACGTCGCGGGTTTAACGCCCTGACGCATTACTTTGTGTAATTAATTTCACCAACACTGCTCTCAAAACGGTGAAGGAAAATATCGTGAGGAAACCTGCGTGTCCTAGAATCAAAAATTCTAATAGGTACATATGCGGGCTGGTGGATGCCGCACTGGGCCCGCGGATTATGGCTTATTCCCACGAATCTACGCTTATTCCAATTCATATTCTCTTAACTAGAGAAAAGGCTTGAGGCCTGATATTGGGGCTGAATATGCTTAAGATAATTGTGTATATACCACTTGTTTTTTCTTTATTTTATTATGGACTAGCTCGCGGTTTACCTCTATCTCGTAAATGAAATTGCTTTATTTCAATTGAAAATTCTTCAACAATAATAATAAGTACCTATAGTACCCAGTAGTAAATAGATTTTTATTTTGTTAAAAGGAAAATCAGTGTTAAAACTTCAAAAATGGAAGTGGCTTTTTCACATAAAGAAGACCACTGCCTTCCAAATTAGAAATTAATCCTGATCCTGTATCTTGTAAATGTTACCGGCACAATACAATACCGAATGCGCAGCCGGCAATGTGTGTAAAAGACGAGAGCAGGGAAGGAGGTTATATAATTTTAGGGCACCCCGACACGGACAGGTTAGGTTAGGGTTATTTTTTTTATCTTACTATTGCCTAGGTATTGCATAGAATACCGGAATATCTAAATTACCGGTAACATAAAATAAAATAAACAGTTAAGACGTCCCTTGCACCAAAAGGTGAACTGATGTCAACCAATTTGACCCTTTGGTAAAGGTTACAACATGAATAAGATTAATTCCTATTATGTGGGAATGGAATCCTTCCTTCATGGTGGAAAGTTTCTTCTAAGAATTTGAAAATTGGATAGAATCCATCAGAAATGTAAACTTAATGGTCCTCGTGTAAGTAAATAATCTGTCCAAAATAAATTGCTGATCTGTTTGTTTATTTAGGCCGGTAACGTAATTTCTTTGATCAACAGGTGGGTTCAAATATAAGTAGGTAATAAGGGTATAAAGTATTCATACATAATAATAATATGTTGATGAGTTAGGCTAAAATGTTGTTATTTATATAAGGTGACTGGTAATTAGTGAACGATGCTTAGGCACGTGATTTTAGTCATGATAACAAACAACTTACTATGGGACAAAATCCGAAAACGCGAAAAAAAAATCTGCTGGTCAGTACATTTGTGTTCGCCTAACTGGTCAACATTGCTGATCAAGATCAAGGCGTCAAGATGTTGTAGGAATGCACTATATCGTAATCAAGTTCATACTCGGTCTCATACCTGCTTTTCCAATATTCCCGTGGCTGTCTGCTGTGACCACAAACTTTTGTGAGGGCTGGATTCGTGCTTGTACCAAAGCGAATTTAATCCCGCAGTCACCCTCTACCAGTCAAACAAGGGTGATGTAGATGCCGCAGCAGACTGGCTTAATTCGCCATTCAACTAACAGCCTGGCTTATTAACTAAACAGTGATATAGAACTAAAGGAACACGTAGAAAACTGTTTACTTGAACTTGTGGAGTTCCTACTGTAATTTTATTTATGGTGATGTTTATAATAAAGAGTATATATATATCTATCTTGAGTCCAAGGATCTTATATATCCTAGGGACATAATAATATCTTTGCTTGATTCAAGTTATCTCCAGATCAAATAACGTAAGAAAAATTAATCTCCGAATCGCAGTAGGTTCGTAGCGACATCTATGATGCCATAAAGGAACTAAAATTTAAAATCTGGAATCGTGGTATTAAAATTATTGCAACAGCCCGAAATTAAATATCGATAGTTGTATAAAGTTAGGTCATAAGTTAAATATAGATCGTGACTTCATCACTTTCTCAAGCTTTCAAGCAGCGAGTCACATAAACTGTACCCAGGGCTTTAAAGGGTATCCTGACCACCAACATGCCTACCTGGTTCTCATTCTCAGCTTCATTAGCGACCTTGGCGAAGCACACTGCACCTTCGGCTAGTCACGTGAAGAGTTATGCAGCACTACTCCGACCCACTGCAACCAGTAGTACTACTCCGTATCACTGGAGCTTGCAGCATCATTCCGAGTCTCTGGGACATCATCAAACCGACTCACTTGGGCATCACACACCACCGCAGATAGTTCCGGCTCACTAAAGAACTATGCAGCATCCGGTTCCGACTCACTAGACTCAACCACCTACTTCTGGCCTGGCACACGTAACGATGTATCAGAAGCCATTGATCTACGGGAGTTATCTAGCGTCATCTTTGATATCACAAAGGAACTAAAAACAAGAAAATCTTGCGTCATTTCTAGTTGCCCGAATCAGACATAACACCTATCTGGTTGGAGAACCTTTTTACGAGACTTACACCCTGTTCCCACAGCTGAGACTTTTTTTAATTGATATAAACTAGTGCTTGACTGCAATCCCACCTGATGTTAAGCAGTGATGCAATCGTTGATGGTGAGACGCACTAGTTTATTAAAAACCTATTCACTCTAGCCTTGAAGACAGCTAAATTATAATCGGACGGGAAAACCGCAGCAGGCATACTGTTCCAGTCCCTCGATGTACGCGGTATAAACGATGAGGCAAAACGCTTAGTCCGTACCGTAGAAATTTCAACAACATAAGGAATTGGAGTGGATATTCGCCGTACGTCGGGTTGTCCGATGGCAGAACTGAGATGGCGGAATCAAGTCATGTTATTCCCGCGCACACTCTCCAAAATGCATCCTGTAAAACACCGAAAGGCTGACTACTCTACGCCTGTGCTCAAGGCTTTGTAGATTGGACTCTGGAACACCAAAAATCTGGATCACCAATTAGTCTCTTCACACGCCTTTCCACCGAGTCCAAAGCTGAACATGAGACATGACAAAATGAGAGTATGAGACTCAGGCCTTCTCTCTTTTTGGGAGGGGGGGGGGAATGATCCAATGGCTTCTCCCAGTTTACACTTTTTTTTCCCACCTGAGACCTTTAGTTGCCCTTTGCTTTCTAGTTTCCCTTTCACAAATTGCCGCAGCAGGATAAAAATGGCTTTTCATTTAAAAGATGTGACCTTAACACCGGATAGGCCTAATACTTTGTTAATAAGGAAGCACGCAGACTATTTGGCAAAATATGGAACAGACAGTGAAGACTTCGAATACAATATGACTGAATATCTTCGAGTGTCGGGGATTTATTGGAGTTTAACCGCAATGGAGTTAATGGGATATTCTCATAGGTATGTAATCCTAGTGTTCATTAAAAAATTCAACTTATAAGAAAACAGAAAAATATAAGGTTATAAAAGCATTATTATCATTACTTATCTATCACGATTTAAATGTCTAGCTTTTCTAATATACCTATCAATGTACTTGCGTTGTGATTTCCTAGCCGAAAGGAGTTTTAGGGTCATTAAATTCGAAATTAATATTAAATATTCCTGTATGTAATTACTAAAGAAAAATGAAGACAGGAAGATGTTTTACAAACTTTTTTTTTTGACAGAATGCCAAAAGAAGAGATCATAAAATTCATTACAACTTGTCAGAACCAAGAGAATGGAGGTATCTCTGCTTGTTATCCACATGATCCACATATTTTGTACACCTTAAGCGCTATACAGGTTGGTTTCTATTTTCAACTAAGATTTTTTCTCTACCTATTCATAATGTTACTTTATATTTAGTGGTATCAAAACAGCAGTTAGACTTGTGATCCTGGGTTTGATTACCTAGTTTCTTCAATATAATAGTAAATAATTTCCTAATAAGAGTATCCCATTAGAAAGTGAAGAATTATATTAGGGGCCAATGCTTGAAATTTAAACAGATTTGGGGAACTATAGGTATATATATACATACTTTTGGTCAAGAATTTTTAGAAAATTGAGTTACTCATATATTCAGATTGCTTGTAATGAGCTCTGCATAGTTATTTAATGGATATTATATTTAATTAATCTGTTGAACACCGTAATTAGAGACACAATAGAAAGACAATAGGTGTGCGGACGCCGGCGTCCTCTCGGGGAATAATGAATTAAGACTAACACTATTATACCTACCATGTTTCAGCCTAATAAAGACTTATCTCATACAGGGAAGGTCCCTTTTAATAATAATTAATTCTGCCATATTATCTCATGCAGGTCCTCACAATGTACAACAGGCTAGATGCAGCTGAGACTTTTTTTAATTGATATAAACTAGTGCTTGACTGCAATCCCACCTGATGTTAAGCAGTGATGCAATCGTTGATGGTGAGACGCACTAGTTTATTAAAAACCTATTCACTCTAGCCTTGAAGACAGCTAAATTATAATCGGACGGGAAAACCGCAGCAGGCATACTGTTCCAGTCCCTCGATGTACGCGGTATAAACGATGAGGCAAAACGCTTAGTCCGTACCGTAGAAATTTCAACAACATAAGGAATTGGAGTGGATATTCGCCGTACGTCGGGTTGTCCGATGGCAGAACTGAGATGGCGGAATCAAGTCATGTTATTCCCGCGCACACTCTCCAAAATGCATCCTGTAAAACACCGAAAGGCTGACTACTCTACGCCTGTGCTCAAGGCTTTGTAGATTGGACTCTGGAACACCAAAAATCTGGATCACCAATTAGTCTCTTCACACGCC
The DNA here is from genome assembly GCA_958295575.1 of Leucania comma. Lineage (NCBI taxonomy): Eukaryota > Metazoa > Arthropoda > Insecta > Lepidoptera > Noctuidae > Leucania > Leucania comma. The sequence continues at coordinate 22,893,676 of OY282470.1, read as the reverse complement.
TTTCCACCGAGTCCAAAGCTGAACATGAGACATGACAAAATGAGAGTATGAGACTCAGGCCTTCTCTCTTTTTGGGAGGGGGGGGGGAATGATCCAATGGCTTCTCCCAGTTTACACTTTTTTTTCCCACCTGAGACCTTTAGTTGCCCTTTGCTTTCTAGTTTCCCTTTCACAAATTGCCCTGTAGACCCGGCAGGCGACGGCCCTGCTAGGCCTCTCCTAGTTGCTGACTTTTCCTCGAGAACCGTATGGAACACCACGAGTGTGATGTGAGGTGAGGTTTCCAGAGAGTGATCGTATCGGTTTAACTAGTTCGATAGTATTATTTTCGTCACTCCACAGCTCCGTTCCGTTACATGTATACCGTCTCGACATTATCCTAATTGTCACAATTGTCACTGTCATGTAATCATCACAGTTGATTTGCGAATCCTTTTGTACAGTTTTTCATTTTAGTAAAACAATAATATTTGAAAACTGATAAGCAGGATAAAAATGGCTTTTCATTTAAAAGATGTGACCTTAACACCGGATAGGCCTAATACTTTGTTAATAAGGAAGCACGCAGACTATTTGGCAAAATATGGAACAGACAGTGAAGACTTCGAATACAATATGACTGAATATCTTCGAGTGTCGGGGATTTATTGGAGTTTAACCGCAATGGAGTTAATGGGATATTCTCATAGGTATGTAATCCTAGTGTTCATTAAAAAATTCAACTTATAAGAAAACAGAAAAATATAAGGTTATAAAAGCATTATTATCATTACTTATCTATCACGATTTAAATGTCTAGCTTTTCTAATATACCTATCAATGTACTTGCGTTGTGATTTCCTAGCCGAAAGGAGTTTTAGGGTCATTAAATTCGAAATTAATATTAAATATTCCTGTATGTAATTACTAAAGAAAAATGAAGACAGGAAGATGTTTTACAAACTTTTTTTTTTGACAGAATGCCAAAAGAAGAGATCATAAAATTCATTACAACTTGTCAGAACCAAGAGAATGGAGGTATCTCTGCTTGTTATCCACATGATCCACATATTTTGTACACCTTAAGCGCTATACAGGTTGGTTTCTATTTTCAACTAAGATTTTTTCTCTACCTATTCATAATGTTACTTTATATTTAGTGGTATCAAAACAGCAGTTAGACTTGTGATCCTGGGTTTGATTACCTAGTTTCTTCAATATAATAGTAAATAATTTCCTAATAAGAGTATCCCATTAGAAAGTGAAGAATTATATTAGGGGCCAATGCTTGAAATTTAAACAGATTTGGGGAACTATAGGTATATATATACATACTTTTGGTCAAGAATTTTTAGAAAATTGAGTTACTCATATATTCAGATTGCTTGTAATGAGCTCTGCATAGTTATTTAATGGATATTATATTTAATTAATCTGTTGAACACCGTAATTAGAGACACAATAGAAAGACAATAGGTGTGCGGACGCCGGCGTCCTCTCGGGGAATAATGAATTAAGACTAACACTATTATACCTACCATGTTTCAGCCTAATAAAGACTTATCTCATACAGGGAAGGTCCCTTTTAATAATAATTAATTCTGCCATATTATCTCATGCAGGTCCTCACAATGTACAACAGGCTAGATGCCATTGATGTAGAGGGTGTTGTCAAATTTGTGGCAGGTCTGCAGCAAAAGGATGGCAGTTTTTCTGGTATGTATACCTCTGATCATTAAACCATTTCTTTACTACACTTTCACTGCTAATATTTCAAATCCATTCAATATTGGTACTTATAAAGGTGAATGCACACTTACCTGAGCCAAACGAATTTTATAATTCTTTGATGCAATGCATTTACGAGTTTGATGCAATTTCATATAAAGAATTCTAAAATTCTCTTCTTTCCATTTGTTCAACATATTTGGCTCGGATAAGTGAGGATTCACCTTTATAAATAAATTTTAACACCCACATGTTGTGGTCAGTAATTGAATTACTTTAGCCCTAGGGTATATCTTTGGCCCAAGTTTATTGACCAATAAGGACATAGGACAGTGCGTCAACTGTATTTATATTGGTTACCATGGACTAAAGTTATACCTAAGGGCCAAAATAAAAAAGTAGAAAACATTCAACTAAGCAACCCATATATACTTATTTTTAATTTAGTAAAACATCTTACAACAATTTTATATCTCCTTTACTAGATGGAATTGATTTGATAATATATCAAGAAATAATACATTCACTAAAGAAAAGACTGCGGTTACCACCAATCATATTTTTGCCAAAAGGTTTTAAGTTTTCTGTTCATTCAATAAAATTGTCTTTTGCTAAACCAGGTGACAAATGGGGCGAGGTGGACACAAGGTTCTCGTTCTGCGCAGTGATGTGTCTGTCCCTCCTGAATAGACTGGACGCTATAGACGTAGACAACGCAGCTAACTTTGTGATCAGCTGCATGAACTTTGATGGAGGCTTCGGATCTAAACCTGGATCTGAAAGCCATGCAGGTAAGTTATCTGCCCTTAAAAATTAAATTACTTTATTTTTCCTCTGCACAATTTTCTGTCATACTTTGCTTTGTCTACATTAAGAAGATAGTAGTAAAAAAAGCTAATTTGAAAGATTCAATTCGCTGAAACATAGCATAGGAAATAGGCTGATTATGCTATGTTTTGCTGGTGATGTTGGTTTCGAAGTACTTTGCCCTGTATACAGCAATAGAAGTAGATGAGCTGCTTTCTCCTCTATGCAGGTTCTGCAAAGTGGGTTATCTGTAAGTGCTCGATTACGGAGACGCGGCGCGTCGGGCGGTCCGTCGTACATTGCCATATGTTTGTGTTTGCGCGAGCGATGACCGATGATGCGGCCCGCTCCTACAATGTACGACGAAACGCCCAACGCACCGCGTCTCCGTAAACACAGCCTAAGTCTATGACAGAGAGGTGTTTATTAAAGGACCAATGGCCAATAATAATATTATTATTTTTATTACATTTTAATAACAAGTTTCAAATTCAAACATTTCATTTTCCAGGTCTAATATACTGCTGCGTGGGCACGCTATCTATTTGCAAGAGGTTAGACGCAGTCAGAATAAATCGCCTTGCGTGGTGGCTGTCTGAGCGACAGATGCCCAGTGGAGGACTCAATGGTAGGCCGGAGAAGCTGCCTGATCTGTGCTACTCTTGGTAAGGCACACTTTAATCTTAATTTACACTGTTGCAAAACCATAGATATAAGGGTCAACTCACACTGAGACGCGATGCGACATCGCAAAGCTTATTTAAATATCTCAGTGGAATTTTGCTTTCATGATGCAAAATTTGCAGGGCGATCTTAGAAAATCGCGTCGCAGTGTGAACTGACACCACGCAAGTACCCTCACAATATGGTCCACAAATGCAAACACACTCCAATTTTATTTTATATTAATCTCTCATTCCCATTGCATTTCTAGTTTTACTGTAATACATCTCTTTATCAGAGAATCAGTATGTAAAGAGTTTGTCATATTTCATCATGTATTGCCAATGCAAAATAAATTAATACACTTTTTTTTCAGGTGGGTATTGTCATCACTGTCCATAATAAACAGACTACACTGGATAAAAAAAGACAAACTAGAAAATTTCATCCTGGCTTGCCAAGACGCAGAGACGGGCGGTTTTAGCGACCGGCCTGGCGATATTCCCGACCCATTCCACACGCTATTCGGGATTGCTGGCCTATCGTTATTAGGAAACAAAACTATAAAACCAGTAAACCCCGTTTATTGTCTACCACAAGAAACTATTGATAGGCTGAAATTGGAACCACAAATGTATAAACATTAGTAATGTATTCCTAGGACCTCTGTAGATGTCAGTATGAAGTCTGAGCACATAATAATTTCAAGTGAAAAAGCCCATGTGGCATCATTTTTAGCATTTCATGTAAGGACACATTTCTATATTTAATTATGCAGTACTGGGAAGTTTTGTATTTATTGTAATGTATAAGTATCTACATAATAAGAACATATAATGTGATAAAAAGGTCGTTTCATTCCAATAATTTCTCTAATCTTCCTATGTATAACAATTTCGAATGATTATGCCCCTCTGATTCAACTATCAAGGCTGGTCATGGAATCTCTTTAAAAATCTTTAAACGACGAGGGATATCTTTTTGCAATAATTATATTAAATACTTCGTAGTGTTTCTAGTTAGATTGTCTTACACCTGACAAACGACAAACATTTCAAAAACTTGGTTTTCATTGCCACAAAATAAATTGACTGCAGAAAAAAGACTTGAGAGTTGGTGGAATCTTTTTTGAGTGAAGTTCAGTAACTCTTTTAATTATTCGCAATATTGTGATGCAAAATTGGTGTAGTTTTGTATCACAAGGGTCAACACAACTGGAAAACATATGGAGTCATTGTAACAAGCCGTACCTAGGTAAAATGGAGTTAGAAAGTTAGTTCTATGAGTTTTATTATTTTATTGAATATCTCTGTTGGAACACAAAATTTTCCGCTAAATATTGCAAAAAAATAGGAATGCGTTACATGAATACCTAATAGAATTCAAAAGCGAAGAAATGGATATTAGATTAGATAATATGGTTGAAAGACCATAGACTTTTTTAAGGGGAAATTAAAAAATGAGTTGATCCTGTCAGTCAAGCTAAATGTCAAAAACAAAAATGTAAACAAACATAACCTAAAAGTACTAAATAGTATGCCTTTATTTTAATTTTAATTACATTATATAAATGTAGTTTAGAATTAAACTATTATTTAACATGTTGACGTTATACTGCATCCAGTTCTTCGTATTTAGCACCTGTGTTCACATATTTACAGTGTTTACCTATCTTATTTACTACAGTGATTTGGTTTCTACGAAATACTTTCAAGAAATTCAACCGGAATATGACTATATTATAGGTAAGGGAGACTTTTAAATATTGCTGAGTAACTGTGACAGAGATATCAGAAGTCAAAACTCGATCAGTCTTTCATAAACTGGTGTTTATTTTTACTAGGTACTGCGAGAGGCTTCGCCTTCGTAAATCTAGAAAATTATCCCAAAGGAACGTAGTACCAAAATAAAAAGTATCCTGTGTGCTATTACAGGTCATTGTCTATCGGTGTACCAATTTTTATCCAAATCCGTTCAGACGTGAAAGCATCAAGAAATAAAAAATGTACTAAAACGCTCAGATACAGCCACTTTCATAATACATATTAGTTTGACTAGCTTTTACCAGTGGCTTCACCCACCTTAAAGTCAGAACTTAACCGGAAGTAACATATTGTTGAGACAAAAGTATTAGTAGTTTATTTATTAATAAATAAATAAGTCCTCATTCAAGTCACAGTCTACACTTTTAGCGAGTTTCATTCAGTTGTTAAGGCGTAAATGGTTACTAAAGATAGAACAGAACTTTTAAGTTTCAAACTTAAAAATTAAATAAACTTACTACTGTAATACTTTTTCCAGTTGGTTCCGGCACCGCAGGCTCTATCATCGCCCATAGACTAGCAACGGAAACAAACTATACCTTTTTAGTGGTAGAAGCAGGAAGCAGGAGTCATGCATTACTTGAGGCACCGGTACTTGGCCCATTCTTCCATGGATCAATATTAGACTGGCAGTATGAAACTGTGCCCCAAGAGTATGCTTGTTTTGCTATGAAAAACAAAGTAAGTTTAATTTTTTAGTTTTCCAAATTTAAATTATTAAAAAAAAATATTACTTCCATGAGGTAAAAAGAGACTTAGGTAAGGTAAAAATAACATCAAGACACCATTCTTATTTAAAAAATATTAATTTTAATTGTGCAAAAAAAATTCATAGTGCATACTAGAGAAGTTGTTAATGCGACCGAGGCGGAATTCGCCCAAGCCATAGACGAGAATGACATAAGCTGAGTGCTGCAGTGACAAATTTCCACATGTATCAAACAAGATTATTAAATACACTTATGAAGTATAAATAAAAGAGGGTTGAGGCGCAACTAGTGCGTGGATTTCGCTTTGCGCCTAGCCTGATACGATAAATACAATAAGTTGTGGTGGGGGCGAGTTAGCACACTTTTCCGCACTAGTGCGAAAAACAAGAAATTGCATGCCTGAAGTAAGAGCGAGTTTCGAGTATCGAAAAATATTTGCCACTCTTAACTTATTTACTCAGGCTCTGTTAATGTTCTTTTCATCGGTTCTTTTTGATTCTTAGAATGAGTTATTGGGGCCTTTACACATAGTTAAATCACCAGATTTTCAAAGGAGAGCTATAATTACTTTTAAAAAAAAATTCAACAAGTTGTTTTTTTTTTCACATTGACTATAATGTTGCAAAGGCTTTTCTCTAAAGCCTACTACATCTACATAACACCTACTTCTGTTTTTCAGAAATGCAAACTAGCCCAAGGCAAGATCATAGGAGGTTCGTCAAAACTAAACAACATGATACATTTTAGAGGTAACATATCACACTATGTGGAATGGTTTCATGGGAAATACACCAAAGAGTTCATCAAAAAACAATTTGAGTTTGTAGAAAAAAACTTTTTACATCTTAATAATGTGCAATACCAAAGTGAATTAGCAGATGCTGTTCTAGCAGCTGCTGAAGAATTAAAATATGAAAAGCTAGGTGTAGATTTCAAAATAGGTTTTAGTAAAAATATTGTCAGTCAGAGAAATGGCAAACGGTGGTGCACTTCTGACAATTTAGATCCTTCCAAACATGTAATTACCAATGCTTTAGTAGAAAAAGTAATGTTTAATGGCAACACTGCTCAAGGCGTCAGCGTTCTACTAGCTGGTAGAAAAAGTAACATTTACGCTAGAAAAGGCGTTATTTTATCTGCTGGGGCAATCAATACACCAAAAATTTTACAGCTGTCGGGAATTGGTCCTGAAAATTTATTAAAATCTTTGGGGATACCAGTAGTCAAAAATCTACCAGTTGGTAGAAATCTTCAAGACCACATAGGATCTGGGTTAGACTTTGTATTATTCAATAAATCTCTTTCAATTAGTGCTTTGGACATGATTAATCCAATCAATGTGTTACATTATTTCATTAATGGCAAAGGTCCTTGGACAACACCAGGCTGTGAAGTGATTGGTTTCCTTTCTACTAAAAACCAGTCAGAACCAGATTTACAATTCATGGTGTTGCCAGTAGGCCTATCCTCAGATAGGGGTGGCTTATTAAAAAATAATGTTAATATAAAAGACGAAGTGTGGGATAAATATTTTACTAATAGTTTTGATAGTTATGTGGGAACCATTTTACCTTTGATATTACATCCTAAAAGTAGAGGGCATGTCTTTATCAACAGCACTGACCCTAAATTACCGCCTTTAATAGACCCTAAGTATTTATCACATAAAGATGATAGAAAAACTATAATTGATGGATTAAAACTAGTCATAGAGTTTGTAAATACGAAGGCGATTCAAAATGTCGGAGGTTACATGAATAAGAACCATTTCCCTGGTTGCGAAAATTTCGAAATTTTCACGGATTCATACTTTGACTGCTACATAAAACATTTGACTTTGACAAGCTACCATCCTGTTGGTACTTGTTCTATGGGATTGCCAGACTCGAAAAATACGGTTATAGATACTTCTTTTAAAGTTTTGGGGGTAGACAAGCTGTTTGTTGCTGATGCCTCAGTGTTACCAACATTGCCCAGTGGGAATATAAACGCGGCTATTGCAATGATGGCAAGCATATTCTTCGAAACTAGTATTAGAGCTAACCATTACATTCCAGTTTGTGATAAAAAAGATTTATTTCTTGAATCTGTTTTAAATGTTTGTTTGATAATTGACACATAAATGACTGACTGATCTACACTGAGCATACGTAATATCTTTAATACGAAAATATTAAATATTATGAAAATATTGCAAGATTAACCATTTTTTTAAAGAGTTACCATGGAGTTTCTTGCCGGTTCTTCTCCATAGGAAACGACCAATTTGGAACCGTGCACAAGCTTCTGACATTTTATAACTGCCCAGTGCCCATGTAAGCCTATGTGAAATATTTTTTTAATCGAATTGAACTGAATTAAACTAGTGATTTGAATTTGCTATAAGCACACTATCTATTTCTGAGATTAGACCGCATCAATCTCAAATGTTTGTTGGGTATGAAGAGAAGGATGCTCTCCTTGTATTATTTTAAGTTGTTACAATCCATCCAAAGATTAGAGTGTTCCTAACGTTTCGGACACACATTGGTTTGTACAGTCAGGCAAACAGTTTTAAAATATAATACACCGTTAAATGTTGATCGTTTTAATCCCGTGGACGGTCGATCCTATAAAGAAAGAAAGAGGGAAAAAATAGTTTATTTTGCCCAAATAGACGCACAAAATATAACAAACTGCCAGCCATGTGTGAGCCGGGCGGTACATGAAACATTATCGATTTGTAAAGATAAAATAAAAAAAATAAAGTACTTACTTTTTTTAAACTCGAATTAGTTTACGCATATACGAAATTAAATGAGAAATTAATTTAAGTTTTAGAAAAAAAGTAGTTTAAAAAAAAAGATCGACCCTCCACGGGTTTAAAATGATCAAAATGTAACGGTGTATATTGGAAAAAAAAACATGTGATTTAAGGTGGCAACTTCGGGTAATAAATTCCTATACATTACATTTTAAAACTTTTTTATCTGACTGTACTAAACAGCTTCAATAAAAGTGGTGGTGTCTGAATCATCAGCAACTCACAGGTTGCCTGGTAGATATCGCTGTTAGCGATAAGACCGCCATTCATTATTGTAGATATAAGTTGACATTACGAAGTTAAATTAATATTACGATGTACAATAAAATGTATTTTGTTCTCCAAATAAAATTAGAGATTATAATAAAGAATTTTATTTTAATAGATCTACACAAATTACATATAGGATAGGTAATGTAGATTCCATATAAGTGATAGTAGCTTTTACTGTTAATGACCATATGTCATGTATGAATGTTACCGGTAATCTGTATAATTTAGGTATTCTATACAATACCTAGGCAATTTATATAATACCTGGGGCGTCCAGACAATGTATAAAATATTATTGATATTATTGTCCATTACTTAATTTACGTTGGTAATGTAGGTATACAAGCAAATGTATAAAATATAATATATTAACTGCCCTACCTATAAAATTATGGGTAATTGAAACCTAGGTAAAGTATAAATTAAAACAAAAATTAAAAAAAAACTCCCGACGTAAATAAGCTTTAAAAAATAAGTTAATAAATTACTCTTTCAACCTTTTAACTTCATTAAAAGAACCTATAAATATTTTAAAGATGAGCGACACTGAGTCAGGGATCGCAATATGCACAAGTTTATTTAGCTTTAACGAATAGAAAATACGTAATAGTTTCAAATGTACGGTAGTTAGTTTTTTACCAATCTATAAGCCTACCTAGATTCCTTACTTAGCGGTCCCCCTACTATGACGCTTAAAACTATTTATAGGTTCTTCTTTTAATGAAGTTAGAAGGCTGAAAGAATAATTTAATAAGCAATCCAGGGATACGTCTCTTACCTTCGTGCTCCATCATCAGACCAGCTCAATGTCATCAGCTTGTAAATGAGTATTTCAAATATTAGGTCACACATATGGTTAAAAGTAAAATAAATATCCATTAAGTGATTAAAAACCCCACCGCAGTCAACAAACGAGCTGATGACCTTAAACACCAGCACAGATCTTCATAAACTGTAGCTAAGAACCATATCGATTACGTCAACTTTCAAACTAAAAGAAACTGCTGCAATATCGGTGCATTCGTGTAGGAGCTCCGATGCCATGGACAGACACATCAACAAACTTATAACACCCTTATTTTCCATCAGAGGTTAAAAAATAACATTTCATACATTACCCACACATTTTAGATATTCTATTCATTACCTAAGTATTGTATAGAATACTGGATAATACGGATTGCGGATAACATTATAATTATTAAAAAAAAGACATTATAATAATTTTAACACTTTATTTATTAAGGACACTTCTAAACATGAAACTGCGACCTGGTTTTGAGCGTCAATTTCAAAACAACCATTTTATTTATTTCAAAGTAATAATTTGACACGATTTAATAAATGAAGAGAGAAAATAGTGTATTGCTTCTAAACGTTAGGCGTACTGTACACGGATGCGTAGCTTCATAGATACGTATTCGTCATTATACGCTTGGTGTACGCCTGCGTGAAGCGACCATACTAAACTATGAAGCTGTGTCAACAAAGCGGCAGCGTCGTGCCGTCGTGTTGCGTCTATTCTACGCGTCCGTGAACGTTAGGCCATAGTTTTACATGTAAGTTTCACGCAGGCGTACACCAAGCGTATAATGACGAATACGCGTCTATGAAGCTACGCGTCTGTGAATAGTAACTAAAACGTACTTATCTTTATATCTTTCAAGGTTTTATAAAAAAAAAGTTTACATACACAAGTATAGATCAGTGTCTACTTTTATTGATCGTGTCAAATAGTTCCAACTAGATATAATAAATAAGTTTAATAAAGTACTTAAGAATAAGTAGTTACAAATAGTTCGATACTTTAACTTATTGTAATAGGATAAATATATTTGTGCTACAAGAAATTATATTAAAATATTGTAAGTACATTATTTATTAAGTTATACAAAATAAATTACAATTATGCTTATTTTGTCTCACATTTCTATTCTTCTAATTCCTAAACATTTAAACACATTAAAATGACTAGTATATGTTGCAGGCACTTAAAATTATTAGCCGTTTCCTCAAAAGTCTAATTTTTCAATTTCTTCGACGTAGGTATTTTTTTTATTACATTTAGGAACGATTGCCTAAATACGCCTGATTACGTGTTCATTATTTCTCTCACATTCCTGATATAATTTTCAAAGTTGTCAGTTTAGTCGACTAATTTATAAAACTCGCACATTACATATTGAATAATACACTATAATATCTCGGTTACAGTTTTTTATATGTAGCAAGATATCGATTAGTATTTCTGGCATCAAAAGTTCGCCTTTTCCCCTGACTATTTATTAACGATTATTATAGAGAAAGAAAATACTAAAACGAGTAAAACATGGGACAATGTCAGGTAAGAGTTTATTCACAGCAATAATTATTTTTATTCATTAATTTTTTTCTTAATAATTTATTTTCGAAATGTTTTTCTAAGCTTTCCAGTAAGTTAAATATTTGTCTCATCACGATTACTTTGACAGACATTTTATTTTTATAATATATAAAATCGTTTCAATATTAAGACACTCACGGACGGAAGATTCTTCTACATTAAATTCTAAACTTTACACAATATTAAACACTGTACTTCTAATTTTGTGCAAGAAAATAAGACATCTACATAATATTTTAATATGACATGTGTTTTTCGACGTAGACACCGCTAACATTAACTATCTCAAAAATAATGTGTTAAGTGTAATCGCTTGTTTTGTTTGATTATGTAATCAATGCTTTAGTACAAGCTTTCTATACACCAAAATTATTTTGTACAAAATTGTCAACTATTTGTTTTATTAGGTGTTGATGTCATAAATACAATACTTTTTCGACCTTTATAATTGTTATCCAACTAAAAAATTAACCATCTTAAAGCGAACATTAAAACATTATTTTAAACTGCTAAAAAGACAAGCATAAATGTTCAATCATAATAATGAAAAACGACAAACCTTTTCAGGCATTAAATAGTTTCATTGCTTTACAATATTAGACATATACATACCTATCTTTTCTGAGCAAAATTTACTCCAAAAGCAGTTCACTGCTCTCATAATACTGGACGGATTTTCTGATAATGCTTCATAAGTCATTTAAAACTAATAAATAGTTAAATATATAAAATATTGCCACACTTCTTACTAATTAAAAATAATTATTTATTAATACTTTGTACATCATAATACTGAGCGGTAAATGCGTCATTGTATACAATTTTTACATAAGCTTATTTATTAAAGCGTTAGAGTCAGCAACTCGTGCCTCAAAGATATGTCAATAAGATTAACGAAGTCTCCTAGAGCAATGGAATTATTCGAAGTAATTGCAGTAACCCTAGAACATAAAGGGCCTGAAAGAACACAGGTGGGTTTAATTTCAATAAAATTGGACACTCCTTCTAGCTCCACCAAGAGAAGAGGAGTTATAATGTGTTCTCACAAAAAAATAGTAACTCGTGAAAGATATTTTTCTTTTAGGTTTTGGTTTCTTTTAGACTAATTTTAAACAAGTCAAAGCTATTAGTAATGATTATAATCATTTTCTGTTATCAATAATTTAGTCAAAAATAAAACATTTTTTAAAATAATTTCAATGTGTAGTTTTGCTTCGTTGCTAACTCCGCCACAAAGTGTTCTAATCGATATACACTTTTATCAGGTAAATACAATTTAATTAAAATATTTCCTACAATAAATTGTGCAATAAACTTCCAATACTGTTTTGTTCAAATTCGAAATAAAAACCCAATTTGTTGGGCAATCGACTGAGCTTTCATTGAGCAAAATCATTAATTTTGAGACAAATAGTTTTGAAGTATTTGATACCCCGATATGAGCCCAAGATTGTTTATAAACTATTGCCCATAAACAATTCTGTTTAAACTAAAGATAACTATTTTAAGACTAGGTTTCAAAAAACGAACATTATGTAGCGCCACTGAAAATGCGGGCAAATACAATGTTTTTTTTTTAAATTTGATTTGTAACTTGTTACGTTATACGGTTTTACAAAGCTACACTCAGGTATACCAATGAGTTTATTTTATTATTCTTAGCGAATACAACCTCCGTGGACGGACTAAGTTTGATTTCGCATTTCAAACGCTAACGTCAAGTACTAATAATAGAATCAAAATGAATGAAATTCGAAAAAAAAAATGTTTATCATCCTGTCTTAAAAATCTATAAAATTATTGACTGACTCAAAATAATAGTTATAATAAAAATATTTTATACATCAACCCCTGATTAATTAAAATACAGTTGTAAGGTTAATATTAGATAAGTGTCCCTAAACACGAATGTTCTCACATTTTATATTAAACAAATTCAACATTTAATACTTACCTATTCTTTCGCAAAAGCCTTTTTTGACTAGATTACTTTATGTATCATGTACAAATGAAATAAATATAAAAATCTTTTCACTCCAAACTGCTATAAAATGCTTACTATATATTTAGTACTGGTTCATTATCTCAAAAGCCAGATGTTTGATTATATTAAGTATATTATTTTAATTTCAAAGCCTATCGGACGAATTTAAGTCTCATAATTATAGTTACAGTTTTTCAAAAGTCCTTTCAAGTTTTCTTCGTACGTAATATTATTTACGAATATTATTACAAAGCTTTTTTAATATCGACCACTGCGTTTATAATAAGAATCCGCGAGATAAAGAAAAAATGTACACAGATAATGTCGCAGTCAGAATAAGAAATCTGATACCTACGAAAAACACCAATATTTTGTACAATCCGAAATAAATACGAGTAATTATCATCGTCTACTCCTAAAACAAAACTGTACACTTACTAACACCGATTCGAAACGTATCCAACTTACAATAATGCATAAAATCTTACTTGAAACAAGAATCCAGGTAATTATCCAGCATGTCCAGTTGCAGATCGTCCCAATCCGTTGGGTTTAAAAGAAGGGAAGATAGATCATCTTCTGGGATTATGGGAGGTGGTATGGTTGGTTCCACGATCACATTAGCTCCTATATTAGTCTCCAAATCTATATCAGGAAGGCTCTGAATACTGCCAAGGTTAAAATCTGGCAGGTGAAGCGTAACAGCCTGATTTATTTCGTTGGTAATATCGTCTACAGGGTTGACCTGCGGGATATTGTCGACTGCAGTTTTTTCCTCTGTAGCCTTGTCCTTTGTTGATGATTTCTTCTTCTTGTGAGGTCTATTTGAGATTCGTTTGGTTCCTTCTAAATGTGCGAGGTCTAGCTTCCAGAAGCCCCCTTTTCCGGGTTCGTGTTTCGATCGAGCCACTTTCACAAACACTTTGTTTAAGGAGAGGTTGTGCCGTATAGAATTCTGAAATTAAGAGAAAACAATTGTTATTCATAAAATATATTAGTTATTACAAAAATGCTGCGGTTACTACACTGATAAACTACTAAAATACGAAAAATAAAATATTCATAATTCCCGTCCCCATCGCCAATCACAAAAAAGATACGCAATAAAACCTATCAATCATACACTCGGCTCCCTATTCATAAATCCAATTAGTCGTAATCTTATCACACTGTTTGCGGATCGCACGCTTATTAAATCATGAGCTTTCCCTACTGCAGCGATAGCACTCACCTGCCAGGTGGGATCCGCGTTCCTGTAGTACTTGAAATTCTCTCGGATCCACGAGTATATCGCGGAGAGCGTCATCTTGTCGCTGTTATACCTCATCGCCATACAGATCAACGTGCTATATGAATAAGGAGGCTTCTTCTCACTGTTCGTCCGATACTCGTGTTTGTTTTCCATAAAGTCTCTCTGAGACTTGGCTATCGTTTGGTTGAACTTCTGTAGCCTCGTGGTTTGCGGTTGTGTCTTCACTTGAGGGCTCGGTGACATTGGAGGCAACGGAAACTGCGGCACTGACATAATATTCGTTATATTCTGCAACCATGTCAAGTTCGTGAGATCAGCCTCCGGCTCCTCATCCACAACCATCTTGTTAGGCTTGTGTTTGCTGCGTATCTTTTTAGAGTAATCATCGTGATCTGCGGAGACGACCGTTTCATTTTGAACCACACCCGTGTCTATATCTTCTTGGTTTACAGCGTACGTGTCTGGTTGCTCGTACACGTACTCTATCTCGACGGTGTGAGATGACTCCGGCACGGTGTGGTCGACAGCGAAGTACGTGGTACCATACTGATCTTCCGAATCTCCGTAAAAATTAAGTGATGTCGCGTCCAGCATCTCCCCGGACGCCGGAGACAGTCCTGACGTTATATGCATCGCGGCCAGCTACATCGCTCGCCCTGAAAATATTGCGACAATGAACCGATGAGTCACGTAGTTCATGAATCAGCTAATATCGAAACCTTCGATTTCTTGGAATTATAAATAATGAAACACCAACACGGGGGATGTTTGATTTAGATGGGCACTGGGGTTGGGTTACCTGAGAGAACAGAAAGTGGTGGACGGTGTTGTCCAAGATGTCCGGAGGATCGATCGGCGACGGCGCGGCCGGCGTGACGTCGCGGCGGTCAGCAGCGCCCCCCCCGCATGCTGTCGTGTCAGCGGCGCGGCGGCTCGTGCGTGTGTGCGCGCGGAGCGGCGGCGTGCTAGTGGGAGCAGTGGGCAGGTGCGCGCCCCATTGTGTGCACCGTCGTCGAACGATTCCGAACAGGTGTGTGCTGCGATCGATATTTTTCCGCCGCAAGACAATGCCGGCCCGCATCGCTGATAGCTCCGGACAATTAGACACGGTTATCGGACAGGACCGCACTGGACTCCTAGACAGCACCAAGCTATCCCAGCCGGAAAACTTCAAAAGCAGTTCCAGCCTTTCCACCATTGAAATGCAAAAAAAACCCGCATAAAACAAAAAAAGAACGCATAATTTTTAATAGCATACAACTATTTTTCACGTCATTAATATTTCTGCTGTCTGTTAGAACTCCAAGTGCGGGCCTGATCGATGATTTCTGAGGCATATCATCACGAGTCGGCTTGTGCGGGTACTTCGTTATATCACTCACAGTTTGAAGTAGCGTTGTTTTTGCTAAACTGATATGAAGACCTTCCCTGAAGAATACTTGTTAAGTAACTAAGATATGTAATAAACTCCATATTAACCTTTGTCTTCGGGCTGGACAGTAGCAACATCTCTTACTTATTTGACATCATCATTTTGAATTCTCAGAATTTTTTTTTTGTTCAATCGTGGTTTTTTTATGGTAGGTAAAATCATTCAAACAAATCACAAATCCCGGCCTTGGGCGGGGCGGGAAGTAGAGTCAGACTCTTACTGACTAAAAACCTACCCCGTTCCTTCGTTGCCTATCGTGCCGGGGCCGGGTATGCCTTTCGGAAGCTGACCCATGACCTCAGCAGGCTTCGACCCTGCCTGCCTGCAGCTTGCTTGCTTGCTGGGCCTATACGGTTTGCTGACAGCTCCTTGAGGCGCGCGGATCGGGGTCAGAAGTTCAGAAGTACTTTCCCAAAGCTCAAATCAAAGGCCACGGTCTAAGATCAATACACCACGAACAGTTTAATCTACAATTTCTCAGTCGTTGACCTTCTTCTACAAAGAAATATTAGACACTAACTTTGGGAGAGTACTATTACGCTTTTGACCCAGACTATATGCTCCACCCTTACTCGTATTGGTCCATAGATTGCTGATAAAACAAAACTCCTCCGTTCCGTACAAATTTAACTATGTGAATAGTTCAATTCCCGAATGGATTCTCGAAGATGTTTTCCAAATCGCAAAAAAAGTATTTTGCCAAATTTCAGGATTCTGGGTCAACGGGAAGTACACTATGAATTTTGATTCCCTCGAGAGTGTCGAAATATTCGTTTTTGCGACATAACTTTGAAGTTTGATTTTTCCACAGCTTCTAGGGACAGCAGACCTGAGTATATGGTTTTAATTTTAACTCGATACCTCTCCTACTTTCCCGATATAAAGGGTCTTGACAGACAGACAGAAAGACGGATAACAAAGTGATCCTATAAGGGTTCCATTTTTTCCTTTTGAGGTAAGGAACCCGAAAAACAACCTAAGGGCCTTTTTCTTCGGCTGTCATCATCCGCAAATTGCATCTTTTAGACTGCAGGCTATCTGCTGAAGGACTTGTGTTATTTTCGGCACTGCACGGATTATTTCAGCCTGAATCTTTTAGACTGTGTACAAATAGTACATTTATAGATACAAGTGCAGAAAGTTTGTCATTGCGACCGAAGCGGGATTCGCACGAGCCGTAGGAGAGTGTGTTATGGAGCCGAGGGCTGCAGTAACAAATTTGATCGTGTATCAAATGACGTTTTTTAATATACTTATGACTTACGAATCGCGGGGGTTGACCCGCGCCTCGTTGGTGTCGACGCGCGCCCAGCCTGATACCATAAACAATTTCATCACAAAAAAACTATGGCGGGGACGAGCACGCGCACTTTTCTGCACTAGTGCGGAAAACAGTTCATTGCGTGCCTAAAAGCGGTGGGATAAGAACGGGTTTTCAAGTAAGTAATGAAAAGACATTTAAACATTTGTCGCTTATGTTCCACTGCTGTACATAGTTCTTTTCAACTTTGCGGGACTGTTCGAAAGAGTTACCGCGACCCTAGAATGCCAAGAGCTACTGAGGAAAACAGTACCTAAAAATCTGACACTCCTTCTCCCTCCAACCAGACCAAATGAAGTTATTTGATGATTTCGCACTCAAATTTCCTTTTTGGGTGCGAAATCATCAAATAACTCACAAGGTCCTTTGAGCTAGGCCATTGTACCTCTGCCCCTGTGCTACTTGGGCCACCCTGCGATTTTTACTGTAGATAATAGATATCTATTTATATTTTTACCCTGTAATTCCAAGTATGGCAAGGGTAGCCTTTCATAGACTTACTGAGTCATTATCGATACAAAGTAAACAGGGGTAGCGGAGGGTGACATTGGACAAGCACTTGCTTGAATTTTCTGTTTAAACGGATCAAATATGTTTCACTATATGTATGAGTAAATAAACATTTTTTTAAATTTTATTAGGTACTCATTCTCTTTTTATTCCGGAGTATATTCACAAATGGAATAATTCCAACAACAGATAAAAAAACCGGCCAAGTGCGAGTCGGACTCGCGCACGAAGGGTTCCTAACCATATCGAGCAAAAAAGGGCAAAAATATCGTGTGTTTTGTATGAGAGCCCCCCTTGACTATTTTTTGTTTTAGTATTTGTTGTTATAGCGGCAACAGAGATACATAATTTGTGAATATTTCAACTGTCTAGCTAACGCGGTTCTTGAGATACAGCCTGATGACAGACAGACGAACTGACAACAAAGTCACGTTTCTTCCTTTGGATACGGAACCCTAAAAATAGTCTCGATTTTTCGAATTGACATTTTGTTGAACTCTACTTTAGAAACTTTGGCATCAAAGTAAGGTTTGCAGCAGATTACCCTGCAGGGTAAGAAGCCTTTAAGGGCCATAAGTTGACTTCTAAAAGGTTATTCGTGGGCCTAGAACGCAAAGGGCAACTGAAGGAACATATGTATGGTTTAGTCATAGGTAAAAGTCGAACACGTCATTCCGCACCGCTTTTAGAGCGGTGCGGAATGACGTGTTCGACTTTTCTAATGACTCGGCGGGAGAAGTCATTAGATGAATTCCCACCTTAAAAAAAAGTGCCTTGTCATGATTTCCTTTCGGCGATTGTTTACATTGATTAACTGAGATTCCATTGCTGTCAATATAATTAATCTGTCCTAGCTCAGAGGACACCGGTGTCCTCTCACATCCACGCCACTATAGGCCTTAATTCCGATGTTTAGAGTCTACTTTTGTATGAACAAGTTGGGTAGTTGTGGATCGAAGTGTTAAGAGTGTATCATAATTATATTTCTTCATCATGAGCCACTCGAAAAGAGGGCCATTGCTGAACAAAATCCAATAAGCAGCAATACATGCAGGACAAGAAAATACAAAAGAACGTGCGAAAGTTCAACGACTGGTCTAGATATGGGGGTGTACCTATGTAGGTAGGTACTCATTTTTTACCTGTAGGGGAACCATAAGGTGCAAAATGAAGTAAACTAATAACTAAAAATAGGTAGGTACGACTCCGTACAACATAAGTTGTATAAGCCTAGTAAATACAGTAATTACGCAGATCAACGCGTCTGATTGGATACGAAAGGTTATGAGGTCGTTACACTTGACCTAACTCTTTTGTCAATCGCATTAGCATCGAACGTGATTTTATAACGATATCATGTTTACTAAGACTTAATAATTCCATGCTTTTCTATTTTATCTTTTTTAGATGTTCAGTTATAAGTAATTAATTTTAAGGGAGGTTAAAGGTCACTGTGACTTGTGAAAAGAATGAAGTGACTAAGCAAAGTTTCGGGACTTTGAAGCTAGTTCTAAGCTTCAGTTATTTTTTTATGGTCGTACCTCTCTGAGACGCCATGGCGGCGTAGACAGCCTAGGTGGGCCAGGTAAAGCGCCAAAAATATCTGGTTGACTGTGTGACCAACGGTTTTCAGATGAGTATCAATTATTTTATATATTTGCTTATTTATAGTGTATTATTTGGTACTTTATTAGCAGTACACCACAGACTACCCCCTGTAATTTTTTAAGTCCTTACGGTCCATCCTAAGGTTGTCTGGAAGATATCGCTATCAGCGATAAGACCGCCATTGTACCCGTACATTTAGATTTATGTACAGTTTGTGTAACTTTTTGGTGTACAATAAAGTTTTATTCTATTCTATTCTACTATATAACAGCATGCATTTTTTTTTTATTTGATAAGTATAAACAAGTGCTTGACTGCGATCCTACCTGATAGCAAGGGCGTTGCCAGCCGATGATCAAGGGGGCTATTTTAAGTATAGAGAATAATAAAAAGTTTTTTTTTTTAATAATAATAAGTTTTTTTTCTCCACAATATAACTCCTAATTGCTAGCCTTATATCTAAAGTAAGGTGTGGGAGACTGGTGGTTAAACTAGGCTCTAAAGCTGTAAAGCAAGCCTATAGGGGGGGGCTCGCCCGCCCCCCCTGTTCCCCTTTGGCGACGCCCATGCCAGATAGTAAGCAGTGATGCAATCGTTGATGGTGAGGCGCACTAGTTGATTAAGAGCCTATTCACTCTAGCCTTGAAGACACCAAAATTATAATCGGATGGGAAGACCGCAGCAGGTAAATTGTACCAGTCCTTCGATGTATTTTCTTGGCTGCGCGAACTGCTAGAGAGGAAGGACATTAAGGTATTTTTTTTGGATGAAAGAAGAGACTCCTACCAGGGTTGCGGATTGTGCGAAGAAAGTTACCGAAGTCCTCGTAAAAAAGGGTAACTGAAGGACATATGCGGGTCCGAGTCAGTAAAAGTGTGATACTCCCTCTCGCTCCATCAGCTCAAAGAAAAGCACAGCAAAGACAACAGCTGCCTGGTACATGGGTGTTTAAAATCTAAGTAACTTTCTTCTAGCTACCTTTTCGTCATAGTTCTTTCTAGAAGTATTTTTTTTATTTCGGAAACCGCAAATGTCTGTAATAAATAAAGTACGGTTACGGTCAAATTTCAACTCAAAAGCTTGCTAACAAGAGTAGCTTTTTGTTCACCGCCATAAAACCCTATTGCAATTAGTTTTTTTAATAATAAGGGATGGATTTGGAAACGGACCCCGCGACTGGCACGGTACGTTCCGGTAGGCGGCCTACACCTGACAATATGGCTGCCACCGAGGGTGAAAAACGCGGGAAAACATAATTAGGGTTCTGTACCTCAAAAGGTAAAAACGAAACTCCTATAGGATCACTTTAATAATATTTAATAATAATAATATCATACACACTATCAGACAACTGATAAACATACTTATATAGATTTAAATACATACATATTATAAATAAATTACACCCAGACCCAGAACAAATGATCGTGCTCATCGCACAAACATTTGTCCTGCGTGGGTATCGAACCTACGACCTCCGGCATAGCAGTCAGGGCCACTAACCACTAGACCAACAGGCCAGTCAAAACTTTGTTCCCAGGTTGTCTGTCTGTCAAGACCATTTATCTTGGGAACCCGTGGAGGTATCGAGATGAAATTAAAAACAGATAGGCTTGTTGGAAAAATATCGATACATCGTTAAATCGATAATTTTCATCATTGCCGACAAAGATGTCGGCAGGTCTGCGGTCCTTTGAAGCTGTGAAAAAATCAAAAAGATACAGCCGTTTATACCGCAAAAAAAAATGTATGTTTCAACCCTCACAAGTGAATAAAAATTCATAGAGTAGGTACTTCCCGATGACTGAGAATCCTGAAATTTGACATAAAGCAAGGTCTTATAGCGTAGCTATAGGATTATTCTGAAAACAATTTTGTTGTTACGTCACAAAAAAACATTATTTGTGATTCGGAAAAATATTCGAAGTTTCTGGAATTAAACTTATTATAATATAGATTAGTTTATACGGAACCTTCAGTGCGCGAGTCCGGCTCGCTCGGCTCAGTTTTTATTACAATAACATTACATCTCGTCACGGTTTTGTCTTCGGGTTCGGTAAATAATTAGCGACTGTGATAATAAATAATTAGGGTGAATAAAATTCAGCAACAACCCTTGGTAGAAAAAAAAATCATGAACCAATTTACGTTTATGTAAGACTAAATTATCAAAACAAATCGCTTTTTACTGCAGGTAACTTGTGTCTTACGACCCGGTTTTAGAGAAAACAATATCATGCAGTAGATTTTAATCTTTTTATTCGAGTTTTTTATAATAATATCTAACATTTATCAACATTTTATTTTCCGGCAAAAAAAGATAAATACACAAAATAATCTTAAACAATTGAGAGCAGTGGTGGCGAGTGGTTCAAACCCAGTCAAGCGTTTTTGTGTAATTTATTTCATCACCATTGCTCTCAAAATGATGAAGGAAAACATCGTGAGGAAACCGGCATGTCCTAGGACCAAAACTTCGAAGACATGTGACATCCACCAATCCGCACTGGGCCCTTGTGGTGGATTACGGCCCATTCCCTCTCTTAGAGAGGAGGCCTGAGGCCCAACAGTGGGGACATTATAAGGCTGATATTGCATTAGCTAAAAAAAACATATTGATCATATAAAAACGGTAATTTAAAAAATTAAAAAACCCGACTGCTTTTCTGAGTGAGTATTCATGAAAAAGCCCTAAAACAAGAAATTCGTTGTACCCGATTGCACTTAACTATATGATATTTTAAATACAAGATAAATTGTAGCAGTCGGGACCCATTCTAGAAATGGAGGCTTAGTGTATTGAGAGTACATATATAGGTATGTACTCTCAATACACTAAGCCTCCATTGCAGATTACTCCAATCTACTGACTAGACAGCTTTTTTTTTTTTACGGTAGGTATCATCCAATGACAAATCCCGCCCTTGGGCGGAGCGGGAAATAGTGTCAGACTCTTACTGACTAAAAACCTACCCTGTTCCTTCCCTGCCTTGGTTCCAGGGCCCTGGTATGCATTTTCATACCTTCCCAGAGCCCCAGACTAGGCCTCGACCCTACTGGGCCCCTACGGTTTGCTGACAACTCCTTGAGGCGCACGGGAACAGTGCGCGCCGTAAACGACTTGGGCTCGGTCCGGTCACTGACTAGACAGCTGACTTTCTGAAATGGGTCCTGACTGCTACAATTTATCTTATATTTAAAATAATTATCATATAGTTAAGTGCAATCGGGTACAACGAATTTCTTGTTTTAGGGCATTTTCATGAATACTCACTCAGAAAAGCAGTCGGGTTTTTTAAATTACCGTTTTTTTATTTTATTACGATATCACTTTCGCAGTAATTACAAATCTAACGACACCTCTCAAGTTAAAATTCATCGAGCCGTTCAGGCTGCAGAGCGTGCCAAACAATTATACATACATACATACATACTTACATACATACATACTTACATACATACTTACATATATACATACTCTCGAAAAACATAACCCTCCTTCTGGCGCAGTCGGGTAAAAACACCTTATCTTCGGTAATATATTTCGTGTCACAGTGTTTGTTATCAAACTCCTCCGAAACGGCTTGACCGATTTTTATGAAATTTTCTGTCTATTTAGTAGGTACTATTTAGTAACTAAGTCTGAGAATAGCGTGTAACCTATTTTCAATAAGCTTACTCGAAAACCCGCTCTTATCCCAATGCTTCTAGGCACGCAATGGACTATTTTCCGCACTAGTGCGAGTTCCATGCTAGTGACATGTATGTATTTACAAAATTATACTCATTGAAACCATTAACATTCACCTTAATACTTTATTATTTTGTCGTTTACATGATTGAACCATAAACTATCATCATTGATTCACGGTTACTGTCCATCGCCATAAAATTCATAAACATAATTGTCTCAAGTGCATATCACACTTAGGTAGCACTTAATACTAATAAATGACGTCACAAATGTCCGAACATGTGGACTTTGCGTTTACGACACATGGTAGGCACCTGTCTTGTTACGGTAGGGGAGGCAATGCCACAGTGAATCAATAACAGTAGTGCTACTTTGTACAAAACGGGCAAAATTAAATATTATATAATAGGATATTTCTTGGAATCTGGTTGAGTTCTTGACGACTGATTTTTTTAGTTAGAAGTAGAGACGCGACGTCTTCTGTACTAGTTTTCTTTCTGAGTGGCTTCTCGCATGAGGTTGCTTAACTGGACTAGTCTGTGGCGGCTTAAATAAATTAAAGCCTCCAGCCAGGACTTACAAAACTTAAAACTAAGCGACTACACTCTAAGGTCACCCAGCCGACGTCCGTGATCTATATTTCCGCCTCTTTAAATAGATAGAATTATCCACTCTGAGGTTTAAGAGAGAATAATGAAAAAGCTTGCTAAATGGAACATACCAGGTCATAAATCCATTAGACGAGGTTAGTGAAATAAACCCGTACCACATATATTTTTGCCGAGCATTGGGCCTAGGATGGGTAAAGTTAACAGCAACAGTTGCATCGAATACGGTTCAAAATCGCTTGAAATTTGAAATCCCTTTTAGCGATAAGGTCGCCCCTTGATACATTCAATTTTAAACTTCTCCTGTTTATGGAGTACCTATGCCTACCTATAATTTCACTTGTTATTTTTTCTTTAGTCAAGCCCGCTACATAAGATAGTTTTATTTGACCATTATGCTACTTGGCCTACTGTTATATTTTCACTACAACCCAATCATACGGGTGATTAGGTGCCTAGCTGTGTAATTTTACTTTTTATTGGCACTTTGTTTTACCGTACCATTTGCTACCGACCCCTAGTTTTACTATCCACCCTTTACAAAAATATTGGCTCTTGTCAGGCTTTTGATATTTGATAGACTTATTTATGTTTTTACGGTTATAAGTCCATACTTTAGTGCCTATGAAGATAAGCTCGAGCCTAAATGATCTGTTGTATTTGCTGTGGACTTAATCGATCGATTTTCCAAAAAGGAAACTAGAGAAATAAATAAAAAGCATAAAATGTACAAAGAATTGATTTATTGGCATTTAAAAATATACATATAATAATATGTAATTACAAACTTATTTAACTTGTAGGTACCCTGGTGGAATGATCCACTGTAAGGCAGTGATTTAGTTAAAAAGTTTGGTTTCAGCACCAACTTTTTAATCAAGTTTTTTTTTATAAATGCTCCGTAAAGAGGTGGGAGGTGTACCGATTATACCTGGTATCGATTACACATGCTTTTTTTTAAATTGTTGTTTCGGTTTTTTTTACATAGAACAGTTGCAAGATAAAAGTGCTGCCACCTATTAACTAGGCTCAGACTACAAAAAAAATAATATTAAAAACTGCAACAATCACTGCACTGACGTACGTAATATATAAGTACAGTACGGTTGACGGATCTTAGCGCGTCTGAAATTAGGCTCTGCGAACTTTAGTGTTCAAAATAAGCGTGCCAAATAAATTATTTGTTAAAATAAATGCCAATAACAGTTACTGTTGTTAACAGCAATAACAACTGCTATTGGCATTTATTTTTTCAAACCATTTTTTTTTTACGAGTGACCAAACGCTAAAGGTCGCAGAGCCTAACTTCAGACGCGCCAAGATCCGTCGGCCGTACTGTACTATAAGGAAAGGTTTTAGAATCACTTTTAGACCTTACCTACTTTTCCAGTCTTTATCATTCTGTGTTGTTTAAAGGCAATATAAATTCAACTACTTTATATTTGATAATATTGAATCTATTCTATTATTTATTAAGCCAAATAGAGCAGATGTCGAGTATTCTGCCAAAAAAAAAAATTGGAAAAGCAAGCGTATATATTATTATTTCAAAAAATGGTAAGGGTCTGTAACTGTAGACCAAAAATTTTTTTGATACAGTTGAACTAGCATTGAATCATTTACCGCTCACAATGAAAAAAAAAATATTATTTCACTGTCACTTGTTTAAAGTTGACAGACAAAGATCATGTTTCATACAGAATTTTGCGTTTTTGAAGTCACAGACGATTTTCCCTGGTTTTGTTTTTTAGGACAAGATCGTCTAAGAAACCGATTGTGTACAGACTACTTTCAGGTCTTGCGTTTATTTTGTGACAAATTTTATACGTCACCTGTAAATTGCAGACTCAGTAGGATTGTAATATTCGACATTGCAATTGATATGCCTCTATAAATGGTACAAAATCTTAGGTCCCTCGAGCTCCCAGTTATCCAGGTTTCATTGTATTTAGAATTAATTGTAAAGTAGTCAAAAAATGATAAACAAAAATCGACACAGTTTCGTAAACAACATTACTGGAGCAGTCATCTGCAACTTTTATACATAAAGAAGTTTTATTATTGATGATCAAAGTTCATTTCCCTTTCTTGGCTCCTCAAGATGTTGCATGAACCAGTTGACGCCATTGATGAGGTTGTCCATCTCTGCAGGCAGTGACGACAGCGAGTGGTTGTCTTCATACATGTACACCCTGGAAATTAAGTATATTGTAATCCTCCCGACCGTATTTCAATCACGGTGGCCACTCTTAAGAACGGCCAACCCGATATACAATATCCATATAACTGCTCTTACGTGATTACGACGTTATTACACATCTTTCTCCAAATATTTTGGACAATAATCCAGTAGTACAATTAATCCAATAGACCTATGAAAATCTGCTTTTTTGCATTAATTTTGGCCCTTTATAATAAACTCATAAATTAAAAATATAAAAAAAAATCTGCAGTAAAAAAATCCTGGCGCGTTATGGGCGTTTTTAATATCGTGCAGATTTCATCACGCATGCGTGGTTGCTCCGCACGCGTATGCCCCGGGAGTGTGGAAGGGCCTTCACATAGATTAGCGGAGCGGATAACAGAGATTAGCTTAGTACGCAGGAGTTATTATAGTGCACAAGAGCGTGCGCAAACACAGGTGCACTCTCTATTCCTTTACTCTAATAGTCCAATACTCCTTATCTGTAAGTACAATTAATGTGTTCCTAAAACTGTTTTCAATACATTTACTTGAAAACCCGCTCTTATCCCACCGCTTTTAGGCACGCAATGGACTGTTTTCCGCACTAATGCAGAAAAGTGCGTGTGCTCGCCCCGCCACAATTTTATTGTAATAAAATTGTTTGTCGTAACAGGCGCGCGTTGACCCCCACAAGACGCAGTTCAAACCCCACGACTCACGCGTGTATTGAAAATCGTTTGACACACGTGCAAGTCACTGCAGCCCTCTGCTGCATAACACACTCGCCTACGGGTCTTGCGAATTCCACCTCGGCCGCAATGGCAAATGTATCTACTATTTTTAACGTATAAGCGAGATATCCACCATGCACCAGTGCAGCGGTGACGCAACGCCGTACGTATAGTGGTTCGATGGAACGGGTTTGGCGGAATTAAATTGTGCACACTCCCCGAAATGTAAACGATAGAAAACTGACAGGCTAGCAACCCAGCGTCAATGCTCAAGGCTAAGTTTAAACTTGACGAGTGCATCATTGCCGGTAATTTCCTTGACTCGCTTCTCAATCGTTTCTAATGCCTCAAACTAGTGTTTGGCAGATCCATCTCGATATGTGAAAATGGCACCTGGGGCCCTGGGACCAAGGCAAAGAATGGAACGGGGTAGGCTTTTAGTCAGTAAGAGTCTGACACTACTTCCCGCTCCACCCAAGGGCGGGATTTGTCATTGGATGATTTTACCTACCATAAAAAAAAAACTCAAAGATGAGAGCAGTACTTCATACACTATAGAACTTGTTCTTGATAAAAGTTGAGCAGCTATTTTGGCGTGAAGTACTGTATCACCTTAGCTAAGATCCCCAATTTTTTGGCAGCCAGTTGAGCTTTTGCCTCGACGTATGAGTCGAAATTAAAGGTATGCAACTATAATAATATTTTGCTTTACTACAATTTGGTAGAGGTAGATAACCAGCAGCGGACTACCACCACTGGTATTGGTAGTAAGTCCACTACCAACTTGTCTCAATAATACATATTTGATTTAATTATCTTACTTGGTAGCAACTCCATTGGCCTTCAATCTCCTGGCATACTCCAAGCCCTGGTAGTGTGGGACACGCTGATCTCCTGAGCCCAACATGAGGGCTGTGGGCGCTTTCACTTTGTGAACGTGGACTATTGGAGATGCTCGTCTCATCGCGAGCAGGATTTCTTCAGTAACTGGCCCTTTCTCTGTGAAGTCGAAACCGGTTTCTACGGCACACCTGGATAGTAAAAAAGTCTGCATAAAACACGATTTGAATAACTAAGAAGATAAAGATATTAATCAGAATATATTTAAATAATTGATAAACAATTAATGGATTATTTATAATGTATTTAATTAAGATACATTTTATCAATTAAAATATATTTAATTAATCGATTAAGATACAATTGATAAATTATTTAAACAATATTTTATTAATTTAAAGCGCAAACGCAAACAAACAGGAATATCATTAATAATTATTACAATATTTCTAAAAATGTCAAATGGTAATTGAACGTTATTTTAGTAGGAATACCTTAAAATGAATTTAAATAAAAAGCCTTCAGTCCACCCCGAAACATAAATTCAACTCACCCATCAGAACTATCACCATAATGACCTTCAGTGGCCAGATCTATCAACGGGTTCCGCATTACCATAGCTCTAAACCTATCAGGGTATAGACCAGCCAGAAACGCCACTATCAACCCCCCATAACTGCCTCCATAGAGAAAGACATTATCTTTGCATAATCTTCCATCTCTCTCTAGAGCTGTGGTAAGAGTGAGATAGCAGTCTTGTACGTCGTATTCACCGACGTGCGAGATGATAGCTCGGGTGTTGTCGTCTCCGTGGCCGACCGAACCTCGGTAGTTGAAAAACTGACGTCGTAAGTGTTAGCTGAGAGCGGGTTAATTTTTTTGTGGTACAATGTATACCACAATGATAAAATTATACGGAGTTCAAACAATAAAGTAATCAGAAACAAAATAAATCATAACACGCTTAGGTCAAGCCTCTGCTGATTTAGTTACTAACGTTCAATTACCACTTATAGATATAATACCAGATCAGTAAATAGAATATAATGGCACGGCTACCCTGTCCCTTTCACCACAAACAAAAAAATTGCTGGGATTGGGAAAATAAAACTGAGCCCTTTTCTCATCGTCTTATTATTTCTTTAGCACACGCTCATCGAACCTACGCTGTCGACGTAATGTGTCACCTTTTTTCGCCATCCTTTCTTTCTTTTTCACATAGACCGTCTCATTCATATACATAAACTAAATTAGTTAAGATGCATTTAATTATTAAAGTAAAATTAATTTAATTAATTAATGAAGATACACTTAATCGATTAATTAAGATACATTAAAATAATTAATTAAAATTTATTTAATTAAATCATTAAAAGTTCAAACGCAAACAAACTTGGAATGTCATCATCTTAAAAGTACTTCCATCAAGCGGTAATTGAATGTTATTTTAGTAAAAATTACTTCCAATAAAAACCTTCAGTCCGTTCACCCCGAAACATTATAAATAAGACTCACCCGTCAGAATTATCAGCGTAGTGACCTTTAGTGGCCAGATCTATCAACGGGTTCCTCATCACCATAGCTCTAAACCTATCAGGGTATAGACCAGCCAGAAACGCCACTATCAACCCCCCATAACTGCCTCCATAGAGAAAGATATTATCTTTACATAATCTTCCATCTCTTTCAAGTGCTGTGGTAAGAGTGAGATAGCAGTCTTGTATGTCGTATTCGCCGACGTGCGAGATGAGAGATCGGGCGTTGTCGTCTCCGTGGCCGATCGAGCCTCGATAGTTTATTCGTGCCGAGGCGAAACCTAGTTAGAAAGGGTTTTCTAAAGTAGAGGGTAGTTAAAAAACTGACGTCGTCGTAAGTGTTCGCTGTGTACTTAGATTAAATCAAAACAGCGGAAGATAGGTGACTCGCCTCTAGCGCGTGGACCGCTGAAATTGTGCCAATATGGCTCGATTTCACATCGGTCGCAACGATCACACGTTTGGCGGCTAACGCTATTTAGCTCTCAATACTTATCTCTGTCCTTGTCTATCAGTAACTACAGGTAGTGTAGATGTGTGAGTTTGGAGATTTCAAAATTATACGGAGTTCGAACATAAAGCGATCAGAAACAAAATAAATCATAATAAGTTTAGGTTAAGCATATTATGCTGATATTTAGTTAATAACGTTCAATTACCACTTGTAAAAAATACCAGCTTAGTAAATAACATAATGACATATAGTAATCATAAAGTGAAAGTTGTGTGTAAATAAATAAATGTGTAAATATAAAGGTGTACAAAAAAAAAACCATTACGTAGCAGGCCTTTATCCAGCTGCGGGATAACTGGACAAAGGCCTCTTCCAAATCTTTCTATGAACAAAAAGCTTATACTATAATAAACAAGGAAATTCCACGAGTGCTACAGCGTTTCCATTTTATGGTGAAATCTACGGGCCCGAGCGTGGCGAATCTCGCTAGATGGCGCTGGTTTCAATATAGTTGCTATTCAGCACTCTTGTTAGTATTTTACAGTCAGAATTAGATGGATTTTGAGGAAATAATTTCTGAAGTTCAATAAGGCTAAGACTCCCGAAACGCTTTTCACGCCGCGGTTGCGGGTCTGCAGCACATTGAAGTGCGCTTTAAAAAAATTAAAGCGCACTTCACGACACGTTTTACGCCCGCCAGATTTGCGGGCGAAAATCACAACCGCGACAGCTGTGTAACCGAACAAAACTGCGGCCTCGCGAGTTTAGAAATCGCGAGGTTTCCTCTGTAGCTGCAAGCGCGGTTGAAAACCACTTCGTGAGTTCGTAGCCTAAAGTGTTATAACCTATTTTATAATACGATAAAATACATGCATACTTACCAGTCAGCGATATCCGTGGAATTGAACATACTGGCGATATCAGTGACCGGGTTTCTTGTAACCACAGCAGCATACGTATCCGGGTATTGCCCACTCAAATGGGTGACCAAGAACCCGCCATGGGAGCCGCCCGTTAGGAAAACTTTTTTCCCGTCTATTGGGTAGTTTTCGATGGCATAATCTGTGGCTGCTTTACAGTTTTTGACGTCTTTGTCGCCGCAACGACTTAGTAAAGACTCTAAAGAGGTCTCCCCCGCGCCCGTTGAACCACGGAAGTTGATTTGTAAACTCGAGAAACCTGAAATATCATTTGTTTCTGACTACTTCATGGACTGAATTGGGTACTTGAACAATATTTTTTAGTAAAAAAAGAAAGAAAGAACGAAAAGAAATAGTAAACAACTAATAACATTAAATATAAATCGTTCTGAAAATCGCATCAAACAAATTAAAATTGAAGTGGTTGTTCGTAATACCAAAATATTTTCTTACTAAACGCACTTCAAAGATTATTCGATACCTGTACAAAAATGCATTTTTTTATATTCTGACTAATCTCCAAAACAGCTAAAATGATTTTGATGGAACTTTCACTGGAAGATTGCAAATGTTATAAAGAGTCAGTGACTTTTTCTGTTACTTAACTGTTGCTCTTTACACCAGATTTGATGACTTATTTACTTTTTAAAAAAATTAAAAAATAACGTCCATTTGCAATTTCAGATAAAGTTACTTTTTAATACAAATAATAAGTCAAGTACCCAATTTGGTGATGTGTTGAATATGATTGTCAATATGGCTAAGTTCGAACACCGTATAACTGCGACTTTGTTTATTAATAAGTTTAGTAGATACAACACAAATGAGAATAAATTTTGGGACCAGTACGAACGCGAGTGCCATTACCTTGAGACTCACGTCTATGAACATTTTCGTGCAAAAATGTAGCAAAAAAAAAAATGGAGCACCATTTTTTTTTTGTTTTTTTTTTAGTATAATTGTTTGTTGTTCTTTAAACTGTTCACTTATTTAAGAGAGGTAAGCTTATATTTCCGTTCTTCTCGTTTAATTCTCAACAATAAATCAAACAACTAGATACTAGTGCCACTACTACGATATTTTTTTGTGCATAAGGCAAAATTGACAACCCTAGCGCGACCGCCGAGCGTAGGTATAAAAAGCGAAGTAAGTTCATAACACTGAGTTCTGTACCTATCATCTGTTTTGAAATTCAACTTTATTCCGATGACTTTAAAGTTGCTAATTTTAGATTTCAGACCCGAGTGCGAAGCCTTTTTATGAGTCAGTAAAACCTTTTTAATAACACTTACCCATCATGTTGAATAAAGCCGCTTCCAAAGAGAACGCGTTGACAAAGTTTGAGTGAGGTCCGCCATGCGGCCACACAATTAGAGGTAGTTTTTTATCCTTGACTGCAGGGGAGAAGTATATCGCCGTGAAGTTTTCTGTGGGGCAATTCATTGCTATATGAAAATACATCATCTTGACATAACGGTACGGTTGGTGCAGTGGTTAAGCGATCGGCTGCTGCGCTACGTGTCACGAATTTAATTCCCGCACGGATCCAATATTTTTTAGAGGTATGCGGAACAGATACAAAGACCCGCTAGCCTCTGGTCCTATGACCACACAGGTGATTTTTCTGATCTGGGCAACTGCCCGATAAGCGATTACTTCTGTATTCTTTATTTTTTTGCAGTTCTTATGTAACGCCAACCATACCCATCTAGTTTAAATTGACGTGTAAGTGTTTTTAAAACCTATATATATTTGCAAAATGAATATAATTAATCATGTAAACAAGCTCACCCTTAGGTTTCTCCCCTAACTCAAAGTAGACGACATCAGATTCTGTGACGGAGAAAGGCGCCTCACAGTTGGAACTGACTTGCTTCCAAACGATCTCCGACTCGTGCGACTCAGCCGGCAGGCGAGCTACGAACAGCTGGGACAACACAACACGCCTGTACAATGCGATTCAAATAAGAATAGGAAAGTCAATAACCTTGATCTGTCAAATGTTGATTGAAAAGTATAGTTTCCAAAGAAAACTTATTTGCGTATCAATTACGGTTTTTTTTTTGTCTAAGTCTATGTCTATTTAATCTAAATTAAGGGTAGACCAGATGGTTGCAAACCAACGTCCCAACAGAGCTGCCCTTGCTAGTTTCAATCCGTGTAGACAGCAGTTGTAAACCACGACCTTCAACGTCCTTGGTTGGGAGGCGCGTTTTCCCAACCGCAGTGACTGATTTGCGAACGTGTTGGCGCGTGGTTTACATCCATGTAGCCGCAAAACAACCTCAACAACCCAAATCAAAGTCTAACCAAGGTGACCTTGGTTGGGATGGTAGTTTGCAACCATGTAGTCCACCCTTTAGTTAAACATGTTGTGTAAGTCATAATTAGTTTAAAAAAATCTTTCTTATTTTCATTGTTAACAACAATTCGCATTCTTCTTCCATTCACCACTACTCAGACACTTCACACAGTGATGCAGAGATGAGCGAAATAAAAGAAATAGATTCTGAATCAAATTAAAACAGAATTAATTTAAATATATTTCTTTTTATATGGTATGAACTAGTGCTTGACTGCGCTCCCACCTGATAAGGTAAGCAGTGATGAAATCGTTGATGGTGAGGCGCACTAGTTTATTAAGAGCCTATTCACTCTAGCCTTGAAGACACCCAAATTATAATCGATAGGGAAGAGCGATTATAATTTTACACCCGACCTGTGTGCCAAATCTCATCCACATCCGTTCACCCTTTGAATATGAAGAAGTAATTATATTAAGTTACTCCTGTACGTTCATAACTCACATATTGTATTGTTTATTTTCTCAGTAAGTGAATTATTGTTAATTCTAATGAGAAAAAAATAAAATTCTTAAACCAGTAACAAACAACTTTTATAATATAAATGTGATATGATAATATTGAAGTAGCAAGTTACCTGTCCCGGTGTTTTAAGATTGGAGCAAGTGGCGAGTATGACGTCACCGCGGACATCCAGGATGGAGGTGGAGCCTCGCTGGGCCCTATTCGATATATCCACGAGCTGGCGGGAATCTGTGGGAGATCGTAGTATACAAGTAAGGACATCGAATAAAAAGTATAGATACTGTACTCATGAGTAGTATCATTTATCGTACTCGAAAAGTATCGATACTTCAGGTATCGAGTACTTTTCTGAGGTCGTTAACTTGTTATGTACACACTACTGGGAAAACGGTATAGAATTGAAAGTATCGATACTTTAATGTATCGAGTAGGTCCTGTTTTAGGTCGTAATGTGCACACATGTTATGACGTTAATGTCAGTTAGTATTTCACTTTAGGAGAAAAAAATTACCTCGGCTACTAAGATTTATTCGATACAATACCTGTGAAAAATTACAAAAAGTATCGAGTATAAAAGTATCGGTATCGATATGAATATACGCAATACTACAAAGTATCGATACAGTTTTAATGTCCCTATATATAAGCGACTATGAATTGTCACTATTTCAAAAGTTGGGCAATGTATACTGTAAATGACAAAAAGAGTTAAGTAACTTAATTTTTTTAATTATCAGTAATGAAAATGTGTTGCGATGGGAAAACCTCTAATTACTTCTCCCACTCAAGGACATTAGATTTCAGTTGCCCACCATAGAGCCACGGTCCGGACCAAAACGGAAAAGCGATCCGTTACTGCGGTCCTACATTGTAGCCATTTAAAATTCCTGCGTACTGTATCGACAACGGTATTTATAAATCGTTCACTGTCTTGCTTTTCAGCATAGGCCTCCTCAAGAATTTTCCAGATCTGTCGGTCCGTTGCTGCCCTCGTCCATGTTGGTCCTGCCACCTTTTTAATGTCAGTGTGAAAGGGGGTCCGAAAAAGGCCCCCTTAATACTTCCCCTTAATTACTTACCAATGTTATAAACATAAGCGCGCACTTCAGTCTCCTGAGGAGTAGAGAACAGGATCCTGTTGCCGGCCGCGTTGAAGCACCGACTGGGCAGCGACTGGCAGTACATACCGAAGAAACTTTCCGAAGCTGCCCCGAACGTTATGTTTACTGAAGAGTCCACTATTTCAATCAGGGTAGATATGGTATCCTAAAAGCACAGAAAAGCTTTGTTTAGTAAACCTTAACTATCTAAACACTTAACGGTGTTTAGATAGTGATTCTAATCGTTTTAATCCCGTGGTGGGTCGATTCGGTACATGAAACACTATCGATTTGTAAAGATAAAATTAAAAAATAAAGTACTTTTTTTCTAAAACTCGAATTGAGCACGTACGAAATTAATTTCATTAAGTAAACGAGTCAATGACCTTGTAGGTAGCTGTCGGTCGTTGCGTACTAACTGCCTACAGTTCATTGGCCACGCTCAGCTGACATTTACTTAAAGAAATTAATTTCGTACATACGTGAATAAATTCGAGTTTGAAAAAAATGTATTTTATTTTTCATTTTTATTGTTACAAATCGATAGTGTTTTAGGTACCGAATCGACCCTCCGAGGGATTAAAACGACTAAAATTGAACGGTGTATACAAGGAGAGACTGATTGACTGACATGATTGACTGGCCTGTTGGTCTAGTGATTAGTGACCCTGACTGCTATGCCGGAGGTCGATTCCCACCCAGGATAAATGTTTGTGTGATGAGCACGATCATTTGTTTTGTGTCTGGGTGTAATTAATCTATAATATGTATGTATTTTATAATAAATAAGTATGTTTATCAGTTGTCTAGTACTCATAACACAAGCTCTGCTTAGCTTGGGACTAAACGACGTTGTGAGATTGTGAGATAGTTACGGAATATTATTATATCAATGCACAGTCAAAACTACCGGGACTAGGAGGTTTTGAATTGTGAGTGTGCGGATTATGTGGGTTGCTTTTTTTCCTTTTCAGTTATTTTGACAATTGTATGGTAATTTGAATATTTTCTGCGGCCTACCCAAATGTTCTCTATTTGGTATGGTTCGTAAAGTCGTTGAGCTCCTAAGTATTCCTGAGTTGAGCTATATGAATAATCTCACAAAATCTATAGGACTGCATCTTTACCATCAACGATAGCATCACTGCTTACCATTATGTGAATCATAGTCAAGCATTAATTTATACCATTTAAAAAAATATATATATATATTTCTGAGGCTAGAATTAAACGTCTATAGACCAGTCTTTGTGTCACCCAGTGAAATGTGTTCTCAAACTGAATTTTCTGTGTTTTAAGAGTATTTTAATCTATAACGTACAGAGCCTTTTTTCTTGGTGACGAGCTCGTGGCAAGCGTGGTGCGGTCCACCTGCCTTACGCTGCAGCCACACCAGATCCCCGGTCGAGTTGAACCGAGGAGACCGGACTGCCAAGCCGTCACCAGTTATCTTCTCTAAAAGGAATAGATGATATTAAAAATTAGGATTATAACGGAAGCAGGTTTTACATTTGTCTTGTAGGAATCGAAATTGAAGGTGTGAATCAATCGCAAGTTCCGTACTTCTGGAAACGGAATCCAACTCTCGGAATCGGATTCATACTTTCGGAACCGAAATCGGAATCTAAATTGAACGTTCGGAACTGGCGTGGAACTTTCAGAATCGGAATCAAAACGTTAAGCGCATTGCGATAGTATCGACTACCTATGATCATAGCCTGGGACTTTGAAGGATTGATCTGTAAGCCGTAAGACTTGGCCCACTGGTTAATAGTCTCCAGGTCACGATTCATGGCATCCTACTTTACTACTACATCATACTTTCGGAACCGAAATAGAATTTCCGGGATAGGAATCGAAAATTAGGAATCTAAATCGAACTTTCGGAATATAAATCGAACTTTCGGAATCTAAATCGAACTTTCGGAATCGGAATCGAACATTCTGATGAATCGGATACGAAATCGAATTTTCAGAATCGCGATCGATTATCCTTAACATTTAAGGTATTAAACATAACAATTATCATAACAACATTATTTTATAACATTTATAACAATTACATACTTTAAAATTAACAATTTGAAGACATTTCTTGGTTTTCTAGGACTCCGAAGGGTAAACTCTGTTGATTCATAAATGTTTACCATGATTTAGAATAGAAAAAATATTAACTCTGCAAAAATCTATAAGGACATCAGAGGATGATTTCTTTTTTCGAGAAATCAAATGAATGAGTATAAATATGGTGTAACGGTTTACACTTTTGTCTCAAAATTTCTCCTCGTCACTTGATTACAAAAGTAAAAATGAGTAGTATATTAAACCACTCACTGAACTCTCCGTCCAGACTGCACTCAAAGATGTAGCTGGGCCGGTTGGTGCAGAAGATGAGCCCCAGGCGGCGCGGCTGCGTCTCCCACACCACGCCCACCACGCTGCTGCCTTCCGCGGAGAAACGAACCTGTCACGAAAGAACAACAAATGTCAAAAATAAAAAAAAATTACAAAAATAAAAATAAAAAGTAATATCTTAAAATAAATGTTTTTTCTATCTTTTTTTTATTATTGCAGTTATTCACAAAGAAACTAGCTCTGCCAGTGGCTTCGTCCGGGCGAATGTAGAGAATTACTCCACGAGAACCCGTTCTTAGTAGAAAAGGTATCTTAGGCTCTATTCCAGGATATTATTATGATCTAGCGCTAGATAGACGAGCAGGGTTAATAAGAGGCGTTTTTTGCCCATTACAAATAAAAAAAAAAAAAACTATTTTAAAATACATTTGTATGCATAAAGATAAATATTTTCTTATTCAGTGAAAAAGCGATAAATAATGTAGTAAGTCAAAGCAATTATTACTCAAACAGAGAGTGTTTGGCATTTTTTTTTTCTTTTTTTGTTGATTTACAATATTCATTTTGACTCTCAATGATACTTAATATACTTTTATGTAAATACTAATTTATTTTGGTTTACTGAGCGCGTTTATCAAATAAGGCAAATAAGTTCAGGATCGAGGTGCACGCGACGACACGCAGAGTACATTTTTCGGTATCGCATTCAACTTGACCTGGTGTATGCACCTACCTGTCCGGGACACATGCTGTCCGGAACCCCGCTGAGCACACTCAACTTCTCTCCTTCCAACTGGAACACGACTATGACGGACAGATGCTTGCCTCCTAACTGCTCACCCCAGTCTTGACGGTATATGTATTCTTCGCCCTGAAAAATATTGCTTGATTAACACTTTGACCATAGTCACATGTATACATGACAAAGCAAAATATATCCAGCATGCAACGGTCACGACTCTGGGACGAAACAAGAAGTATTGTCTCTAAAATCTGAAACTTTTTTATAGTAGCCTTATTTTTTTTAGAGTATTTTTTTTTCTAAAAGTCGAGGTAATAATTATAAGCACGTACGAAATTATTATTTTTTTGTTAACGAGTCAATGACCTTGTAGGTAGTTGTCGATCGTTGCGTACTACTAACCTATAGTTCATTGGCCTCGCTCAGCTGACGTTTCCTTAAAGAAATTAATTTCGTACATGCGTAAATTAATTCGAGTTTTAGAAAAAAAGTACTTTATTTTTTAATTTTCTCTTTACAAATCGATAGTGTTTCATGCACCAGATCGGCCCTCCACGGGATTAAAACGACCAAAATTTATCGGTGTATAAAAGGGTCTGGGATTTACCATCACGTATTTAAATTTTACCCTATACAGCTCCATCTTTTTAATAACAGTTCAGTTTAAGTTGTCGAATGGAGCTCGTGGTAGGGCCTCTGAAGAAGAGCACTTTCTTGCATGGGTTAATCTTATTATGTGACTCCTGGGTATCTTCAGCTAAATAATCATAGGCAGAACTGCAAGTGTAACGTGTGCTCAAAACTATGACACAACGTCGTCAAGTCCCAAGCTAAGCAGAGCTTTGTGTTATGAGTACTAGACAACACACAGTCACAGGAACAAATTATCATGCTCATCACACAAACATTTGTTCTGGGTGGGAATCGAACCCACGACCTCCGGCATAGCAGTCAGGGCCACTAGCCACTAGACCAACAGGCCAGACAAATTTATTACATCCACAGTGTAGCTAGTTCGACTTTAACGGTATGCATGTAGTCGTGTCGATGGAGAAATTTAATGTATTATTACGTAGCAAAACGGGCGCGGGGCACAGGTAAAACGGGCAGAAAACTCACCCTTTTAGGAGCAGTTTCACCGCTGCCATCATTCTTGGGTTTGTCATCTTTCCTCTTGATATAAGGCTCGCATTTGGGCAGCTTCTTTTCAGCAATATAAACCAACGCAGTCTCATCGTGTGACCATTCTAAGCCTCCAAATTCAGCTGTAAACGTTATATAATGTTACTAATTTGAGACAACAATACAATATTGAGGGCCTATAGCTGCCAGGGAGTGTTCGAAAGAGTTACCACGACCCTGGAATGCAAAGGTCAGTAGAGTCTGGAGGAATGCTTTAATGATTTCACAGCTCAAAAAGAAAGTGGGTCTACAAGCCACTCTTTACTGAGATATCGATGTCGTCACTAAATGACACACTAGTAAACGTGAAGATTGTTAATTATAAAAATAAACATCAAAACCAACCTATTAATCATTTGAATACCGTAATTAGAGATACAATAGAAAGACAATAGGTGTGAACGCCGGCGTTCGCTTGGGGCTTGAGTAACTAAAGTATATTTTTTTTTTCTTACGTAATATATATTAACCAGGGGGAGAGGATTGGCCTATTCTTATTTAGGAGAGAGGGGTCAAAAACTAGTAAAAATAGTCTTACGTAATGAATGGCGCCCAATTGAAAGGGTCATAAAAATGTTGGAAGATGAGGCGAGAACTGAATTTTATGCATGAAATTATAAAGTTAATTTTCCAAAACCACATAACATTTTTTCACCTATTCGAAAGCTAAATGTGTAACAGAATATAAGTAGGTAATAAACCTAACCATGGCGGACGAGAAAAAACAAGGCCCATTCGAACCTCATTACGATACAAGAAAAAACACGGAAAAAATGAATGATAATATGGAAATTAGTGTAGTAAAAACTCACAGTCAGCATAAACATCGCCATGCTTGTCGAGACTGGTGAGGTCCACGCTGTGCGCCAGGGTCTTCTTGCTCCACACCTCGAGGTACTGCTTCTTGGGATCCTTGCCATTCTTCTCTTCGCGGATCAAGGCTCTGTAGGTCTCGCGAGGGGACACTGCTGACAGCAGTCTGAAAATAAGTCAATGTTTTTTTGTCACTCTATGCAGATAGTCGGCCGGCACTGATACACGCCAGGCGACTTGCAAAGGCACCAGTCACTTAACGCGGCCTTTTACTGACTACAGTAGGTTAAGTTTTTATTATGAAGAGAATGTTAGAACGACGGGAGCGAATTGGGACATCCTATCAAATTATAATCATAATTCATTAACTACTGGCATCTTATCAATAAGATAATTTAGACCCGAAACACATGACCGCGTTGCGTCGCCGCGCGGCAATGCAACGCGTTTTTGAGCGTTGCGTTGCGGCGCCGCGAAAAGAGCGTTCTGTAGAGTAACCAGTTCCTCGTGATTCTATGAAACATGTACTAGATTACTGTTTCGAAAACGGTCCGTCAAATAATTGTGGGGTGATATTTGAAGTCAGTGTGGTCCAATAGTAGCCAACATTAGCACGCGAAAATGGCGCACTGCACGTTCAAAAATTGCACAAATAACAAGCGCAATATTCAAATTTCGGAAGGAACATCTTTTTTCGGTAATTTTATGCTATTATTTGCTTAATGTTATAGTAAAAATATAACTAATTGTGCGATTTAAATAATTGCCTAGAAACAATCTACATCATTGTCACCAAGTATGACGTCGTAACGCTGGAATTTGTATCGCGTTGCACACCGCAAAACTCGGCGTTGCGTCGGGCGGCACCGCCGATTTTAGCGTTGCGGCGACACAACGCGGTTATGTGTTTCGAACCTTAAGGTTGTGAATAACATGTTATAATTATTTGCACATGTCAGGGCTTCTGTATTCACGAGGGGCCCATAACATTGATACGGCTACGCCTCTGCTTAAACCCAAGATACTCACTCATTACTTATGTCAGTTCCAAAGTCACTTTCATCGATGACATTGAAGTCTTTATCCAGGGTGTATGAGGACGCAAACTTGGAGACCTTGCCTTTGTCCAGGTTTCGCACCGACCACTTGGCGTTGACCTTAGTCGCAGCATTGTTGAGCTTCGCACCAGCCACTGACGGGATCTTCGACAGGGTCTTGTATGCACTAATTATGTTTTCTAGCTGTGGATCAATTAATACAACATTAATTAACACATGAAAAAATTAAAGTAGTAGGTACTGTCGAAATCAGGATCGCTAAACGGATCGCTAAGAGGTAGCAGTGGGCAGGGGACGTTGCTGTCCAATTCGCCAGGGTTGTGTGTATGCGACTGGGTACTCAATCTTGTTTGGCTCTTCAGTCCCCATGGGTGACAGAAGAGCTGACGTGATAGTATTTGGTCATAGATGTGCGACCCTGGCGGAATAAACGCGAGAGTGTTTGTCGGGTATATATGCTGTTAAAAGGTTAAATAATATTGTAATATAATTTAAACTGACCTGTACAGACATTTTCAGCATATCAGTCCGTGGATAACAATGAATGTGACACTACCTGCGAGGCAAACACATTCAGTGTTTATTAGCATACACATAAAATACATTTAAATGTAAAACAAGTAGATGCACCAGGGTTTGTTTGTGGTTATAATTGTTATTATATACATAATATTATTCTTTTTTGACACAGATAAAATGTGAATCTACACGTCTAGGAAAAACTAACTTTAGGGATTACCGACATATTGCCCGGAGACCTCGACATATACATCTAGACTAATATTATAAAGAGGTAAGATTTAATTTTTTTGTTTGTTTGTTTGTTATGATTGAACTCAAAAACTGTTCACTACTGGACAGATTTTAAAAAGTCTTTCACCATTAGACCGCTACATTTTCATTAAGTAACATGGCTTGGTATTAGTTGGTATGATAGAATAACTAACACTAAATTAAAAATACATATACTCTTTTTGACATTATTGTTTCAGACACACATTAGGTAGTGACCAAATTATGCAACATTTTAGCATCTATAAATAATACATAAGTCTATATTTACAATGAGAAGGTTATTTATTTGCAAAACCAAAGGAAATTTAATTGAATGCATTACTTTTATTAGTTTTTAATCCTACTCCATTTTTATGTCCATGTCGTGGCCAGATTTAAGTATTGATGACTCCATGATGTGACCAACTATTTTGTGAAATAGTCACATCATGGAGTCATCAAAATACATTTCACAATATAGCCAACTAAAGCCAAACTGTTTAACATATTTGGCCATATTATTAGTATAGGATTTCCATGATACTAATAGATCTAAATAAAGTAGGAACTTATAAATAGCCCTCATTAAAACAAACATAGCTTAAAATTAAATCACTGCATTTCTATTAAAAACCAATTGCAATTAAAATCATATGCATAGGTATGGTTGGCAAAACTGCTACCATAACTACAATCCACTGTACCATAGCATCAAGTCCATGGAGTTTCTTGCACATTCTTCTCCATAGAGATCTACGCTTTGGAACATGCAATTTAGCTTCACTTTTTTTTTTACTGTCCGACATTTTGACCATTCAAAAGTACCTGTAAATGGTCTAATTGAAATAAAAGAGTTTGATTTGAATCAAACTGACGGCCCATATTAGTTATATCAAATAACGCCGATTTGTGTCGTAAATACATTTCATTGCTGTATTTTATTTCATGTAAATAATAAATGACTGTCACCATGCCATGTTATGTTATGCCACAAAAACAAAGTGAAATCAGTCCATCTTCTGGTGAATAACATAAGCATTTTATATTAGGTTTATGATCTCTCATGTTTGACCCTATTATTAAATAATAGTGTGTTTAGCTGTTACTTTTGTTAAACCTAAACTGCCTTATTCCAAAACGCGATCTAAAATAGTTCCGGGACTATTACTAGTTTTAATTGGCATTAAACCTAATAATAGTCCCGGAAATACATTACATTATGGCTTTTAATTTGTATTAAATTTAGTAATAATCCCGAAAACTACATTTAGATAGCGTTTAATCGGTATTAAACCTAGTAATAGTCCCAGAACTATTTTAGATCGCGTTTTGGAATAAGGCGGAAAACGTTCATTGATTGGGCTAGCCCAAATCATGATTTGTCCAATAGACAAAGTCCTATTTCATGAAATGCCACAATTTCATCAAATGGTCCATCATATTATGAAGTAATCAATTCTATGATCTAGCCACATCATCCACACTACCTCACTACTATACTACTACTACTCTTCTTCTTCTTCCTGCCCTTATCCCATATTACTATACTACTACTACTATTTAGCATTTATTTTAATTATGTTTTGTTTTGTTTTGACATTGTATCATTTGACTGTATTAATTTCCGACATCTTACTCATTATTATCAACTTCTTCTTCCTGCCCTTATCCTATATTACTTGGGGTCGGCGCAACACGTTTTTTTCTTCCACTCTATCCTGTCAGCCGTCACACTATCACTAACTTCCTTTTCTTTCATATCACTCCTCACACAATCCATCCATCTCTTCTTCGGCCTCCCTCTTCCTCACCATCCATCTACTTGTAAACACAGAACTCTTTTAGTAACATGTGTTTCATCCCTCCTCTTCACATGACCATACCAAGACAAACGATTTCCTTTCAACTTTTCAGTCATTGGCGCCACTTTCAAACTTCCTCTAATATACTCATTTCTCACTTTATCCATTTTCGTCACACCACACATCCATCTCAACATTCTCATCTCCGCTATATGCAGTCTTTTTTCATCCATCTTTTTCACAGCCCAACATTCTGATCCATACAGTATGACAGGTCTTATCAC
Organism: Leucania comma; assembly: GCA_958295575.1. NCBI lineage: Eukaryota > Metazoa > Arthropoda > Insecta > Lepidoptera > Noctuidae > Leucania > Leucania comma. The sequence goes on along the minus strand of OY282470.1, from coordinate 22,850,495 downwards.
GGACTTGTAAATTTTACCCTTCAACTTGAGTGGCATCCGTGGGTCACAAGTTGTTCCCGTGACCTGTCGCCATTTCATCCATCCGGCGTTGATCCGATGTGTTACGTCTCGGTCTACCTCACCATCTCCTTGAACGAGCGACCCGAGGTACCGAAAGTCGGAGCAGAGTGGTATGGGCGTTCTGGCGAGAGCTAAGGGCACAGGACCGGAAAGACCGCCGAAATCGCAGAAAAAGTACTCCGTTTTGGTTCTACTTAATTTCAGGCCAACACTCTCCAGTCTGTGCCACCACACCTCCAATCTATTCTGGACCTCTAGGCCACTCTCGGCAACCAGCACAATGTCAAAGCATACACCAGGCAGCCTCTTCCTGAATGTCCGACGTCAGAGCGTCCATTATCATCAGGAAGAGGTAAGGGCTGAGTGCCGACCCTTGGTGTAAGCCGACAGCCACATTGAAGCTGCTAGTGGTGCCCACTGTAGACCGGACTTGGGTACGGCATCGACTGTACATCGCTCGCATCAACTGCACATACTTCCCAGGCACACCTTTCTCTTTAAGGGCCCACCACAGAACCTCACGAGGTACCCGGTCGTATGCCTTTTCTAGGTCAATGAATACCATGTGCAAGTTTTTATGCGCACCTCTGTATTTATCGCACAGCTGGCGTATAGCGAAAATGGCATCTGTTGAACCTCGACCAGGCATAAAACCGAATTGGTTCTGTGAAATTTCACTCTCTTCTCTCAACCTCCTTTCAATAACTTTCTCTCAGGCTTTCATGGTATGTGACATTAGCTTTATTCCTCTATAATTAATTGTTGCACTCAAGAACATCACCTTTGTTTTTAAAGATGGGCACCAAAGAACTGTTGCACCAATCATCAGGTATGGCTTCTTCCCGCAACAACTTATTGAAGTACAATCTATATTCTATATATATGTCGTGGAAAACGAACCCTAGTTACTAAGTCTTTATGTTCTTTTTACTGTAGTACTAAGTAGTAAGTGAGTAGGGTGACGCCGTGACGTCACTTATTATGGCGTCAAGTGGTCAGAGTCGGCATTGGAGGGATGGGACCCCGGGAGCGCAAGGCATTAAGGTCTGCGCGGGCGCGGGTGTAACACCTCTCTGATACGAAACTGTCGGTTGCCCATACATTCGTTATTACTTAGCATTGCTACCTGTGTTACTATTTAGAACACTACTTGTGAACTGTGAAAGAGACATTATAATTAATTGAAAATCAAGTCGTAGTTATTTAAAATCCGTTCGGTATTAAACCCAGTACCACTGAACCAAGATGATGACGGCTATATCGCTCAGCCATTCCTGGCGCCGTCATCAGAAGTGGGATCTGGATCTGCTCCCACTGGCGCGCAATATTTGAGGTGTGACAGAGAAATATGATGCAACTAATTGAAACCATAAGAACGCCGATGTTGGTGCGTTTGATATTACGCTACCAGAAATCAACCCAGAACAGCCTGATTCTGAACCGCGCGCTTTGTGTGCTACAGTGACAGTGTTATCGGTCTCAAAGAACCCTGAAAGACAGTGCTTCATCATGGTTGTTACAAATATCAAAAGTGGGCATGACGTGGGCGCATGCTCGTGACGTATTTCACGGGTGTTCAAATAGCAGCAAGCTGGCTGTTACTGCGGGACGAGTACGGGAAGCACGGTGTCGAAGAAGCGTGTTCTACAGCAGCGCAGGTGCAAGCTTCGCGGTTACAGAGCAAAGCGACGCATCAATGGTGGTCAAATATGGTGGTATATGCGGACAGTTGGAGCAATCTGGTCAGTCGTTCAATTTTTATTTGTATCCTGAGCTGAATGGTCTTTTGTTAAGCAGTCTATCAGTCCTAATTTCGAGGGGCAACGTAAGTACGCGATTGTTTATATTAACAGTGTCGATCGGTCGGTTATCATAAATCGTAGAAAAATCTTAGGCGACGTTTTTATTCATAGGCACTGCTTACAGCATATTTCAAGTGGTGCCAGACGATTGTTTGAAATATGATTTGATGATTGAGCGTAAAATCTTTAAAGATTTCATAATACACAAAAGACTTATTCTTCTTTGATTATTTCATAATAAAATTGGTTGCTAAGTGTAATTCTAAATCTAATACATTGCATTCTCGAGTTAAGTCTGGTGAGTTTTAAATCAGACTTCAAGACTCGTGGTCCATAATTAACCATGTGCATGAATCACTAATGAACTTTGAGTGAAAGAAAAGGATCTTGAAAAGGTATACGGCCATTAGTTATTGGTTCGAACATGTAGCTTAATAAGTCCATAAGTTCGGTGATGGATGTATGACCTGTAAAGTACTTAAGTCTAATTCTGGTCGTATACAATCAGAACCTAACCCGAGCCCTGAGTATTCATTGGCAAATCTGTTCATGTTGACATAAGCAGTCAAAGTCAAAGTCAAAATGTTTTTGTTTCATATGGGCCTGCATGGGCACTTATAAGGCGTCGGAGGCTGGTGCACGGTTCCAAATTGGTCGTTTCCAATGGAGAGGAACCGGCGGGAGACTCCATGGTTGCTCTTTTAAAAGAAATGTTTTTTTTTTGTACAATATTTCCGAATTACAGTATTGGTAATTGTGTGGAGACAGTGTAGGCCAGTTAATGTTGTGCCCAGGAGCACAGTAAAAATAATCATAATAATAAAGTGACTCGTAATAGGAATTCGAAGTCTACAGTGTTCTCACATTCACATTGTAAGGAAAGGCTATATAAAGAAACGAAAAAATCACCAATTACACTATTAGATGCTAATAAGATAAATTACTAATGGATTTGTGATAGTTGAGGTCTAAATAATATTGCAAAAGCAATGTGTCAAAAAAATAATAATAATAAAAAAAAAAAACAATGTATGTATTGAAACAAAGATGGAGCAGTTAATGGACACAATATGAATGAGTTGCCAGGGGGCTGCACATGCGCATGTGCAGAAGCGGTCATTGCCAAACGAGCGTGTCTTCGACATAGTTCTTAACCTTATAATATGCTTTTTTGGTTAGGATACGCTTAATATGAGTTTTGAACTTTCCCTCACTAAGTTCAGTTACTGCTTTTGGCATCTTGTTATAGAAGCGTATACTGTTTGCTAGGAATGACTTGCTGGTCTTGGCTGGCCTCCATTTGGGTAAAACAATTTCGTGTTTGATGCGCGTATTTTTGTTAGGAAGATCGCTTCTAATTTTAAAGGGTCCTAAGTTTTTGCGAACGTACGGAATACTTTCTAAGATATGAAGAGAGGGCAGAGTCAGTATATCGATTTCTTTGAATTTATCTCTGAGGGACTCGCGAGGACCCATTTTATAAATAGCCCGGATCGCTCTCTTTTGTAATATGAAAACTGAGTCTTCATCAGCTGCAGATCCCCACAATAAAATGCCATAAGACATAATACTGTGGAAATAAGCATAGTAGACTAACCTAGCTGTGGCTACGTCGGTCAATTGTCTTATTTTTCTTACTGCGTATGCAGCTGAGCTTAGTCTAGCTGAGAGAGTTCTTATATGAGCGCCCCATTGCAATTTAGAATCGATAGTTACGCCTAAGAAAACAGTTTCCGTTGACATCAAGTTTTTTTGCCGTCAAGGATTAAACTGACGCCAACTTGAGGGACATTCAAACGATGCTAATACGCCATAGTTTTTATTGATGTTCTATTAAATTTACACTTTTCGTAATAACTCAGCCAGCAACATTGAGTCACTAAAAGGTGCATTAAATGCGTATTTTACGGTGTCACAGCCTGTCATTGAGTTAAGAATAACAAAAAAAGAAAAACTCTGGAAACCTCTTAGAAACACATTTGGTCCAAGTTTTGTGTAAAGCAAAACTCAGTAAAAAGCAATAATTTACGTCAATAGACATGTCATATCGTCCAACAAATTATGTGAAACGAACTCGGGATATCGGAGCGTAATGCACTTCAGTGCAGCAAAACAAAAAAAAAAGGAGGCAAAAGAAACATTTGGTTAGCTAAACGTGGTCGACCCTTAACGACAGTGGAGAATTAATTGCGTAATAGAAAAAAAGGGGTGTTTTAAAGTTTCCTAAACTTAAGTGGCCAATGAAGCTGAGCACAAGATTGCTCAGTTTAAGATTTTAAGTGGAACTACGTCAAAAAGTGTTGATAATAGACAACGAGAGCAAACAGCACACTGAGTTTATTTAATTTAAACAGGACGACCGAAGCCAAGAGTTATAATAGAGTGAAAAGTTAGTAATTTTGATGGACTATAGGTTGAAATAGGTTTAGCAGTTGTGGAACAACCTGCGGTTGTTCTAGCTACACATTGTCAAATCATAGCCGACATCCTATCTTGCAGAAATAAATATAGCCGGCGTCCCATCTTACTGGAACTATTATAATGATTGGATTCTTGTAACATACTGGAAGGGTATGGCTCTATAGGACTCTGTATTTGTTTTATTACAATGCAAAGTTTCACATTATTTAAGTTCATCAGTCATACTTCTGATTTCGAATTGTTACTTTGGATATTAATCTTGCTTTATAATGGCATGTGGGGCTAGAGTATAAACATACTTGTCTTTTAATTTAATTTTATAATGTGTCAAGGGTGCTTTAACTTAAAATTCCTATAGGGTAAAATAGGATCAGTGGTTGTGTGACACAACATGCTCCTATGAGAAGTTAGGAAGTTACAGGAGTTAGTACCTGCATTTATCTTGTTGGACTTATGTGCCAGTTAAAATAAAATTTTACCAGGCTAATGCTTGTAAGTATCTTATTGGACCTGTATGCCAGTTGGAATAGAATTATAGCAGGCTGATGCTTGCAGTTTTCTTATTGGACTTATTAGCCAGTTAGAATGGATTATTAGATTCTTTTATCTTAACGGATTATTAAAAAAAAAGTAGTGTTTTAAAGTCTTATAAACTCAAACAGGGACAAGGCCCTTGAACTGTTGACAGGACGTGTAACTAGACCGTTAAATCTTGTAACTGATCGTGAAACGAAACATAAATGTTTGCATGAGAAGAGAAAACGGCAAAGAACATGAAAAAAAAAGTAAGCGGTAAGTACGAAAATTTAAATTTAATAAGGATAAAGCTTACTTATTTAAATTTGATATTGGTGATTTAGTTTTGATTCCAAAATAAAGAGAGAAACCAGACTAAATTGGATCTTAATTACAAGGATCTTTCAAATTATTAGAGTTACTTGATGTCGATTGTTATCTTTGAAGCCTTTGATTAGTAACCGAGCCTATAAATATGCTCACAACTGTATACGAAAGATGCCTCTAAGTAGTGCTCCTGATGAGCTAGATTTATTTGATGTAGAAGATGAAGAGGATTATACCTCCACAGAAAAATAGACACATACCATGGCTATTTGGTCGCACTGCATGCACCAAACTGTAACCGTAACTGCAATAAACTGTGAGTTGTTCAGGGCGCGGCGGGCAGTTGGTGATGTGGCGGGGGCCTGGGTTTCTGAGGAAACTATTTTTGTGTTGGTCATTTGATGACCTGTGTTTGGTCGCACTGCACGCACTTATCTGTAGTCGTGACTGCAATTCAATGGCGAGTTGTTCAGGGTGCGATGAGCAGTAAGTGGTGTGGTGGGGGTCTGGGTTTCTGCGGAAACTATTTTGTGTTGGTCATGTGATGGCCTGGGAGTCGTGGACTCTAGAGAAGTGACAAGGTTTGTCACATGCTGTTGAGACAGCTGGGCCATGAGCGTTGTATGTGATCTGATTAAGTTTGGTTATTGTGTTTAAAAGTTAACTTTTTGATATTTTTGAGACTTAGAGGTACCTTTTGATACTCTGATAAAATTTGGTTCTAACAAATGTTGACGTTAAATTATCGATTGCTATTGTACTTGTTCTTGGTCAGGTTGGCCGAGGATGTACTGTTACTCCAAATTTGAATTTTGGTTACAGGTGCACACGAGGACGTGTAATTTGTCAGGTTGGCCGTGTCGTGGAAAACGAACCCTAGTTACTAAGTCTTTATGTTCTTTTTACTGTAGTACTAAGTAGTAAGTGAGTAGGGTGACGCCGTGACGTCACTTATTATGGCGTCAAGTGGTCAGAGTCGGCATTGGAGGGATGGGACCCCGGGAGCGCAAGGCATTAAGGTCTGCGCGGGCGCGGGTGTAACACCTCTCTGATACGAAACTGTCGGTTGCCCATACATTCGTTATTACTTAGCATTGCTACCTGTGTTACTATTTAGAACACTACTTGTGAACTGTGAAAGAGACATTATAATTAATTGAAAATCAAGTCGTAGTTATTTAAAATCCGTTCGGTATTAAACCCAGTACCACTGAACCAAGATGATGACGGCTATATCGCTCAGCCATTCCTGGCGCCGTCATATATATATATTTCTATATATATAAAAGTGAAATACCACTCGCTGATTAATCACGAAATCTCGGAAAAACATCTACAAACTTAAAATTTGGAGGGTTTCTTATAGGATGTAGACATCCGATAAGAACAGATTTTACGAAACTCCACCCATTGGGAGGTAAAACAGGGTTGGAAGGTTGTTTGCTAGTTTAATATAATAATATTACACAACTATCACACAAGCCATTTAGTCAAGCAGAGCTTGTGTTATGAGTACTAGACAACTGATAAACAATAAAGTATAACAAAATATTTTAAGGAGCCTTCTGAAAAATAATCTTATTGTGACATGGTATGTCATAAACACAAAGCCTGTCTTTATTTATTTAACACATTGAATATGCAGACATCAAACTAAGCCAAGATAAGATAAACATATCATATATAATAATAAATATTATGTAGAATGTAAATGTAACTACAAAATTAATAGAATATAAAAAGAATAGAATATAGGGTTTTCAGTCAGAAGAACGAGGGGTAAATCGAAAGAAAAAATAAATAGACTGCTTGAAAGATAATTTAAAAGTAGGGGACTACTTGAGATAGCAACTATGTTGCACCAACAGTGAATAAATTGGTTCATTCATTTTATTAGAATTCAGTTTGATGCATACAAAGTACTCAATCTGTTGCAAACCCAGGTAGGGAGCCATTCAAGTATTACGTAAGCACTACAGGAGGGTGGGGAGGTCTTTGCTTTGTTTATTTTTGATGACATGGGGGATGGGGGGATCTGGATGGTGGTTAAGTCAGCAGTTTTTTTTTTTTGTAAGAGAACAATGTTGATGTTCCAAAATCACATAAAAATTAGTAGAGAACTTACAAACACATATCACAGAGTAATTTTTATGTAAGCATGTGGAGGGAGGGTTAGATCTTTGCTTACTTTTGCTGACGAGGTGGAGGGAGAGGGTTAATATTTGCGAAAAATCCACTTACGTAATACTTGAACGGCCCCTAGGCTGCTAGAGGCAATTTGGCAAAATTGGTATGCATATAATTCAATGAAACTATTAGTTACTAGCTGACCCAGCAAACTTAGTACAGCCTAATAGTCGATTTTATTTTTCGTGAATTTTTCCATACTTTTTCAACGTTTAAACCTTCCCTGGAGTATCACTAATATTTCATGAAGAATCCAGGTCCAAAATTGACCAAATCTGTCCAGCTGTTTTTGAGTTTTAGCGAAACTGACAAACAGCTATTCATTTTTATATATAAGAAGAAGAAGATAGAGATAATAAATATTCCACAATAATATTAGATGCCTAAGTTTGTTGTAATACCTAAAATGTCTCAAAACCATATTTTATAAGGCAGTGAATGTTATATCTACTGCGACTTATGATTTTTGTCCAATAAACCCATTGGTATACTAGGTAGTAAAAGATAAAACCAAGCATAATACGCGGCAAATAAATTGAACTAAAATGGGATTCAAAAATCAAAATTTTGCTAGTGTACTACTTCAGCATACCCTTTCGGAATATAGGTGCATGTTGAATATTCATGTGTGAACAGAATTTATCGGATTATTTATTGAATTATTAGAAAAGGAATATACTCACTTCTCAATCAGCTGTTTATGAAGATTTCCCACCGTAGATGAGCTCTCGAGTTCACAACAAATTTTTATTGGACAAATACTAAGGAATTATTGTTTTGCAAGTCATAACAGAATGATAATAAACTTTTCTACTTTTAACAAAACAAACTTTATTACAAAACAGCGAAAATACTTTGCAATTGTGATATCCTGAACAAAAAATCAGTGTTGCCAACAGTTACACTAGCTTACCACTTTCTATATATTAAAATGTACTCTGTCATCTGTGCTTACCACCAGAATAAAAAATAGTACAGGGTATAGAAATATCACTCCGCGAAAGCAAACATGCGAATTTACACTTATTTGCGAACGCTTTTATTGTTCATAATACGTTGCACGGCACGAACGTAACCATGAATATATTTGCCTTCAGCAGGGCTATTGGCTAACTTTTTCAAAGACGGTTGACAATTGGCATTTGATGATAACCAAACTTCGTTGTCAACTAACCATTTCATAACTTTGGTATTACGTATCACATCCAGTGACTATTAAACTACGGTGGATAACAAAATTCACGGTGCTCTTTGGGCCCACTCTAAAATTTTATCGACTATTACACAGCTAAGATGAATATCGCATCATGCGCGTAACAATCTTGCAATTTAGAGAACATTTGATTTTATACGGTTTATAAATTGCTTTTGACATTTTACGTAAATAAAACGAAATGAAAATATAGGAAAATATCTTCTAATTTGCTTATATCTGCAAATCTAGTGCAAAATAAAGGGTAAATGACACCACAGAATACATAGATATATAAGAATGAGTTTAAAATATGTAATTTCGTGTACCTAACCTAATTTATTTAATTTCAAGATGCCTGGCCGAAGAAGGGTTCCCGGAAGGCAGTTGAAACTGCTAGTAGAGTTTGTGGAGACCCATTTGTGGATTCCCATTCCAAAGTAGCAATAGGACGCCCTCCGGTAATGCTACAGGCCGTTCGAATCGGAAAGCGTGGAACTCCGTAGCATTCCAATTGAATTCATTTGCAGAAGGAACACCCAAAACCTCAGATATCCGACCAATGTTGAAGGGTAAGTCGGGTTTACACATCTTACTTTCTATCAACTTCAAATTATTCGATTCTTTACTAGAATGAATGTATTATATTCAAATCATGATTTTTCAAGGATTTTTGTCACATAATGTGACAAAAAATGCCATAGCAGGTACTTTACCCCACATAAAGTCTCAATACTTCGACCACTTACAAATATTCATCACTTTAGTAGCCGTTGGATGAAAGTATATTTTCAGTTACAAAAAAAATGTTTTTTTTTCTTTTTTCTAGTACACGGGAGTTTATGACTGAAACAAAAGACAAAACTGTAGACTCGCAGGGGAGCGCAGCCCTAACTGATGGAGAGTGTACCAAGCTCTCCTCTGAATGAGTTGGAAAACAAAGTGCTGGCAATTATTAGATCGAGCAGCAGAGTAGCGGTGGAGGAAATTGCCTGGAGTGCGCCTACCAAATAATGTTAGTTCAATACTTGTTCATCATTATTAAAATAAAAAAAAAATATGAGTAGAAATGCTACACACATTCAGAGGTATATCTAACAAAGAATATTTTTGGTGTGTGGATGGTGTTGTATTTAGGGTCTTTTTTAATGTTACAGGTATCATCAGTAGATGACGTTGCATACCCTGTTTATTCTGAAAATGCAGCACTCAATCCTCCAGTACATCAATACTCGTCCCTCAGTCCTGTGCTCCTTTATTCGTGTCTATAGATCCCATAATGAATGTGGAATGGCTTGATGACTGACGTGTTTACATTTATTGATTTATGTAACTAAATCATACCTAAATTCTCTGTAGAAAAGATGTGTTGGTGATGTTCTATCCCCTCAAGTTCTAAGTTTCTCAAAGCTTGTTTTATTGATCTGTTGTATAAGTGTGAAACTAGACATGTAATAGTTTTAAGATTAATTACTGTAATTTTATTGACCGTTAAAGCTGTGATTTTCAAATATAATTTAGGATGTGTTTCAAGTACTGTGATTGTTATTATATCCCGAAGCACTGATTCATTTTATGTTTATATAATAAAAATGTGATAAATAGTCTATATGATGTGTTTATTTACAATTTTTCTGAGCTAAAGAATTACTTGCTGGATGCCTCCTACACTGCCAAAGATCTTTCTAATTAACTCTTTCTTTCTCCTACAACATTTTTCCCTAGAACTACCTTTTAACTTATTATTTATTCATAACCTAACACAAGTTATAAAGTAGGTACATAATATAAAAAAGCAAGTAAAAAAACCATGGATACTTTATCATATTAAGTTTATTATATCTTTAACAAAAACTATTTCTAGAAAATATTTTAATTATAACTAGTTTCTGCCAGCAGCTTCACCCATGTGATTGTAGAAAATTATTCCAAGGGAACATACTATATATTTATTTTCTTTACTCTTCAAATAAAAAGTATTGGTTGTGCAATTCCAGGACATGGTCTATACATGTACCATGTTTCATCAAAATCCGTCCAGTCATATATTATGACTGTGTAGAAATAATCAACATACAAACTTTTGGCTTTATTGTGATAGCAGTGTGATTTATAAAATGATTTAATACTAAAGTTGTATATAAAATAAACATTGTAAAAAAGTTGTTGGTTATCGGTCTTGCTTGCCACCTCTCTTGAAACTTGGTTCTGTTGGTCCGATTGCCCACATCAGCACTCGAATCTGGCATTGGAGTGTTTAAGTGTCATTGATTCCATATATAGAAATCATTTGAAGGATCAGTATGCACTTTATTTAGATTGGCATCACAAATCTGAAACAAAAGTTTTGTTTTAGGTTTTTGTATAATTTTATTTACAGACTGAAAAATCCTACTACTTTTAGTCAGCTATTTTGCCAATGTCATTCTACTACTTATGACTTTTAGGGAATCATAACTGCTCCTATTAAATTATCCTTTATCGTATTCGATTATGTAGCCCAATTATTCCAGCCATAAAAAGTTTAAATTAAATTTTACTTTTTAAGAATACCTATTGGTTTATCAAACACATTCAAAACTTACTCTCTTATAGTATTTTCCCTGCCTTGCCGAGACGAAGGGTACTTTATGTACTTAAGGGTCACTTTCCAGACATTGAGTGACCTTGTAAAGATACTTTATAAGTGTAAGCTGGCACATATGTATTACACAAGAAGCTTCTAGCAGACTAAAAGTAGTAGGATTTTTCAGTCTGTAAATAAAATTATACAAAAACCTAAAACAAAACTTTTGTTTCAGATTTGTGATGCCAATCTAAATAAAGTGCATACTGATCCTTCAAATGATTTCTATATATGGAATCAATGACACTTAAACACTCCAATGCCAGATTCGAGTGCTGATGTGGGCAATCGGACCAACAGAACCAAGTTTCAAGAGAGGTGGCAAGCAAGACCGATAACCAACAACTTTTTTACAATGTTTATTTTATATACAACTTCAGTATTAAATCATTTTATAAATCACACTGCTATCACAATAAAGCCAAAAGTTTGTATGTTGATTATTTCTACACAGTCATAATATATGACTGGACGGATTTTGATGAAACATGGTACATGTATAGACCATGTCCTGGAATTGCACAACCAATACTTTTTATTTGAAGAGTAAAGAAAATAAATATATAGTATGTTCCCTTGGAATAATTTTCTACAATCACATGGGTGAAGCTGCTGGCAGAAACTAGTTATAATTAAAATATTTTCTAGAAATAGTTTTTGTTAAAGATATAATAAACTTAATATGATAAAGTATCCATGGTTTTTTTACTTGCTTTTTTATATTATGTACCTACTTTATAACTTGTGTTAGGTTATGAATAAATAATAAGTTAAAAGGTAGTTCTAGGGAAAAATGTTGTAGGAGAAAGAAAGAGTTAATTAGAAAGATCTTTGGCAGTGTAGGAGGCATCCAGCAAGTAATTCTTTAGCTCAGAAAAATTGTAAATAAACACATCATATAGACTATTTATCACATTTTTATTATATAAACATAAAATGAATCAGTGCTTCGGGATATAATAACAATCACAGTACTTGAAACACATCCTAAATTATATTTGAAAATCACAGCTTTAACGGTCAATAAAATTACAGTAACTAATCTTAAAACTATTACATGTCTAGTTTCACACTTATACAACAGATCAATAAAACAAGCTTTGAGAAACTTAGAACTTGAGGGGATAGAACATCACCAACACATCTTTTCTACAGAGAATTTAGGTATGATTTAATTACATAAATCAATAAATGTAAACACGTCAGTCATCAAGCCATTCCACATTCATTATGGGATCTATAGACACGAATAAAGGAGCACAGGACTGAGGGACGAGTATTGATGTACAGGAGGATTGAGTGCTGCATTTTCAGAATAAACAGGGTATGCAACGTCATCTACTGATGATACCTGTAACATTAAAAAAGACCCTAAATACAACACCATCCACACACCAAAAATATTCTTTGTTAGATATACCTCTGAATGTGTGTAGCATTTCTACTCATATTTTTTTTTTATTTTAATAATGATGAACAAGTATTGAACTAACATTATTTGGTAGGCGCACTCCAGGCAATTTCCTCCACCGCTACTCTGCTGCTCGATCTAATAATTGCCAGCACTTTGTTTTCCAACTCATTCAGAGGAGAGCTTGGTACACTCTCCATCAGTTAGGGCTGCGCTCCCCTGCGAGTCTACAGTTTTGTCTTTTGTTTCAGTCATAAACTCCCGTGTACTAGAAAAAAGAAAAAAAACATTTTTTTTGTAACTGAAAATATACTTTCATCCAACGGCTACTAAAGTGATGAATATTTGTAAGTGGTCGAAGTATTGAGACTTTATGTGGGGTAAAGTACCTGCTATGGCATTTTTTGTCACATTATGTGACAAAAATCCTTGAAAAATCATGATTTGAATATAATACATTCATTCTAGTAAAGAATCGAATAATTTGAAGTTGATAGAAAGTAAGATGTGTAAACCCGACTTACCCTTCAACATTGGTCGGATATCTGAGGTTTTGGGTGTTCCTTCTGCAAATGAATTCAATTGGAATGCTACGGAGTTCCACGCTTTCCGATTCGAACGGCCTGTAGCATTACCGGAGGGCGTCCTATTGCTACTTTGGAATGGGAATCCACAAATGGGTCTCCACAAACTCTACTAGCAGTTTCAACTGCCTTCCGGGAACCCTTCTTCGGCCAGGCATCTTGAAATTAAATAAATTAGGTTAGGTACACGAAATTACATATTTTAAACTCATTCTTATATATCTATGTATTCTGTGGTGTCATTTACCCTTTATTTTGCACTAGATTTGCAGATATAAGCAAATTAGAAGATATTTTCCTATATTTTCATTTCGTTTTATTTACGTAAAATGTCAAAAGCAATTTATAAACCGTATAAAATCAAATGTTCTCTAAATTGCAAGATTGTTACGCGCATGATGCGATATTCATCTTAGCTGTGTAATAGTCGATAAAATTTTAGAGTGGGCCCAAAGAGCACCGTGAATTTTGTTATCCACCGTAGTTTAATAGTCACTGGATGTGATACGTAATACCAAAGTTATGAAATGGTTAGTTGACAACGAAGTTTGGTTATCATCAAATGCCAATTGTCAACCGTCTTTGAAAAAGTTAGCCAATAGCCCTGCAGACGTCGCGACGTCTGAAGACGAATTAATAATTAAAACAACGAAAAAAAAGTCGTCAGTATCAGATTGATAATTATGATTATTTGGTGCCGATTTACACCCGAGTGATCGCATTTTTTGCAAGAAATTGAATTTTATTAAAGCACTAAAAAATCAAATAGCTACAAAAACTAATATTTCACCGGTAAATGGGGGTTAAAACTACCAGGTTTAGTGGAAAATTCACTAAATTGGCAACATTGCAAGAATGCAAGAATGACTTATTGACTTTTTTATTTCCCCTGAAGGAAGGCTATATAGCCTTTTGACATCGCCTAAGTCTAACGGCCATATTTTTATTGGATGCCCGTTATGTCATGCTATGCGGTAAGGGGTTAAAGAAACGTTTTATAGTACATTAATAGTTGTTTCACTGTTATTAGAATACGAATGACATACATTCCAATGTTTTTGTAGTATTTGGCTGCTAATGAGACGTTTTATAAAATTAAAAGCATTGAACATACGATGGAGGTATGCCCCGTTTGGGCGGAGCACTGCCGTGTCCTCGTGGAAGAAATTGGCAGCAACAATTTCTCACGCCGGGTAGGCGTGATTCAGGCCCTGAGTACCAGCTACGGTAGACGCGGGCTTGCGGACGTCGAGCAATAGGTAGCTCGCTATCCGGCCGTTTGGTAATTGACCAAATCGAGCCCAGTCGGCCACACGCTCTTCAAAGAGATGTCAGTGAACCGCAGCCCGGGTCGTCAGACCTGATGAATTTCTGAAAAAAAAACCCGTAGTCCTCGCACGCAAAGGGCAACTGAAGGACACAGGTATGGTTTTAGTTAGTAAAACACACCTTTTAGCTCCACCGAAGAGCAACGAGAAGTCTTTGGATGATTTCCACCATTAAAAAAGTGCGCGCCCAACTGCGATTTGCTGACGGTGCTGTTAGCCCGTAGTAGTGATGTTTGTATTTGTATTTCGGGCGGGTTGTTTGTAACTCCACGTCTAAAGTCCATAATTATTTTGCGAACAGTAAAATAACCTTTGTTCATCTAAGAAAATAACAGCCAAGTTATCGTGAATCGGAACGCACCGTAAGGGAAACTTGCTTTGTGTTCCGAAAGCGTCAAAAGCGATTAAAGCGCGAATCCAACCAAATTTAATAGTCACAAAATATAAGGGTTAATAAGTAATAATTGTGACGTTGTGTGTTGGTTGGATTCGCGCTATAATCACATTAGACACAATTCGGAACGAGGTGTTGGTACTTGGTCCTGTCAATGCCAAATTCAAATGTCAATGACTAATGTAACGAATAGCCTGATTTTTCTATGATTTTTAATAATAAACGAATAAATTGAATAATTTCTTTACTTTATGCCTTAGAATATTCGCCTTCGTATTAATTTAGGGTTTTTTTTTTCTAATAACATGTGTGTAAAGTAAAACGTTGCTTGTAAAACGCCGTATCGGTGATTAGAACCTATTTTAATAAAATACTCAGAATTGTGTAAACTGCGAATAAGTCATCAGTCTTCTAATTTTGCGAACATGAAACTGGTAAGTATAGTAATAAGTATTAACTATATCAATATATTTATTGCATTTACACAGGAGACTATTATATATGTTTTAAATACTAGTTTTGTTGAACTCTGGGCATCCAAATTAAGATTCAACTTGCGTTTAGGGTACCAGGGCCCTGACCCCAGACAACTAAGGCAGCAGTGCTGCAGGTCACATTGTTTCAAGAGAATTTTCAGTTGACGGCTGTGGATTGAAACCCTTAAATAATGTCAGAGCTCCAACAAGCAGCTTCGCTTACGTCTTTGCCCGCCTTTGACTAAAGATACCAGCTTTGGCTATGGTCAAAATAAACCTAATTTGGCAAAAACATAAGGTTTAAAAACATTTACTTATGAAATACAATGAAATTGACATCATTTAAAGATGTTATTATTTGTGGCAAGTTACAACATTATATTATTATATTATATTATATTATTATATTAGCATATTATGTGGCAATTAAGTTGAACCCTTAGCTTTGGTTACACGAGAACCAAATAAGCAAGTAAGATAAACTTACTAAAATGGGCATCTTAGCTATAATTATACGCAGTTCCCAGCTGTGTCACACTTTGTTTGAGACCCAAAACTATTTTTTTGCGTTCATCTTATATGCCGCGTATTGTATATTCAGCCGTTAGCCAACCTTTTACAGTCTCCTGTAGTTATTAGACCTTTGGCTACTGAGCCTATAAACTAACCTCAACTTACACATGCTACAATGCTCCAAGTACATATAACAGGCAGAATGACTAGTATATTGCAGTTTGAACAAGAATTCAACAATAAAATTACCAATTAATTAATCTGAATTGTCATTTTATAAAATAAATAAAAAATTATGGTAAGTCAGTAAGTCTGAGTAAGATAATAGGCAATAGTCATTACGCTAATATTATATTGACAAAGGAAAGCTTTTTATTCCAGGAATATTCCTTGGGATAATTTTCGAAGCAGGCCGGAGCCAATAGTTATATTAATATTAATATGAATAGTTATATATTGTGATATTTTTTTTTTATATATATATTATATATTGTGATATTGCAATATCACCTCTTGGAATGCAGAAAATCAGATTGCATAATATTTTTCAATTGACTTGTTTGAAAACCTGCTCTTAGACCACCAATTTTAGGCACGCAATTGACTTTTTTCCGCATTAGTGCAGAAAAGTTGCGCATGCTCAAGGCCTCAAGCCCACCAGAATTTTATTATATTTATTTATCGTATCAGGCAGGGCGCGCGCCCACGAGGCCCGCGTCGACCTCCATAAGTCATAAATGTATTGAAAAACTTCGTTTGATACACGTGGTTTGTCACTGCAGCTCCCTTGGCTCCGTAACTCGAGTGTATTCCGCCCCGGTCTCAATGAAAAACTTTCTGTTATTTTATTCTTTCTTACTATTATATCTCACGTTTCAGGGGCCGGATTTGCTGATAAAGGTAGAAAAGCTAAATGTACACAAATGTGAGAAGTGCCCAAGAGTCTTCCTAAATATGAGGGACCTCATGAATCACAAGTCTTACCACGAGAAATGTTTTTTAACTCACGTGAGTTACTTGCCAGTATTCCATAAAACCCATAAAAGTTTTTGAGAAAATTGACATCATTTGGAATTTCGATTAAATGTGCAAGGCTTCTATAAAAGTACTTTTTTATATTTTTAATATATGAGTAGTTTTACACAAATTTATGTTTTGTTTTCTATAGAAGCCCAAGGGCGTCGCCAGCCTATGATCAAGGGAGGGGCTTCTCGTATTGGAAGTATAGAGAATAATAAAAAAGTTTTTTTTCTCCAGAATATAAATCCTTATTGCTAGCCTTATATCTACGGTAACTTAAAAGATGGGCATTATATTGTGGGAGACTGGCGCCTAAACTAGTCTCTGTAGCTGTAAAGCAAGCCTCTTTGGGGGGGGGGGGGGGCGGCGTAGCCATTCCCTGCCCCCCCCTTGTAGATGCCTAGAATTATCTTGGGTTGGCCGCTTTTACGTGTGTCTTTTATCCCTAGAGTGCTGGTTCTTTCTTTTTTATTTTCCCACCCTCAGAAAACAAATGTTACTATTTTCAGTACTATGTAAGATCCCACAAATAATGGCCCAAAAAGGACTATATAGAAACCAGACCACACAGAATAATACCATGCAAGATTCATGGTCAAACATAGAGTAACTCAGTCTCTGGTCCCCTGTCTTTCACCTACTTTTATTCCAAGTTTATGTAATTACAAATAGTTTTTAGAAAATCTCAATATTTCTATATCAAAATCGCTATCGGCGGCAAATTGATCACCGCGTGACCGTTCGAGGGTTAAGTAATGGTAAATTGGTTGTGAAATATAGCAATATTATACGTTGGATGATGTATATTGTACCATAAAATAATAATTAAAGGGCGATTCTTTGAAACTGAGAGAATGTCTCATTCATCTGGCGTAGTTCTTTCTTCACAATATTTTTTTTAAATTTGCAAATTAGTTTTCTCCGATCGCTCAATGTATCAAAGGCATTCATTTGTGTCCAGTTACTTGGTTGACGACATGAAACTTGGTTTCAAAGAATCACCCTAAAAATAAAGAGCGGTTAGGGAAGCTCCACAAAAACTAAGTTCCTCATGCAATAAAAGAAAAAGCACACTGTGTGCGTTTATGCTTGCTTATAGAAAGATAAACTGAAAGAAAGAGAAAGGCTTATGAAAGATGTATAACTTTGGGGGTTATGAAAGCCACGCCTGGCGCACTGGTTGAGTGATTGGTTGCTGCGCTGCGTACCACGGGTTCGATTCCCGCGCACAACAAAAAATTTGTAGTGCCAGCAGATCGTTTTTGTCGCTTCCGGGTGTCTTGTATGTGAATTTACATGTTTGCGAATGTGCCTACGTTACAGGAGTAAATGATTACTGTGGAGCAATGTAATAAAAAAAGAATAATTCAGTCTTTTGTGACATCATTTTTACCCGAATCCCAAAGGTGTAACTAAGTTTCTGTAACTAAGAATTGGTTGGATTATGTAGTTCGAAAAGAATTTTAAATTCTTTTAGAAACATACAGTCCAAAATTATATTATGTATGCAGTGCGTGCAACATAAGTAATATGTAAGTAAGTAGTAGTATACACCGTTAAATTTTAGTCATTTTAATCCCGCGGAGGGTCGATTCGGTACATGAAACACTATCGATTTGTAAAGATAAAAATGAAAAATAAAGTACTTTTTTTCAAACTCGAATTAATTCAGGCATGTACGAAATTAATTTCTTTAACTAAACGTCAGCTGAGTGAGACCAATGAACTGTAGGTAGTTAGTACACAACGACCGACAGCTACCTACAAGGTCATTGACTCGTTTACTTAAAGAAATTTATTTCGTACATGCGTATATTAATTCGAGTTTCAGAAAAAAAGTACTTTATTTTGTAATTTTATCTTTACAAATCGAAAGTGTTTCACGTACCGAATCGACCCTCCACGGGATTAAAACGACCAAAATTTAAGGGTGTATATCTATAGGCTAAGATGCCTGATAATAAAAGATTTATTATTATTTATTTTATTATAAGTAGGTAAACAAGAGAATAGATGTTGCTGCAACAAAGTAATTTTTGGTATTGTTATTTACTATTTAGACTGGGACCAAGTTAGAAAGAAAGAAAGAAAGAAAAATATTTTATTTGACACAATTATATAGACACACACAATGCAGAAACAATATGATACGTTATACGATATGATAGTTGTGTACCTGTTTCATGCTGTAAGATGGTGATTTGATCTAATTTTCCCATAATAAATATGTCAGATACTATGCATTTTACCAGACTTATTATGTATCAGCTCAGCTACAAATAACGTGGTGTATGTATTATATTTTTCAGGTTCTTAGCGCATATGTCTCAGTAAAAAAGGCCAAAATATTCAAATGTGAAACATGTTTTCAAAACTTCGACAATAATAGAGATTTTATGCTTCATAAGCTTGCCCATATTCAGGCCAATGTGTAAGTACTTGAATAAATTATTCTTTCTTTGTCTTAGGATTTATATTATATGCTAAAAAGATGGTTTATCAATGAAAAGTAAGCCATTTACTCACGCGAAGTATCAATTTGGAAAATCATTCACCTTTTAAGCGCCTACGTCGCGGTCGGATATGTCCGACAAACACTCTCACGTTTATTTTGCCTGAGTCGCACATCCAGGACCAAATACTCCCATCCCGTCAGCTCTTCTGTCACCTATGAGGATTGAAGAGCTAAACGAGATGGAACACCCACAGTCGCAAACACACGACCCTGGCACACACGAAACACTCGTCGGACCAATCCGAAGCAAGCAGTTAAAGGGACTATTTACATATCGACTCCCTGGGCAATTAGTCGGTAATAGCAAAAATTTGTTTTTCTATTATCGACTTTATTACCGGACAATAAGTCGGTAAATCAAAAAACAAATTTTTGCGATTACCGACTTATTGCTCGGGGACATCGATATGTACCTATTCAAAAACAAAATATGCTCAGGCCTCGAAGTATTCTTCCAGGTTAGATGACTATATCTTCTCCATTATCCCCATTATTAAACATCCTTTATAGCTTGGCTTCCCAAAAATGTGTTTTGTAACTTATTTATATTTAAAATATAGTTCAGCACTGTAAGTTTATTTATGACTTTATAAATTCTATAACAAAAAAATAATTATTGCTCATTTTAATTTTCCAGGAGAAATGAAAGAAAAATAAACAAATTGAAAGTGTACCATGATATAGAGAAACCCTATAAGTGCCCACATTGTGACATTAGTTACGTTGCACAAAGTACTCTTGATGCACATTCCATTCTTCACTTACCATTTCCACACATCTGTAAGTGTGGCATTGGATATTATCAGAAGCATGATTTAAAAAGCCACATCAAATTAGTACATAGCAATGAAATTGAAGCATATGAAGAGGAACTAGTCATGCCCCAAAGAAAGCCTAATGTTATACCCCAAAGAAAGCAAAACTCTAAATCAAAGAACGTAAAGAAAGGTAAAAAGTCTAAAAAAAGGAGCTGGAAAGTAGAATTCAAGAATAAAGATATTATGGACATTAAAATAAAACCAGAATCGGATATACCAGAACCAGACATAGTTATCATAAAGACTGCCGATGGCAAGTTTGTATGTCCTGAATGTAAGAAATTATTTGGTACCAGACAATATGTTATTCTACATTACCGCATTCACACTGGTGAACGCCCACACGAATGTCATTTATGTCCGAAGGCGTTCAGTCAAGGCATCACACTTAAAACACATTTAGAAAGACACGTTTCTAAAGAGAAGATCTATGCGTGTAAGCATTGCCCTAAAGCTTTCACCCTGCCGTACTACAGGGATCGACATGAAATAATACACAACTCAGTTAAGCCTCACGAGTGTCCCTTCTGTGGCAAAAGATTCCACGACCAGTCCGCGTGTATCCGCCACAAGAGGATTCACACAGGAGACAAGCGGTACCGCTGTCCTTTTTGCCCCAAAGCGTTCTGTGACGTCAGTGCCCTCATTGCACATAAGTTACGTCATGAGAAAAAAAAACAGTTTAAGTGTGAAATTTGCGATAAGAGATTTTATAATCGAAGCGAGGTTCTTAAGCATAACAGCTTAGTACACACTCAAGAGAGAAAATTCTTTACTTGTGACTATTGCAAAAGAAGTTATGTTAGCAAATATAATTTAATGGTTCATATTACGCGAATACACATGATCACAAAGCATTCGTGTGAATGTGAGCTTTGCCATAAAAAGTTTTCGAGTAAGAATAATTTAAAGAGGCATATAGTGGTAAAGCACATGAAAGATAAATTCAAACTCTTTCGTAAATTAGACGATGTTGAATGGCCGGAAAAGTTCAACAGCTCAAAAGAAATAGAAATGTGATGTGTGACAAATTTAGGAAATCAACTTAGAGATAAGCACCCTCTCTTTGTATGATCGAAAACACATCAAATTGACATAATATTTGGCTTGCTGCCCTAGCGAATTACCGGGCGAGTAGCGTAATGGTATGGAACCAACGTATAGAATAACCGCGGTAGCGCTATCGCGAGTCGCCGAGCGCTAGCTAAGCACACAATGTGGTCAGTTGGAAACATAGTAGCTTGGTTTTTCTTTCAAGAACAGGTTAACAGTTTTGATTAAAATTATAAGTTTTACTTGAATAACCCCCGATTTCTGATTTAAGCATTTGAAGTTGAGAATTACTCAAACTTTACTTTAGCCTGCAAACCTGTCAAAATTTGGCATTTAAATATGGTTTGAGTCGTTCTTAACTCAAAATACTCAATTCAGAAACCCGCCATTAGATTAACGTTTCATTTATACTGAGGCACCAGTGTCCAATTTAATTCAATAAAACCCAGAAATTAACTGCAGGGAGTGAAAGGGGGATGCACTGTTATGTATGCGCAAATATAGGCGGCAAAATGCTCACTGTGCGACTACTCGCGTTACACTAAAAGGCGCGTCTACTCTAAATATTTGATTCTAACTAGCGAATATAACGTTTATATTTTAGTTTATAAAAAAAAACTGTTTTATTATAGATTATATCCTTTATAAAATATAATCATTGTTGAATGAAGTGACAATGTTACGTTATTTGTTTTAATGAAAATTTGATGTCTCATTAAAGCATTTTCTTTTTCAAATGTATTTTTGTTATAGTGTTTAATGCAATCAATTTATAGGCAGCGTTGTTATGGCAAACTTAGTTTTAGAAATAAAATGGTTAAGTTCCCACCAAAATATCCACTAATTTATGTTAGTTATAAAAGTTTAATGTAGTAGTAGTATTTAATGTTCCTCAATTTATTCCTGTCTTCTACTAGTAAATATACCTTCGTTCCACCAAAAATACTAATTGTACCCTATAATATGCTCTTCTGTCTTGTTTTAAAATTAACCACGAAGGGGATGGCGGGGTCTTAAACTAACCTGTCCGAGTCGGGGTGTCCGAAGTCCCTTAATAATTGTAAAAAGTCCATTAATATTTATTGAACAATTAATATTTTTAGTGAAGAATAAAGCTGTTTTTTAATGCAAAGTTCAAAATATCCCGTAAGGCTGAGCGCCCACTTGAAACAAGACAGTTAAGATTGTCTTGTTTCAAAACAGATTTGTCTCACATAAACAAATATGTCTCAAAAATCGAAACTGTGACACGACACACTTCGCACGGCGATACTTTTACTCGATATGGTATCGGTCATCACGTATTGATACTAAAAACAAAAGTATATATAAATATAATAAAGAAATTAAGAATAGATTAATTAGAAATATATTATTGAGCTGACTGTACTAAATAAATTATTATTTTTAAAACCTCTGAAAGCTTAACCGATATATCGATATCTTTTCTCAGATAAATCGATGCCGATACTATAATATAAATATCGATATATTGATATTTTTCATCACTGCCGACATAGGTACGTCGTTAGACTGTATTGTCTTTGATGTGCGCGCCCGCATACATTCGAAAGGAAATCCGACAGTCGTTAGACTTGTCGCTCTGCTGTTTTTATTGGTATTAGACAATTTTGTCTATGAGACTATTTGCCTCAAGTGTGCGCGTCATCATAATATGTTTTGTAAAACAAGTCTGTCTAACAGCCCGTTCACGACTTTGGTCTTAGCGGCGAGCGGGGCGGTACCGGTAAGCGGACGCGTGCCGCTATGTGCGGCGTCTTGTGCGTGCAGGGCGTGCTTCAAACATTTTCATACTTTTGATCTTACTGCTCGCCGGCTTCACCGCGCTTAGCTGCCGCTCACAGCGGCGAGGTCGTGAACGGGCCTTAAAGACTCTTGTCTCAAGTGGGCGCTCAGTCCTATAAAACTCTTTTCACTAATAATACGATGAATGCATTTTTT
Organism: Leucania comma; assembly: GCA_958295575.1. Classification (NCBI taxonomy): domain Eukaryota; kingdom Metazoa; phylum Arthropoda; class Insecta; order Lepidoptera; family Noctuidae; genus Leucania; species Leucania comma. Next base: position 22,827,290 of record OY282470.1, on the reverse strand, counting down.
TGTGCTGTCGTATTTTCAACTCTCGGTGCTGAGCCGAGCGTCTAAAATACAATAGTGGGTTTTTATTAAGGCATTTAATTATATGTTTCACTTAATGTCAGCAATAACAGGTTTTAGTATAATAATGAGGCAATTTAAGTAACAAGACTCGGAAAGCAATGCATTTCATTATTTATAAAATACATGATAACTATTTAGATTATAAGAATGACTGATTATAATTGTTAAGAATAAGGTAGTTTTAAGAGTAATTTGTTGTTTCTTATTATCATACTATTAATATAAATATAATGTTTGAAATGAAATCGTTTTATTTAATTTTCTTACGTTATTATTAACCGAGCTGAAATATTATTATTAGACAATATCCTTACATGTTATAAAATAAAGCCTTTGCTGCACCATGTCTGGTCGCGTTACTCAAAAATCACTGAACGGATTTAGATACTATTCTCACCAATAGACAGTTATCATGAGGAAGAGTGATCACGACGAAACTTCGAATGAATGACACTATACACCGTTAAATTTTAGTCGTTTTAATCCCCGTAATATACGCATGGACGAAATTAATTTCTTTAAGTAAACGAGTCAATGACCTTGCAGGTAGTTGTCGGTCGTTGCGTACTAATTACCTACAGTTCATTGACCTCGCTCAGCTGACGTTTACCTACTTAAAGAAATTAATTTCGTACATGCGTAAATTAACTCAAGTTTAAAAAAAGTACTTTATTTTTTCATTTTCTCTTTACAAATCGATAGTATTTCATGTACCGAATCGACCCTCCACGGGATTAAAACGATCAAAATTTAACGGTGTGTTTATTGTCTTTCATTCAATGTATAAACTTGAACTTACGAAGTAAATAAACTATATTTCAATTTCAAATGGAATCTCTACTTTGTAATATAGGTACTGGATTTCGTACATCACTCTTAAGACCAAACCAACAGTACCTATTGGTTAAATAACCACAACATTTCTATCTAACTGTTAAGCTTCAAGAGGACACTGGTGTCCGCACACCTATAGTCTTTTTTTGTGTCTCTAATTACGGTATTCAAAAGGTTAAACCACAAGTTCAACCGACACCATTATATTCCACACAATGCCATCTAGTCTTAAATAAGTAAAGTTTGTATGTATGGGCATTAGACAACAGACTAATAAACATACTATATATCTCTAAATACATACATATTATACATAGATAAAATACACCCAGGCACAGAACAAATTATTGTATTCATCAGGCAAACATTTATCCTGAGTGGAAATCGAACCTACGACCTCCGGCATAACTGTCAGGGTCACTAGACCAACAGGCCAGTCAAACCATTAGTTCTACTTTGAGTCTTTAGATGGCGCCAGGAGCATCTGAATTGTTGTCTTCTATAATATAAAAATGAATCGCTGAATATGTTGCTAAGCGCAAATTTCAAGAACGGCTGGACCGATTTTGCAAATTTTATTTATTTGTTGGTGTTTGTTATTGTCCGGAGAAGGTTCTTAGGTAGGGTAGGGTAAAGCGGGAGCGAAGCCGCGGGCAAAAGCTAGTTGATAATAAATATCTCTTTTTAAACATTTTCAATTCATAATTTATGTCTTTTGACAGAGTGAACCGACTGCGATGATACAAAGACTAAGTAATACATCAAGTTACACATAATTTTTATGTATAAAGGCTACATCGGTTTCTTATAATTTACTCGATGCGCAAGTAAACAAACAAAAATTCTAAAAATGCTGGAAATGGGTTCTGTTGATTATATATATCCTTTAAGACCCTTTCGGAAATGATCCACCGTGTCCACCGGGCGGTCCATACAATGGTGACACTCGGGCGTTTCTTCCGCACGAATCCGATGCAGGAACCTCCCGTACTTACCAAGTCCGGTGAGGATCTGCGTCATGCGGAAGGTGAGGACGCCGTGAGGTCTTTCCAGGCACTCCTCAAAGACTTACCGCCATAATTATGGCGTGCTCAGCGCTGGGTTGCGACAGTCGCTGTCGCCATTCCACCATTCCGCAAGGGGTGCTATGATAACAGATTACTTACAAAACCTACTGCGACACAGTTGGAGCTTACGTGATCTCTACAAGGTTGCTATTGTCACAATATTTATCTACTTCGAAAGATACTCCATTACAGTGCTCACTGCCTCGCTAGCAATATCACTGGTTGAAGAATATTAGGTTTTGCCCAGGCACATTAATCTACATAAAAAACGAGGTTAGCAAAACTATATTGCCTGTTGGTCTACTCTAGTGGTTAGTGGCCCTAACTGCTATGCCTCGTGGGTTCGATTCCCACTCAGGACAAATGTTTATGTGATGAGCACGATCATTTGTTCTGTGTCTGGGTGTAATTTTTCTATACTATGTATGTATTTAGAAATATATAAGCATGTTTATCAGTTGTCTAGTATTCTATAACACAAACTCTGCTTAGATTGAGACTAGACGGCGTTGTGTGATAGTTGTGGAATATATTATACTACAGCGACCCCCCCTCCCAGCTTTGCACGGCTGCAATGGTGATGTTAAACATATCATACATGTATTATACATATAAACCTTCCTCTTGAATCGCTCTATTAAAAAAACCGCATCAAAATCCGTTGCGTAGTTTTAAAGATAAGACAAACAGACAGCGGGAAACGACTTTTTTTTGTACTATGTAGTTGAATTGTTGTACTCTAAAATTCTGTCAAGTTGAGCCCCTACCACGAGCTCTTAACACGATCCATTTGACGACCTAAACTGAACTGTTAAAGGGATGCAGCTATATATACTATGATTTTTTATTAGATGAAGTAAAGTGACAGCTATAACAATGGTTGTTTGACAGTTGGGCATTGTTATTTGACAGATGGGCATTGTCCACTGCTGTCACTTTACTTCATCTAATAAAAATGATAGTATAGAGCATAATTCCATACCTCTTTCTTGCTCGCACGACTGAGATTTTAACACGCCATGTTAAGGCATGTTCTCAAGTGATGTCTACATGAGACAATTGATTGTTAGGGTTCCGTACCCAAGGGTAAAAGGCAAGGGCGTCTATTTTATTTTATTTTATTTTATTTTATTTGGGAAAAAAACGATATTACATTATATATTACACTTATTAGTAAGGTATACAAAACAAAATCAATGTACCTAATAACCACAACATTTTCCACATATTCACATAAAGGTATTGTGCTATGATGAGAACTTATCGGTGCGCTTATTCACATTCGAAGGAACACTTTATATATACAGTTAAAAAGTAGTCAGTTACCACAAGATATTTCTAGAAGTTTTTCAGTGCACTAATAACTTTACCTCGAAAAGCGTTTCTACTAAGCATATACATATATGTCAATGTCTATAAAATGTTCATTGTACATTTGTGTAAGACGCCGAAGGGGTGCACGCTTACCGGCGTTTGTTCGGTGTGATGCCTGAGCAAACAAATGGTAATCGCGCACCCCTCGACGGTGAATTGATCTAGGAACTACAAGTTTTATATAATAATAATAATAATAATAAGCTATGACCCTACACAACCGCGAGGTATGCAGCCTCAGGGAATATTTCCTAGCTGCCGACGTGGGTATGCATCGAGATGTAGTGGCAGTGGACAAGGGACTCACCCCTCTCTCCTTGGCTAATGAGAACTGGCGCAAACCGGTAGTGCTTGACACTAACGATCGCAGGGAAGTATGGCAGAGCAAGGAACTTCACGGACGCTTTTTCCGGGCCCTTCACGGGCCCGATGTAGACCAATTGGCGTCCGTAGCTTGGCTGCGTTTCGGTGACCTCTTTGGGGAAACCGAAGGTTTTATCTGTGCAATTATGGACGAAGTTATCATGACGAATAACTATCGGAGATTTATTGTGAAGGACGGCACGGTTGACATCTGTCGGGCATGTCACCGTCCGGGAGAATCAATTCGTCACATTATCTCCGGTTGTTCTCGTCTGGCTAACGGCGAGTATTTGCATAGGCACAACCTTGTAGCCAAGATTATCCATCAGCAACTTGCTTTGAAATACTCTCTTGTGGGATCGGAAGTGCCGTACTACAGGTATGAGCCCGACCCAGTTCTTGATAATGGTCATATCACGTTGTACTGGGATCGGTCCATCATCACTGACAGGACTATTGTAGCCAATAAGCCTGATATAGTGGTGGTGGACCGAAACGAGAGGCGTGCAATGATTGTTGACATATCCGTTCCGCATGACGAGAACCTCGTGAAAGTCGAGAAAGATAAACAAATCAAGTATATTGACTTGGCTCGCGAGGTTGTCGACATGTGGGAAGTGGATTCGGCGATCATTGTACCGATAGTCGTGTCGGGTAATGGCTTAATAGCCAAGAGCCTCGACCAACACCTTAGGAGGCTCTCGTTAGGCGGCTGGATCAAGGGCTTGATTCAGAAAGCGGTACTCCTGGACACGGCTCGTATTGTTAGGAGGTTCCTTTCTTTGGAGCCCTGACCGCCGGTAGCTTGGACCCTGTTCCCGATACCGGTGGGACACTATTTTTTATATTTTTAAATGTTTTTTTTTATGTTTTTTTTTTTTTAAGAAATATTTAAAAATATAATTTATAAGTTTAATCTAATGAATAAAGAGTATAATAATAATAATATTTCCACAACTATCACACAACACCGTCTAGTCCCAAGCTAAGCAGAGCTTGTGTTATGGGTACTATATAATATATATAATTATTAAGATCTATACAATTTAACTTATTATGAAGAAGGTCGTGCAGTGTCATTACTTGCAGAAGCATACGTCTTTTCTCGAGTGAGAGTAAATTATATTTTGCTAAAAGTTCTTCGTAAGGTAAGCGTGTACGTTGGCATCTGAATTGCATAGTTCGTAAGAATTTCCTTGTCTAGAGAATAATAAAAGTATTTTTTTTAAATAATAAACAGTTTTTTTTCTCCCCAATATAACCTAATATAACTCCTAATTGCTACCTTATATCTACGGTAACATATAGCATGGGCATTATGTTGTGGGATACTGACTAAGGTCACCCCCTTGGTGACGCCCTTGGTAAAAAGGGGACCCTATTACTAAGACTCCGCTGACCGTCCGTCTGTCACCAGGCTCTATCATGAACTCATGAACTCTCTCATCATCTCTTTCTCATGAACCGTGTTATTAAGACATTTGAATTTTTTACAGATGATGTATTTCTGTTGCCGCTATAACAAAAAATACTAAAAACAGAATAAAATCAATTTTTAAGGGGGGCTCCCGTACAACAAACGTATTTTTATGCCTATACACGGCTAAATTTTGATCGTTCTAATCCCGTGGTGGGTCGATCCTTTATATGAAACACTATCGATTTGTAAAGATACAATTAAAAATTAAAGTACATTTTTTCTAAAACTCGAATTAATATACGCATGTACGAAATTATAAAATAATCATCTATATAAAAACTACAGCTGATCGAGTGCAATGACCTGTAGGCTGTAGGTAGTTATTAAGCATCGATTGACAACTACCCACAGGTCGTTGAACTCGCTCAGCTGTTGTTTACTTAAAGAAATTAAATCGACCGCCCAGTGGATTAAAACGATCAAAATTTAGGCTCCGGAACCCTTCGTGCGCGATTCCGACTCGCGCTTAGCCGGTTTTTTATTTTATTTATAAGTATAGTTGAACAGGCATATTTCCTTCTATTATCTTAACCGCGTTCAGAGACGTAACTTGAAAATAAATAATAATCAATCATTGGTTTTATACTAAGCACGCTACCGGTGTGTGAACAGCTGATATTGTTTTCCTAGAAGGAGATAAGCAGACCGCAGTTCATCGATGTCTGATCTAATAGGTATATGATACATTTACAATATATATATATATATTATATATATATATGTAGGTACCTACTTACAATAATTGTATTGCTTCTAAAGGAAGTAGGTAAATTGTCAAATTATTCGGTTTTTTTATGATTCAACTTATTTATCAAGGGTAAGAAAGTGTCAATATCAAAAAGAATCTTTCCGACTTCCTAAAAAAAGAAAGAAAAACCAATAAATAAAAACATTTTTAACCTATTATTATTTATAATACGTAATAATCATTGTTATAAAAGTGCTCAAAATATTACATAAAAATAAAAATAAGAGCGAAAAAACGTGACGTCAATACGATAACTGAAATGTAATATTATAACACCTACACATCCCCATTGACTTGTTTCCTAATCTGTCCTAGCTCAGAGGACACCGGTGTCCTCTCACATCCACGCCACTATAGGCCTTAATTCCGATGTTTAGAGTCTACTTTTGTATGAACAAGTTGGGTAGTTGTGGATCGAAGTGCTAATCAGCTAAATCAATAACGTTGGAGTTAGCTAGGGCACGCTGCCGCCGCCGCGCCGCACCGGCCGCGCCGCGCCGCCGTTCGATACGCGCGCGCCGCGCGTCCCGTACGTCACCCAACCCGCCTCAGATCACACAGCCACCCCATTTCACCATCAGTCATTGTGTATCATTAAAGCTAAAAAATGTGCGCACTAATACGTTCATAAACAAATAAAATAAAAATAATTAGTCGTGATTTGCCAATGAAAACCGGTTTCTGTTGACGCGGACCACCAGTGTAGCAACGAAATTGTTAAATAGTGTCTAATAAACTATATTAAGTGCGATTCATTGTAAAATATACCTCGCTAAATTACGTCCGTACTCCGTGAAACCCCTAAAAAAAATTAGCACTTAAACACTGCCGAATACAATTTATAGCCATATAAAATAGTTGAAACAATAAAATATCGATAGGTTTAAAATACTCGCCATTTATTATTGTAAAGCCAGAAAAAAAAAATGAACGAAATAGATTTGATCAAGGAGGTCGAAAAGCGGCCAATTTTATACGATAAATCAGTGAGCGGTTTCAATAAAACCAAGCTTAGGGACGATGCCTGGAAGGAGGTTCAAGAATCTCTTCATGTTTCTGGTAAGTTTAAATTTCTTTATATTATTGTTTCTGTCATCTTAGGATTCTTTGTTGTCCAGTTATGAAGGTCAGCAAGCGGTTCCATATAAAATACTGGTGCTTTGCTACATGGTTAGGTTGGAAGCCGACAGTAACATAGTACAAAAAGGCTAGGTAGACCAATATTTTATTTCTGTCATCACTATGATTTTTTTTTGTTTAACGTCAAGCTACGTACAGATTAGTGGGTGGCTTAAGCGCAATTTAGACGGTACGAGTTTCTCGCCTCGAACATACGAGAATCGTACGAGCATAGAAAAAATGTCATCATCTAAACACATACCCAGGTGGTGCGAGTTTCTCGTCTCGAACGTACGATAATCGTAAGAACAAAAAAGCATCTCCGTCTAAACATTCATACCTAGACGGTTCGAGTTTCTCGACTCGAATTTATTTCTTACCTGTGTCTAAACACTTTGATACGATAATGTCATGGCGATTATTGCTTACGATTATTGCGTACGATTTTCTCGAACAAAACGTTCGAGAAACTCGTACCGTCTAAATTACGCTTTATCTATATCCCACCATATCTCATTCTCTATCTATTCCACCTTTTGTCATTTATTATAGTCTGTTACCATGACTACAATCACGTGTTTAAGTATCGTTCACTAATTACCAGTCACCCTATATACAATAAGTAAATTTAGAAAATTACATCCAATAAATCTAATCTAGCTAGCCCGTTATGCCTCACAGCAGGGCAAAGTCCTTCTTCCCTGTTCCATAGTCTTCTGTCCTCTGCATTAGCATTAGGGACGTCATCACCCAGCTCAATACTATTACGATCACTACCTACTACCTAGTACACTACTCTACTTCCCCACCACTATACCACCAGAGTGGTGGTGGGGTTGAAGTAACTAATAACTAATAAACTATGTACTGGTAGAAATGCCTAAGGTATTTACTATATTAAATAACCTAAATTTAGTTAATTAAAAGCTAAACATATTTTATTAATAAACTAAAAGGTGATCTTCTGTCTATCCGTAAGAGATGCTAAGTAAATATTGCACAATATTCTTTTACAATTATTATAATAATTTAATTTACACAAAATTAAATCTCTATTTAATTTATTGTACAGAAATGGGCCTAAAAATGTGAAATACCTTTTTATAAAGACGTATTTTTAAATAAATTTATTCCGTGATGTTGTTAATGTAAACTGTAATGCCAGTGACATTAGTATATTTACCTATTACAAATAATCCAATTTATACGTTTGTATTAAAGGTAACCCTGTATATTTCACAGAATCCGAATGTAAGAAGCGTTGGAGATCCCTTCGCGATTCATTCATCAAGCTGCAGAGAACTCACGGAGGCCGCACCAGGTGGCCTTACCATCAGCACATGAGGTTCCTGCTGCCGCACATAGAGCCCAAGGAGAATGGGTAAATTATCTTCTGTAACTATTGTTTAAAAGATAAAAAAGAGTATATTGATCATCGAATGGAATGCTCCAATCTCTTTGAACGCCAGTCGCCATAGGCCACAGCCGTGGCTGGTAAAGCCTAAGATAGCGGGAAAAGTCCGAATTCTAACGAAATGGTCGGCCAGCATCAGAGCAAATTATTACGTTGTAGAAAAGGGGCAGGGAAGATCTTAACCCTGTTAAGACCTAACCCTGTTAACCCTGTAAGTACTATGGGCTAGGCTAAATATTAAACAAATAGTTTAATAAATAACCAGCCTAACATTACTACTAGATGATAGTTGGCTTTAAAGCTGATACCATTTTTTTTCAATCTACCGTACTTATCCGAAATTTAATAGAGAACAATATTTACCACAGTCCTATTCAACTTTCAACAGTTAATCGTTTTCTCATCTACAGAACCGTCAAAAAGGAACCTGAAGATTCGGATAATGAAGAGGAAGCACGTCAACGCGCGATGCAATGCTTACCAGACCTGTCCTACAGCCAGGAAACTAAATACGAAGAGGACGATGATGATGACTCCCAACCCTCGTGTAAGAAAGCTCGGCAGAACTCCACTGACGAAGAAGTCACCTCATGTAATTGTAACAGATCGGACCCTGACGAACTTTTCCTCATTAGCTGTGCCCCCACATTGAAACGGCTGAACTCCAAACAGAACGCACTAGCCAGACTTAAAATTCAGCAGGTACTGTTGGAAGCAGAATTCGGAAATCAGCTGGAACTCCCCTACGTGACACCGGCGAGTGATTGTGATTTTGATGCAGTTGAATAAGGCTGAATAGATTCCCGGGTTTTATTATAATAGATATTAAATAGCACATAGATTTTATTGAAACAAATATACACGAAGTTAGGAAGATTTACAACCTAAGTTTTAACAGCCTTTTTTGTGAATATGAGAAAATAGAACCATTGGTTATTGCGAAAAAACAAAAACCAAAACACAATGCGTTGCAAATGGTTTGTCAGATTTATAGTTTTTCAAATATATATATGAGATCAATGTTTATGCCACATCTCTCTTCCTTAGGTATAGGTAAATAATTTCTATGTTCATTTCTGTGACTCTGTAGTCTGGTAACTTTCTGCCATACTTACTTTATATTTTTACGTTGACTGTAAATCAAAAGGTTTTGGCTGTATCCTTCATAGCCAACAATTCAACAATTAATGCTTTGATCTCGTCTTAAAATTCAATACCAGAATAAGAAAGGGCTAAGAATATTACTTTGATGAGCTCCTTTCAATTTTGCTAGTGATTATTTAATATCTCTACTCTCTGACTATGTAACAATACTTATTTCTACTTGTTCCTAAAAATGTTGCTGTAATGATCGAGATTACTATTTCCTCCAAAAGTCTCTTCCCAAATAAATATTTAGGCCAAGTACAGAGACCAAATCAAATGCCTTATTGTCATCAAAAATGCCATACAACAGACGATTGTCAGAATAATAATAATGTTTTTAAATGACACTTCCAGACTTTTAAATGTTAAGGGTGTTTTACGATTATATTATAAGTATGTAGCTAAGCTGGCATTCATAGTTAAAAAAAATGTTGATACCTGATTGCAAACTAATAGAAGCGCTAGAAAAACTAGACTTACAGTTGTTTTGTTTCGTATCGTTTGTTTGTTTGTATACTTTAGTAAATCTAGAGTTGGAGAATAAACTCAGTTTTTGCATGAAGACAAAATATAATATTTATTAAATATTTGGCGGTTGGCGCCAATTCCAATTGCATTTATTAGGTTAGTTAAATATTGAATAATATTTGCAAAATAAATCTTTTAAAGTAACTAGCGTTTTATTTCTAGTGGAAAAATCCAAAGTCACTTTACTTGACCTAGGAATTTAATTAATGAATTATTTTTTGCAAAACTTTTTCGTACCTAGGTTCGGACTTTCTACCGAAACCGAAGCCATTCTTCGATAGTTATTTAAATTTCGGCCGAAACTGATTTTTTTGAGACATGTTAATTAAACATATAACCCTTTATTTATTTTGGTTTATTTTTAACCTTCTTCTTCTTCTTCCTGCCCTTGTCCCATATTACTTGGGGTCGGCGCAACACGTTTTTTTCTTCCACTCTATCCTGTCAGCCGTCACACTATCACTAACTTCCTTTTCTTTCATATCACTCCTCACACAATCCATCCATTTCTTCTTCGGCCTCCCTCTTCCTCTCCATCCATCCACTTGTAAACTCAGAACTCTTTTAGTAACATGTGTTTCATCCCTCCTCTTCACATGACCATACCAAGACAAACGATTTCCTTTCAACTTTTCAGTCACTGGCGCCACTTTCAAACTTCCTCTAATATACTCATTTCTCACTTTATCCATTCTCGTCACACCACACATCCATCTCAACATTCTCATCTCCGCTACATGCAGTCTTTTTTCATCCATCTTTTTCACAGCCCAACATTCTGATCCATACAATATGACAGGTCTTATCACGGACTTGTAAATTTTACCCTTCAACTTGAGTGGCATCCGTGGGTCACAAGTTGTTCCCGTGACTTGTCGCCATTTCATCCATCCGGCGTTGATCCGATGTGTTACGTCTCGGTCTACCTCACCATCTCCTTGAACGAGCGACCCGAGGTACCGAAAGTCGGAGCAGATTGGTATGGGCGTTCCGGCGAGAGCTAAGGGCACAGGACCGGAAAGACCGCCGAAATCGCAGAACAAGTACTCCGTTTTGGTTCTACTTAATTTCAGGCCAACACTCTCCAGTCTGTGCCACCACACCTCCAATCTATTCTGGACCTCTAGGCCACTCTCGGCAACCAGCACAATGTCATCGGCGAAAAGCATACACCAGGGAGCCTCTTCCTGAATGTCCGACGTCAGAGCGTCCATTATCATCAGGAAGAGGTAAGGGCTGAGTGCCGACCCTTGGTGTAAGCCGACAGCCACATTGAAGCTGCTAGTGGTGCCCACTGTAGACCGAACTTGGGTACGGCATCGACTGTACATCGCTCGGATCAACTGCACATACTTCCCAGGCACACCTTTCTCTTTAAGGGCCCACCACAGAACCTCACGAGGTACCCGGTCGTATGCCTTTTCGAGGTCAACGAATACCATGTGCAAGTTTTTATGCGCACCTCTGTATTTCTTGCACAGCTGGCGTATTGCGAAAATGGCATCCGTTGAACCTCGACCAGGCATAAAACCGAATTGGTTCTGTGAAATTTCACTCTCTTCTCTCAACCTCCTTTCAATAACTTTCTCCCAGGCTTTCATGGTATGTGACATTAGCTTTATTCCTCTATAATTGTTGCACTCAAGAACATCACCTTTGTTTTTAAAGATGGGCACCAAAGAACTGTTGCACCAATCATCAGGTATGGCTTCTTCCCGCAACAACTTATTGAAGAACAAAGCTAACCACATCCATCCATCCACTCGCAATAACTTCCACACTTCAACTGGAATTCCATCGGGACCAATAGCCTTACCATTTTTCATACCATTTACTGCTATTCTGACTTCATCCATACTAACCATTCTCACTAACCCTACATTCACTGGTTTACCCTCTAAAGACCCACTCCAATTATTTTCCTCATTCATCAGTCTTTCAAAATAGTCCTTCCACCTGTCCTTGATTTCTTCATCATCCGATAGGACCATTCCAGCTTCATTCCTTACACATCTTATCTGACAAACATCCCTCGTCCTTCTCTCTCTTATTCTAGCAAGCCGGTACAGCTCTTTTTGGCCTGCAGGACTGTCCAGTGTATCGTACAATTTGTCTTGGGCCTTTGCTTTCGCTAAAGCTACGGCTTTCTTAGCTTTTTTCTTCAAATTATCATACTCCCTCTTTTTTTCAGCTTTCAAACTACCGTTTTCCGCTTCTACACGCTGCCATTCCTTGAATTTTCTTTTCTTTTCTTTCAACACATTCTGAATTTCTATCGACCACCACCATGTATCCTTATCTATTGTGCCTTTACCTCTCGTCTCTCCCAAAATATCTTTCGCTGCATGCCTGATACACTCTGCCATCTCATTCCAGCTTTCATTTATACTTCGATCATTCATGTCTCCCATTTCTATCATTCTGTCCACCACTCGCTCTTTGAACTTTTTCGCACAGTCATTCCTCTCTAGCATGTGCCATTTTATTTTGGGGGGCGGGCGCTCTTTGCTTTTTCTACACAGTATTTGGACCACTGATGTCATAACCAGGAGTCTGTGTTGCGAGACTAGGTCTTCTCCTGGAAGCACTTTGCAATCCTTGACGTGTTTTAAGTGGTTGCGCCTAACTAGAAAATAATCAATTTGCGTCTTATGGTTACCACTTTTGTACGTGGCCAGGTGTTCGCCTTTTTTCTGAAACCACGTATTGGCTACTGCTAGGTCAAATGCAGTAGCGGATTGCAGGAGCATCTCTCCTTCATTGTTCGGGTTTCCATAACCCCATCCCCCATGTACTCTTTCATAAACACCTCTCATTCTTCCCACATGTCCATTAAAATCACCTCCCACTATCACTTCCTCATGCACAGGGATGTTCATTAAAACCATATCAAAATCCTCCCAAAACTTCTCTTTCATCGTATCATCACATCCTACTTGAGGTGCATACACACTAATCACATTCAACATGACATTCTCTAACATCACTTTCACAATTATAAATCTATCATTCATCCTTTGTACTTCCATCACACTTTCTTTCAATTTACTATCTAGCACTATTCCTACACCATTTCTTTTTCCATCACTTCCACAATAATAAAACTTATATCCCTCACCAATTTCCCTCGCTTTTGTTCCTCTCCATTTCGTTTCCTGCAAGCATGCTATGTTTATCCGTCTTCTTTTCAGTACATCCGCTAACTCTCTCGCCCTTCCAGACATTGTCCCAACATTCCAACTTGCATACGAGTACCTCAATCTTATTTCCCGAGCTAGCTTCTTACGTTGCCCCCGCCCGGGTTGGTGCAACAACCCTGGTCCATTTCCCACAGGAGCCGGGTGCTGCCCCTGCGCGTCGCCTGTGGGGTACGCCCTAACTCTATCGCGCACTCTATTATTTCTCGACATGTTGCAGTTGATTTGGCAACTGTTTTATAGTCGGCCGCCAGCCTGACACCAACCCTCCTTGGGAATGCTTTTGTTGGTGGTTTACGCACCACCATGCGGAGACCTTCGGTGCTTCATAGTACGCACGGTCACAGAAATATCCCTTAGTCGCCTCTTACGACACCCACGGGAAAAGATGGGATGGTGCCATTCTTTACGTCCGAACACCATACGGTTTATTTTTAACCGACTTCCAAAAAGTAGTATTTTTCTGTTTTGTTCAGTGATATTTTCGTCTAATGTAAACCGACTTAAAATATTCTTTTTTTGCCTGCCTGGTCGTTCCATTTAAATTTGGCGAAGATCTGACCTTCGGGGATAGACCGTGGAACTCTTCAATAAATGATGATTGATTATTATTTTTGTGTTGGGTTAAGTCCTCTGTAGAGAAAAACATATCTAAAGAAACATAAGTAGGTTTTAGTCAGTAAAAGTCTGTCATCTCGTTCCACCTTAGAGCGGGAGAAGTCTCACTATTACGTTATAGCTGTGGAATGCCAAAACTAAAAAGGGGTAAAGTAAAAACCTTTTATAAAATTGGTGTTTCTGGTTGGTCATTTTTTGACACGGACTTCCGAAATTGAAGTTATTTTGCATAAAATTCAAAATCTTTTTATTTCACAGAAGCCTACATGGGCACTTATAAAATATCAGAAGCTAGTGCACTTTATGTACACTACAGTAGGTATATACTTTTTATAAATATATAGTCTTTGGAATCGGTTGTATTTTTTGTGAAAACGTTTTTTACACCTATACAAACAGTTAACACGTGTTAAGAAAAATAAAAAACATTATGTAAATGAAATATGTATTTTTTATTACTTCTATAAAACAAACAAAAATTCTAGATAAACATAGATATTCTTAGAACAATTTGTCAATAATCAAAACTTACATTATAAAGGATGGACCTCATTAATTAAGTATTTTACCGACCGACCTGCAAAGTCAGCTAAAAGTAATTCAGAACGATTCAAGAACAGAGTTTAGTGCATTTAGAGCTTTGCTGCCGAAACTGAAATTTAAGCCGAAACTTTTTTAGCCGTAACTTACTGAAGTCGAACCTTTGGTCGGACACTAGTATTAACCATGGAAAGTGCCCACATTAACAAAATCTGCATACAATGGAATTAGTTTTTTTTTTATATATACCTAAAAAGGTTTATTAATATTCAATGGAAGTAAAATGTGATTCCACTGCTGATAAAATATGCCATTGGAATCTATGGCACCTGCGTAAGTACATAATTATAGTAGCTATAGAAACAGAGTTTTTTTTATGGTCGGTAAAATCATCCAATGACAAATCCCGCCCTTGAGTGGGGCGGGAAATAGTGTCAGACTCTTACTGACTAAAAACCTACCTTGTTCCATTCATTACCTTCGTCCCGGGTGACATTTTCACATAATCTTTGGCCCCAGTAGGCTTAGGCCCTTCGGGGCCCCTACAGTTTGCTGACAACTCCTTGAGACTCGCGCGAACAGTGCGCGCCGTAAAGGACTTGAGCTCGGACCGGTCTGTTACCGGACGGACGGACAACGAGCTACTCATTCCACCTGAACCAAGCCCCGGCGCGAGAGATCGCCGCCGCTGATCGCCCCCGCAAGGACACAGCGATGCTCTTACCAAGCGGGGCACACCTCGACTGTGTGCTCCACCGTGTCCTCCGGGCGCTCCGCACAGTGGCGACACCCGGGCGTCGTCTCCGCATGAATCTTGTACAGGTACTTCGCGAACTTGCCGTGTTCGGTTAGCACCTGCGCCAAGTGGAAGGTGACGACGCCGTGGGGCCTTTCCAGCCACGCCTCAAAGAGGGGCCTTACCGCCTCGATCGTGGCGTGCCCATAGAAACAGAGGTGGGTTTTAGTCAGTAAAAGTCTGAAACTTCCTCTCGCTCCACCTAGAGCGGGACAAGGGATTTGATGAAAAAAAAATGCAGCCCACGCATACCTCCCTATATTATAAATCGTATTTTCAGGAGTTATCAAGCTTCTCTGACTCTGCCTTATTCAGATGGTCACCTGTAGTGGTGTGGTGGTTTCAGTACATGTAGTAGTTGAAAATATACTGGCGAAAGGACACAGCACATCCCAAGACTTTGAATATTTCCGGTAAAACTTCGAATTCGACCCGGCTGAAAGTAATACGCCCCAATTAAATATGAAGCCTTAGTTTTGACTCAATTATGAAACCTTTGCTTTTTCATGAAATTGCCATTTAATAGGTAGGTTTAACTAAACTCAGAGGGTTGATTTTAATTATTGACAAAACAGAATCATCATGCTCAGCGCAGTTTTATTGTATATTTTTGTACTATTCTGTTTTTAAGGTTCCGTACATAAAAGGATCAGTAATCAGTATGTTGTCCGTCTGTCAGTCTGTCTGTCAAGACCCTTTATCTCGAGAACGCGCGGACTTATCGAATTGAAATTAAAACCATATACTCAAGTCTGCGGTCCCTTGAAGCTGTGAAAATTAAAACTTCGAATAAGCCTTCGATTAAAAAAAAAAGTATATTTCGACACTCTTTTGGGCATCAAAATTCATAGGGTATTTCCCGTTGACCTAGAACCCTAAAAGGCATGAAACAAGGTCATACAGCACACTTATAGGAATAAATCTTAAACTTTAAATTTGTAGATACGTCATAAAAAAAAAATCGATTCGGAAAAATCTACGAGACTCGATTCGGGAATTGAACTATTTACATAGGTAAGTTTGTACGCAACCTTGAGTGCGCGAGTCCGACTCGCCCTTGCCAAGTTTTTTCTATTTCGTATCTGTGTCGAATATTTTTTTCTCTTCCATTCATATATCTCTCAGCCCTTACTAAATTAGGTAGGTGCGTACGATCACAAGATCGATGTTACCTTGAAAGTGGTGTAACCAGTTTACCTATGTGTGCTTGGTGCACCTAGTGCATTCTCCTCCGTTTCTGGGTCAGCAGAAACATTTGTCTAGACTTTTACTATTATCGAAGTACGACTACTAATAAAAATTCTAATAGTAAATAAATAAATGTGAAACTGTAGCCTGTGTGCTGAGTGCGAGTTGTTTTTACGTAAACGCGATCGAAACGTTTACCGCGTTTGGCTCTCTGATTGGCTAAGAGCTTCGAGTAGACCAATCAGTGCGCCGAACATCATAAACGTGTCGATCGCGTTTACGTAAAACAAACTCACACTAGGCGCTCTGTACTTTATTTTAGATGCCTGTTTAAAACATGAAACGTTTTGTACATAATTTAGTTTCAATTAAATATTAAAAAAATAATTTAAAAAAAAATCCCTGACGTAAAATAAACCTATATATAGTAAAAAATAAGTTATAAATTACTTTTTCAATCTTTTAACTTCATTTAGAGAACGATGATGAGCTTTACTGAATCGGGGGACCGTAATATGCAAAAGTTTATTTAGCTTTGACGAGTATATAATACGTAACTAATAGTTAAAAGGCTGAAAGAGTAATTTATTAACTTATTTTTTACTTTTTAAAGCTTTTTATTTATGTCGGGGCTTTTTTTAAATTTTCATTAATCTTTTTTTACACTAGCTATTATATGAAATCAAAACCTGTAGGGTATTTTCTTTAACCTAGCATCCTGTTTAGCAAGAAGTAAGGTTTCATAGCACTAGTGTAGGAAAAATGTATGTAATAAATTGTAAGGTACAAAAATGATTAGGAAAAATCTTCGAAACTTGATTCGGAAATTGAACTTTTTACGAAGTATTTCTGTCTCGGCACCGATTTTTTCGCAACCAAAAGTTTCGGCACCCAAGCTATTCCTCTTTCGGCACCAATAAGTAATTTTGTTATGTTGTTTCCAGACTCGGCATCAAGCTAACATAGGTATGTTAGCTTGATTGGTGCGGAAAGAAAAATAGCTTGGCTGTCGAAACTTTTGGTACGGAAAAAATTGGTGCCGAAACAGGAATACTTCCTATTTACATAGGTAGTTTATACGGAACCCTCAATGCGCGAGCCCGACTTGCACTTGACCAGTTTTCTTATTTAATCACTTTTCTATTTATTTATATAGTTTATTGTAAGTACACCTCATAATGTGGACAGGATAAATATTACAAAACTAAGTGTACACTGGGCGGTCTTATCGCACAGGGCAATCTCTTACAGATAACCTTAGGATGGACTGAAATAAGAGCAGATAGTAAAATTAACAATAAAAAATCAATCAATCTATCTTAGTAATGTTTTTTAAAATATTTGCTGAGATTAAAAATATTTTAATATGCACTTAGATACTTGGTAGGTACAACTTTATTGTTTTGCAATTAAAATAGTGCCATCGCAGTGTTTTTCCATGGATCGGCTACAAACGATTAATTATTGAAATTCAGCATAATGAACTAAGTGTAAGTGTGTTAAGGTGCAACGTACACTGGCGTTTGAGAGAACAGCGTTGCAGTTGGTAGAACGCGCATGAAATTCCCGATTTGTTTTTTTGGGTAGCAAATTATTCAATGCCATCAATGGGAGATTTTTGTGACGTGTCAGATTTTTACTGACTAAAATCCACTCCTATGTTCCTTCTTTGCCTTTCAGAAGCGAACACATGGCCAATGCTGGGCGCTTACGGTACAAAGTGATGAGGGGCCACTCCAAGTATTACTTAACTACCAAAGGTTTTTTTTTTTTATGGTAGGTAAAATCATCCAATGACAAATCCCGCCCTTGGGCGGAGCGGGAAGTAGTGTCAGACTCTTACTGACTAAAAACCTACCCCGTTCCTTCGTAGCCTATCGTGCCGGGGCCGAGCATTCTTTTCGGAACTAACCCATGACCCCAGTAGGCTTCGACCCTGCCTGCCTGCAGTTAGCAGGCTGGGCCTCTTCGGTGTGCTGACAGCTCCTTGAGACGCGCGGGAACAGAACGCGCCGTCGACGACTTGGGCTCGGTCCGGTCGGTTACCGGACGATCGGACAGCGTGCTACCCATTGCACGCCGTCCGCAAGCCCGCGCCTACGGTGGCCGGAAATCGGGATCGGAATCCCGGCGGCGGCTGGGGCGAGCGCCCCGTTGCCTCTGCCTGATGCGGTCGGCCTCCTCCTTTGCTAGCATTACTGCTTCGCAGAAGGAGGCGACCGCCTGCCATCCCTCCTCACTACGGACCATGGCCTGAACCAAGGCCCGGCGAGAGAGATCGCTGCCGCCGATCGCCCCCACGAGGACACGGCGATGCTCCGCCCAGGCGGGGCACACCTCTACAGTGTGCTCCACCGTGTCCTCCGGATGTTCCGCACAGTGGCGACACCCGGGCGAATCCTCCGCACGAATCCGGAACACGAACTTTCCGTGTTCGGTAAGCACCTGCGTCGTGCGGAAGTTGAGAACGCCGTGAGGTCTTTCCAGCCACGCCTCAAGTAACTACCAAAGGTGGGGGTCTTTGCTTGAATTGACAATACGATTGGTGCAGCTGTCAGCGACTGACTACTATGCTGCGTGTCGTGGGTTCGATTCCCGTTCAGAACAAATACGTTACCTGTGTGCTGAGTGCGAGTTGCTTTTACGTTTACGCGATCGAAACGTTTACCGCGTTTGGCTCTCTGATTGGCTAAGAGCTTCGAGTAGGCCAATCAGTGCGACGAACGTCATAAACGTGTCGATCGCGTTTACGTAAAACAAACTCACACTAGGCACTCTGGTCTGTATCATGGGTACGTTCATAACATGTAAACTCACATACAAAAGAGACCCAGAACTGAAACACCTATCTCTAGGCCATACAAATATTCGTTCCGGGCGAAAATCGAAGCCGCGATGGTATTCTTCAATCTGTGCAGCGCAGCCACTAATCGCTGAACCACTGTGCCAACTGTGCATTGAGTGAATGAGTAGAATTTTATTTCTTAGTGAAATCATTATATGTATAACTGTTTCCGCTCTAGGTGGAGCAGAAGAAGAAAAGAATGGGTGACCAACTTTTTTTGACTAAAATTCATCTTCTGTCAGGTTCCCTTTGTGTTACAGAGGCGCGAACTCCTACCGCCAGCTAAGTAGGTACCATGTTAGTGAAAATAGATTTCGATCACATTCGCATTCGCAAGAAACATGCGAATGTTTGGCGAATGTTTTCAACAAACAAAAAGGAAATAATATATTGATGGTTTGGATATAGAATTACATTACAACTGATATGATTTTAAAATTTTATATTTACTTTAATAATTTTCTATCACACAACTTGCATTACATATTTTCAGTGTCACAAATTGAAATGAAAGAATATGTTGGAGAAGCTTGGAGTCGTAGTCATGTTTTTATATCACTTTAATTAAAAAAATAGATACAATAATAATAACTAATCCCAAAAAAAAATTTTTTTTTTCGATTAAACTTTATGTGAGTTTTATGACGCCATACTACTGACGGGCCTGTTGGTCTAGTGGTTAGTGGCCCTGACTGCTATGCTAGAGGTCGTGATATCGATTTCCACCCAGGACAAATGATTGTGTGATGAGCACGATCATTTGTTCTGTGTCTGGGTGTTATGTATCTATAATATGTATGTATTTAGTAGTATATAAGTATGTTTATCAGCTGTCTGGTACCCATAACAAAAGCTCTGCTTAGCTTGGGACTAGACGATGTTGTGTGATAGTTGTGGAAATATTGTATATTATTAAATATTATATACTAAGCTAGGAATAGCCTTTAGTAGATTGTTAACTGTAATTTTTTTAATAAAATGGAACCAACTTACGCCTATGTGATTAGCTTCGTTCAATCAACCTGTAACAGCTCTGCTATGATCGTTTTAGACTTAGCTGACACGAAATGTCAAACCTGTAAGATATTTTGCGCGTTCTTTATTTGAAAGCGAATATTTAATTTGAATATTCGCATTCGCGAATGTAAGAAATGTAACATTTGTTACATCACTAGTACCTATACAAGTAGGTACATTATGTATTACATTCACAGAAATATTAAAAACAGATTACATTGCAGAATCAGTCTGCAAAAAAAGAATGTTACTCTGATTATGCGCATACCTTTAGTTTAATAATCTATGAGTTTAATGACTATTAATTAATCGTAATAAAACTAAAACTTGCATATGTCATCGAATAAGCAGTAGCAACTTGTGCAAAATAAATTAATAATTTACCTAAACGTCGAGTTTAGGGTTTCGTACCTAAAAACGAAAAAAACTGGGCAAGATTGAGTCAGAATCCCACACTGTGGGTTCCATACAAATTAAGTTACGTAAATAGTTCAATTCGCAAATCGAGTCCCGGCAGATTTTTGCGAATCGAAAAAACATTTTTTTTTGTGACGTAAGCTCAAATTTACAGTTTTCAGATATAATCCTATACTTGTGCTATAAGACTTCCCTTCGTGCCAAATTGCAGGGTTCTAGGTCAACGAGAAACCGTTAACGGGTCGTGAGGAAAGCGGCATGTCCTAGAACCAAAAATTCGAACACATGTGACATTCATCAACCCCCACTGGGCCCGCGTGGTGGATTACGGCCCATTCCCTCTCTTAGAGAGGAGGCTTCTGTCCCAGCAGTGGGAACATTAAAAGGCTGATGATGATGATGATGAGGTCAACGGGACATACCTATGAATTTTGATTAAAATATACGTTTTTTACGACATATACGGCAGTATCTTTTTTTTCGTTAACTTTGAAGTTTGATTTTTTCTTCAAGGAACCGCAAACCTAAGTATATGGTTTTAATTTCAACTCAAAACCTCCACGCGTTCCCGAGATCGAGGTACTGACAGACAGACAGACCGACGGACAACCGGACAGCAAAGTGATCCTATAACGGTTCCATTTTTTCCCTTTGAGCTACGGAACCCTAAAAACCGCTAAAATATCTGTAGGCCACACAAATATTTGTTCTGAGCGGGAATCGAACCCATGCAGCGCAGCAGCTAATCGCTCAACCACTGCGCCAATCGTGCCGTGATACGTCTTTATTTTAGGTGTACTACACTTTGATCTTAGCCAAAAGGCCGAGAAGCGAGGTGTAAGTACTTGATTATCAGAATGCAGCGTAAATTAATAAAACAATTATTGAAGAATATCAGCTTTTCAAAATAATACTTTGACCACTGATTACAAATGGGCTGTTGACTAGATTTGATTTTTACATTTGAAAAGATTGGAATCACGTTCATTATGCGTACAGCTAAGGATTGGAATTCCCTGCTGGAGTCTGTGTTTCTTGATAGCTACTACCTGAGGAACTTGAATAGGATACTTCCAGGAGCTTCCAGGCAAGCCTGCTCCATCGTCGATCATATTATCGCTTACCATCTGGATTTTTTTTATGGTAGGTAGGTAAAATCATAAAATGACAAATTCCCCCATTGGGTGGAGCGGGAGATAGTATCAGACTCTTACTGACTAAAAACCTACCCTGCTCCTTCATTGCCTTCGTTCCAGGGCCCCGGGGTTCAGTTTCGCTTAGCCCTATGCATCAGTAGGCTTCGGCCCTGCCCCTACAAGCTTACCATCTGGTGAGCGTGGTCAAGCGTGATCCTTCATAGATTTGCGGTAGAAAGTTTCAATTAAAAAAAGTTCAGTAAGGTATTCCATTTACTAGCATTACGAGTTCAATTAAAAACACGTGTGTGATTTTCACAAAACATGATTTATTTTCAACTAATACCTATATTTAATTTTACTGAGCAAGGCACTGAGCAAGGCAGTTAATTATTATAAAATAATGCTATAAAGTTATAAATAAACATAACAACGCGTAATTTTGCATAAATATTGCACTTCCTTATTGGTACGGTTAGGATCGAAAGTTGGTTAACACAAAATTTTTAAACTGTTGCTTATGAGCATAGAAACAGAGTTTCTTTATGAAAATACACATGAATTTTAATAACAAAAGTACTTTAGTGACGTTAACCAACTGTCGCTGCTGACCGTACAAAGAAACAACTATATCTACCATCAGATAGAAAATTAACATATAACAGATCTTTTCATACAAAATAAAGAGAAGCTAAATATAAAATCTGCTCATTGTACGATTTATTTCGACAAAATACTGCCGTAGCAGCTGAATGAAAAAATGGCTTAAAATAAAAACAATGCGAAATAAAAAGTTTTTAAAACACTAAAACACCCCTAGAACACACCATAAGAAGGAAAAACGTGAGTAGGTTAGGTCCAACCCACGTGAAATTTACATAGTTTCAAGTTTCACAAACACGTTTCATTTCAACATACAGTGTTGTACAACATAACACCATTGTCGTATGTCTAGAATTACATTACGGCGAGCAAGCACTAAGTGTTAGGCACGCAGGCCAAAGGGCAATTAAGATTCTAAGAAATTACAGGAGCCTACGAAACGTAAGCATTTGTTTTGCACTAATATACACATTGATTGATTCACACAATTTTTAGCCTTACATTAAGTATAAAAGTTGTTCAAATTAAATTCACTACACCATCCGTACGGTCGGCAAACCATCTTCACCGTCTTCATCAAGTTGTAACTCTTTCCCATATCTTTGTAGCAGTTCTAAAACTATGCCGTTGGTCCATCCGAAGCCGGACTGCACGGAGTACTCTCCTCCACCTCCGTGCCCTCCCGGCTGCACACAGCTATACTTCTCAAACATCTTCTGCCACTTTCCATAGCCTATGTAGTTCGCACGAATCCAAATCATGACTTGCTCTCTTGCTAACTTTTGTGCTTCTTGATAACCGCTTTTCTCCAAACCGCCGATCATGATGCTCTGGAGAGGAGGCCACGCGTTAGGATAGTCCCACTGCTCGCCTGTGTGCCACATCGAGGTCGGGATCCCCCCCGGGAAGTTCAGCGCGTTGCTCGATAGCAAGTATCTCACCAAGTGTGACGCGTACATCTGCGCAGTGGGCGGCTCCACTGCCTCCGCCCACAGCGGCGTCGCACAGCTCGCGTAGAAGTTCTTCTTCCGCGAATTCGCTGTGGTATCGTAGTCATACCACACACCATCTTGCGGGTCCCACAACACATTTTCAATTGCCAGCCTCCAATACTTCGCTAGACTCCACCACTTCTGTGCACTTCGCCTGTCTTTAAGTTGATTTCTTAGATCACCTACTATTTGTAGAGCGCCGGCAAATATGGAATTCAGGTCAACAGGTAGGATGCGCGACGCGTGGACGTCGGTCAGGTTGTCTGTGGTCACATTTTTTGCGTCCACGAACCATCTCGACGAGAAGTCCCAGCCGCTCTCTGCCGCGCTCCTCATTTCTTTGTAGAATTCTTCACGTCTGTCCTCCGATAGCATTCTGCTGTTAGAATAATCTTCGTAATATGACTCTGGACGCGGTCCTCTATCTTCTTCATCTGATATGTATCGTAAAAGCCTATATTGTTTGCCATCTACTTCAACAGTAAATTTCTTCTTCTCCAACCAATAGTATAGCTCCCTTTCCACAGTACCGATATTCTCTTCGAGCCAAGCGAGATCTCCTGTTTCTGTGAAATAGTCGGACACCATTAGGGCCAGGAGAGGCGGTTGACTTCGTCCCAAATAGTAAATTCTGCTACCATTTGGAATGTAACCCAATTTATTAACAAGATATATGAAATTATCAATCATTCCTTTTGCAGTTTGTGTCATGTTACTGATTAAAAGCCCACGAATGATCCAGTACGAGTCCCAGTAGTACAACTCTTTGAACCTTCCACCAGGAACAATGAATCCGTTAGGCACATAAATAAAACTGTATTTATCAGAGTTCTCAGCCACATCCTGCGACACTTTCCGGCCTAGTCCCGGCCAAATGTTAATAATATCCTTCGCAAACTGCTTCAGCTTTGGGTCAGTGATCTGATCGAGGATCGGAGGGTTGGGATCGAAATCTGGCGGATTCCAGTTGAACAATTCGTCACCATCGATAAAGTTTGAATCCACAAATGACGCGATTTGTTGGCGAGATGGATTATTTTTAGTATTTCTCATTAAATTCGTGAAATTAGTCAAAGTTTCATTTTCAGAACGTGCAAGTCTTAGGTCGACGAAAGTCTTCGAATCCGGAAAAATTCTGGCGAGTTGCACCGTGCGCAGGAGATCTCCGCCGCAGTAGATGGAGGAATTGCAGACGGAGACGATGTTGATGGCCTGCGCGCACGCACCCAGCAGCCCCAGCACCGGGTACAGCGGCACAAACCGCGGCGAACAGATCTTAAACATTGTTATTCACTGTCACAATTTTCGTCGTTCATGAACTTGAATATGATGAGAAATGCGCGATAGCCGTAATGTTAGAGCGCGCTGCGTACTCGTACAGCGCCTCGGGCCGACGAGGGGCGAGTGGCCGCGGATCCGAACAACACCCATTAAATGCAGTTCGTGCATCATGACGATCAGTTGTCGCGAGCGCATTGCTATGACTGCAAGGGTCGCCGACCCATCTCAGCTGATATTGCACGGAGTACTTTTACTAGCGAGTACCGCGTACTATCGGTACATTGCGCTCGTTCTAAATAACAATGTCTCTTAGTTTCCCGAAATAACTGCACACGGACGCGTGTCCTTCTCCCAAAGTCAGATAGCGAACTGTCAGTTTGACGTAGATTGTTGTCTATGTTTTCCACCGCATCCAATCGTATTGCGTGTGATACGCATGCGTACTTCGACGTCATATACACGAGCCACGGCCGCTGAATTGACAACATTTCATATTTTTATATCAATTTGTAACCCATTTTATATTTATAAGGTTAGCTATATATTAACAAAAGAAACTTAAATATTTACTACATAGTTAGGTCTAGTATATATTCTTAGTTTAGTTTTTATGTAAATAGATATTTGTAACTAGATTTTATCAGTTAGAATAAAAATTTGGCAGGTTTCGTAAGTAAAGTGCAGTGCACCGAATATGTGTCAAGAACTCAAGATGATCTAGGTAAAGATTTTTAAGTATATAACGTATTTGTGTTCAACGTATATCTTAGTTATAATGCACAAGGTCAATTGCTAGACTTCCTCATTAAACATATCAGTCTGATAATAATGTTAATATTATTTTAGTTTAATAACATAAACATTACTCAACACTACAACACAACCGGCAAATACCTATATCGAAGAAAACTCGAAAGATTATTTAATACAGGTCAAGTTCTTTTTACTAATTTTCCACAATAATTAGGTTAACTGCGTAATAGTACTAGTTCACCTTCAGCTCTGGGGAGTTGAAATAACTTTGGGCGGTTCATTGAGTCCAAAGCCAAGGTATAGCTACTAGGAAAAACTCGGCGTTCTTGCAAAAGTCCGGCGGTACTTCTCACCGGGACAGCTTCTAATGTTATAAAAAACACAGATGTAGTCGTGTGTGGAGTACAATAGCCACACTCCGCATATAAGTTTGTGCTGCAAAATGCCATCTGGCAGCTTTGGACTCAGTGGAAAGACGTGCCAAGAAGCAAATTAGTGATCCAGATTTGGTTAACATCAATCTACAGAGCCTGGAGTTGGGCCAACAAAATTACTGTAGCCATTGCAGGACATGTCTACATAGCTCAGAAAGTCACGAAGAACGGTAAGCCTTTACCGATTTTACAGTACTTAATCTTATTACATATATCCAACTGTCCAGTCCAACTTAACTCATCAAATATTGATAAGCTTGAAGATTATACGTATATAGGATATTAGTCAACACCATCTATGAAGCGAACGTGGAACGAAATACCGCCCCTAATGTATAGTATAAAATATAGTTTAAAGTGCTGTCGATAGATGGTGCTTTATCAAAAAATGAAAAGAAGGTTCCTTGTAATATGGCCACAGGTCAATGACATGGCTGTGGGTAGGTTGAAAAATAATTCATCGACCCTGTTGGCTTTTTCGTAAGCTCTTGAATTCAGATCATACAGATTTGGTAGGGTCTGTGGTTGTTTGGTAGAGTCAATTACCTCTTGGTTTGGTACGATGACCCATCTCTTCTCTGTTACGTGAGCTGAGAAATTCTGGAATTCTGACCTTTTGACTAACAAAATTGATCGTTAACAAACTTAAAGAAGGAAGAGTATTTACTATACTGAAACTCAGCAGCATTATGTGACACTGATAACCTAACATAGTTGGGAAACGGTTAGGTAGATAGAGAGGTCGTCGAAGCTGTAAATGGCTCTGAAACGTAAAAATAAAAAAGTAAAAAAAAAGGTAACTGAAGGAACCCGCTTCGCCCAAAGTGGAAGAAAGTAAGTTGACGAATTACCATCTCAAAAAAAAACCGTAATTTTTCGCTACACGTAATTTTTACACTCGTATTTATAAATTGATTTTGTGACATTTTAATTTTTTCCATGACATTTAATTTATTGTCATTTTTTTTAATGAAATTTCTTATTCAATGAAATTTCATTTAATTAAGTGACAATTGTAATTTAATTTAATAATTATGTAATTGCTATTGTGAGTTTGTAAAAATTGCATTGTAAAGTATTAGGTATTGAACATCTCTGCTAATTTGGCTTATGTTATTTGAATATTCGCCTAGCTGTCGTAGTAAAGGGTAATTTTGGGAAACGGACGTTTCGGGAAAGGGACATTCTGGGAAATTGACACTAAGGGAAAGGGACATTTTGGGAAAGGGACTATTTAAAACCAAGGGACATTTTGGGAAAAGGACTTTCTGAACCTAAGCCGCGGCCCCGTAACAGCGGTATTAGGTTTATTAAAAAACAAAAACAACTATTTTTGTTGTTGCCAGGCCCTTTTAAAAACAAGTTTTATTATTTTATGTAACATTTAAAATATTTCCGTGACGTAATCTCGTAGATATACACGTTTTAAATCGTAACTTAGGGTCAGATTCGTGATTTTTTTTTATCGAGCCAAGTAATTTGTATCATGTTTTGATTTTTTCCCGGCGGTTGGTTATATGATTAATTTTAATAAAAATATTTTTCATGGTGTTCTTTTTTATATTTGTGGATTTCCAGTGGTTTATAAAAGTTCAAAATCAGTAGCGCTCTGCGGATGCGTTTGACCTGTAGCACACCCAGACTATAATACATAGATAGACATAGGAGGAAGCGAGCCTACCTGCCAAACGAACAAAATAAGAAAAGAAAAACTACTCGCCGGTTTGAATTTAGGACCTTAGATGGTCAGCAGTAGCGCAAGTGATTAGGGGCCATCCATAAATTTTGTCACATGAATTTCATTTTTACATTCCACCCGCCTCGTCCTTGTCACAGCTGATCATTTGTAAGACTTTAAAACTCCTTAGTGTGACGTCACATATTTGGAATTTTACGTCTAGAAAAGTAGAAATTATTAAATTGAAACAGCAGTTTCAAAATTAATTTTATTTCTGTTTCACATTATCAAATTAAACTTTTGAATAAATTATAACAACTCCACAGATAGTGTAGAAAATCATCATCTTCCTGCCCCCTTTCCCATGTTATTTGGGGTCGGCGCAACACGTTTTAGATAGAGTAGAAAATATTTTTGAGATATTCGTTAACCTAATATAATCACTTTATTATTATTTTTTTCAATTAGAATTTGGCCCGGTACGTAACACTGTCAGCAGTCTCTTAATTTTTGTATTCTAACAAAATGTCAGCTTTCGTGCAGGATAACGTCTACCGAGATTGATAGTTACAAATATTTTTAAATATAATGTCACAAAAATTGTCGTCATTTTTTACACGTCATCGACTTCCTCCCCTCCCCTTAGCGCGTGACGTAATTTATGGATGGCCTCTTACTACAACGTGGTAGATACTAGGCAAAGTTGCTATAAAACCGTTTGATCGTTTGGCAAAGAACGCCGCTCGCCGAATTTTTTATAGTCACTACGAGGAACTGTTAAATACAACCAGTTTCAGAAATGCGAGGATCATGTTGTTCGTCACTCAAGCCGCACCTCCATTTTTTTCGTAACGATATTATATTCTTATAAATTTATTTTTTCTAGTTATTTCTTCTGATGGTGTCTCCATTATTTACACGTGTAACAATTACTTTTTTAATACCTATAGGTTGATGTTGACAAATAGCCTTTATATACGTCAAAATGAACATCAACTTATCGTGTATTTTGATACTCTCAAGGAATCAAAATCCATGGGGTACTTCCCGTTGACCCAGAATCCTGAAATTTGGCACAAAGCAAGGTCTTATAGCACAGATATAGGGATAAATCTGAAATCAGTGTAGTTACGTTACGAAAAAGAAACACTTTTTTGCGACTCGGAAAAATCTTCGAGACTCAATTCGGGAATTGAACTATTTACGTAGAAAAGTTTGTATGGAACCCTCTGTACGTGAGTCCGACTCGCACTTGCCCAGTTTTTGTTTTGAAAAGACACCGTCAGTCAGTGAAGTAATCTTTATAATACGTTTTTATGGAAGAATGACTGACTAAAGAACCCTTTATAGTGTAATATGTTATATCTTGCTATGACAACGCAACGACGATACTACGTTGCCGCTACGACGATGCTACGCCAATACTACGGTTTCGCTACGCCTATGCTACGACAATGCTACTACGATGCTACGGTAATGCTACGACGGTGCTACGGTAATGCTACGTCGGTGCTACGGAAATGCTACGACGGTGCTACGGTAATGCTACGACGGTGCTACGGTAATGCTACGACGACACTACGAAGATGCTACGATGTTACTGCGATGTTGCAATGACACTATATTTTGTGCATTCAATGTATTTAATCATTCTTTCACCCAATTACATATTTAGCGTCGGCGCAGCATTACATCTTTCCTAAGTACTTCTGGTTTACTTCGTCTTATAGTTGCCATGTCATTGTTCACACTGTCTACCCATCATCTTTTTAGTTTTCCTCGCCTTTTATTTTTTCCCCATCCGTATACTCAATACCTCAATAGGTCTACTCAAAACTTACCTTACAATGTTTTCCTGATTCGCTCTTATGTCATGTTAATACTCGATGTTCGATTAAATATGACGTGTTCGAATATTGACCGAAAAAATAAACATTCTATCATACTATCAATAATCATAATATAATTAAATTTCAATTCTTAGGAATAGGTGAGAACAAGGGAAGGAAAGGAATGGAAAAATGGCGTTTGCTTAGCAATTGGAAAGTAAAGGTTAAATAATTTAATATAATTACAAATCAGGGATTTTTTGATCGTTTAATATGGCATAGCATAATATTAGATTTACCCGCGAATTTAATTGAATATTCAATGAAGAAGTAGAGTAGTTGAATCAAACTCTATTTTAGACTGAAAGAGCTGTAAAATTTGCATTTAAGTAGAACCTGTTGAACCTGATACATTCACAGTGCCGTAACTAGGGCGGTGCCAGCGGTGCCTAGGCACAGGACGCAGTCCCAAGAGAGGCACAAACATTTTATATCTAGTCCTTTCTGTTTACACTGTATTTTATGCTAGGATTGCACCGGGCGTATGAAAGGCTAGTTACAGCACTGTACATTCGTAACTCCAAATTCTCAATTTAGGCACCAGCCCACTAGTGTCTAGTTCTATAGCCTTCTAGCCCTATCAGGATCAGGAGAGGAAGGAGGACGGTCAGGGCTAGAAGTTTGTTGCCTTCCTTTTGAGTATAAAAAAAACACCGAAATATTGACACAGCCTTTAATATAACACAACATTGGTAACGAACAAAAAACTCAAAGTTTACAATATTTATAACTTAAGCTAACATTAATTATACGGCTAAATTTTGATCGTTTTAATCCCGTGGAGGGTCGATCCGGTACATGAAACACTATCGATTTGTAAGGTAAAAGAAAATACTTTTTCTAAAACTCTAATTAATATACGCATGTACAAATTTATTTCTTTTGAATACCGCAATTAGAGACACAATAGAAAGACAATAGGTGTGCGAACATCGGTGTCCTCTTGGGGCTTGTCAGTTTAACTAAACGTCAGCCGAGCGAGTCAACCTTTAGGTAGTTGTCAATCATTGCGTACTAACTATCTTTACAAATCGATAGTGTTTCATATACCGGATCGACTCTACAAAAGATTAAAACGATCAAAATTTATCGTGTATACTTTTTATAGGTTGATATTGGGTTAGTTTCTGACTTAATGGGGGCAAATTTTGGAACTATGACAAGAAAAAGAAGATGCCTAAAGAATGCCTATTATGTATGAGCTTAATTTTGAAAATCGTGGAAAATAAATATTAAAAACCATATTTTTTCATTTATAATCGTCGTCTATATTGTGGCTTTTACTTTTTACTGCTTTGTTACATACTTTCGGTTTTAACCCAAGTCATTCTGTTTAATTTACTTTACTAATACCAAAGTTTAAGTTTTATTTTGTCTAAGTATATTGTTTAGTGACACAAATTAATCATAAATATGTTTTTGATTATATTTAAATAAAATTATTAATCTGTAGTAGTAGTATGTAGTGCCTAGATGCATACATTTATTACATAGTACTACTATGTAATATAGAAAGATAATATAGTAAGAACGCATTAAATCTTTTTGTGAATTATAATTTTTTTTTTCTATTGATTTATAAAGTAACTATTTTATGGAAGAAAACACAATTATCATAACTGTCTAAATATAGAGATAAATACTCAAATAATAACTTAGTAACATAATTAATGGAATACAACAATTTAAGGTTATAGTATCTATCTAGAACGATGAACATCAACACATAATATTTTGTTGTCTACAATATATTAATTATTACGAGTAGGTACACTGAAATAAATTGGTAATATTAAGAACACAGGTATGTATTTTGTGTGTACAATACAGGAAAAAAATATTTTTCAATACGCTTATTCGAAAACACTAGTGCGGAAAAGTGTGTGAGTTCGCGCCTGCCACAATTTATTGTATTTATCGTATCAGGCTGGGCG
This sequence comes from Leucania comma, assembly GCA_958295575.1. Taxonomy (NCBI): domain Eukaryota; kingdom Metazoa; phylum Arthropoda; class Insecta; order Lepidoptera; family Noctuidae; genus Leucania; species Leucania comma. The sequence goes on along the minus strand of OY282470.1, from coordinate 22,795,839 downwards.
CAGCACTCAGATCCAAACACCCTCGCCTACGGCTCGGGTGAATTCTACCTCGGTCGCAATGACAAGTTTTATCCACTTGTATCAAAATGTACTATTGCCTACGCAACGCAGCAAGCACGTTACTTGCACGTTACTTTCTTGACTGGTAGAAGGTCTTTTTTACTGATCCTACAAATGCTACAACTTAGGTATATTTAACTCACAGATATGCTCATAAGACTAAACTAATGGTATCGATTTCATAAAATAATCCTACTAAATAATCTAGTGGTAACTTATTAAATTAATTAAGTACTTTGAACAATATGTTTCTATTATCAGTATTTTAATAACGGAACTAAACTAATAAATGCCTACTTCTGAAACGGTAGGTTTAATAAATAACTAATACAAAATTGTTTTAAACCCTGACATATCCTGGGCTTTTGTTTAGGTATTTACTGATAAAAATATGATACAATTTACTAGGTAAGTACAACAGAAAATAAAACTGTAAGTAATTATTTTAAAACTATAGGAACATAAAAACGTTTTACTAAACAAATTGAATTTTATGTCCTACTAGTCAATATCAGCAACCTTATTCCGTAACGATTTGTCAATTGTACAATGACATTCATTTTGACAGTTGTCATTCGGTCCACGACTGTCACGATAAGTGTCAAATTAACTGTCAAAACAAAAGCATTTTATTGTTTTATTTGTTAAATTAATCGTTACAGAAGTAGGTTGCTGCTGCGGAAAGATTTGCTCAAAGGTTTGTGGAGAGCTATGTTTCCTTCCTGATCAAAAGGTTCTTATAGTACGCTGCAAATAAGTTAAACCAAAATGGATGCTATGGGAACGAAACGAAAATCTGTTACTGCGCACAGTAGGTCAATCGCCGTTTTGGTTCAACTTATATCCCGCGTAGCACTGTCGCAGAAGAATCGAAAGACAAATTGAAAAAAAAATTTACTGCACAATGTCGAAAAAATAAATCGTCGTAGACTTTTTCGAACTATGTTCGGCTTCCAGCCGTAACGAAATGCAATACCAGTCCTTTACGTGATGCGACTAACTGTGACCGAAAATGTAAAAAGTGACATTTTTGGTCACATATCTTATAGTATAGTTAGTCGCATATCTTAGAAGGATTTGGTCATATATACCTAGGTATGCGTGCTGGAATTCTTGGCCTGGCGCTCCAAGCCGAAAGACTTCAATCCGTCTGCGACAATACTGTATGTCTGTCTGTGACTGTCACTTAAGACATAGACAATTTTACTTAAAACGCATTTTGGTATAGTACGCGGCAAATCAGTTGAGCCAATTGCTATGGTTACGCGTAGCCCCATACTTCGATTGAGACCCGAAAATCCCGTCACACAAGTTGAACCATCATGACGGTCGACCTTAATGCGCAGTAATAAATCGAATGGGGGTTGCGCGTAATCGTAGCAAATGGTTCAACTTATTTACCAATACAAGGCAAATAAGTTGAACTATACCAGTAATAGGTATGTACATATGTCTATTTATTAAATGCTTGATATTTTATGGGTAAAATAATCCAAATTATATTGTGCTATGGTATTTAAGGTCACTTTAGGTAATATCTAAATAGAAATATTAAATTGTACAGAGTTTCCTTTTAAGAACAAACGGAATAGGTTTTTCTCGTGACATTATATGTCTTTATGGCACCCTGTAACGTAAATCTCACTTAATTCAATTTTGAAAAAGTTCACAACCTTCAATTGTTTTAATATAATTCAATAAATATTTTTATTGTTGATAGGAAAATTAAAAAATTGTTTATAACACGCACGCCTAGTCATGCACTACTACTTGGAGGGCCTGTAGTGCTGGAAGCAGCTGCAGTCGTACTGTTTACATTGTTGTCTGATGCAGTCAGAACACTGCCGTACTTGTGCAAAAACTCCAGTACAGCGCCATTGCTCCATCCGAAACCGAACTGCACGTTGTATTCACCACCTCCACCATACTTCCCCGGATTCTCCGCATCGTACTTCTCAAACATCTGCTTGTACTCCTTGAAGCCCCAGTGGCAGGACCTCACAAATGTCTGCGCGACGTCCACCGCCAGTGCTTTCGCCTCGGCCGTCCCGATGTTGTCAAGCGCATTCACTACGATGCTCACCTCTGGGGGCCACACGTTCGGGAAGTCCCACTGCTCTCCACTCCTGATGAGCGAGGTCGGTACTCCCCCGGGGAAATCAAGTCCTCCAGACTGTTCAAGTTGGGCCTTAATCTTGGCTCCATTCGCTTTCAGGAAAGTTGAGCTAACAGCATTCTGCCACAGCGGTGCTACGTTAGACGAGTAGAAGTATTTACGATGTGAATTGTCGCGAATATTGTAGTCGTACCACATCGAATCTTCTTTGTCCCACAACACTGCCTCGATACTGTCCCTTATTTCTGAGGCTATCGCTCCGAACTCGTAAGATTTTTGCAGATTTAGCAATAACGCATTGAACACAGCTATCTGCTGGAGAGCACCAGCGATGATAGCATTTAAATCAACTGGGATGATGTACCTGGTGTGGATATCAGTGAGAGTGCCGTTGTTGCTTCCGTCGGGTGTGATGAACCAGCGCGTCGAGAAGTCCCACCCGCTCTCAGCTGCGCTTTTAATGTCGATGTAGAAATTAGTACGATCTTCATCACTTAAGCCAATCGTGTTATTGTAGTCTTCAAAATACGACTCAGGTCGGGGGCCTTCACTAGGAGCAAAATATCTGAGAAGTGTGTGATTCTTGCCATCTTTCTCAAATGTAACGTTTCTCTTAGTTAGCCAAAAATCCATTTCATCTTCTAAATAGCCTATGTTAGTCCTTACAAATTCGATATCCTGAGTGTATCGGTAGTAAATACCAACCATCGCTGTCAACAAAGGTGGTTGACTGCGCTCCTGATAGTACCATCTACTTCCGTTAGGGATATGACCGAACTTAATCAAAAGTTCAATGAGATTTTCAATCATCCCTTTAGCGGTTTCGTGCATTCCACTAATTAACAAACCTTCGATGATCCAGAAAGAGTCCCAGTAGTAAATCTCCTTGAATCGTCCTCCAGGTATGATGAATCCATGAGTAAGCGGAATTAAACTGTACTGTTCAGGTTTCTCTAGAACTTCTGCTTTGATTTTTCGTGCTAGAAGAGGCCATATATCGTTGATGCCTTTCCCGAACGCTCTCAACTCTTCGTCTTTTATTGAGTTAAGGAATGGAGGATTGTCACTGAGGTCTGATGGCGTCCAGTCCTCGAGCTCACCTTCGCTGGAAAAGTAGTCCTTAACAAACTGTTCTAGCTGCGCTCTAGACGGATTTTGATTGGTATCGTTCAGCAAGAACTCGAAGTCTGTTAATGTTTTGGATTGGTTGTACTTCATTTGGAGATCGACAAATGTCTTGGAGTCTTCGTAGATCCTGGCCATTTGGACGTGATGGAGGAGGTAGCTGTCGCAGTAGACTGGTTTCTCGCAGGTGGGGGGCAGGTCTGCGGCGCTGGCTAGCGCGGCAACCGCCAACAACATCAGGCATTCCCGCATCTGTAACAAATGATAATATTCTTTAAATATTTTGAGAATGGAAGTGAAGTAGCAACTAGTCACTGGTACGGACTGTTGAAGTATGTAACAGTTATTTATAGAGAGTACTTTTTATAATAACGTTATAAATTATCACGAGATTTCGTTAATAGTCGACCAGTCTTCTTCAAACCGTGACGAGTCCGTCATTAAGAAAAATGATCTAAGCGATTAATTCCGTTAACGACTCGACAAGTAATCATAACCATTATAGCGTTTAGTTTTTTGCAAACCTTTGCGTGAGGGTACATGTTATTTTACGTAACAACATAAGTACCTAATACTCTGACAATATATATCCATGGTATTCATAAAAAAAAAAACTGTACGGGAAGTATTTTTAGGTACGTGATTGTTTATGGTAACCGTTCAGAAGATTGCTTCGTCAGGATAGCAATTGCTTTATTTATTTTTCAAATAGCCTATCGCTATTACTAGTGTTATGTAAAGACAATATGCAAATATGGTTGACCATGAACCGATGTCCTTTAGGCAATTGGACGGCGTTTTTATTTATTAACACAATTGCCAATATTTTTCTTAGACATTAAAAACTTTTTGGTTTAGACGGATCTATTTTGTTTGTAATATCCAGTCAGGTGTAGGTATTATCGGGTTTTTACCTAAGAAACCATGGAATAAGAGGCCATGAAACTTCACACTCTGAACTGTTTTCATTTTTGTAATTAAGGCGATGTTACAGAAAAAACAAAACTCAATGAAAACTAATTTTAAAGCAGGAATACCATACCTTAAATATAAAATTTATTTGAACTTATAATAAAATTCCAAATCAGTGTGAAAATATCCCAGTTCAAAATATGAAGTTTATTAATACGAAAATCACACATTATAATATGAAAATAACACTTTATAATATGAAAATAACACCTTATAATATGCAAATAACACAAAACCTAAAATAATAATCGACCAGTCAGTTATGAACTCTCTCTCTGATTGATTCTCATTATTTATAATTAGCAGCGGAAGAGATGACATGGCACATATCAGGTATTCTAGACAGGTCAATTATAGCGAGGACAGTGGCAATATTTCTTAACCATCGGTACTTAGTCTATTTTTCTTATCCTATAATGATCGTAAAACATATGTTTAACAACTAAATAATGTAAATATATCGTAAAAGAGACGGTGTAACGCTTACAACAAATCAAGCGTAACATAACCGAACTGGCCTCTGAGGCTTTGCCTTTTTTTTAATGCCGATTAAGCAAGTAGTTGAATATTATATTTGTTACGTTAAATTCCATTACCGCTATTATTTGTATTGAAGGACTTATTCAATCCTGTTAAAATATTTTAAAATTACTTACACTTTTATACATTAAATAACAATAAACGCATTTCTTGAATTTTGAAAGTAGTATGTTTAAAATCAGTACTTAATCGATTTTGCTATTTTTGCTGTTTTATCATAAAATATTTTTTAGGAGTTATTTTAAGATAAAAATGACCTATTTTGATAAATTCTTGTTAAATCTTGATTGCGTCATTGACGTGTCTGTGTTTGCGTCTTTAGGTATCTACTAGATACCAATACCGAGGTGCTACCAGGTTGTGAATCGATGCTTGACGCTTGCCCATATTATTTGCGTGTGTGCTTAGATACTACAAGATACCAATATCGATGTGCTACCAAGTCGATGCTTGATGTATATATCCATATTATTTGCCTACTATTCGGATAATTACAAATCTCTGATGGTCAAGATTATTTACACCAAGATTACAATATACAAAAAGTACAATAATAAACATTAAATCGAGTACCTAGTAGTGTAATCAAGTCGTTTATCTAACTCAGTAATTAGATATTCCGCTAATAGACTGAGCTCTCAAGGTCAGTTGAATTGCCAATCTCTGATGGTCAAACTTGGTTATTCAAAGACAAGTTAATTTTAATTGTAAAGCAAAGTAGAATGACCACAGCTTCTTGCGAATGAGATCACATTAAAGGAGAACCGACTGGTTGCCGACCTGTTAAGAGGCAGCTCATTCCAAAGAGTGATCACCTGGACAAAGAAGGAGTAAGAACAGTGTGAGGGACATCGTGGAAGTCGAATATTGGCGGACTGAAGAAATTTTGCTATGAGTAGAGCAAAAAATATAAGATGGAGAAGAAGGCTTATCAGTAAAGCAGAAAAAGTGCAGTTGATGATGAAAAACAACCAGAGGGAGATCTCAAGCAGATGGAAGAATGTAACCAAGGAAATAGAAAGTACTTTCATTGTAGACGTTGAAGGTATCAATTAAGTAAATGCAGATGACAAATACAATGTTGGCTCAGTGTAATTATTGGAAGCGTCAATTTTCTTCAACAGTCACGAACGCTATCATGATAAACACCAAACATTATAGCTTATTGTTTGTAAAACATCAATATGTTATGGGTGTTCCCAGTGAATTAGTGTTAATAATCAGTACTTAGTTAATCGCTTTACTAAATAAATTTTAAAACATATGGAGATAGGACTGCTTAACGGTTATTTCTTGCGCGTGTATCTCGTAAACTTGCACGGTAGAAAAGATGCGAATATCCACTCTTACGTTAAAATCTCTACGGTCCGGACTGTGCGTTTCGCCTCGTCGTTAAAACCGTATACAATCGTACATAGAAGGACTGGAACAATTTGCCTGCTTCCCGTCTGATTATAATGTTGATGTTTTCAAGGCTAAATTATTCACTCTCTTAATAAACTAGCCTCATCATGGTCTATATTGTTAAAAAAGAATAGAATAAATATTATTTGCCAGTAAATTTCTCATTAATTTGATAACCGCTTAAGCCTTCGATTTTCTCACCACGTAAACAAAATAACAATGAAAAAGAAAAATCACTTTAAATTCAATTGAACGATTGAAACCAATCAACATAGTCTTGTTTTACGAGCTAGCAAAGGCTCTAACAACCGAAAGCAATCTTGTTCAGAATCATAAAACCAGCCAGTTGAGATAGCGCCTCAGATATATGTGATAGATTTACTTATATTGATTACAAACAGCAGTGGTGACATTATTATGTATTAGATAATTACGCAAGAGTGAATCAAGTTGGACTAGTTACAAACGATCATGTTGACTGGCGAGGCGGATGAAAGTGAAATTAAAAACAAGCCCTAAGTTACTAGAGCATCGTGAGACTCATGTACCCATTTGTCCAAACCCTTGAAAGTGAAAGACTTGCAGTGGCTTCAGAGGAGGCAACATTTAGTGACAGTAAACATACTAGGATAATGCGTACTTTTGGAGAACTCCAACGACTTGAAGATGAAATATTCGCTGGATAAGGGAAATCTATGACCAGTCATTATGACGATATTTGGAGGAGACTTATATGTCCAGCAGGTCGTTTTTCTACTTAAGCAATGTCCAAGTATATGCAAAAACAAATACAATTTAAGTACGACGGAGACGAGACCAAAAGACTGGAGTTATTGCCACGTTGAATGGCAGTGCTAATTCTTTGGACGAAGAACGAGCCGATCCTCAGGGTCATGCAGAGTGTCAATCTATCAAAATTGATTTACGTTATCAGGTTATAAATATTCGTAGTAAACATATATTTTGTTACTTTCAAAAACAAAATGGATAAAATTGATGACGATGATGATGACAAGAACTCAATACATGTTACAGTTATGCATTAGATTGAAATTAAAGTATTTCTCTACTTACATTTATATAACCGATAGTACCGTATGCATAACAAGGCGCGCCACGAGCGTATCGAATACTGTTACATTTAAAATACAAAAGTACTATAGAAAAATAAGTAGTACATCATTCTAACATGATTACATAAATTAGCATTATCAGCGTAAATAATTGGATCGTGTACCCAATATTAATTTTATATTTTGTCACACAGTTCGTTATCGATTAGAGAATACGCTTCTGTGCGGCTGTGGTATTTTTTGCCAAAAACGAAAAGGATTGTTTTCAAATTATTGCTTGGCTCGCCCTTGACAACTATCTCGTCTGATGAAAAGCGATGATGTGGTCGTCGATGGAGCACACTTGCCTAAAAGTAACCTACTCACTTTTGACTCAGAGATGCCTAGGAGGAAATACAGACGAAATTTCACTCCTTAGCTGTACGTACAATAAAAGTGTTATAGTATTTACAGAAGAATTTTTCAAAGGCGACTGCTTGTCACTTAGCCATAGTTAAATTCCAGGTTCTTTCAGACAGGATACGTGCTCCTTCCACTCCAATCGAAACAATCGCTAGGGCAACGGAAAATATATCTTGTTTATTTAAGTAAATACACATGAGTAAGTGTTATTTAAATTCTTTAAATGTTAATTTGATGAAGTCGAGTAAAGAAAATGACTTGGAGATAAGAGTAAGACTGAGAAGATGGGAAATCTACTCAAGAACATGAAAGTAATACTAAAATGGATAGGGTTTCTGGTTATGCATTTCTCTTTACTTCATCGAAGGATTAGAACAATTTATCTGCTGCGGTCTTCCCATCCGATTATAATTTAGGTGTCTTTACTAGAGCATCTTTATTAGGTGTCTTAGCTAGAGAGAATAGCCTCTTAATATACTAGTGCGATTCACCATCGACGATTGCCTCCCTGGTTACCCTCACGTGGGATTGCAGTCAAGAACTGGTTTATGACATTAAAAAAAAACTTATGTGTGTCGTTTTGAACAGCTTCTTTCTCGCACTATGCTGAAACTTAAATGGTCATAATACTAACTCAAACTAACATTTATTTCAAATAAACCAATAACATTTGGTAATTTTGCAACTGTCAAGGTCGGTTACGCACAAAAAAAAGATGAAGCTATCTGCACGATCCAAAGCGTAGATCTCAATGGAGAAGATCGAGGAAAAAACTCCATGGACGCTCTTGTAATCAATAATTATTTAATGACTTTAAAAAAAATCTGTTTTCTTTGCATGCTGAATATAAGGCGGAAAATGAAGAATCATTATTATAAGATCATTAGTATTTTAAGATCATCGTGATTCATGCATATAAAAAAATGTTAAAGTTACACAAAAACGCTCTTCTACGTAACATTAACATTTCTTGATTGAGAATCTTGATTTACTGGATATGGTACGTAACATTTATCATTGAAGTGGTTTGTCGGCACTCACAAACAGGTTTCCATCAAAGCTATCTTTAAATTTAGACTTTAGTGCAAAAAATTTAAGTTAATTCAAACTAGTCGATTCTACGAATGCCTTGTTTTTAATGTCGGAATTTTTTTGCAGTGGTTTTGTCGACAAATTATCGAGTTTACCGATATTTTTCGATAAATTTGAATTAGAGCCTGTTTTTTATATTCCTATGATTAGAGCGCTATCTAAATACAATTATTTTTAAAGTGCGTCATCATATGGTCATCATCATCATCATTATTTCACCCGAAAGAAAGAAAGATATAGAGTTTATTTACAACAACAACAACTCAACAACAACTTCACTCTATCAAATAGTGTGCGATATGCGACATATCCGCGCAAAACGGCCAGCTGAACGTCCAGTGCTTGACATAGGGCTCTATTGCCGCCTCAACGACTAGTCCAGTGCGTCTCGCATCCATCTGATTTCCGTAACCCTCACCAGTGTGCTGAATGCGATTTGTTTTTACGTTAACGCGATCGAAACGTTTACCGCGTTTGGCTCTCTGATTGGTTCGAGCTTCGAGTTGGCCAATCGGTGCGCCGAACGTCATAAACGTGTCGATCGCGTTTACGTAAAACAAACACACACTAGGCACTCAGGTCACTGCAGGTCTACTATTCCAGCACCTTTCGGCCCCAAAGTGCGGCTGTTTGTATTATACTGGCCTTGTAGTACCAAGGCTGTGCAAATTCATTTAGGCAAATTGATTCAAATTAGTTCCCCGACCCCCGCACCTCACCTGGTAACAAATTATATACACAAACCTTCCAGGTTTATCAAATTTTCTATTAGTGGGTACTGCATCAAAATCTATTGCATAGTTTAGGAGTAATTAGCGGTCAAAAAATCAGCAATAAAAAAAAGAGGTTTATATACACGTCTAAATTTTGATCGTTTTAATCCCGTGGAGAGTCGATCTGTTACATGAAACACTCAATTCGTAAAGATAAAATTTTAAAAAAAGTAGTTTTTTTCTAAAACTCGAATGTAATATACGCATGTACGAAATTAATTTCTTTAAGTAAACATCAGCTGATCAATGCAATGACTTAGTATGTAATGACCGACAACTAATTGTACCGGATCGACCCTCCACGGGAATAAAACGATCAAAAAGCCGGGTTGAAAGGTAAACGACGACCTATTCTCAGACCTAAGTCTCAAAAAATTTCATAAAAATCTTTCAAGCCATTTCGGAGGAGTTCGATAACGAACAGTGTGCCACGAAATATATATACATTTCGTAGATTGGATGGACGTTTTCAACTTCGACAAATTGCTGCTATAGCTAGCTAGCTATAGCTCAGCTGAGCATAACATTATTTCTGCAAGCTTTAATTAACTTTTGCAATAATTAACAAATACCCAATCGATGTGAATGGAGAATATTTTGGCGGAAACGAATGTGACCCACTTGCAATCGCAACGACCACGGTCGCTCGCGGAAGGTCATCGGTCGATTGACTATCTTATTTACTTACTTATATTTCAGTGTCTAATAAAACCAGTATTTTATAAATCTAGATGACAGTAATGTAACCTTGGAACCAAGGGCGGCGCCAGCCGATGATCAAGGGGGGGGGCTATTAGAAGTATAGAGATGATAGAGAATAATAAAAAAGTTTCTTTTTTTAAATAATAATATGAGTTTCTTTTTTCTCCACAATATAACGCCTTATATCTACGGTAACATATAGGATGGGCATTATATTTTAGGAGACCGGTGCCTAAACTGGGCTCTGACGCTGTAAAGCAAGCCTTTAGGGGGGAGGGACGTAGGCCCTCCCTGCCCCCCCTTGGCGACACCCTTGCTTGGAACCATGATTGCATAAATTAATAAACGAATAAATAAAGATAAGTAAAGGAACGATACAGGTTAAGGGCCGGTTCTAGTCACTGTTTTTTTTGTATGAACTTCGCTTGGGATTATGTCGTCTTCGCGGCCCCAAAACAGCGGTTTTATTTTTATATAAAAAAAACAACAACTAGGTATTCAAGATTTTTGTTCTTGCGAAGCGCTTTTAAATAACAAGCTTTATTTTTTTTTGTTACTTTCAAATAGTTTCGTAACGTAATCTTGTAAAATACGTTTGAAATCGTAAATTAGGGTCAGATTCGTGATTTTTTTATCGAGCTAACTAATTTTTATCGTGTTTTCATTTTTGCCAAGCCCTTGGCCATATAGTCAATTTTAATAAAATAAATTTTCATGGTGTTCTCTTTTATATTTGTGGATTTCCATAGGTTTAAAAAAGGTCAAAATAAGTAGAACCGGGCCTTAACCATGTATCTAGTTCAGGAGACAGAGCTTTATGTAACCCTGACATTTGTTTGCAAATAAATGTTTATTATTCAAATGGTTAGTAGATTCATTATTTTTTATTATTTATATTAAAAAAAAAAACTTAATTCAAAATCGCAAAACAGGAAAAAAAATCAATCCGGTCAATATTGTATGTTAGAACATGCAGGTACTGAAATATGACGTCATCGCCATTAGGTTTCGTTTACGTGTGTACAAACGGACGACTTACGTGGGAGACGTGTGAAACAAATTGAGGAGTTTAAATGACATAATGCATACGTGGCATACGTGAGACATTGTTCCACTACGTCCCCTCTCTTCCTCATGCCAATAATGTTAAGTGCGATAAACTAAGAAGGTTTGTGTATTTATTAGTAAACTGCATCTATGCGAAACCGGGGCGGATTGCTAGTGTTTATATGTATACACTACATTAGTGACTTCATAGGTACACCTCAGGACCCTGAAGTCCTGGATTGTACGGAAAAGTTATCGTGATCCTGGACCACAAAGGGCAACTTGTACTAGGAGCACATTTATGTTATAGAGCCATTCAAGTAGTAATTATGTAAGCACTACAGGAGGTTGGGGGGGGATTCGCTTATTTTTGATGACATGGGGGATGGGGGGTCTAGATGGTGATTACGTCATCAGTACCTATATATTTTTTAGTTTTTTTAAGAAAACACTCGATTCTTGAGTAGATTTTTCAAAATCACACGAAAGTAAAGTAAACATCCAATGTCATTGAAAAAGTCATGGATTCATGTGTCATGGACTGATGCCTGATAATTTGAATTATTATGCCAAAATAATATATATTTTTTTAGTATGTCTATTTCAATTCTATTCCTTATTTTTAGACTTGTAACTATTACTCATTGTAACATTTTACTCATCAAATTAGACTTGTCACTTTTACTCAACAGAGCGAGAGGAGTCATTTGACGATTTCCCGCTAAAGAAAGGGGCCGAAGTCAAAATGAAAATACCTGTTAGATACCTTACATATCTTTAAGTTATTATTATAATTCAAGGGCTGCCCCTATAACCTTTTTTTTAATTGATCTCATTCAATATTTCCCTGTTGACGGTTGCCCTCGCCCTTGCTTTTTATCAGACAATCGACTGTCGTGACGTTTAGTACTTCATTTCAAGTTACGCGTGGCTTATTTGCTAATTTATCTGACTAGTTCACAATGTTTCTTTACATTGTATTATAATAAATTGTAGTGGAGTTTCTTGTTGTTCTTCTTCGTAGAAAACGATTAATTTAAAAAATTTGGCAACATTCTCTAGTTTCTGACGTTTTATAACGAGTGTGAGTCGCGCTCTTTGCGGTTACATATTTATAAGCCTTAACTACGCTATCGCAGTGTGTGTATTGTAATACGCTATCTAACCCCTACAAAGTGATTCGTGCGGAGACGACGCCCGGGTGTCGCCACTGTGCGGACCGCCCGGTGGACACGGTGGAGCACACAGTCGAGGTGTGCCCCGCTTGGGAAGAGCAGCGCCGTGTCCTCGTGGGGGCGATCGGCGGCGATCTCTCGCGCCGGGGCTTGGTTCAAGCCATGCTCCGGAGCGAGGAGGAGTGGCAGGCGGTCGCCTCCTTCTGCGAAGCAGTAATGCTAGTAAAGGAGGAGGCCGACCGCCTTAGGCAAAGGCGGACACGCCGCCGCCGGGTTTCCGATCCCAATTTCCGGCCACCATAGGCGCGGGCTCGCGGACGGTGGGCAATGGGTAGCTCGCTGTCCGTCCGTCCGGTAACAGACCGGTCCGAGCTCAGGTCGTCTACGGCGCGCACCGTTCCCGCGCGCCTCAAGGAGTTGTCAGCAAACTGTAGGGGTCCAGCAGGGCCGAAGCCTACTGGGGCCAAAGGTTATGTGAGACTGTCACCAAAGGCCCCAGGATAAAGGCAAGGAATGGAAAGGTAGGTTTTTAGTCAGTAAAAGTCTGACACTGTTTCCCGCCCCACCCAAGGGCGGGATTCGTCATTGGATGATTTTACCTACCCAAAAAAAAAAAAAAAAAAAAAAAACCCCTACAAAGTGAAACAAAAATATTTCGAATTGAGATTTTTTGAATTTCGCATTTTTTTAATTTCGAAGTGATAATGATTGATGGATATATAATCAAAGGATTGATGAATTTAGTTAGATAAATAGAGGTCCTTTTGTCTAAATAAGTGCACAACATGCATAGTTGTTTTATTTAGTGCCTGATCAACGTTGTATTCAATTTGTTAAAGGTAGTTAGTTGGTTACTAATTTACTATCAATGTTTAATCTCAGAGCGGAAAGAAAGAATAAAACTTGTACTGACGACCTAACACGGGGCAAGGGCGTAAAGATGACGATAAGTCTTTTAATTTCATTTAATAAAATAAACTTTGGTAACAATATTTACAATAAATCACATGGGGACTGTGTTTCATTGTAAGGATCGTTACCAAAGTTCCGTATCTTTCCGTCTCTCTGTTCCTCGATAAACTCAAAAACTTCAATTGGTTTATGCGGATTTCACCAATGGACCGAGTGACTTATGAGAAAGTTGAATTTAATTGATTTATAACACCCTTAGGATGCTCGGCGGCAGCGATCTCTCTCGCCGGGCCTTGGTTCAGGCCATGGTCCGTAGTGAGGAGGGATGGCAGGCGGTCGCCAACTTCTGCGAAGCAGTAATGCTAGCAAAGGAGGAGGCCGACCGCATCAGGCAGAGGCAACGGGGAGCTCGCCCCAGCCACCGCCGGGATTCCGATCCCGATTTCCGGCCACCGCAGGCGCGGGCTTGCGGACGGCGTGCAATGGGTAGCACCCTGTCCGATCGTCCGGTAACGAACCGGACCGAGCCCAAGTCATCGACGGCGCGTTCTGTTCCCGCGCGCCTCAAGGAGCTGTCAGCACACCGAAGAGGCCCAGCCTGCTAACTGCAGGCAGGCAGGGTCGAAGCCTACTGGGGTCATGGGTTAACTTTCGAAAGGAATGCTCGGCCCCGGCACGATAGGTTACGAAGGAACGGGGTAGGTTTTTAGTCAGTAAGAGTCTGACACTACTTCCCGCTCCGCCCAAGGGCGGGATTTGTCATTGGATGATTTTACCTACCATAAAAAAAAAACACCCTTAGGATGCCATTACATAGACTACCTAAGTAGTGTCCACAAATCAGCACTATTCTTTCCAATGTGACCATATTTAAATGACGATGTCACACAACTCTTAAGGAAGCTGCCCTAAATGTAAACCTATAAAATGATGAATGCTGATGATTCGTTCCACAGCATATTAGTGGAGTTATAACTGCCCATTGTCTGGCCTAATCACTTATTGAATTGTGTAGAAGGAAATTTATACAGTTATGTACTAGAGTATAGGTATGTATCTCTGATCTCATACAAATAAAAGTACAAGCATTAAATTCTCTTTCGAGAAAAAAAAGAAAGATAGCAATAGACAATAAAAAGTCGATAGACAAACAAATATGTTTATTCACATCAATTTATACTTCACTGTTCGAAATATGAATTTGAAACTTTTTTTTTATTGATGTATTATAGTCTTTTTTATTGATGTGTAGTCAGTTTCTTAACTTCAAGTAGAACTAGTTTCTTGACTTCAATCTCATCTGATTGTAAGGTAAGCAGTTTAGATTAAACCAAAACAGTGGAAAATAGGTGACTCGCCTCTAGCGTGTGGACCGCTAAAATTGTGCCTATAGGCACAATTTTACATCGGTCGCGACAACCACAGCCATTTGGCGGCTACGCTATTTCGCTCGCACGACAGAGCCAGCTCTTATCTCTGTCCTTGTCTATCAGTGACTACAGGTAGTGTAGATGTGCGAGTTTTTTATATGTTAGCGCGTAATGTATCTTCCCTTATAATATATCAATGGTAAGCAGTGATGCCGTGACTTGGAATGAATGATTCAATGTGTGATCATTAAATAAATTAATTTTCTGGACTTAAAACGAGATAGATGATCAAAGAACTAATACCGCACTTCATTTTTCCACAAAAAAAAATGCGATCAAAAAATAGACATAATACATATTGTGTCTCAAATAACTGAATCAGTACTAATCAAATATTTTTGAGATAAAATGAAAAATGTTGTTTTCTGTTTCTGAAAATAACCTTATCTGCATGAAAATCAAATGAAACACGGCAAAGTCATTGATAATGATAACAAACAAGTGCCATACAAACAAAACAATTAAACCATCTTATCTGTTCACGCACCTCGGGGATCGAAGTGCTTGAGCGGTTTCTTGTGACCACTTCAATGGATAGGTAGATAGGTTAAATAGGTACTTCCCTGAATAAACTTTTTTTTAAATTTCTTATTCTGATTTTCTAAACACAAAAAAAAAAACTACGAAAAAAAAGCTTTTATAAACTATAAAATGACGGCATCCTTATTCCTAGAAGCAATTGCGTAGCTACCAGTGCCGTAGCTAGGTGACTAACGGCCCCTGGGGCAACAAAATTTGAGGCCCCTTTTTTAAGTAGGAAATTATCCTCCTGGTCTGGGTTGAGGGAGTGTCAGACTTTTACTGACTAAAATGAGTTGCCATGTTTAAAGTAGTGTTGCAACCTAATTTATTTAGATTTTGTAGGTGTTAGAACTTTTTGCTACAATGGACCAGTTATTATTTGATGGCAATATCAAATCCTGATGAATACAAAGCTATAATATTTTGTACTATAAAAATAACTGAGTCAGTTTCCTAAAGGTTTCTTGTAGCAGGCGGAAGGCTAATTTTCCGGGCACGTATAAACCGCAGGTTGGTCATTGTCAACCAATGAGTTTCGAATCAAAGAGGAAATCTTTTTTCCTTATGGTATCACCAGAGCATTTGTCATTGCTTTAAATTGTATAATAGAAAAACCGGTCAAGTGTAATATAACTCGCATGAGAAGTGTTCCCTAAGTTTTTTTATTATTTGTTGTTATAACGCGATATAAATATACACCTACTCTATGAAAATTTTAACCAACTACTTATTACGATTCATGAGATACAGCCGCTGACCGAAAGATAGTGACGGCTGGGTAGTGGAGTTTGTATACATCGGATTCGGAACCTTAAAATGAACAACATAGTTTCCGACTTGCCTACGTAAGATCGTGATTTCTATAATGGTCTTCCCTATGTAGATAAAAGAAGAAAATAAGGAAAACATTAGTTTTTCAAAGAGCAATATTGTGTTCTTTTTTATCTCTGGTAAAAATCTTATAGTAGACAAGATGTTTAAAATTTTTTCAATGTAAATAATCACAAATATTATTATAATATTATAATTTCAATGTCATAATTTATACATTTGGATTGTTTTGCGGAATAAATTAATTTGTTGTTGTTATTATTATTTAGAAATGTGTCAAAGTGCTAGCTACCTATAGTTAGTCCTAAGTATGAAAGAATAAATTAGTGGTCTAAAGGCACATTCGTAGTAGTCACAGTCAACCATTACTACGTTTTTGTGAAATATTATTATTATTTTGAATATTTTGATTAAAATGGAACTTTTATCCTACTAATTTAATCATGTCTATTCCGGATTCGTCTAGGGAGTTCCTCCAAGTCATGACACGAATCCCCTATTCCATCATATTTAGAGCCACTTCAAACGTTGAGTACGTAACACTTACTAACTGATACCGCCAAAAACTATCACGCGTTTTTGCAATATGACAGCTATTGATGATGACACTTCAAAATAGTCATGTGTCTTCATATCTCAATATGCTTGGTATTGGGCCTGATTAACTATTTCTAACTACTGATACGATAGTTGCGGATAGTTGATATGTATCATCAGCGTCAGGATGACGTGGCACCCACTTAAGTGGTCTTTATCTCTTGATAATTCAAGAGCTGTTTTTGATTGATATTCACTGCCGCAGTTACGCAGGAAAATAGTACATAAGTAGTATTGCCTAAAGTACATCTCAAAATCAAAAATCCCAGGATTGAATCGTCATGTTATAGTATTCTATATGTCTGTGATCATGTTTCTGATTCCAGAATTTTGAGAAGGTATCTCTCATCAACTCGTTACTGTCCAAAGTGGCTGCCAGCGGCAGTGGATTATTTGTTACGTCTATAGATTTTTTGTACCAGTTTGTACATTATTATTATCTTCAGTTATATATACCTATTCAGCTATAATATTTATTAGTTTAGATGTTTATAAGCTGTTAAGGTATAATTATGATTTTACTAATTAATAAATGTACTCATCTTTTTCAGAACTCTATATATTACGAATAGATAAAATTAAAGCTATTAGACCTCCTGCTGACCGTCATGAACAAGTGAGGAGGTCGTTAATCGGAATAAAAAATAATGTTATCATTTTGTCCTTGTTTGCGTTATCAATATAATCAGCAATCTAGATGCTTGATATCACAAACAATAAGTTATTGTTCACCGCTTCACTTAAGTTTTTCTTTATCTACCTAGCTTCTAGGTAACTACACAAGGTTCTGCCAGCGAATTCGTCTACGTGAAAGTCGAAAATATGCATATTGCCTGTCACATAACCAAGGGACTTACCATAACGTGTTAAAATATCAGGCGTTTGATCGATAAAGACGTATAAAGCTATACACCCTAGTAGCTGTATCTCTTTCACAGTTCAGTTTAGGTTGTAAAATGAATCGCGTTGAGATCTCGTGGTAGCATTGCTAAAACAGAACGACTGGGTCGCAGCAGACCACGAAGGAAATGGCGGGACGAACAGACTGATTTTGCCGGAACATGTAAAAGAAAGCACACGCCCGCGAAAATGGAAGGAGTGTTTGACCAGTGGTGCTATTCTCTAAGAAAACGCAGCGCTGCCTCAACGACGAACATCCAAATAGGATACTTTGGATTGTCAACCTAATGAACCTATACATTGGATTGTTAATTCAGTGTATCCTATTTGGATGTTCGTCCTATGTGCTAATTCAAGATGTAGTGTAGTAGTGTACGCGTGCGTCAAATTTTATCCAAATCCATTCAGCCGTTCGAGCGTGAAGAAGTAACAACTTACACACACATAACTTGCACCTTTATTAATGTGATAGTTAAATGTTTCGTATTGTCCTACCGTCAGGTAAGGTTCTCTGACTAAGTAAATCCCCGGCACAAAATCTCAAGGAAAATTGCATCGAAATACTTATAACCTTTTCTCTTTCGGAAACTCCACAAAGATCTTTAGTAGGTAATAAAATACATACTTTATTTTTTATTCATGTTTCTACTGAATTTTAACTCTAATAGGAGAGCAAAACCAAAAACTAGGTACCTACTTGTACATGTGAAGCGTGTTGGAAGTTTTTTCTACTACACCATGTTGCTATTTTGAGAAAATAAGGAAAATACAGACGCACGAGATAATACTAATCAAGTAAGATTGGACGAGTTATATAAAATGTTATTAGTTTACTTTACAATAAGTATAATAAGTTTCCTTATCCAAGTTTTACAGGCCAGCTACAAAAAAAAAACGAATAAAAAATCTCATTATATATTCAATCAAAGTGTATCTATCTTTCTTGACCTCTTACATAATTGTAGTGGTTTAATTAGCACGTGTCTCTATTTTTTTTTGTGTTAGATTTTGTAAATAAGGCAATTAATTAAAAAAAAAAAAAAACCTAAACAGAATTCACGACTCCGTTGTTTCATCAGATTACAAAAACAGAACGTAATTTATATCTATTTAAATCTTTAGTAATTTTCAGTGCTTTTAGTAATTAGTCTTTCATACGCCCGGTGCAAGTTTCTATAACTGCACCCCTAATGAAAACAAAAAGGACTAGATATAATAATGTTGTGCCCCTCCAGGAATTGCGCCCTGTGCCTGGGCACCGCTGGCGCCACCTTAGTTACGCCACTGGTAATTGCCATATTAATGTTGCAAACTAGCTTCTGCCTAAGGTTTCACTTTTGTCCCGGTAAAAATCTTCTCTAGGCCAAAACCAGCCAGAAGCCTAAGGATTGTTCGAAGAAGTTGCTGGAGATAGAACACTGTGGTTTTTTATCACTAAGTTAAATACTCCCTCCCGCTCCACCTATAACTAGAGAAATTATGGAATGATTTATCACCTTAAAAAAACCGCCAGGTAAAATCTTCTCTTGATACAAAAAACGCGAACACAAACTATAGTTTATTTTTTTTTAGTTTTAGTAGACATTAGTCTCTTATAATTTACAACATCATAATTATATAAATTACGAGTATCATGCAAACAGATTCGTTACACTATATAACATTTTTATACATATTTTATTTTATCCTTATCTTTACATATATATGTATTATGAAACAAAGTTTCCCGCCGCGTTTGTCTGTCTGACAGCGATAAACTCGAAAGTACTGAACGGATTTTTATGTGGTTTCCACCAATAGACATGATGATTTATTTATTTTTGGACAGAAAAGTAACCATTAATTTAAAAATACGAAAATTCTTTCACTCTGTCCTCCAATAGAACCGCAAACCTTTCTAATAACTCTTCCATTCATCAGCACACAAATCCAATCCGGGGTTGATCTCCACGAGCGCGTTGAGCATCGATGATGATAAATTTATGAGTATTTATAAATATATAGGGTGACTGGTAATTAGTGAACGATACTTAAACACGTGATTGTAGTCATGATAACAAACAACTTTTACTATGGGATCAAACTTGAAATCGTGAAAAAATCTGACAAATTCAGTCCATTTATGTTCGCCTAACTGTTCAAAATGTACTGAACTTGGCAGATTTCTTTTGTGATTTCAGTTTTTTTTCCTATAGTAATAGTTTTTTGTTATCATGACTACAATCACGTGTATAAGTATCGTTCACTAATTACCAGTCACCCTATATTACTAGCTTCTGCCAGCGGCATTCCCCGCTTGAAAGTCGTAAAATCCGTCTTAGCGGATGTCTTCACCCTACAAGGAATCTACCGACCAAATTTTAAGTTTCTAGGTGTTATAATTTCTGAGATTTCGCGATTAATCTGTGATTGGTATTTTGCTTTTGTATATATAGATTTATATTTGTAGAAAAACGCCAAGAATTTCAATGGTTTATATCACCCGTACAAAGCTGAAACAGCTCGTTAATTTATCAAAAATATTGTCCGCTATACCAACGTAATATAGATTAAAATGATAATGTGTCGACGCAAAACCGCCTTATTCCAAAACGCGATCTAAAATAGTTCCGGGACTATTACTAGTTTTAATTCGCATTAAAACTAATAATAGTCTCGGAAATACATTCAGATCGCTTTTAATTAGTATTAAATTTAATAATAAATCCCGAAAACTACATTTATGTAGCGTTTAATCGGCATTAAACCTAGTATGTATCGCGTTTTGGCATAAGGTGGCTAGAGTTGTCTCTTATCAGTTTCACATAGATCTCAATTTAGAACAAATATTGTGAAAACAAGTGTTTACAAGAGCCCATAATTCGACGTGTGATAAAAGAAATATGATAAAAATGTTCAAGTAATCTGTTCCAAGGTCGGGCAGGTCTATTCTGTGATGCAAGCTATACGACATTGCGATTTATGGCTTTTTATACACTTAGTTGGTTTTAGCTTTAACTTGAGCATTGCAAAAGGTAACATTTGTTTTCCCTGAAAGAATAGGCAGCCCCGCAGTGCTACTACGACCTCTTAGAGCCAAATTCACCCATAAACTAATCGCGATTCGTTCAAACAAAACGCAGTTTGACGACTAATCGAGATTATAGCTTAATTTTGCGTTTCACCGCGATTAATTGAACCTAGTTTACGCTAAACTCAGTTTCAATTCTTTTGTTGTCGCCCATGTTTACGACACGGGTCTTTAAACTAGATTACGCTGAGCTCAGTTTAGTTGAACTAAGTTTTTATATTGAATGATGAAATCAGCCCTTAATGCAATTCATTTGAGAAGTGTGAGAAGAGAAATACACACTGATCGACCGACAAATAAATAAATGTCCTACTTAAATACTGCGTACTTTATAACTAATAAAAAAACAAAACAAAAAAAACATTAACAGCACAAATCAAAGATAACTGCGATATTTCGGCCCAAAGTTTCGAACCTAAATTAACATCACACCTCCCTCAAAGAGGTTTATTGCATCATGTGGAGTCCAAACTAGGCGAGGGTGACATCCGAGGGGCTGCTAGGATTATCTTTAGCAGCGATGTGGCTGCGCCGTACTCTCCAGAGACACTTCTGGCTCTGGAAAGTAAACACCCCGCCCCGGCGGATGATCTCACCTTCCCTGACCCTCCCAATCCAGAAACCAACTGCCTTCAAATTACAGCCCAACAGGTATGTGCGGCCGTGTGCTCCTTTCGGAGTGGCTCCGCCGGCGGTCTCGACGGCCTGACACCCCAACACCTGAAAGACCTGATGTGCGCAGGCGCCGGGGAAGCCGGTGAGTCCCTTCTGAAGGAGCTGACGGCCCTTATCAATCTTATGCTCTCCGGCAATGTGAACGAAGCCGTCATCGATGTCCTGTATGGGGCAAATCTATGTGCTTTGCGCAAAAAAGATGGCGGTATTCGTCCCATTGCCGTAGGGTCTACCTACCGACGTATCGCAGCCAAAATTTGCTGTGCATTTTATAGCGAAGCACTTGCCAGCAAATTCCAGCCCCTACAGTTAGGTTTTGGATCCAAAGGGGGCTGTGAGGCTGCGGTACATGCCCTGTCCACTTACCTCAATAGCAATGAAGGTGAGGTCATTCTTAAGGTTGACATCAAGAATGCATTTAATTCTGTGAACAGGGACACTTTGTTGACAGAAGCTCAAAAAGAAATACCCAAAATTTACAGTTTTCTTTACCAGTGTTACAGACACCCATCTAAATTATTGTATAAGGAAAACCTTTTAGAATCAGCCGTCGGTTGTCAACAGGGTGACCCTCTTGGGCCAGTCATTTTCAGTCTGGCAATAAATCCAATCATTCGGCAGCTAAATTCTAAATTTAATGTTTGGTATTTGGATGACGGTACTTTAGGAGGTGATGTAGAAACCGTATTGAAAGATTTAACTTTTTTGAAAAATGAACTAAGTTCTATTGGGTTACAACTTAACCTTTCCAAATCCGAAATTTACCTTCCCCAATCGACTGACAGACGGACGACTTTAGCAAAATTTAACGAAATAGCACCAAATATTCAAATTACTGACAGAAATTCTCTTCACCTCCTGGGCTCCCCAATTTTTGATGAATCCTTTCCAACATTTATTGAACAGAAAATACAAAATTTTAATGATGTCTCGGAAAGACTTTTCAAAATTAACATTCATTCGGCTTTTACACTTATTCGATATTGTTGTTTTGGGCCAAAATTTACATATAGCCTTCGCTCCTCCCATCTTTGGAAACACCCACAACTTTTGGAGAAAGTCGATCAAATCAATAGGAACACACTGTCTTCGATCATAAATGTGGCCTTGGACGACCGAGCTTGGCAGCAAGCCACTCTTCCCATCCGGCTGGGCGGCCTCGGCGTCCGCAAAATTTCAAGTATAAGTTTACCAGCTTTCCTCTCCTCGGTGCACAGTACTGAAATATTAACCAGGAATATTTTATCTTCGTCACTGGTTGATGTTGAGGTACCGTGTTTGTCCGATGCGTTGATCGCTTGGAAAATGGCTTGTCCCAACACAGATTTGCCCGACAACCTGTCCTCACAGAGACAGTGGGATGTACCGCTCTGCAGTATTATACGTAACAAGCTCATAAACACGTCTTCAAGTACTGCTGAGCGTGCGCGTCTACTGGCTGTGGGGGAATGGGAGTCAGGTTTGTGGCTTCAGGCACTTCCGTCATCCACCCTAGGCACTATGATGGATGACGCCTCGTTTCGGCTCGCAACTTGTTTACGCTTAGGCGCACCTTGTGTTGCTCCACATCGGTGTCACTGTGGCGAAGCTGTCGGTAGCCTCGGACACCATGGCCTGTCCTGCTGCAGGAGCGCAGGCCGCATAGCACGGCACGCTAGTATCAATGACATTATTCGTCGAGCTCTTGTCACCGCCGGCGTACCTGCCGTATTAGAACCTAATGGGTTGGTGCGTGACGATGGGAAGAGACCAGATGGTATGACGTTGGTGCCGTGGAAGGTGGGTAGGCCTTTGGTGTGGGACGCAACCTGTGTCGACACCCTTGCGCCATCCCATGTTCCTAGTTCGGCAGGATGTGCCGGCGCTGCCGCTGCGGCTGCTGAGACCCTCAAACGGCGCAAATACTGTAACCTTATTGGTAATTACAGTTTTGAGCCGTTTGGGGTCGAAACGCTTGGTTCATGGGGTCCGAGTGCGCGTATCCTTTTCAAGGAAATTTCACGTCGCTTGATCGACACTTTGCGTGACCAGAGGGCTGGCTCATTTTTTGCCCAAAGAATCAGCATTGCCATTCAACGTGGCAATGCTGCCAGTCTTCTGGGTACGTTTCCGGATGACAGCGATGTGGAGGAGTACTTCGACGCCTGAGTGTATTTGGTGTTTTTGTATTATATTTGTACATAGTTATGTCTAGTTTACATTCTTAGTTTAGTTTTTGTGTACATAGGTTTAGTATAAATTTTGAATTAGATTTAATAATATGTTTTAATGAAATAAATTCAATATATTTTATAACTAATTATGTTTGATAAAAATATAATTAGATTTGTGCTGGTGCGGTAATCTAACCCGCGACCTTTGTGTCTCAACCGGCGCTAAACGGGTCGTTGGGTAATGAAAAAATGCCCATCCCTAAAAGGCGATTACTGATCTGTTTCTTGATGTCTATTCTTATGGTGCTCGGTACCCACTGTTTATTTCTCATGGGTGCTCGAGCCTCCGAGCACCCACGGAGTCGGCGCCCCTGAATGGAGCTATAGCGTGTATAAATAAAATGTGAGGGAGAAAGGGACGGAGTTATACACCCTGTACACCGTTAAATTTTGGTCATTTTAATCCCGCAGAGATTCGGTACATGAAATACTGTCGATTTGTAAAGGGAAAATTAAAAAATAAAGCACTTTTTTAACTCTATTTATGCGTAAATACGCATGTACGAAATTAATTTATTTAAATAAACGAGTCAATGACCAAGGTAGTTGTCGGTCGTTGCGTACTAACTACCTACAGTTCATTGGCCTCGCTCAGCTGATGTTTGTACATGCATATATTAAAAAAAAAATAAAGAAATAAAGAAACAAACAAAAAAATAAAATAAAGAATATATCTATCTATCTATCTATCTATATTAATTCAAGTTTTTGAAAAAAAGTACTTTATTTCTTATTTTTTTACAAATCGATAGTATTTTATGTACCAAATAAACCCTCTGCGGGATTTAAACGACTAAAATTTAACGGTGTATACCCGTAGCCCCATCCCTTTAAGTTTAGTTTAGGTCATCAAATGGATATCCGTGTATTTTTTTTTGGTGGTGGGTAAAATCATCCAATGACATCTCCCGCCCTTGGGCGGAGCGGGAGATAGTGTCAGACTCTTACTGACTAAAAACCCACCCCGTTCCTTCGTGGCCTTAGATACTAGGGCCGGGCTTTCCTTAAGACCTCGTAGGAACGCTTTACATCTCGATTGCTGAAGTGCGTTTTTATTTATACTAATTAATTTATATAAAAAACGGTTCAACTAAGTCAGTCATACTGTTTGCAGTCATAATTAAACAGTTAGGTACTCAATCATAATGTCGTTTTGCCCGCAAGGAAACCTTGTGCATTGAAAAGATAATTTTTGAAATGGCATTGTCTCAGCAGTTTCATTATATAAAATGAATAATTACACAATAAAACGACTATTTTATAAGGGAGCGTCCATTAACTATGTGAGGCGTATAGGGATGGGAGAAGTTGAGCCGAATCTCACCTAATCTCACGTAGATAGAAAAAAAAATTTAAATGAAAGAAAAATTGATACTTGCCGAAACACCCCCTGTGTTTCGGCAAGTATGAATTTTTTTTTCGCAAGATTCACAAGAAGGTTAAAACTTAAATAAAAATAAATTAAAAAGAAAAAAGAAATAATGTCAACTCGATCGTAAGCTATTTTTTACTCCTGACCTCTCATTTCTTTTTTTTATTCATTTATTATTATTATTTTATACGTTTGTTACGTTTTAATGCGTTTGCATCACTGCTTACCATCAGGCGGGATTGCATCAAGCACTAGTTTATATTAATTAATTTTCAAAAAAGGTTTGCCGCTAGCTCGGCAAACTTTTTTTTTAATTAATTGATATAAACTAGTATTAAAATAAAAAAACACAAATACCTATTACAAAGTAAAGTCTCAATGTCTGTACTTAAACTGTACTAAATTCAATCCGGGTTTCACTAATTGTCTTTTGAATAAATAACTATTTTATGTTACAAAGGACCATCGGTAAAAACCAAATAATCATAAGATTTTGATCGAAACACGTAATTATCTTTAAAAAACACCATTTCAAATTGCATTGTTACCGTATACGTTTTCCTCAAATCATTGATGTACCTAAATAACAAAAAGATCACGATTTTCTCATACCATGAGCTTATTGCTATGGGATATGTCATGAGCAGCGGTGGCCAGGTGGTAACGGCCCCAACCACTTTCTTTTATCTGTGGCCCCAACTTACGAGTTGCAGGTCGCGGGTTTAAACCCAGTCAGGCACATTACTTTGTGTAAGTTATTTCATCACCACTGCACTCTCAAAACGGTGAAGGAAAACATCGTAAGGAAACCGACATGATCTTGGATTAAAAAAAAAAATAAGTATAAATTGTATGACATCCACCGACAAGCACTGGGCCCACGTGGTGGATTACGGCCCATTGCCTGTCCTAGAGAGGCCTGAATCCCAGCTGTGGGAACATTATAAGGCTGAGCTTATGCGTACGGTATGAATGTTGTATTTGTTACTCTTTAACAAAACTTAACAAGTTAAAAATCAAATGCCCTACTACGAGCTCTTAACGCGATCCGGTTGACGACCTAAACTGAACTGTTAAAGGGATGGAGCTCTATAGGTTGTATAGCTCCATCCCTCCTTCTCGCTCGCAGGACTCACATTTTAACACGACAAGAAGGTTTTTTTTTAAGTGGGAATGACATCTCGCCCTTGGGCGGGGCGGAAGATAGTGTCAGACTTTTATTAACTAAAAACTCACTCCCGTTCCTTCTTTGCCTTCGTTCCAGTGCCCCGGGATACACGTTCAAATTACCCGTGGCCCCAGGAAGGTGACTGTTAATAACTACTTAGACATGAAATAATAAATAAAAGATGGTTTCTTACTTTAAAAGGTCGTATTTACACATAAGTAATTTCTATAGAATCAGCTACATAGCAGAACTTCATTTTCCGCAGCTTATTATCAAAAGTACACGTCATACACATCTGTTTTCCTATTAATAAACACCTATATGTATTACTTATTTAAATAAATTAATCAAAAAGGTAACACTATTTTTATTGTGTGGCAAGACAGACTATACTTAACTAAACATAATTTAGCCATTATTTATTTATTTTTTTACGTGTAGGTACTTAAAATCATAGATAATTCATATTTAGATACTTTTAAAATAAGATAGTAGTCGTATTGTATTACTGGCTGTAACAGAAACTGCATATATAAATACATTCTAAAATCAAATATGGTGCGTCTCAATATCCGGACGGATACTGGCAAAATTAATATTTACGTACATCACTAACCACATCAACGCACTGTCATTATCTACGAGTTTAATTACAGTGCGAAAATCAGCGGCAGCAAATTATTCATAATAGGTGTATATTTATAGAACCTTCTGATGTGCTTATGACAATATTATACCTGACATAATATATTGTATCAAATTCACTAATATTATTTTAACGGAATATCTTAGTATAATTATTTTAGGTTTAGTACGAGTATTTTTGATTTGTTCTTGAAAAGTTACCTAATCTTGTTCCATATTTTATAATTATGTAGGCATCTAAATAAACGCCGTAAATACGTAATTAAACGCGTGAACAATAGTCGATTTAATAAAAAAAATCGCATATTGTTTGACAGAGTGACGTTGGTCGTTTTTTTATTAATCATATTGTTCAATTCCACATTCCTCATTGCCCATAAGGTCGTACAGCAATGCTTATCTATTTTCCCTCTCTCTCTCTCTCTCTTCTTGTAAAAGTCCTAAATACTTTATCTCACACTTTAAACTTTTAGAGTGTTACCACATCAACCAGTCGGCCGTGGGTCGATGATATTGATGTGGATTGATTGCTGTGTTGTTGCGTCTCTAGATGTTGTAGGAACAGGAACTGTCGATTGTCAGCGACTAAGTTATAAACCGACTGATTCTAATTTAATATTTATCTAAAATCAATCGTTTAATGCAGTAACGCGTTTAGATCCTTGTTTAGGGACAGTTAAGGTATTTCTATTAATACAAGGCCATCACTACCCATGCTTTCAAAACTGGACCGTTTTAGTTATTAAGTTTTTCCGATTTTAAAGTTTCTAACCAGCTAATTACTTTCTGCTAAGAGTTTCTTCGAAAGAAAAGAAATAAAGTGTGATATAATTTTATAGAACATTGTATCTCGTTACAGCATCCTTTAGTTAAATCATCAAAACAATAAATTTATTAAGATTACAGGTAAATTATTCAAATACTTAAGCTATCCTTTCAGTTTGCGGTTTAGAGGGAATTCCTATGAATTGTTGACTGTCATTATTTTGAAGTGTCAATTTCTGTTACAACAATTAACAACTACGAATTGAGTTACGTATTTTAAGTACTCGTGTTAATTCGTTTTCAGAAATAGGTAAGTGTTACAGTTATTTTGTAAAACCGTGTTCCATGGGTTTGCCCAGATTAAAACGTAACGTAACTCTATATTGCAAATAGAAATATCATCATTATTGTCAGACATTCAGGCTTCTGACTAAAACTATTTCTTTTCTTTTCTATAGAAGCACTGACCTACCGATTTTAATTAAAATTAGGCAGATTAGCCTGGAAAATTAATGTAGACTCATTATACTCTAGACATACTTGATTTAGATGGTATATAGTTTTAAAAACATACTATACTTTAAAAATTGTAACAAGAAATGCGCTGTTTAAAAACAATCGATCATTATGACGACAGTAATAAAATTACAGTTAATAATTTGTTTTATGTTACCTTGGATTTATCTAGTTGGCTCTTCTCACGTTGATAGATAAGAAAATTTAGAAAACAAATCCAACAAAATTTTAAAATGAAATGAAAAATTTACTCCCCTTTGCTTAGTGGCACTAATTTCAGTTTTAGATTTTTCTATTCGTAGCCTGAAATATTTGGACGTCCTTTTTATTAATAGCACACCTATCTATTCCTAATCACTGCCACTTCTGAATGACTGAATTAAGAGTACCATTAACAGAAAAGAACTGGAACTGACGAAATGGTTCAACTGTTTCGATTTCGGAGATTGTATATGTAATTATCTTAGCTACCTAATTTCGATCACAGTGGCCAATAGGAAGGCTCAGCCCCGGCATTATAGGCAACGAAGGAACGGGGTAGGTTTTTAGTCAGTAAGAGTCTGACACTACTTCCCGCTCCACCCAAGGGCGGGATTTGTCATTGGATGATTTTACCTACCACAAAAAAAAAAAAAAAAAATCACAGTGGCCAATCTTAATAGAGATTAACCAAGTGCTCTGGGAAATTACAAACACACAAGTGTGTGTCCAAACACAGGATAGACTGAATATCGATGATGCGCAGGATCAAAGACTATACGTGCTCTCCGAGGCACAGGAGTATCAGACCACCTTCTTCAAACTCGGGGCTGCTACAGAGTGCTGTGCTTGATAGAGAAACATAACTTTTTGACCAAATTAATTGTAGACGATTAATCTATTTTCCTGGATTGGTTTTTCAGTTGCTATAACAGCCTCGAGAGCTTTTACCCTGTCAGTAATAAGTTTTTCAGTTTTTGCTCCTTTTGCAGTTAGCTTATGAAGAATTGTTCCTATGAAAAGTTTTGAGAACTTCTTCAATAGTTGATTTTCAATGGCTTGTTTTGTTTTTTTTTTTTTTTCGTAAGCATTTTCTAATCATAACATGATTAACTACCGTATCAAATTATTATTTTTCTATATGGTGTACTAGAACATAATTTAAAATTTGTAGAAGGACTACGGCGGCGTTTTTGGCTAAAAACTCTTTCAATTACGTTGCTATAAATGTCGTGGTTAGTTTTAATAGTATTTTTAATTCGGAATTTAAAAATAAGTAACAATATCGCCTTACCTTACAAAAGGACACCATTCACTTTTCAGGCTTCAATTCCCACCTCTTTCCAACTTCTCAATATTTTATTAAACCACGAATTAATAAAACTGCACTGCAACAGCTATTCTATTTCACTAATTCATTTAAAAAAAATCTTATCGATTGAATTTATCGATTTGACATTTCGTCAAAATATCGACGACTTGCGCTCGAGTCGCTGACGCGGACACGACTGAGCGAGTGACAGTGACTGCCTTGAAGATCAGTCGTGAATAGATGTTAGTTGCTCTTGCGCACGCTTATATACTATACTAAACCTGATAAGAACATCAGAACTACAATAGCTTTATATTTAATTAGAATTGGTTCGGAATTATGTGCCTTTATGAGCCTTATGTGCCTTTGTTATTTGGGTTTTTTATTTTGTGTTTTTTGGGAGGAAAACTGGTTTAATTTTTTTGTTTTTTCTCTTCACCCACGTTGAAATAATTTAGGTAGACATTCTTTTAGTCCGAATTGCCTAAATAAGAAAAAAAAATTAAACATTTATTCA
The DNA here is from genome assembly GCA_958295575.1 of Leucania comma. Lineage (NCBI taxonomy): Eukaryota > Metazoa > Arthropoda > Insecta > Lepidoptera > Noctuidae > Leucania > Leucania comma. The sequence continues at coordinate 22,765,934 of OY282470.1, read as the reverse complement.
TTATCATTTTGATGATGGAAATGACCTCTCAAAGGATACACATTACACGCGTGTTCACCGCGGCTCGTTTGAACTTGAACTATGCAGCTTTTGAGAAATTTTAGCAAATTATGGAAGAGAGTTAGATAAGCAAATCGTTGATTTCTTTTATGGTGAAAATAATCCATCTTCTACGACTTCTACAATAAAAGAAACAGAAAAGATAGTTTTTTTTTTCTATAAGACACAACCAATCGACATAGAAATTTAATAAACAGCATCTCTTCATTGTTTTTGCAAGTCATTTGTGAGGATAACACAAGCACAGTAGGGCCCAAGCCTACTGGGTCATTTTCCATTTTCAGGTTGACATCCGCAAGGAAATCCTGGGGCCTGAAACGCAAGACAAGGAACATAGGTTTAAGTCAGTAAAAATCTGACACACCCTCCCGTTTCAATCGCGAGAAGTCAGGGGATAGATCCCAACTTAAAAAATAAATATATATTATAGATACGACATTTTAATTTATATCTCGGCTATAGTCTATTTGTATAGATAGGCAAACTTATACTTCTTATGGCCATATAGGCAAAATTATTGTTAAATACGGGGCAGAAATTCAGAATGAATCGAAACCCTTAACGACCGCATGCATTGCATTTGCGCTATGTGGCTATAGTTAATCAATGACATAATCCTACGAAAAATCGAACTAATCTTATATACACACTATTATATACTCTCGCCCGGGTGTCGCCACTGTGCAGAACACCCGGAGGACACGGTGGAGCACACTGTAGAGGTGTGCCCCGCCTGGGCGGAGCATCGCCGTGTGTTTGTGGGGGCGATCGGCGGCAGCGATCTCTCTCGCCGGGCCTTGGTTCAGGCCATGGTCCGTAGTGAGGAGGGATGGCAGGCGGTCGCCTCCTTCTGCGAAGCAGTAATGCTAGCAAAGGAGGAGGCCGACCGTATCAAGCAGAGGCAACGGGGCGCTCGCCCCAGCCGCCGCCGGGATTCCAATGGGTAGCACGCTGTCCGATCGTCCGGTAACCGACCGGACCGAGCCCAAGTCGTCGACGGCGCGTTCTGTTCCCGCGCGCCTCAAGGAGCTGTCAGCACACCGAAGAGGCACTGCCTGCTAGCTGCAGGCAGGCAGGGTCGAAGCCTACTTAACTTCCGAAAGGAATACCCGGCCCCGGCACGATAGGCTACGAAGGAACGGGGTAGGTTTTTAGTCAGTAAGAGTCTGACACTACTTCCCGCTCCGCCCAAGGGCGGGATTTGTCATTGGATGATTTTATCTACCATAAAAAAATAAAATAATAAAAAAAACACCATTATGTACTCCATTAGAAAATTAAGTTATAATCAGTAGTGTTTTTAGGGTTCCGTAGCCAAAAAGATAAAAATGGGACCCAATTGACATAAGACTCCGCTGACCGTCTATCACGAGGCTGTATCTCATAAACTGTGATAGCTACACAGTTGAAATTTTCATAGATGATGTATTTCTATTGCTGCTATAACAACAAATCGAAAAAAAAGAATAAAATAAATATTTAAGTAAAGTTCTCGTACAACAAACGTGATTTTTTTGCCGTTTATTGCTACAGACGGATTTTTTTTCGGTGGGAAATAAATTAGTTATCCTAATAATAGGCAAATATGGGAATTGACGTACTACATTGATAGCGCATAGATTGGTATCTACGCACGCATACAAACACGTGCTAGAGATGTAATCAAGATTTATCAAAATAGGTAATGTATGTATCCAAAAATATTTTTTAGATTTTTTATCTATTTTACCGCACAGCCGAAATTTCTAGGATTAGGAATGTGAAATTTTGCTTTTAAAATTTAGGCGACCGTTAAGACCGTGTTTTTGGAAATTCATATATTTAAGCGGGGGTGAAAAGGGGATATTTCATTTATAATTTCATAATATGGTCTCAATCCATTTGCCAATATACTTTAACTTGGCACAAATTCTAACCAAAACGAACTATAAAGACTGTCATTATTAGTTTTTTAAAACTGTCTTCAAAATACAATAAAAGAAGTGTTAAAGTTTTAACTAAATAAACACGTATCGCACGTGGCAAAAAAGTTGAACAAAAATGGCCGTCGTTGCTGTGGTTACGCTCAGCCCCCCGCTTCGATTTAGACCCGAAAATCTGTTATCGCCATTTTGGTTCAATTTATATACCGCGTATTGTACGAAGTCGCCGGCAGAATGCTAGAATCACTTTTAGCGATAAGACCGCCCATTGTGACACCCTATTAATTTTAAGTTCCTATTGTAATTTTATTTTTGGTGTACAATAAAGATCATATCTATCTATCTAGTTCTAAAAAGATTTCTTCGAGCAGAGTTAGAACAGAAGAATAAGATGAGAAACATTATTACACTGTGTATGTTCTTGTGAAATACCTTAAAACTTTTTAAAACGTTACTTTTGTTTTCATCATCATCAGCCTTTTAATGTTCCCACTGCTGGGACTCAAGCCTCCTCTCTAGTAGAGGGAACTTTTGTTTTAGGTGGAAAAAATCCAATGACTTCTCCAGTTCCTAGACTATTACTCATAATACGCACTCATAAGTTCCTTCTTTGCTTTCGTTGCAAAGCCGCGGGGTCCTCTTTCAGACAATCTATGGTCCCAGAAGGCTTCGACCCTACTGGCCCCTAAGATTTTGCTGACATCTCCTTGACGCGTGTGGAACACTACACGCCATGGATGATTCGGGACGACCGGATGGCGAGTTACTCGATCGGATCCCAGTGGCTGAGGGCTGTTCACTCACACGTGCAGCTGCCTCCTTACCTACTGCGTGTGCATTACTGCGTCGCAGAAGGAGGCGACCGCCTGCGATTCCTCCTGCGCCTGTCATTTCTCCGCGCCGGACCAGGAGGTCATTGCCGCCGATCCCACGAGGATACGGCGGTGCTTTGCCCAAGCGAGGCAAACCTGTACCATGTACTCCACCGTGTCCTCCAGACAAACGTTACTTTAAAGTGGGCAAAACTATAAGCAAAAACTAATTTAATCAAGTTTAATCAACGTGAATTAATTACCTAAGTCGTTTACCTCCTAATTTGTTTTGTTATTTTCGTCTTGGTATCATTCTATTAATTTGCATTACCATTTTTTGATGATATCTAATACATTAACACTATCTTATCAAGTACAAAAATAGTTGTTATTTTTGTTTAATTCCAATCAACAAAGCCTTGAGCACAGGCGTAGGGTGGCTAGCCTTTCGGCTGCAATGATGATGAATATGAGTTTAGAGAGTATGCGCGGGAATTGCTTGACTTGATTTCGCCATCTCATTTCTACCATCGAACATCCCGACGTACGACGAATATCCACCCTTAAGGGGATTACATCGCCCAAATCCAAAAAAACACTTAGGTTGATTGAAGTTTGTAGATTATTCCTTATGTACGATTACCATATAAAAAATGAAGGGGATACTTAAGGACATTACTAATAAATTGTATTGATTACGTTTCTCAAAAAAATACCCTAAATCTAGAAAAAAAATCTGGTAAATAGGCTTTTTTTGAACATTAATTCCATATTTTCTCGAAAACGGCTCTATATTTATACATTGGATTTATACCAAAATAAATGTTACGATTATTTCATTGAATATCGATAAGTAATCAAGAAAAACTCGAATCAGTACTAACACCCCGCGCGCAGCACCCCCTGCAATGCCTGTGTAGAGGTCAATTCTTCTCTACTAGTGTAGAGGTAAATTCTTCAAGGTAACTGAGCAATGTTATTAATTAAAAAATTAATTAAAATTCCTTTATTTCGAGTGACACGACTCATAGGCATACATACAGTCTCAAAAACTCATAAAAAAAAAAAAACACAAACATATAAAGGTACAATTACATACATACGCACACATAAATACAATAACACAAACTAACATGACAACACTTAATTACACACATAATTATGCAGACTTGAGCATTGCCGAATGTACGGGCAATCCAATCTGCCGGCTATCATCGCCAGGACGGTGTTAGCGCTGCCCCGCAATCTGCGCACCAGAGACGCGCACCGCTTGCGCATCGTCGCGTGGAAACAGTCGGTACGCGCCTCCGCGAACATGCCCGAGGCGCTGCAGTAGCGGGGCAGCCTCAGCACCGCCCTGAACGCGTTGTTGAACTGGACGCGGATGGCGCTGTATGCCGCACGAGTAAACTTAGACCACAGACTGCACGTGTAGAGGGATGTGCAATAAGCTCTGAACAGTGTTACTTTTACCTCCCTCGAACAGCGAGCAAACCTGCGAGCCAGCATATTACCCCTGACCGACAACGCCCTCCGCTCCCGCTCAATGTCCGCATTGTCTTTCAGGTCTACTGAGACAATGTGACCCAGGTATTTAAAAACATACACTCTCTCTAGAGGAACCGCATTTACACAAACAGATGGTACATCCTTCGGTATCTTTAGATCCGCCCCAAATACAATGTATTTGCTTTTGTTCGCATTATACTTCAGCCCGTGGCTAGAGGCATACTCCTCACAGATACTCAATAATTTTCTTAATCCACAGACCGATGCACTCAGCAGAACCATATCATCGGCATAGCTCAGATTGTTTACACATACACCATCCACATGGCAGCCGATACGCTGGCCGCTGAGCTCATCGATCAGTGCATTTATATACAGGTTGAAAAGCGCAGGGGAGGTCAATCCTCCCTGTCTCACCCCGCATTCCAACCTATACGGCTCTGACATTATACCCGCCCATCTGACGCTGTTGATCTGGTGTCCATACCAATACTTAATTATGTTAGATAATTCTAGGGGTAACTTGATATTCTCTAGCTTTTCCCACAGGATATCATATGACACCAGATCGAAGGCCCTGGAGAGATCGAGAAAGCACGCGTACACTGGAGTTTTTCGATCATTATAATATCTGACGACATGCTTAAGACTCAGTATAGCAGTTTCAGTAGATAGGTTGGGTCGAAACCCAAACTGATTATCATGTAATGACAGATATTTCTGCAACTGAGTATTAAGCAGGCCGTCAAACACTTTTGCTAAAATTGTTGCAAGTGAAATAGGCCTGTAGTTACTAACGTCAGCAACGTCCCCCGTCTTATTCTTAACCACAGGCACTACAACCGTTTTCATGAAGTCTGGTGGTAAGTAAGAATGACTCACGCACAGCGAATAGAATAGAGCTAGCACTCTCGATATATGTGGCCCCGCTTGCTGAAGGTGCTCAATGCTGAGCCCATCGTGAATACCCTTAAGTTATGAAAACCTCTACGGTGTAGACTAAGCCTTCCACCTCATCCTTCATACCGCGTACATCGAAGGACTGGAACAATTTGTCTGCTGCGGTCTTCCCGTCCAATTATAATTTAAGTGTCTTTAAGGCTAGAGTGAATAGGCTCTTAATAAACTAGTGCACATCGCTGCTTATCATCAGGTGGGATCGCAGTCACCAGTTTACCTATATCAATAAAAAAAAGTTGTTTTTCTCAAAATTTATTTTATGCCAACAAAGCTACGATGCAAAGATAAGAATTTTAATTCTAGTTTTATGTTTTTAGGTTTCTGTTTCATGAATATTTAATTGCAGACTTTATGCACTGTCTTATTTTAAATATAAGATAAGTATTATACTTCTTTCCTTGGACGAATTATTTATTAACGTATGTTTTATTACTTAAATTATGCTTTTATATATAGCTACAAATTGAAAATAATAGTTTGTACAAACGCGTTTAAAAATAATTATTTAAGATCACAAAATTTGTCTACATCGCTGTCAATGGAAAAAATGCACGGAACGCTGGCAGCATTACCACGTTGAATAGCAGTGTGCGGGATTATTAGAATGAGTTGCTGAGGCCCTAGAACGCAAAGGACCACTGAAGAAATGTGGATTTTACTCACTTCATCCGAAGAAGGAGCAGTCATTTAATAATTTCCCATCACAAAAAAAAACCTCTGATAACGAGAAGAGTCAACTAACTGCATATAATATAATTGGTTTTGTAGATCATCTTTGCCGGTATATGCAGCCAGTTATTACCAAGGGCTATTTGGTTGAGGTTAGCTTAAGGTGGCTGACCCTTACTGTACCTACAGGGTGAACTTTTGCGACGAAAGAATCTTAGCCGATGTAACTGCAGAAAACTGAAAAGTGTCTTTAAATTAAAGAGTACCTATTGATGTAATCGCAGATTTTGAAAATTTACAGGTGGTAAGAAAATGGGCATTTATATTAAAACTTTTTATATGACCGTCGATCGAGTTTTTAATGAAAAAAAAAAACCTAAAAATAATTAACCTTAGCTGAACCAAAAACATCTTGGACCAGCTAAAGTTAATAAGTGGATATATCTCTATTAGAAAATACGCCCTTTCAGTCAATGCAGGTAATGAAAAAACACTTCTAGCTAACTTTGATTTCACCATCGTCGTGTTGCTTGCTTGCTGAATTGTACCATGCCTTGGATCTCCAGGATCTTGAACCAGGATCCTTCGGAATGTTGCTAAGCGTTTTCAGAAATTGTTCTAAAATCTTAAATATCCGGATATAAGTATGTCGAATATCCGTCCGCAGTATAATTTATTTTCGTGCTGCCAGTGTATAAGAGGACCGACAACCGAGGACCACATTGAAACTAAAATGGGCAGGATTTTATTTAATTTAAAGAAAAGAGTAATTACTATATTATTCATGTTGTTCGAGTCTTGGTAACAGTTACAGACATTATTTTGCATACATCTAAGCCGTAAGTAGGTCCCTAACGTTTTTCATTTACTTTTTTATCAGTTTCAATAATTGGGTAGCTCGTTATTGTTTGACAATTTGTAACACAATTAAGAAAAACCCGTACAATATTTATGGTTTTTTCGCGATGCGGAATTAGTAGGACAGATATACCTAGACATAGGAATAATATTATACCGGTTTCGGATATGGTTACGGTTTTACAATTATTTCAGTTTATCCTCTAGTTTCTGATAATTTCGATTACAGATATTAGAATTTTAAAATTATAAAAGTACAAAAATTTTACTCTTTTTTATGGCTTCGCGAAAGCATTAGCCAAAGATTTGGCTTTAATTTCAAATTTCGATTGACATTTATTTTGCCGGGGACAACAAACAAAAGCCTGTCGTAAGCTGTCATTTAGATTCCGCTTTTATCCGAAATGTTTAATCTGTTTCGATTACGGATATCCGATCATTTCGATTACGGTTACGGAGCTCCCTAGTTAATACCTACGTATAAGTAACAATAGAAACTACAAAATAAAGACAGGTAAATTACTAAATAAACCCTACTTGTTACTATTAGGAAAACCCGCTAATATATACTTACGCATTGTACTTTGGTAAATTATTTTACTCCTATGACGTATCTACTTGGCCACGTAAAGAGACCTTTAGGCAGTCTAATAATTTTGTAAAAGTAAACATGGATGCTGGCTCAGTGCGTCACATAGGAATAACAAACAAACATGATTTGACGTAAGTTACCTCTATGTACGCTGCAGGAAATTCAACTGGGAAATGAGCCATAGGTTTAGGTACGGAGGACTAATGACACACCCTTTTTTTCTTTTGACCTTGAAGTCGATTAAGGAGACGAGACGGTTGGTGGCGTATAATAATAGGCTACATGTTTTTTAGGTGAGAAAATCATCCAATGACATCTTCGCGCCCATGGGCGGGGCGGGAGATAATGTCAGACTTTTACTGACTAAAAACCCACTCCTGTTCCTTCTTTGCCTCCGTTCCAGAGCCCCGGGGTACCTACACTTTCTCATCACCCATGGCCCCAATAAGCTTCGACCCTGCTAGGCCCCTTAGGTTTGCTGACATCTCAAACGCGCGTGGAACGTTGCGCGCAGTCGACGACTTGGGCCCGGTCCAGACGGGTTCCGGACGGTCGGCCCGCGAGCTACCTATTGCTCGCCGTCCGCATGTCCGTGCCTACGTTGGCCGGAAATCGGGATCGGAATCTCCTACTTTCATGATGGATGATACAAGAATAGTTCTTAGTGAGGGGTAAAGTTATAAAAAAAAATATAGTCTTAGTAAAATCGTGATACCCATTGAATCACACTTTCAATCACAACCACATGTGATTATTAAAATTAGAAATAAAGTAGCTATTTCCTCAACCGCAGCGGCCGCATGAGAAAACCGCTTCAAGGGTTCTTGGTCTAACAGAACATACGAGTTTAAGTCGCGGATTCAAACTCAGCCTGGCGCATTAGTTTGTGTAATTTATTTCATCACCACTGCTCTCACAACGGTGAAGGAAAACATCGTGAGGAAACCGGCATGTCCTAGAACAAAAATTCGAAGACATGTGACATTCACCAATCCACACTAGGCCCGCGTAGTGGATAACGGCCCATTCCCTCTCTAAGAGATGAGACCTGGGCCTCGAGTCTGCTATTAGAGTGTCAGAATGGTCTATCATTGATTTTATAATTGTTGATTTTGACAATTTTGTTAATCTTCTAGTATAATGCCGTCATTATGATTTTCTAATGAACAACCACTGACACTATTGAAACATATGGCATAGAATGGTAATCTCGTACTTACCTTCATAATGACAAATGAATGTCTGACTTATATCATAACAAAAACCAAACACTGAAAACGCCGGCCGGCGGTCGCTCTAAATAAACAGTAAGCAGTAATGTCACATTTGACTTTGACAGCTAAAAGACCACTGACCGACCAAATATCGGTCATTATAAATTTTGCAGATTACGAACTTTTAGCAACATGACAATGGAATCGTGTTGGAATAACGAATTTATAAAAATGGCAGACTTGTGCCCCTGAATTCTTGCAGTGGGAATATTACAAGGTCAATTATATGCTTTGCTTGGAAAGCCACACGTCATGGAAGAAAAATACCCCTGTTTTACGTTCATTGTTATATGTTCAATTTGCTACTTGAACATCCATTGTTGATTTTAAGCCTCCAATTGTTTCGATTTGATTGTTATGATTGCTTTAGATGCTTATCAGATGGAAAGAATAGATATTGAAGTGGATGGACTTGTAAATCTAAAGTGTTTTCTACTGTGGTCTGTGAGCTACCTACCACTATATAGGTACTATACGTAGGTGTGCTATTGATAAGAATTTGTTTTTGTTTGTTTTTAGGGTCCGTACCTCAAAAGGAAAAAAACGGAACGCTTACAGGATCACTTTGCTGTTTGTCTGCCTGTTAGTCTGTCAGTTAAGACCTTTTATCTCGGGAACGCGTGTATACTCAGATCAGCGGTCACGCAAGCTGTGAAAAAATAAAACTTGTAAGTAAACGAAAAAAATAGATACGGCCGTTTTTCTTTACAGTTTTCACATGGATTTGAAAATGTTATTACTGCTTTTCTATAATCTAGTACCTAGATGTTATGTAACGTCATCTTCATTTGAAGAATAGAAAGAGCTGAAACTGATCTCATGTCAACACTTTACTCGAATTGGAAATCCGATACAGGCCCTCAGCAGTACCTAGCGCCTGAAACTTTATATATGTAATGAAAATTTAATAGTCGATTATGTGACTATAAAGCAGTGTCTTTGTGTCGCCGGCGGCATGTTGAATTCCGAACGAAACGAAGGTAGCTAAGTTTTAATCCTGAACGGCAGTGAGGGATTTATATAATTAACTCACGATATTATTTTTTTTAATGGCTAGTTCGAAATTCAATGTCTTTGGTTTTTGACGTTCCTAATTTAAATCACATTGTTCCCTTGGGATCGCCCATGTTACGGGAGAGAATGACTTCCTTTAAGTGATGGTTTTATGACATACAAACGGCATTATCGAGCAGATGGTGTAAAAAATATAAAGCTAGGGCTGCGGGAGTGTTCGAAAGAGTTACCGTGGTCTTGATACGCAAAAGGTAACTGAAGGAACACAAGTGAGTTTTAGTCGGTAAAAGTCTGACACTCCCTCTCGCTTCACCTAGAGCAAGAGAAGTTTATTAGATGATTTTCCACCTCAAAACCGGTTTCATCATAACTTTATTCGTGGAGCACACGTCTCACGTAATATTACTGAAACACACCTTCCAGTATACAAACAAAAAGGATAACAAACAGTTATTATTAGAAATCCTTAGTACGGTCTTTCTTCGGACGGCGAGCAATAGGATAGCTTGCTGTCCGACCGTCTGGTAACCGTCCGGACTGAGCCCAAGTCGTCGACGGCGCGTACTTTTCCACGCGCGCCTCAAGGAGTTGTCAGTAAACCGTAAGGACCCAGCTTGGTCGAAGCCTACTGAGGCCAAGGGTCTTCTTCTGAAAGGAAGGCTTGGGTTTGGTATGAAAGGCAACGAAGGAACGGGGTGGGTCTTTTTGTCAGTAAAAGTCTGACACTATCTCACGTTCCGCCCAAGGGCGGGAGATGTCATTGGATGATTTTCGCTACCAAAAAAAATATACGACCTTTCTTTTGGCATCCACCTATTAACTTTATCAGAACTCTCGATTTCGATCGTGATTTTTCCCATATTTGTCCTTAGCTACAAGAAAAATAGGGCGTTCTATTCATAGTGGTCTAGAGTCCACATATCATAATAAATGATAATTAAAACATCAATTAACTACAGATGTCTTGTTACGTCACAAGCATTTACGATACCACGCTTTAATACGAATAGATAGTTTAATGATACTGGTTTCCCTGCCTACCTACGCATGATAACTACTAATAGGTAAATGAGACTTCTTGGAAATTCACGGTTTTCTTAAAAATAACTTAGTAACTACAGGAAGGAAGCAGAAAAAGATAAAGGAAAAAAGACAGTGGAGAAATGGAAATTAGATACCTAGAAGATTAATTAAAAGTATAAAAGTTGACTGGCCTGTTGGTCTAGTGGTTAGTGGCACTGACTGCTAAGCCGAAGGTCGTGGGTTCGATTCCCACCCAACACAAATGTTTGTGTGATGAGCACGATCATTTGTTCTGTGTCTGGGTGTTATTTATCTATAATATGTATGTATTTAGAAATATATAAGTATGTTTATCAGGTGTCTGGTACCCATAACACAAGCATTTTCAAAGAGATCTCATATCTTTTGCTAAAATAACTATCGTTAAGTAAATACCTTTTTTTTAGATGGAAAATCATCAATTTGTAACAGCAGAGCATTAATAATTGTCGGTAAGAGCCATGAAGGAATCAATATGATGTGATTCCTTCATGGTAAGAGGTACGCGGCAAATAAGTGGAAATATTTGTTATTACGCGCAGCTCCCCACTTCGATTGAGACCCGAAAAGCGATTATAATTCTCGTCACACAAGTTGAACCATCATGGTGGACTTTGAATGCGCAATAATCGATTTTTGCAGGTTTGCGCGATGCTCACGTGACCTTAAAATCACTTTAAAAATTATTGCCCAAGTTATACATACACGTGGAGTAATTACACTATTTTTTATTTAGATATTTATTACAGCTTATAGGACTTACAAGAAAACTGATTAAAAAGAAAAACAATCATAGACGAGTGTAATTGCTGTACAGGTTGCACGTGTCTACAATGCTCCGCGCGTCCATTACAACAATTTGTCCAGGGGCTGTTGGGGCTTCCATGGCGGTGCAGTGCCTTCGGCATATTCGTCAACTACAACACGAATGGCTTCAATCGGTGCTTCAAAAAAGAATGGCCTCCCTGTGGTCACGGGTAAAGACTAGAATCATCACGCTTTTGGGCGTGGTGTCGGACAGAGTGGACAGCCAAATCCTGAGGCAGTGGTCGCTCATGCATGTCCAAAACTAATAATTTTTCCTAAAGCAAAGAATTAATTAACCTACTGACATTCCCAACCCAGCCAGGCGCATTACTTTGTGTAATTTGTTTCATCACAACTGCTCTCAAAACCGTGAAGGAAAACATCGTGCGGAAACCGGGCATGTCCTAGAACCAAAAATTCGGAGACATTTGACATTCACCAATCCGCACTGGGCCCGCGTGGTGGATTATGGACCATTCAGTTGAGGAAGCATGAGTCCCAGCAGTGGAAACATTATAAGGCAGATGCTATGCTACTAACATAATACGGACCTGCGTCATTACTGTGTACTTGGTCTGAAATAAATATTTAAAAATTTCAATTTCAATAACTTCTCCGGCTCCGGGTGGAGCGAGAGGGAACTACTTAGTAAAACCTACCCGTATTCTTTCAATTGCCCATTGCGTCCCAGGGCCATCCGGCCACGCTGCCTCCTTAGATCATTCCCGAAGCCCATAAGAAAATACCTCCACACTAAATGAAGCATTGTAGATGAGTTTGTTCCATCTTTATTAAGTAGGTAAGTAATAACTACCAAGTACTGCCTGCAGCTTTGCTCGCGTGATTCTCCAAAACCAAAGGTGGTACTGTGCTAACCAGTGGTAGAAAATGCCTAAGGCATTAAGTCCACCTCTGTACTTTTGTATGCATATAGTATTTAATAAATAATAAATAAATACTATAACATTACCCGAGACAAAACGTAATGTGCTATTTTAGGACATGGTCTACCATTGTACCAAGTTTCATCAAAATCTATTCAGCCGTTTTAAGGTAAAGATTTAACAAACATACACATAGACAAACTTTCGCTTTTTTATTATAAGTCTGATTATTATTGAAGGAAAGCTATGGACTTACCCAGCGATAGGGCGATAGAACACGGTCGCATTTAAAAAACAATTAATTTCTTTTTTTTATCGTTACAACGTTATTAAATTAATTATTACCTACATCATTCGAGTAATAGATAGATCTAATAAATAAGTTTAGATAAATACCTATTGATAAACAATATTAAAATTAATAATAGATTTTTAGTTTTAAGTTGATAATGATTTGATGAATGCTTATGTTTCGTTGTGCATTTATAGTTATTCCATCACCATCACCCTTATGTTGTGTAAACTCATATTACCCCGCCCCGGTCACCAAGGCGATTGGAAACGGCGACGCATGTCGTGCGGACGTGCGGTGTTCCGCAGGGATCGGTATTAGGACCACCCTTGTGGAACATCGGGTACGACTACGTGCTGCGCAGTGACCTCCCTAAAGTAAAACTCGGGGCTCTACCCCCCTAGCCAGGTTACGTTGTTTTGACGTCATCTCAACGCTCAGTCACGTGGTCAGAATAAAGGAATTGGGGGCGTGGCCAACTCCAAGCGTTCACGCTTAACGAAACGTTCGTAACTTGGCTATGGCTTGGAATGCAAGGCAACGAAGAAACATTGGAGTGGGTTTTAGTCAGTAAAAGGCTGACATTTCCTTTCGCTCCATCCAGAGCAGGAGAAGTCATTTGATGATTTCCAACTCGAAAAAAGGACATAGAAGGCTGCAGGATTATTAAGTTAAGGGCAACTGAACGAACACAGATAGATAGTAAGTGTGTTAACCCTTAGGGGTTCCACCTAGAGCGGGAGAAGTACCTAATTTTTTTTTATTGATTATAGGCTCGCGCTTGACCAACATCTCAACTGACGGAAAGCTACGTGCGGTCGACGATGGAGCGCGCTTACCTAGAAGTAACCTATTCACTCTTGACTTGAAGAACCCTAAGTTGTAGCTATCAACACAGACTCCGGCAGGAAATTCGACTCTTTAGCTGTACACATAATTAATGTGTTCCCAAAAAAATTTGTGCGTACAGGTGCGTGTTGTGGTGGTAGGATGGTGGAGTGGTGGTGTATTCAGTGGCGTAACTATATCATCTGTGGCCCGTGGCAAATTCATTGGATGGGGCCCCAGAAAAATCGTCACGTTATCTTCGAACGCCGATTGGTATATACGTTTGTACAACTTGAATGACCTTGAAAAAACGTTAATTGTCGTACACAGGCGTGAACGAAATTTATTCGGTTGAAAATTTTGGTTTCTATATATTCGTTTTTCCAAGAAAAAACCAAAAAAAGATTTTATTATTCTTTTTTTTTTCATGTGATTTTCTAAAAAGCGCACAATTACCTACATAATAACCGGCCTCTGGGGTTTTTTTTTATGATAGGTAAAATCATCCAATGACAAATCCCGCCCTTGGGAGGAGCGGGAAGTAGTGTCAGACTCTTACTGATTAAAAACCTACCCCGTTCCTTCGTAGCCTATTGTGCCGGGGCTGGGCATTCCTTTCGGAAGTTAACCCATGACCCTAGGCATAACCCATGATCGTAGGCTTTGACCCTGCCTGCCTGCGGTTAGCAGGCTGGGCCTCTTCGGTGTGCTGACAGCTCCTTGAGGCGCGCGGGAACAGAACGCGCCGTCGACGACTTGGGCTCGGTACGGTCGGTTACTGGACGATCGGACAGCGTGCTACCCATTACACGCCGTCTGCAAGCCCGCGCCTACGAGGGCCGGAAATCGGGACCGGAATCCCGGCGGTGGCTGGGGCGAGCGCACTGTTGCCTCTGCCTGATGCGGTCGGCCTCCTCCTTTGCTAGCATTACTGCTTCGCAGAAGGAGGCGACCACCTGCCATCCCTCCTCACTACGGACCATGGCCTGAACCAAGGCCCCCACGAGGACACGGTGATACTCTGCCCAGGCCACACCACTACAGTGTGCTCCACTGTGTCCTCCGGGTGTTCCGCACAGTGGCGACACCCGGGTGAATCCTCCGCACGAATCCGGAACTGGTACTTAGCGAACTTTCCGTGTTCGGTAAGCACCTGCGTCCTGCGGAAGTTGAGAACGCCGTGAGGTCTTTCCAGCCACGCCTCAAGGATGGGCCTTGTCGCCCCAATTGTGGCGCGCCCCGAACGAGGTTGCGACAGTCGCTGACGCCATTTCGCCATGAGATCCCGCCGGAGCTCTGTCCGCCATGCCTCGACTTGTCGTGGCAGCGGAATTTCGCCCCGGCGTTGCATCTCCATGCGCTTGTCGTGCATTTGTGCAAGGACTGTTGCCTCCAGATCCCATGGCGGTTGGCCAGCAAGGAGGGTCGCCGCCTCGCAGGTGATCGTTCGGTACCCTCGGACCCTCTGGCACGCGTTCAGCTGGGCCCCCGGTAGCTGTGTCAACGTCGGTGCCCACACCGGAGCCCCGAAGAGGGCCATGGACCGAACGAACCGGCCGCTGGGGTTCTTATAGTCTGTAAAATTGGTTACTAAATAGGATACTTCTTCTGAACTCGCAGCCTCTCGCCCCGGGGCCCCATCGTACCGGGGGCCCCATTGGACATCGGCATTTTGCCAGCCTTGCCACCCTATAGTTACGCCACTGGGTGTATTTGATGGTTTCCCAGCTCAAAAAAAAAAGAAAACTAGGACATAGAAACCAGTTAACAAAACACTCCCTTTTCCTTAACCCTCATGATACGTAAGTGCATCATCAGTGGCCAGTATTTTACTCATACACGCATGAATAAATTGAATGACGTAGTCAAGTAATTCTAACGCAATAACATTCGTATGCAAAAACAGCAAATGTACATGTAAATGTAGGTATGGAATCAAAACTAGGTAGGTACAGGCAATGGAGGCGTGACTGCGTGCGACGTCTCACGCAGTACAAAGTGTTCGAGGAAAAACTGTGAGGATACGTTGACAAAGTGCGAAGAGGTTATCTTCAGTAGGTACCTAAATAAAATTAAAGTTAAACTTAGAAAAAATAATAAACTAAGTAAAAAATATATGAATAAATCAATCAATCAAATCAAATAGGTATGTTTATTTATTACACATAGGTATAATGTTAGGGTACATGGTGTTATTTACAAAATATTGTATCACTATGTGTTACCTCACTGGGCATACAAATATAGCTTACCAAAAGAGATATCATCAAACCGTAGATATTCCATAACACGGGCCTCTACGGTTTGCTGACAGCTACTTGAGGTGAGCAGGAACAGTAAGCCCGTCGAGGACTTGGGCTCGGTCCGGTCGGTTACTGGACTATCGGACAGCAACCATTGCACGCCGTCCGCAAGCCCATTACCCCCAGGTTAGGAACCGTGGCGCTAGTAGGTACCTAGTATTTATCGTGCATTTCTACAGACCACTCGTGTTCAGTTACAGTCTGATTCTGACGCATCTTGTAATAAGTGGGCTTGTCCCTAGTGGTAAGATTGTTTACTAACTTATTACGCAGCAGGTACATAACTGGACTTACAATAGGTACCAAGTAAGTGTTCAGTTTTGAGAATGTACCGAACAGGAAATTACCGGGGAACTACAGATTTGGCGAAGAGGAAAAAACGTTCAGGGAACAAAACAGATTGAAGCGGTTCAGTTTAAGATGTTAAAATTATTCATATGACACATACAGGCAAACATATGGTCGTATAACTGCTCTGTTAAACATAGCTCTTCTGAAATTCCAGCCGTAATTTAATTTTTCTATCAAGAGGACATCTAGAACAGCGGTACATCGAAGGACTGGAACAATTTACCTGCTGCGGTATTCCCGTCTAATTATAATTTAGGTCTCTTCAAGGCTAGGGTAAATACGCTCTTAATAAACTAGTGCGCCTCGCCAACAACGACTATGTCACTGCTTACCATCAGGAGGGATCGCAGTCGAGCACTGGTTTATATCATTAAAAAAAACATGCAATGTGTAGATATTCCTTTAAGCTATTCCTATTTCGACTGTTGATCTTGGCAAATAGTAGTGCATTTACTTTTAGGCCAAGAGGACTATGGTACGGTGCGCCAGATGGATAGCCATTCAATCTTACTACATTCCTACCTGGTCGTCCCATAACTTCTTGTTTCTCAAAAGAAAATCGAACGTATTCGAGGCAGGTTGCTCAATTGACCTCGCTTAGCTCGTTCTTTCATCTATGATTACCCAAGTTTTTCAGTATTCGTTTTTTACTATACCTATTCATGATACGAAAGCTAAGTACGAAAGTTTATCATACAGGACCGCTTTGATATGTTGCGCTAAAATTTTTGAGCTCGCTTGCTTTTTTACTAATTGGTAGAAGATCTTATAGAGTCTAGTTAGTAAACTATAGATCGAGGGTCGAATCAAGTTGGCCACATCTTCTTTTTTCATTTTTGTGAAGGGAAATCATTAAATAACTTCTCTTACTTGTTGGAGCGAGAGGGCATGTCAGACTTTTACTGACTTTACCCACCTGTATTCCTGCAGTAACCTTGGGTTCCAGGGCCGGGGAAACTCTTTCAAACAATATTAGAGCCCAAGTTTGCCATCATTCATCTAGTCACATTTAATTGCATTAAAAAATATCCAAAAAGCCACCACCATCACCACCTAGGCTACACAAACCAACATCACTGTTGAATTACAGGAAGGCAAACGTGATCTGATGGGTGTGTCACAAAATGCAGACGTCATAAAACACCTAAAGCCGCATGAATCGATGAGTACTAGGTCTAAAGGTGACAATAACACTAATTAGAAAACCGACGTACTAATTGCGTCAGCAGACAGATTTCCTAAACGAGGTAAAGCACCTGACGATGTGGTAACCTCTGTCATTACAGGGAAAAGGAACTTTCTACCATAAGTTTCTACCTTCTGCCAGGCAGCAGTCTTGCCCGCGTGAAAACAGAAAATTATCTCAAGAGAAAATAAATAAGTTTTATACACGATTAAAACAATCAACATCTACATTGGCAGTAACCAGTGATGCAGAGCTATCACGTAATATATGTGCGGGTTCTGTAGAAAAATATTCACACTGTTACTGACTATGGAATTTGTAAAACGAAGTGACTTTTCATTCCGAAAATATTATTATCATGATCAAGACTCTGATTCTAATAGTAGTGATAATGACAATTTATTATAGTACATAGTCCAATGACAATGAAAATTTAAATGACTAGCTGTTCCCCGCGATTTCACTCGCGTCTTTGGTTGCTGCTTCAAACCTTCTGTGAAGCAGTAATGCTAGCAAAGGAGGCGGCCGCACGCGCGAGTAAACGGCCGTCACGACTCAGTCATTGGAATCCCGACCCCGATTTCCAGCCACCGTAGGTTTGTGGGCGGTGAACTATGGGTAACTCGCCTTCCGGCCCTAAGGTAACCGCCAGAACCGAGTCCAAGTTGTCGACGGCACGTAGTATTCCACGCGCGCCTCAAGGAGATGTCAGCAAATCGTAAGGACCTAGCAAGGTCGACGCCTACTGGGGCAATGGGTTAAGTGAAAGTGAAACCCTAACGAAACCCTAGGCAAAGAAGGAACCGAAGTGAATACAGTCAGTAAAAGTCTGACACGCCCTCACGTTCCGCCCAAGATCGGGAGTAGTCATTGGATGATTTCCCATTTAAAAAAAGACCACCAATAGTTGAAATAGAAACGTGCTGCTGATTTTTTTTACGATATATTTTGCTAATAGTAACAACCATACATACACACACCACATACAAACTTTCGCCTCCATCTAATATAATAATATAAAAATCTCGCATCACAATGTTTGTAACAAAACTCCTCCGAAACAGCTTGACCGATTCTTATGAAATGTTGTGAGTATATTTAGTAGATCTGAGATTAGGACGTAAAATATTTTTACCCCCCCCCCCCCCCACCCCTAACCCTCACTTTTTTCTTTGATAAATTACACGGCAGAACTACGATTGATGAGACGCACCGAGTAGATAGCGTAAGCTTACTATTCGGTGCACGTGCACTGAGTAACGTCACACATACAATGTTGCTCACACTCAAACAAAAGTCGACACTGCGGTCTAACACGTGACCGGCTCGCTCTGGAAGCGGGTTAGACGAGTGTTTTCATGCCTACTGTAGGTTCGTACCAAGCCGACACACCTGTCGCAGGTCGTCCCCCGCCGGGCTTCCTCTAGGTAACTAGGGGTTTCACCTGGCGGCGACTGACCGCCGGTGTGTCGTGAAGAGTCGGCGCTATGTTAACGTAGCGCCGTAACGCGCCTACAGTACACATACACATACAGATACACATAGAGCCCTACCGCTCTACATATCTAGGCCCATAGTTAGGCCACCCAACGACGGGCCCGTTTTAACGGGCCGCGGTAGGACTCCGCGGCCAGGGGGCGAAGCCCCGAAGCCGCTCGCCACGTCCCCTTGCGGGGACGTAGCGATTGCCTCTCGATTGATGAGACAACTAGAAACTAATAAAAGACCAATCTACAAAGCCAGGATAAGCGTAGGGTAGCCAGCTTTGTGGTATTTTACAGGATGCATTTTGGAGTGTGCACAGGAATTGCATGACTTATTCCGCCATCACCTTTCTATCATCGGACAACCCGATGCGACGTACAGCGAGTGTCAACCCTTACATTGTTGACACCTCTTCGGTCCGGACTAAACATCGCCTCGTCGTTTATACCGTGTACATCGAAGGACTGGAACAATTTGCCTGCTGCGGTCTTCCCGTCCAATTATAATGTAGGTATCTTCAAGGCTGAAATTAATATGCTCTTAATCAACTAGTACCTACACCTCACCATCAACAACAACAGCATCACTGTTTACCATCAGGTGGGATTGTAGTCAAGCACTGGTCCTCCTTTGTTCTGATGTCATCTCAACGTGAATAAACAATGGTCGGAACAAAAGAATTGGGGGCGTGGCCAACTCCAAGCGGTCACGCTTAACGAAATGATTGTAATTTGGCTAGGGGGGCACTTTAGTTTAGGTCGTAAAAAAGGATTTCGTTAAGAGATATCATGTTTTAATAAAATATGTACATGTTTCTATTTATCATAGTGTTTTCACTCTGAACTGAACGTAGAGCTCCACTAATATAATCTGCACTAAATAACGGTATAACATTAATTCCCTCCTGCATAATGAAATCTTATCCGTTTACAATATGACTACAATAAAACTTTACAATCATGATTCTGATGTTTTCTGACAAACGAACTGTATTATGATGATAAGAAAACGCAAAGTTTGTTACAGGTAACATGAAACAACATTATACAGACTTATTTACTGCGTATGACGTTAAAACTACTAAAAAAGGTGTTACTGGAAAAAAATAACAATAATAACATATAGCAAGAACATAATACCAGAGCACCAGTTTTGTATTCGACCAAAGGATTGAAATATCACATCATAATAATCATCATAATCATCAACGATCACAAATTTAATAAAACCCGCCCTTGAAGAGAAGAAGATTTTTCTACTGTGTTCCTAGATGTGGTGCAAGCTTTTGACAAAGTACGGCTTGAAGGCCTAAAATACATAAACTGAAAAGCCCGTCACCAAAGCAGTTTGCTGATATCTTGGAATCCTATCATTTAAACAGAGTCTTCAGAATGAGATATGAAGATATCTACTCAAAATTGAAACAGATAAAAGCTGGCATACCTCAAGGAAGTGTATTAGGTCCAGTCCTGTAACATATATCTACTTGATATTCCAGAATTAGAGTACAATACTGTTGACGACCACGATTGGTAACTATGCTGGAAAGTCCACTTCTAGAAGAAAAAAGCCAGCCTAGACTCGATCTACGATTCAAAAGAACGTATTGAAAGAAACTCCACGTTGTCTGTGCAAAGCAAATTGTTTTTATACAGACAAACCCTGATGGCAGTTTTGACTTATATTGCTCAGCTTTGGGGCTGCACCAAACAGACTAATACCATACTATCATACAACGATTTCGGAGCAATAAGATTCTAAGAGAAATTGTTAATGCACCTTGGTACATACGAAGTGATGGCCTCCATAAAGACTTAAAAGCTGAGTTCACCGACAAAGTGATTAAAAAATTTGCAGAAGCTCAAAAAAAAATATCAGTATGTGGTCGAGAAAATGGATTGCCTATCTTCTCGACCACAAGAATATAGTGAGAAGATCTATAAAAAAATCGAATCAATATTGTACTGTAGTTCAAGTGCTACCTAATAAACACAAGAACAAAGTGTTCACCTTAATAGAGACAACAATACAAGTGTTTATTAGCTAAATTCTTTATTAGCTATAACATACAGCAAAACTGTAGGCGTTTCAGCTTCACCAAACATCTGTAGAATACAGCTCCATTTTTATTTTTTAAATGCAGTAATATTTAACCCACCTACTTTCAGTAATGTACTTGCAAAACTGGTTTTTTGACTAGTTTTTTTTTTATCTTCAGACAAAAGTGCTGTTGAGTTTTTCTGCAATATCTATAATTGTTTTTGTATTTGGCTGTTAGGTATGCTAATTCTGCTGTCATGGTCTACTTTTAGTAATGACGAAAACATAGTCTGCATCCACAATCGAAATGCAACAATTCGGAAGTCAAGTACCCTCTCAGGTTTTAAGACGCCTCATTACATGGCCTTAGAAAACTTAAGTACCTACGCGGATACTTGAGGATAATACCAAGGCGGTAACTCCGCTGTACGTATTAGTCATTAATTTTAATGATAACTTGGTCCTTGAGAACTCGTTATATATCTGCTTACGTAAAAGATTAACGAAAACAATTTCCTTGGACCATTAAAACAATATTTGGCTGATAAATTAATTAATTAACACTCTTTGGCTTAAATTAATCAAAATACCGAAGATAGGTCACTCGCTTCTAGCGTGTGAATCGCTGAAATTGTGCCTATATGGCTCGATTTCACATCGGTCGCGACGATCACACACATTTGGCGGCTAACGCTATTTCGCTCGCACGACAGCGCCGGTTCTTATCTCTGTCGTTGTCTATCAGTGACTGTAAGTTTGCGACTGTGATGACACTGATCATAGATGTGTGAGTCCAGTCTAGGTTGTCTGATTGCGATGTTAGCGCGTATCGTACTTATAAAATATCAATGCTCTTTGGAGGTATGCGGAACAGTCGAGTATAAATTCTCGCACAACTCCATTGAAAAGGGAACATCCTTCGCCCAGACGCGACTGTTATGACTGGTTCAGGCAGTGGCTCAAACCCAACCCAAACATAATCAACACTCAATTGATGATTTCGGGCTGTACTACATAGAACGCTCGATTTTAACATATTAATAATTGTGTTCTGAGAACTCTAATAGCGCGATGCAGGATTTCGTTTTGGGGCCATTCAAGTATTATGTTAACAGTACAGGGGGGGTGCAAAGATGCCCGCTTTACTTATTTTTGATGACATGGGGGATGGGGGCCTATAATTTTTTTTTTTTTTTTTTTAAGAGAATGTTTGATGAGCATACACACATCACTGAGAAGTTTCTCTATTTCAACCCTATTATTTATTTATAGACTTGTGACTTTTGCTCATTAAATTAACTAATAACGAAACCAGAGTACATTTTTGCTTGCTTATGCTGTTAACAACTGTTACTGGCATTTATTTAATAAACCATTTATTTTTTTACGGATGCACAAGAGCCTAAGTTTAAGTTAAGTTCTCAGAGCCTAACTTCAGACTCGCCAAGATCCGTCGGCTGTACTGAACATGTTCATAAAAGCTCTCACGATACAGAGGTAACTAATTAGTAGCATGGAGCAAAATAAAAAAAAAAAATTGATTAAATTTTTGTAGCCCATCGTTTGCCCGAAATTCTAATTAGTCCCATGCTAATGAGTCACCTTGAGGGTCAATCAACGGACATGGACCCAAACTTATCTCAAAACTCGCTAACCCGCAGTGAGCAAGGGTGCTGTACCTAATGGTGATCAATCAAGTTAATGATCAGACGCCATACTACAACCTTTCAACGTGGGCCATTTGACAACCTAAACTGAACTGTAAAAGGCATGGAGCTATAGGTGTATAACGCCATCCCAGTGCCGGATTAAGCCAGCGCGGGGCCTGTAGCAAATTCTACCAAGGGGCCCAACTTATTTTTCTCACAAGCCGCAGGACCCTTGGGTAACGGTAGCCCCATTGTATTTGCTTGCATTTTGTTTTATTGTTGATAGGTTCGCGCTTGACCGCTATCTCACCTGATGGAAAGCGACGATGTGACGAAGATTCAACTAACGGTAGGAGGAGTTCACATCGGCGTCGGGTCGACGATGAAGTACCTGGGACTCGTCCTCGACAGCCGGTGGAACTTTGAGGCGCACTTCCGACGTCTAGCTCCCCAACTCAATCGGACTGGGGCTGCCCTCAAGCGGCTCCTGCCGAACCTGGGGGGTCCAGATGTTCCTGCCGGAGGCTCTACGCTGGCATCGTTCGGTCCATGGCCTTTTACGGGGCGCAGGTGTGGGCGCAGGTGTGGGCGCAGGTGTGGGCGCCGTCGCAGCGAAGACGGCCGGCGACCCTACTGAACGCCTGCCAAAGGGTCATGGTCATACGGATGATTCGGGGATACCGCCGCGAAGCGGCGAGCCTCCTTGCTGGCCTGCCACCATGGGATCTGGAGGCAACAGTCCTTGCACGCATGCACGAAGTGCGCGTGGAGATGCAACGCCGGGGCGAAATTCCGCTGCCGTGACAAGTTGCGGCATGGCGGACAGAGTTCCGGCGGGTTCTCATAGTGAAATGGCGAGAGCGACTGTCGCAACCCTATGCTGGGCACGCCATGATTGAGGCGGTAAGGCCCATCTTTGAGGCGTGACTGGAAAGGCCTCACGGTGTCGTGACCTTTCGCATTCCGTACAAGATCCGTGCGGAGACGACGCGACGCCCGGGTGTTGCCACTGTGCGGACCACCCGGAGGACACGGTGGAGCACACGATAGAGGTGTGCCCCGCTTGGGAAGAGTATCGCCGTGTCCTCGTGGGGGCGATCGGTAGCGATGATCTCTCGCGCCAGGCCTTGGTTCAGGCCATGGTCCGGAGCGAGGAGGAGTGGCAGGCGGTCGCCTCCTTCTGCGATGCAGTAATGCTAGCAAAGGAGGAGGCCGACCGCATCAGGCAACGGCGCTCACGCCACAGCCGCCGCCGTAATTCCGATCCCGATTTCCGGCCACCGTAGGCGCGGGCTTGCGAACGGCGGGCAATGAGTAGCTCGCTGCCCGTCCGTCCGGTAACAGACCGGACCAAGCCCAAGTCGTTTACGGCGCGCACTGTTCCCGCGCGCCTCAAGGAGTCATCAGCAAACTGTATGGGCCCAGTAGGGTCGAAGCCTAATCTGGGGCTTTAAGGAGGTATGAAAATGCATACCAGGGCCCAAGGGAAAAGAGGAACCAAGTCAAAGGAGGAACGGAGTAGGTTTTTAGTCAGTAAGAGTCTGACACTATCTCCTGCTCCACCCAAAGGCGGGGATGTCATCGGATGATTTTATCTACTTTAAAAAAAAAAATTGTAAGTAACCTCACTCTTGACTTAAAGATTCCCGGGTTTTAGCCAACTGAAAACACAGACTCCGGCAGGGAATTCCACTTCTTAGCTGTACGCACAATGAATGTGTTTTATTTTAAGAATATTCCGGAATTGATTAAATATCGTGTGATACAAGAAGCAACCTGACCTGTTTTAGTACGTCGGACGGGGGCCCCCAGAAGCGCGGGGCCCGTAGCATTTGCTACTCTTGCTATGTAGCTAATCCGGCACTGCACCATCCCTTTCTCGCTCGCACGCCTGACATCTAACATGTTACGCGGCATGGTTAGGCCTGGGAACTCATTTTTGTTCTTTGTATAAGACATAGGGCTTTGACCTGCAGTGAGACAATAGGTACCTGTCTACCTACCTGCCCCTTAACCACGTTACAATTGTTTCGTTTTGCGAGAACGCTTGAAATTGGCGACGCACCCAACTCCTTTGTTCGAACAAAAGAATTGGGGCGTGGCCAACTCCAAGCGTTAACGCAAAACGAAAAAACTTGGCTAGGGGGAAATTGGCAGGTTCTGTTATAAGGTATTACATATTATGAAAGAGGTTTTATGCCCATTTGATAACAATTAATAGGTATATGATGAAGGCTGCAAAAGGTGCGAAGCAATTTTCATTTTCGACCATGTTTATTTGATTTATTTTATACTTTGTGGTCAATGTCAATCCGTGATAGTGTTGCTATTCCAATCCACACTAATATTCTATAATATGACACTTTTCACTTAGAAAATTAAGTTCAAATTAAATTAGAACATTGAAATATTACTTAAATGCGCACACATAATTTTTTTTTATATATGTTTGGTCTTTGTTAAATTAAGGTGTGCAATAAAGTATATTATAAGTAATAATAATATTAATATGTAGTGTTTTCTGGATGCCGCCACCTAGCTGTTTACTGGATGAAAAGCATTTTATATAAATTTTAATGTATTAAATAACATAATAATACGTTGTTGGGTTGTTTAAAAAAATTCTGGCCTAACTATCATTAATCAACAATTGACTTTTTTCTTAAAAATCCACGTGTCATGTGTTTGACGAATAAATGTAATTTGTAAAAGAAAGTATGAAGCCTATAGAATATAAAAACGTTGGGTTGCCTACTTTTTTCCTAGCATAGCTCTGGGTTGCCAGGTTTATACAGTTAAGTCGATACTAGTTATCTTAACCCGTTTGTTTAATAAATCAATTTTATATCAAAATATGTGCTGTTTCATTGCGAATACGATGATATTGGATTGTTTGCAAATAAATCTGGCTTGAATAACGGTTGTTGAGTTTAGAAAAGTGTTTTGATTTATTTATTTAATTAACTTTCATGCGAATGGATACTTGCGAAGTCCGAACCAAGTACGTATCTCGTGCGTTTGTATTTTTCAACCGACTTTAAAAAAGGAGGACGTTGTCAATTCAGTTGTATGTTTTTTTTTTTAAGTGTCTCACCTTAGAACTCCGTCGTTGATGGATCGATTTGCAATTTATTTGTTTACCTAAATGATATCCATTCAGGTAAACAAAAAAATTGCATATTGGTTTAATTGTTTTCAAATATAGGCTTCATACTTTCGGTTAGTATTATGCATTTAAAAAAAAGTCAATTTTCAATTTTTAATTAATGACAGTTTGGTCAGGATTTTTTTAGGCAACCCAACTACGGCATAATATTTAATACATTAAAATTGATATAAAAGACTTTTCATCCAATAAACAGCTAGGTGAAGGTCGTTCTTAAACGTATCCCCTACTATAATGCGATAATATAAAAATGCATGACAATGAAGTTAAAAATATGCCTGCATATCTTAAACATGCGGGCAAGGTTTTTAGTAATTTAATAAGACGTGTTGCATCCATTGTCATAATATCTAGGACAGGTTATTGCAGAATTATAATTAATTATTTATTTATGGCTACTGTCTTGTAGTGCAAAATATAAGAATCGCGTGCAGCCAGTCTCCTCCCCCCCCTCCCGTAACTCCCCGCAAACCCCGCAATAATACAATATTTGACACGGTCGGAAAGATGCTCTACTAAGTATTATTTAATATTTATGAAACTGTAGTATAATGAGGAATATTAATGCGGTTCGGTTTTAATAATATCACTCGAATGTTTTAATATCTCAATATTTGCAGTTTCATACAATACCTACTATAATAACTCCTACGTTGAGATTTTTTTTCATTTATTTATTTTCTGAATTTATATAAGTAACACTTTACAGATAATGCAAATCATAAACTCATTAGAGTTTTGCCGTCATCATTATAATCATCGACACGAACCAGCTTAATACTTTAAATATATCAAAGGTGGGTAGAAGTAAAAAAAAAAACAACACTGACTAAAGAATGAGCGTAATCGGAATCGTTATTTGTAAGTGTGGTCTTTAACCCGAAATAAACACTGATTTTTATTACGAATGCAAGGAAAGTAAAAATAAAATCTTGATGGGTCGTTAGCTTTTAGGTATATTTCTTCTAATTTGAGCAGTGGTGGCCGAGTGATAACGGCCCCGACTTACAAGTTGTAGGTCTCGGGTTCAAACCCAGCACTAGTATTACTTTGTGTAATTTATTTCATCACCACTGCTCTCAATACGGTGAAGGAAAATATCGTGAGTAAACCGGCATGTCCTCGAACCAAAAAATCGGAAGACATTTGACATTTACCAGTACGCACAGGGCCCGCGTGGTGGATTATGGCCCATTTTCCTTTCCTAGAGAGGAGGCCTGAGTCCCAACAGTGGGAACATTAAAGGCTAATAATGCAAAATGCTTCTAATTTAGGCGGTAATAGGTTTTCCACTACTGTAGTTTTAGACTCTACTCTTAAGAAATCGGATGTTAAATCCATATCTGAATCTTATGAAATTATCGTGTCAAGTTTATTATTGCAATACGGAATTATGCTTCTGTGTTTCGTTCTCGAGATTAGATATAGTTATACATTTGTAATCATAATCACACATACAATGTCGCCACTAATGCACTCAGTTTAAAAGAAATGGGTAAACTGACATTACTGCGTTAAATACGTCATTCACATTCCAGTGCTTCGCCAAATCGCCACTTTGTACTTTAAAATTGGTTTTAAAATTGATTTTAGTGTTAACAAACCAAATCACCGAAGGGATAACGTGATATCTAATAAAATATGTATAAGAATTGAAAAGGACGCCGTAAGCCTCCATCATCCTCGAATTCTGAACCGATGTTCTTAAAACCTAAAGGTACTTAGTGTTTACTCATTTATTACCAATATTTTATGGATTAACGTTACAACGAACGAGTTGCAACTTATCCTTGTTCAAACTCGGGGTCACGTTGTTACTTCTCGAGTTCATCTTAAGAGCTTATTACACCTTTCTAAATTCAGGTTCCGATATTCAGGTGTCGATTTAGAAAAAGAAAATCAGTTGCCGGAGCTCTTGATTACACGTTCACTGATTCAGGTTACTGAATCAGTCGCCACAGAGTACTTTGTAATAATATGTCAGTCGCCAAGAGCGATCCACTTTATTCCTAAATCGGAGCCTAAGTAGGATCCTTCCTACCTAAATGCAATTATACTTCCCTGAATTTAGGCGTGCCTAAATATCGGAACCTAATTTAGCCTGTTGAATACCGTAATTAGAGACAATAGAAAGACAATAGGTGTGCGGACGCCGGCGGCCTCTTGGGAAATAATGAATTAAACCCCTTTACCCGCTGTTATACATATCACGGAGATATATCCTGTTACCTACCTGTTTAGGCAATTGTGCAAATATTTCGCCACGTGTGAATTTTACAAGACTGCAGCCTTAATTAGAACACAATTATCGCGATATCACAGATATCCGCGAATATCCACCCTTACGTTGTTCAGTTCGGCTTTCGCAGGATGCGCTCCACGGTGGACGCCATCATGCGCGTACGAGCCCTCACGACGGGGGATGCGGTGTCCCAGGGCAGGTGTGTCGTGGCAGTGTCCTTGGACATTGCCAATGCCTTTAATTCCCTGCCCTGGAGTAGCATTGGAACGGCACTCCGGTACCACCGGGTGCCCGACTACCTCTGTCGTGTGATCGAGGCCTACCTTTCGGAGAGGTATATTATCTACCCCGGTCACCAGGGAGAGTGGAAACGTCGAGAGATGTCGTGCGGTGTTCCGCAGGGATCGGTACTAGGACCACCCTTGTGGAACATCGGGTACGACTACGTGCTGCGCGGCGACTTCCCCGACGGGGTCAGCGTGGTCTGCTACGCGGACGACACGTTGATCCTAGCGCGGGGAGAGTCGTACCGGACGGCGGTCGAACTAGCGACACGCGGGGTTGCGATAGTCGTTGAAAGGATCCAGCAGTTGGGACTCGAGGTGGCACTGCACAAGTCCGAGGCCATGTGCTTTCACGGCCCTCGGGGTGCGCCACCACCGGGATCCCAGCTAACGGTAGGAGGGGTTCACATCAGCGTCGGGTCGACGATGAAGTACCTGGGACTCGTCCTCGACAGCTGGTGGAACTTCAAGGAGCACTTCCGACGTCTGGCTCCCAAACTGAATCGGACTGGGGCTGCTCTCGGGCGGCTCCTGCCCAACCTCAGGGGACCAGACGCCTCCTGCCGGAAGCTCTACGCGGGAATCGTTCGGTCCATGGCCCTCTACGGGGCTCCGGTGTGGGCACCGACGTTGCAACAGCAACCGAGGGCCCAGCTGAATGCGTGCCAGAGGGTCATGGCAATACGCATGGTGCGAGGGTACCGAACGATTTCCCGCGAGGCGGCGACCCTCCTTGCTGGCCAACCGCCATGGGATCTGGAGGCAACAGTCCTTGCACACATGCACGATAAGCGCATGGAGATGCAACGCCGGGGCGAAATTCCGCTGCCGCGACAAGTCGAGGCATGGCGGACAGAGCTCCGGCGGGATCTCATGGCGAAATGGCGTCAGCGACTATCGCAACCTCGTTCGGGGCGCGCCACAATTGGGGCGATAAGGCCCATCCTTGAGGCGTGGCTAGAAAGACCTCACGGCGCTCTCAACTTCCGCACGACGCAGGTGCTTACCGAACACGGAAAGTTCGCTAAGTACCTGTTCCGGATTCGTGCGGAAGATTCGCCCGGGTGTCGCCACTGTGCTGAACACCCGGAGGACACGGTGGAGCACACTGTAGAGGTGTGCCCCGCCTGGGCGGAGCATCGCCGTGTCCTCGTGGGGGCGATCGGCGGCAGCGATCTCTCTCGCCGGGCCTTGGTTCAGGCCATGGTCCGTAGTGAGGAGGGATGGCAGGCGGTCGCCTCCTTCTGCGAAGCAGTAATGCTAGCAAAGGAGGAGGCCGACCGCATCAGGCAGAGGCAACGGGGCGCTCGCCCCAGCCGCCGCCGGGATTCCGATCCCGATTTCCGGCCACCGTAGGCGCGGGCTTGCGGACGGCGTGCAATGGGTAGCACGCTGTCCGATCGTCCGGTAACCGACCGGACCGAGCCCAAGTCGTCGACGGCGCGTTCTGTTCCCGCGCGCCTCAAGGAGCTGTCAGCACACCGAAGAGACCCAGCCTGCTAACTGCAGGCAGGCAGGGTCGAAGCCTGCTGGGGTCAAGGGCCGTTTTCTGAGAGGAAGGCTCAGCCCCGGCACTATAGGCAACGAAGGAACGGGGTAGGTTTTTAGTCAGTAAGAGTCTGACACTACTTCCCGCTCCACCCAAGGGCGGGATTTGTCATTGGATGATTTTACCTACCATAAAAAAAAAAAAAAAAACCCTTACGTTGTTGAAACTTCCACGGTCCAGACAAAGCGTTTTGCCTCGTCGTTTATACCGCGTACATCGAGGGACTGGAACAATTTGCCTGCTGCGGTCTTCCCGTCCGATTATAATTTAGGTGTCTTGAAGGCTTGCCATCAGGTGGGATTGCAGTCAAGTACTAGTTTATAAAAAATAAAAAAAATAAACAATTCTTATGGTTTCGTACCCAAACGATAAAAACGGGCGCCAATTGCCGCTTTCCGTCTGTCTGTCACCAGACTGTATCTAATGAACCGTGATAGCTAGACGGTTGAAATGTTCAAAGTTTATGTATTTCTGTTGTTGATACCTTTATATTTAGAAATGTATCAGTTGTCTAGTACTCATTATAACAAACTCTGCCTAGTTCGGAACTAGATGGCATTGTGTGATAGTTATGGAATATAAAAAAAAAATCGTATAAAAACATTGAATTTTTATTTTTATATTACGATTTCGTATTATTCCTTATGAAATGTTTTACAATATTTTATTAGTCTTAAAACAACTATAGATAGATATATTCTATACCCTATATAGAAATCCTCATGAATCGTAAACTTTATAGATCGGCGGCTGATTATCATAGCCGAGTTTTCGAAGATCCTTAGACACCATGGACAAGGAAACTGTCACACTCCCGTAAGATTCTGTCCTCAGCACTGGAAACAAAAGAAAAACAACATTATTGCACTGGGTAGGTAAACCGTTATTTTTTTTATCGTTGATAGGTTTGCGCTTGACCGCTATCTCACCTGATGGAAAGCGACGATGCGGTCGACGATGGAGCGCGCTTACCTAGAAGTAACCTATTCACTCTTGACTTGAAAGATTCTCAGGTTGTAGACATCAGGAAACACAGACTCCGGCAGGGAATTCCACTCCTTAAATGTACGCACTATGAATGTCTTCCCAAAACGTTTTGTGTGTAGGTATAGGCTCTATGTACCGGTAGCACATCGCCGACATCATTTTCATGCACGTGAAATATAATGCGTTGTTGACTCTGGTTGATCCTTACCGGACGGCGAGCTAACTATTACTCTCCGATGTTTGTAATTATGTTATACTTAATATAAATTTCGAAAATATAACTGTTTAATGAAGAATTTGTTACTAATCGTAGAGTGTAGGTAGGAGCGTAGGTAGGTAGGCCTATAGTATACTACTTGATCCTGTCAGTGACTTCGGCTCACGTGTAAGTAGAAGATTATCCCCAGGGAACATACTTTCGGGCAGGGGCTTTTAGACACCCTCATGGGTGCTCATGCTCATTTGATGCCTCGTGGCGAAGTGAAAAAAGTGGCGAAGTATGAGAAGAGAAATGCACACTATTGACCGACAAATAAATAAGCGTCCTACTTACTGCGTTCTTAATTATTAATTATGTTTGATAATATAAAACAAAGTCGGTTGCTTAGATCTTTAAAACTATGCAACGGATTTTGATGCGGTTTTTTTTAATAGATAGAGTGAATCAAGAGGAAGGTTTATTGCAAGTGCGAAGCTGGGCCGGGTCGCTAGTGTTTGATTAAAATATATTTAGATTAGAGCGGGAATCGAACCCGCGACCTTGCGGCTCAACTTGCGCTCTAAACCACTGCGCTAAACAGGGGACTTCCTCTCGAGTTTAATTCCAATCGGTCGCATTGGAATTGTGACTTTAGGTACTCTTGAATTTGATGGTAGCGCCAAATTGGTTTAAAATTGCGTGACCACAGGCCAAGACCTATCCCCATTTTACTTAGTTTCCCAAAAAGGTCACGCAATTTGGCCCTAAAATCGAATTCAAGAGTACCTAAAGTCACAATTCCAATGCGACCGATTGGAATTAAACTCGAGAGTAAGCCCCCAGGTCGTCGGGAAATGAAAAACGCCCATCCCTAAATGGCGATAACTGATCTGATTGATGTCTACTCTCAGGGGTACCCGGCACCCACTATTTTCTTCTCAATGGCGCTCGAGCCCCGAGCACCAACAAAGGGGCGCTGGCCCCTGCTTCCGGGATAAAAAGTCATATGTGCTATTCCTGCCCATACCCGTGTTTCATAGAAATCCCTTCCCCCCGTTCCAGCGGGAAGGAGTAACAAACAATATACACAGTTAAATTTTGATCGTTTTAATCCCGTGGAGGGTCTATTCGGTTCATGAAACACTATCGATTTGTAAAGAACAAAAAAATTAAAAGTAAAGTACTTTTTTTAACTCGAATTTATTTACGCATTTACAAAATTAATTTCTTTAAGTAAACGTCAGCTGAGCGAGGCCAATGAACTGTAGGTAGTTAATACGCAACGACCGACAACTACCTACAAGCCCCCCTAGCCAAGTTACAATCGTTTCGTTTTGCGTTAACGCTTGGCGTTGGCCACGCCCCCAATTCGATTGTTCGAACAAAGGAGTTGGGGGCGTGGCTTACTACAAGCGTTGACGCAAAACGAAACGATTGTAACTTGGCTAGGGGGGCTTGGTCATTGAATCGTTTACTTAAAGAAATTAATTTCGTGGATGCGTATTCGAGTTTTAGAAAAAGAGTACTTTATTTTTTAATTTTATCTTTACAAATCGATAGTGTTTCATGTACCGGAACGACCCTCCACGGGATTAAAACGATCAAAATTTAACGGTGTTTACAGCCTAAACACAAACTTTTGCCTTTAAAATATTAGTAGTAAGTAAGTTTCATGTTAGAGGTAAGAAATGTCTGGACGAACTGATCCTATTTTGACAAATGAGAGTTTATGAGTATGACCTACGTTTAATATAAAAAAAAAGCCATTTTCTAAAGGTGAACTCACACTTATCCGAACCGAACGCACCGAAAGATTTTTTCTTCATGCTTGAGTCCTTCCAGATTTGGACGATTCGACGTGGCTACATGTGCGGGTTTCATAAGATTTCATTTAAAGAATTCTAAAATTCTCGCTTTCGAATCGTTCGACTCGTTCGGCTCGGATAAGTGTATGTTCACCTTTAGGGAATGGTCATAAGAATGAATCAGCAGGTAAAATCTAGAAAAAAAACGTACAATAGTTATCCTTCCCACTTGCAAGCATTTTAGGATCTGCGAGCTCCGGGTATCTGCCAGTTATCCAGGACATCCATTCGCCCAGTAGGGTGGCAGCTCTTGGCCTCACAAGAGGGGCTGAGACCAAACTTGGGCCAGCGGTGGGCGGCAATAAGAACAAGGAATAGCCTCTCAAAGCATCACCACTGATGGTGTTCTGGGCCCTTACTGTAATTATTATTTGTGGCCCTGTAAAACAAATAGATTGATTTAAATTTACTGAAACTGCGCGTATTAACAATTTTAAATAAAAACATTGTCTTTATATACATCTTATCTTATTCAAAAGTTACCAATCAAGACCAACATTATACTATTAGGTGATTGCAACATTAACTTGTTAGAAAATGAACTGGACTCGTCGGCAAACTTATATTTAAATATGTTATCAAACTTAGGGCTTCACTGTGGCATTCAAGATATAACACGGGAGGCAGTTGTCGGACAGAGGCGAGTGGCGTCATGCATCGACCACGTCTTCATGCGAAATGTGAGTAGTAGTGGGGCGAGCGACGTACACGCATACACACTTACTAGTCAGGTAGCCGACCACTATCTAACGGGAATCTCAGCTGTTATTGATAAAACAATAGATAAAACGTGTGTTTATAAAACAAGGTACGACAACAAAGCTATTAGAGATAAACTTAACAACATAGATTGGTCATCGATGTTACAGATACAAGAACCAAACGAATTATATGTAAAAATGTCCGCAATTTTTGGTGATATTTATAACAGTTCTAAATTAGATAACTTTATGTGCCCTAAGCGTAAAAAACAACCGTGGGTTACTGACAAATTACGTGTGCTTATAGAAAATAAAGACAATCTATTTAAACAGTGGAAAAGCGATCCCAAAAATAATAATAAAAGGCTACAATACACTAGGTGCAGAAATAAAACACAAAAACTTATAAATATGGCCAAAAATAAAAGCAGGCGAGAAATTATAATAAACTGTAAAGGAGACATGAGAAAGATTTGGAATAATGTAAACAACTGGCTTGGCAGGTCTAAAATGGGAGTAGATGCTATAATAGAGAAACATCTACTTCAAAGTGAATCATTGCAAAATATCTGTAACAATTTCTGTGTAACTTTTACAAACGAGGTCGATATTATTAAACATAAGTGTCAGCACAATTTTTTAGACAGAAGGAACTATGTAAACGATTGTAATATAAGTTTTAGGTTCCAAAAAGTGCTACCAAAAGATGTAAAACGTGTTATAGATACATTGAACTACAGCAAGTCGCCGGGGTCAGATGGTATTAGAGTTACGGATCTTAAACAAATTAAAGAGCAAATTAGTTCAGTAATCGCACATTTTATTAACATTAGTGTTAAAAAATGTCAGTATCCGAAAGAACTTAAAAAATCAATTGTTAGGCCAATATATAAACAGGGATCCCATCAGGATTATGGCAACTATAGACCTATAGCAATTCTAAATACAGTAAACAAAATAGTCGAAAAAATTATTGTCAAACAGCTCACTACTTTCTTAGAAAATAATAGTATTTTAAATGATATTCAACACGGATTTAGGCCAAATAGAAGTACTGCTACTGCACTAGAGAAATTCACAGATGAAGTCAATAATCGTCTTGATGAGAAAAAGATAGTTATGGTTATTTATATAGACTTCAAAAAAGCATTTGATACTCTGGACCACGACGGCTTGCTGCAGACCATGATGGAATGCGGCATAAGGGGCCCCATGAATGCATGGTTTGGCAAGTACCTAGAAAACCGAACACTCAACGTACGTGTAAATGGAGTCGAGAGTGTACCGGGCGACATCAAATTCGGTGTTCCAACCGGTTCAGTATATGGGCCACTAGGATACATAATGCATGTCAATAGCATGTCTAATGTATTAAAAAAATGTAAAGCATTTATGTATGCTGATGATACTTGCTTAGTTTATAGTCATAAGGATACCAATGTAATACAGCAGGCAATGCAAAATGACTTTGACAGTATTGTTCAGTGGGCTCATGATAATGGCCTAATAATAAATATAAGCAAAACTAAGTGCATGCTGATTCACTCGCCATATCAAAAAAGTAAAAACAATCTGTTAGTAGAAGTGAAAGGTCATACGTACGAGTGTCTTCATAACAACAAGCAACATTGTCAATGCATGTGCTTAGAAACAGTTACCTCGTATAAGTACCTAGGATTAGTCATAGATAACACATTTACATGGGATCTGCATGTTAACAATGTTTGTAATAAATTGCGCTCCATATTGGGTAAACTAAAAAATCTAAAATTTGTTGTCAGCAGAAAAGTGCTGTATACGCTGTATTATGCACTGGCGGACTCAGTTATTGATTACGGTCTGGGTGGATATGGTCTTGCGTTCCCTACACACTTAAATAGAATTAAAACCTTGCAGATTAGATTACTAAAACTACTTGTGGACAAAAAAACTAAAGAAAGCGTAAATAAAAACTATGACAATTTGTTTAAAATTTGTAGAACACTCCCGGTTCATAAAAAAATTAAGTTAACCATATTATCTGAACAATTTAATAACGAAGAATACAAAGAGGAACGTAAGCGTATGTACCCAACTCGTCTATCAAAACAAAATATACTTACTGTTCCTAAAGTAACTAACTATTTTGGTAAACGAACGAGAAAGTATGTAACACCGATGTTTATGAACGAGCTACCCCCAAACTTGATATCATGTGCTAAATTCAAATACCAACTTAAAAAAATTCTGAAAAAACACTATCTGTCACTGTGTCCGTAGCCATGTGGATTGCTTAACAAGCAAGCCCCGCATTCTGCATTCATGAACAGGGATGAATGTCCATGGTTATGGAATGTGGGATTGTTTGATTTCGTACCTATGTGTTCCATTATTTTATTTTGTTAGCTTAGCTTAAGTTTATTGAATACGTCTTAACAAAATTTGTTTAATTGTGAAACGAGAACAACTGCC
This sequence comes from Leucania comma, assembly GCA_958295575.1. Lineage (NCBI taxonomy): Eukaryota > Metazoa > Arthropoda > Insecta > Lepidoptera > Noctuidae > Leucania > Leucania comma. The sequence continues at coordinate 22,729,933 of OY282470.1, read as the reverse complement.
GACAAACTGTTTTACAGTTTGGCAGAATTTTTTTAATGTAACAATGTAAGCAAATTTTTAATAAACCAAATAAAAATAAAAAAAAAATATATATATATATGAATCCCTATTGTTCTTGGTCACGCCGTCACGCGTGAACGGCTGGACCGATTTCGCTAATTCTTTTTTTTTTGTTATTATTGTTATTGTCAGGAGAAGGTTACTAAGAAAGAAAAAAATAGGAAATTAGGGTAGAGTAGAACCAATTTGACTGAAAATTGGTAGGAAGGTAGCTTAGAACCAGGAGAAGGACATAGGATTTTTATCCCGTTAATTTTTTTTTTTTTTTTCAAAATCTGCTCATTAGCGTAGAGTAGGGTAGAGTAGAGTAGAATAGGGGGATAGAGTAGTTGACGGAAGCGAAGGCGCGGGAAAAACCTAGTTAGCTATAAAATATACTTACAACCAGAAATATTAGTACTGCTAAATACCATTTCTAGAGGTAAATTCATGACGACTCTTTCAGGGTTAACCCCAGAGCGTGCCATTTGACTCGTGCCCGATGTAAGACCCGAAACAGGCTCCCAATCTGGCCCCCAAACAGTTTCATACTGTACGTACAACTGATCATCAAATACACCACCAGGAAAGGTCACATACTCAATCTGACCCGCAAATGATACTAAAAACTTCGTGATCTCGCTATCTTTCATTGAATTTATCGACTTACGTACAATGAACACGTTAAACTTGATAGAACGAAAACAAAACAATCGTTGCTATAGCAACGCTCCAATGTTGCCAATAAGCAAAAAAAGGGTCCTATTCTTATAGCTGTTAGATGCAATCAATTTATAAACTTTTTGTAAAAAACATTCATAAATAATAATCAATTGATCGTTATGTACTCCCATATGATTTATTTACATAAGTTTAGCAACTAAAATAAAGTTTCAGTAACCATGTTTTTTTTCCCAGCACGCGGTGTTTTTTGCGTACCAAAGACAAAAGAAAACATGCTTCCGTTCTGCTGTTTTACCGACTTCTTTCCGAAGTTTTGCCGCAAGATGGCGTTGTATGTGCTTTCAAAAACCCAATCGGCCACCATTGTGAAGGCGAATCTATTGAATACTTTGAGGATTTTTACGTTTTCTGTGATAATTATCGGCGAAATATAAAGTTTCATTCGGTAAGGTACAGTGTCCAGTATTCCGGCAACCGAATTCAAACTACAATTTGTGCTTGAAGTGCTTAATTTCAAAACCTAAATGCGTTCAAAATGTCACGCGAAGTGAGCATCAAATTCGTGAACACCATACCATGCACTAAATAATCTTAGTTTTTCTTTGGAATAAGTGTTTGCTACTGGTGGAAGTGAGTTCTTTCGCGCCTGGAGTACATGTGGCACGCTATGGATAGTTGAAAATTTAATGTGCGCTGATGAAAACGTTTCAGAAGTATCTGTACACGTCGTAAGGGAGCGCAGTTACGCGGGCGAAGGCTTCAAACTTGCCGGCATCATTATGGTGGACTGAGGGAGTGTTTGTTGACGGACTGGTGTTGAATACGTGTAGTAAACAGTGTCGCGACGAAGCCGCGCAGCATGTCGGGCGGCTCGCAGCACAACCCCAACGGGCGCCAGTCGCAGCTGAGCTCGGGATGGAGCCCCCTGCAGGTGGTGCTTATTATTCACGTATTGTTGATCACTAACTAACCTATACGACTTTCGTAACATCCTGTCGGAAGTGTTTCATTTGCATGCAGTTTACACGAATCTTACAATTAATGGTAATGTAAGAAGGTGTTACTTACGAAAACTCATGTATCGTTTAAAATGGTAATATCCTTTGTGTAGGTAAGTTTGCCCCTGAGTTGTATGAGTGTGTGTTAATCACATACCAATCAGCTGTTTTCATTGACACACTTGGTTAGATGACACATATAATGGCATTCTTGGTATCAAAATGAGTACCACAGATATCTATTTATTGTTTTTTATTAGTTTTCTGTCTTTACTCAGAGCTTACAATACAATAGTCTAGTATGCAAAGTTGAAACTAAGCATTACCAATAAGAGATTTGCTTCTGTGGCATTCATACTTTTAGTGGATGTGTATCAGAATTTTTAATTTTGTGCTAATCACTCCACTAGCCAAAAAAAGTTCAGAAGTTAATAAAATAACTAAGTCTTAGAAAAAAAAGCAAAAATGTACTCAGCTGATTACACAAATTAACATAATATCTAGAGCTGTGTAACCATTTTGGTGTAATGTATTCTATCTATTTGTCAACAAAAAAAAGTCATAATGTGAAAAACCATTTGTTCTAGAAAGAAACTTTAATCATTTAGCCCAGTTAGCAATGTGTGCAACCAATTGCTTTATGCAGTTAATGATAAGCAATAAAAATCAGTCATAAATGTGATTATTATTAGACACTAATTTAATCAAGCTTATGATTATGATTGGCCAATTTATTATGTTTCCTTCAAGGTAAAAAAATTTCACAATTCAAAATCCCTTAATAAGTTGTAATTTTATTCTAATTACTGTATTGTAATTAAACAATGTGTTTAGATGTGATAGATGTGATTTTTGGATAGTTTTACGAGTGATTCTTAGATATATTGTAACCTCTCTCGGATCCACTTGTCATTAACTCCTTAGTTTTTAAAAAGCCTTATTTTCCTGTGTTTGATACAAAACTGAAAGGCCCATTGTCCCTTTTCATAAAGATTTAAGCACTTGAAAAAAAAAATAAAGTATAATTCTGTTGTATTTCATTTTTGCCAAGTATACCTTAACTTTTACTTTTTAAGTAATGGTCTTTTCTTTATGAAAGTTCTATAACATTGTTCTGTTGTTTCTGGTCTTGTGACTGTTGTTCTTAATCTTTTGTCTTATAATAATGGAGTATTTATAACTTTGTATTCTGATCATAAAGGAGAGATAATCAGATTTATTTTTCAAAAGATTCCTGAAAAAAAAAGTAGGTTGTAGGGCAAACTGAGTAAGACAGATATCAGATTCTATTTCAGAAAACCATTGTGAATTTATGTTACAAAAAGGGAAATGAATTAGCAAATTCTCTCATATTTTTGCTATACTGTTTTCTCATCAACATATAGCGCTAGTGCCCTTTTAAATTTTTTTAAGTAGAAAATCAACTAGGGATGTGCTTTTTCTAAATGTTATGTTACACATTTAGAAAAAGAACATCCCTAGTAAATGTTATTTATTTTAAAACAGCTGATGTGAAACCAGACAGACAGCTGTACATTTTCATGCTTTCATTATCTGTAGTTCAAACCATTTGAATGATTTCAAACTTGCTTATCATTGTGGTTCTGGCAGGCCCCGATCATTCAAAGTTTATTTTCCACACATTTATTCTAATGAAAGTAAAACTGTAACGGAATGATCTAGAAATGTCTGGCCTAATTCAATTCAGAAGTAGATTGCACTGAGGCCATTAATTTGTTTTTCTTCTCAATTTAACTCAATTTTAGGTCAAATCATTTCTAACTAGTTTTATGATTTCATCAAACTTGTTTCGCATTTCTGATTTCTAAAAGTTATATGTTACAGGTAAAAGGTTTGATTTTCCATTTTTGTGAGGTAGGTACGTCAATTTCGCCGAAATCCTAAAAAAATTATGGAAATAATATTTTTTTTAATTTATTGTATTGACACAACATAACAAGTTGTAGCTGGAATCGTGGTTTCTCTACCATTTTTACATACTAGAGATAATAGATCTCTAATGAGTATTTGTATCCAAACATCTGCTTAATGTGGTAGAATTGACCCACAAAAGTGTATGTAAGCTGGATTGAACTGAAGGCGCGACCCCTACATGACCCCTAAGAGCGTCGCGGATAACCCGTTGGGTTAACTGGGTCCCGAAAATCCGGACACGGATTTGAATGTCGATTTTTATTTAGGTAGGTACTTAACTCATTAGACAGTATTCTCGGTTAGTGTAATTATTCATTTTAAAATTCGAATAATTTACATAAAACTTCGTCATTATTAAGTACTGATTTTTTAAGTACTAATTCATGCTTAGTTGCCATTCAATAAGTTTTAAGCTGAGTCGTAGGCAGCGTTCAACCCATCAAAGCTCGTTCGAAGCCAGATGCAGAAAACACAAGGTGTAAACCCAAACGGACATCACGATGACGCAGTATCGCGACGACGATAAAGTCCTATCAGGGTCATCGCACTCATAAACCTAGTTGACGGTATCTTTATCGTCATCACATCACTGAAAATGCTTGCTTTGGTATTACCTAGGTTTTTCCACAGGTTTCTGACGATGTATTCAGTGAGGATTTATGCTAGAACCGCGTCACTAGAATTTTCCGCGTTCCTTTCAGTTGTATTTGTAGAGATAGACTTCTACGAGACTCCATACGTTGAAGCAAGAAACTTCATGCGTATTGTTTTTATATCCGTGCCCACAAGATAACAGCTCGAACTCGGATAGGTTTAGCATAAATCATCATCATTGATCAGGATTTGGAGACTATGATAAGGATCTTAACTTACTTCAGCAGTATTTCTTCCCCTGCATTCGGGCAGCTATCAAGTTCATAAATTGCTGTCAATTTTCTACATTTCCGCGACTTGCTTCTTTGTTCAGAGCCGCTATTAAGATTGAAGACCTATGTCAAAAGTTTAGATACTGCTAAGTAATCGGTAGATGGGACATTTCATAAAACATGCCGCTAATCAGTTACAGGTGGCGAACCTACTAGCGCGCGCGCCGCAAGCCCACATGGCTTCAGATCGAGGTGTGACGTGGCACACGCCGACGCCGCCGCCGCATCTCTACCACGTGCCCGCGCCTTCGCCCCCTGACCCTCTGCAGGTACACGCTTTATCCTAACTGCTGTAGATAGCTTTCATTAGGGGCTAAAACGGACCTAGTGAAGCTCTATTAGCCCTGCTGTTTACGCTGCTGACGTCACTGAATCATGGTTTTCTTAAGATATAGGTGGTCGCAACATTTGCGCGTACGATTCGACCTCAATGCTTTTTTACAGTGTCAAAAGGCGTCCTCTAGGTCAGGGGTGTCCAAACTACGGCCCGCATTGCCATCATCGTCATCAATCTGGTCCGCGAGAGTCAATGTCTTATCGTTAGTATTGCTGTGATAAGTTGAAGAAAACACAGAATGATAATTACTCGTTGTTATTTACTTGCAAGGTAAAATTTAACGACAGAGATGATGACAACGAAAACTTTAGTAGATGTCTAAGGATATTAAAAGTAATAAATAATTAATTGTGATTTTCCACCGACAATAGTTTGTAGGTGTGGGTGGATCAATTTTTCTTGTGCCAATTATCGAGGGAAGAAAAATTAAAATTGTTTTCTCTCTTGAACATACTGAAAGAATCATTATTGCCCTAAGGCTTCAAAGTTTGGCGACCCCTGCTCTAGGTCAACCTTCATTACAGTATCACTGTTTTAGGAATCCCAGACTTCAGTCCAAAAAAAATGTGTTTAGGAACTTGCGTGTTTTTTTTTCTTCATAGAAACTTGAAATGCATGTTGAAGTAATTTTGTAACTTATTTCAATAGTGCTAAGACCGATTATTCAATAGTACCGATATTAAGGCTGTGCTTCACTGGGTCTGTCTAGAATAAAGTTACATACTTATTTGTATACATACACGTTTGAGCAGGCATGGCGAGCGACACTTTTTCACTTCATGATTTATCACAAATCTGTCTGAAATCAAGTCTTCAAAATTATAGAATCTTAGAATTTCGTGTTGTCATGTATCCGCCAAAACGTGCGATTAGCTTTTGAACGTAAGTATGCTATGCTCTATGATAGCACATCTCTCTCTACTAACTTTAGTTTGCGAAGTAAGAAACTATCATCAGATCTCACAAAACCATCAAATTATGTACAGTACGTGGTAAATAAGTTGAACTAAAATGGCCGTCGTTGCTCCGCTGTGGACCCGCGCTTCGATTGAGATTAAAAAATCTCTAATTGTACTGTGTATTGAAGGTCGATCGAAACTTTGGTTCAACTTATATACCGCGTATTGTAGCAGATAATAATTCCATCAAAATAATTTACGCACAAATTGGCATTTGCATTGGCGAGCGATTACGCACAAATTGGCACATCAAAGTAGAAATACACTGGGACTCACTATGGCTGATGCCTGTTATGGCTGCGGGCAACTGAATCATCATAGGGTTATAGTCAGTAAAAGTATGGCACTCCCTCTCGCTTCACTCCGAGAGACGGAAGTTATTTCATGATTTCCCACCACATTAGAAAATTAAAAATACACAAGAAGACATTGAAAATACAATAACAGTTACAATGATGATTCTCTATGTATAGATGAAGGGATTCTAACTAATTCATCATCATCTTCCTGCCCTTATCCCGTTTTATTTGGGATCGGCGCAAAACGTCAGAAATCAGAAGCGTTTATTTCAAATAGACCAATTACAGGAACTTTTGAATTGTCAAAATGTCGGTCAGCCCAAAAAAAAAAGTGAAGCTAAATTGCACGTTCCAAAGCGTAGATCTCTATGGAGAAGAACGTGCAAGAAACTCCATGGACAGTCTTTTAAATCATATTATCAGTTACATAAATCTTGATTTTTTTTCTTCCATTCTGTCCTGTCACCCGTCACGCTATCACTAACTCCTTTTTCTTTCATATCACTTCTCACAGAATCCATCCATCTCTTCTTTGGCATCCCTCTCCATCCATCCACATGTATACTCATAGCTCTTTTAGTCACCAAGACCATATCAAGACTAACCTTTCCCCTGAGGTTCCCTTTCAACTTTTCAGTCACTGGCGCCACTTTTAAAGTTCCTCTAATATATGTACTCATTTCTCACTTTATTATAAGTTATTAAACTTACTGTAAGTAGTTTTAAAATCACAGCTAAAAATCGATATTTTGACGAAAAGTCAACGACTGCTATTTGACCTTCACCACGTCAGGAGCATTTGTAATTAATATTATTTTTATTATTCGAGTGTTAGTGAAGGTCGATATATGACAACTCTTTATTGTTAATTATTGGTATTATATTTATGACTAAATCAATATATATAAATGAATAAGTCTAATGACTGGTTTGTTGATCTAGTGGTTAGTGGCTATGACTGCTATACCAGAGGTCGTGGGTCCGATTCCCACCCAGGACCGGGGCTCTGGGACACAGGCAATGAATGGAACAGGGTAGGTTTTTAGTCAGTAAGAGTCTGACACTATTTCCCGCCCCACCCAAGGGCGGGATTTGTCATTGGATGATTTTACCTACCATAAAAAAAAACCAGGACAAATGTTTTTGTGATGAGCACGATCATTTCTTCTGTGTCTGGGTATATTTTATCTATAACTAGCTTTTGACCGCGGCTTCGCTCCCGCTCTACCCTACTCTACCCAATACCAATAAATGAGCAGGTTTTGGTTTTTTATTATTATTATTTAACGGGATAAAAAATATCCTATGTCCTTCTCCTGGTTCTAAGCTACCTTCCCACCAAGTTTCAGCCAAATCGGTTCAGCCGTTCATTGTGATAATCATGAGTTATAAATAGTGTAACTAACACGAATTTCTTTTATATATATAGATATGTATTTAAAGATGTTTATGTTTGTTTATCAGTTTTCTAGTACTCATATCTCAAGCTCTGAGCTTGGGACTAGTTGGCTTTGAGTGATAGTTGTGGAATATATTATATTATAATAGTAAATCTATACAAAAGGAGAAACTAACTGACTGACATATACTGACATATGTCAGTCAGTTTTTCTAATCTCGTTTACTGTGTTTCTATTGGTTAATGAGTTCAGGTCCAAGTCAGGGCCAAAGTAACTACGCTTTATACAACAACAAAAACAAAAAAAAAAAAATAAGTAAGATTAGACTTCACAGTTTTATGTTCGCTTAGCTAACTTTACTACTACTATTTACTTAATTAACCCCGATATCTTAGCTTATTAAATTCCGGATTTCCGACGCCAAACACACGATTTCCAATTAATTTATTATAAGACTTGCTAAACCTAAATACATAATACGCACAAAGCATTTTGTGAATACATTCATTGTGCGTAAATCTAAGGAGTGGAATTCCCTGCCGGAATTTTTCCTGATAGCTACAACCGGAACAAAAAATGAAAAAAAAAAACATTATCAAACTACACTAGGCCTACACTATTTACGCCGTAAATATTTTGTATGGCAAATTTTGGTTCTGCAAGTGACCGCTAGAGGCGCCGCAAAATTTGCCATACAAAATATTTACGGCGTCGATATCGAGTAGCGACGAATACTATTGCTTAAAACTCATGGTAGAGGTACTGAGTTGGATTCCCGAATCGGACAAAAAAGTAGCCCGGAATTTGGAAGTAGGTGGTTTTATACCTCGTGCCCCGGAAAGCATGTAAAGCCGTTGGTCCTGCGCATGAGCTCTCCCCGGTCATGTCGGTTTGCCGTCTCATCCACCTGTGTTTGCACACTCTTACACCCGTATTTATAAACAAGTAAAACTAATTACTTGAGTAAAAGTAACTACATAAGTAACAATTTTTTATTCTATATTTAAGAAAAATTTAAATTTTGAATTAAGATTTTACTTAGTAAGTACTTCTTTATAAATACGGGTGTAAGGCCCGGCGCCCACGTGTACCGAGCCGCACCGCTGCCCACCTAACCTTATGCCCTGTATTATCTCCTGCGTACTCAGCTTATCTCTGTTAAGATTGGCTACCGTGATCAAAATTCGGAAGGGAGGATTATTTTATCAGTTTACAATAAAGAATATATGATATTAATTCGTGTTATTGGCGAGGTTCCAAACTTGGTATGATCGGACCACGAATTTGGTTCGTTTCCAAAAGTCAGTCAGTCCACCTATTGAGTTCGGGCAGGTCCTCCAGCAGCCGACATGCACTTGACGTTGTAGGCAAAGTAACTGTCCGATCCGGTCGTCTGTTGCGACAACGGATTTGTTTGACGAATTTGGTCCGTCGAACCAAATTCGACGTACGTGTACGCTTAAATGTATCCATGAACATGGTATTTTAAAGTGATGTCTACAATCCAGAAGTTTACTTTCAGGCCTTTCTGGTCCATTGATTTTCTTTGCAAATACCTCCTTCACTAAAATCTTCTTTTAAAGATATCCTTGTCCTTTCATTAACTTTTGATTAATATATTGCGACCTGTCTGTATTAAATATAAAATCCTCCTAATCTAGGTACAGCAAGAGGGAGTGTCAGATTTTTTTGATTCTTACTAAAACCCAGCTGTGGTTCGTTCAGGTGCCCTTTGCGTTTCAGCTCCGTGGTAACTCTTTCGAACAGCCCCATGCTGCTAATACTCCTAATCCAAACAGTATATACACCCCTATTTTTTAATTAGTGCACAAAACAATGGGGCTCAATCAGTACCCGTTACTGATCATATTTGTGTAGTCAAAAGTACAAAAAACGAAATCCCAAAATTGTCCACAAAAATTTGTCATTATTGGTAAATTCATAATTGAATCATCATTTATAACAACTACTACTAAAAAAATACTAAGCTCAGTGTTTTTCCATTTTTATTGACATTCTTTCATTCATAAAAAATAACCTGTACAATGTTTCCATAAATTGAGTGAGATTTTGGGATATAAACAAACGCTCATAACTTTGCTGTTTATGAATATTATGCATTGAGACTTTACTTAAATAATAACAAGACCTTTTCTAATAAGCCCTTTAAGTATTTGCCATAATTAAAAAATAGTGGTGTATATTACTCACTAGCTTCTGCTAGCGACTTCGCCCGCGTGAAAGTCGGTTTCTCCATTCAAAATTTCCAAACCCCGTTTTACCCTTTCAGGGGTTGAATTTCATAGAATCCGTTCTTAGCGGACTTCTACACCCTGTAAGGAAACTACCTGCCAAATTTTAAGTTTGTAGGTGTTTTAGTTTCCGAGATTTAGTGATTAATCAGTGAGTGGTATTTCGCTTGTGTATATTACTCATAAATACCACTTTAAACAATTTTAACAATTCTAATAAAATCATCCTACTAATGTTATAAAAGCGAAAGTATGCATACATGGATGCTTATTAATCTTTCACGCAAAAACTACGGAATGGATTTCGATGAAACTTAGCACACGGGTAGACCCATGTCCCAGAAGAGCTCATAGGATACTTTTTATCCTGGGATAATGTTCCCTTAGGATAAATTTCAACTATCACGCGGGCGAAGCTGCTGGCTGCAGTTCCTTTGGATCTTTTAAATAATATAATAATACCTACTAATGAAGTCACAAAAAAATAAGCAGCATAGCATAGCAGCAGCATTATAAGTTCAAATAAACTTTATATTAAAGGTACGTTATTTCTTTTTTGAAAATAGGTATTTATTGGTTTCTTTGTGTTTTGTATTTTCTGTAATATCGCAGTACTTATAACTATGAAAGCTATAAATACGTATTATATTATAAATACCGTTTCTTTGTATCAAGCAGCTGTTTAGCCCCTTTACTGTATCCCAGCACTTGTACAAACATCCGATTTAAAGAATTGTTACCAAAAGTTTTTTTTTATGGAGCATATTTACCTAGAAGTAACCTATTCACTCTTGACTTAAATACCCCTAAGTTGTAGCTATCAGAAAACGCAGACTCTGGTAGGGAATTCCACTCCTTATATGTGGGAATTCATCAAATAACTCGTCCCGCTCCGGGCGGGGCGAGAGTGTAGTTACTGACCCACCTATGTTCCTTTAGTTGCCCTGTGCGTTATAAGCAGGGTTGGAAAAAAAAAACATTTTTTTTTATGTTTGTAAATCAAACAGTTCAAATTATTTTAAACAAGTGTTCCTTTTTTTCTTTTTATTTGACCTGTGATGTTTAATTTCTATACTGTGTTAATTTCTATGCTATGTTTTTTTTTTTCTAATTCACCATACTAAATTAAATATTTACAAAAAACGATCAATGGATAAACATTTATTTTATGTTGCGTATCTCTAATCAATGCCTACTGAACGCTTTACGTTCACCCTACATATGTTCTAACTAATAAATATTAATTAATATTAATTTGTTTTCATTTTATACTCATTTATTATTCGCCATGAAAAGTAGTTTTAAACATTGTTTTTTTTTAAGCTGTTTTATAAAACAGCTTAAAACTTGATAAAATCTGTGTTTTTAAACGGGTGAAAAAAAACACAGTTCAAATTCAAACTGTTTAAAATACTGTTTTAATCATGCCAACCCTGGTTACAAGACCGCGGTAACTCATGAAATTATCTCCTAAGTTTATACTATATTTAAACCTTAGATGGTATTGGAAAAGAACCATACACCCGGTTTCAGATTGTTAAGTTTTAATGGCTTATAAGACTCTACTATAAAGTTTTACAAGTCTGTATGCGTAAAGAAAGTCTGACAACCTACCATTTAGTTTAGAAACCGGGAGATAATCTGTTCTAAGTATATTAGCTTAAACTATTGAACTTAAAGAATAAAATCTACAAGTCCGTCATAAGACCTATGCTGTTGTATATTCATTTAGAATGTTGGGTTGTGAAATATACGGATGAAAAAGATTGCATCTAGCGGAGATGGGAATGCTTAGATGAATGTGTGTTGTTACGAGAATGGATTAAATGAGAAGGTGGAGCACCTTCGTGTCCTCGTGGAGGTGATTGGTGACCTCTCCGGGCCCTGGTACAGGCTACAGACCATGGTCGAACGAGGGGGAGCGGGTGACGGTCGCATCCTTCTGCGAAGCAGTAATGCTAGCGAAGGAGACGGGCGCACGCGTGAGGAAGCGGACATCCTCACGCCCCAGCCGCCGAGACCCCGACCCTGACTACCAGCCATTGTAGGCGTGGGCATGTAGATAACGAGCAACGGGTAACTCGCCGTCCGGTAACCGTCTAAATTGAACCCGAGTCGTCGACGGCGCGTAGTGTCCCATGCCACTTTAATAATAACAGCAAATCCGTAAGGGCCCAGCCCAGAAGGGTCGAAGTCTATTAGGGCCATGAGTCGACTTCTGAAAAGGTTACCCGTGGTTCTTAGAACGCAAAATCTGCTGTCTACAAGTAACTATTACAACCGTAGAATATCTAATTTTACTCACCTTTACAGTTCACTTCGCGAGTGGGTTAGTTTGATGCGGGACTTGCAATGTTAGATAAGCCAAACACCCATTAGGCTAATTTCTCACAGTTTTTACAACCTTACTTCGATAAGGGAACAATTATACTATTGATACTTTTTCCACAATGTAAAATGTGATTGTGTTTTTTGAAAACAAGGGTTTGTGGACGGCGAGCAATGGGTAGCTCGCTGTCTGTTAAGGACCAAGCCGATATCCGACACTTTTATATTGGTTTCTGGTACGGATTTTTAAATTTCGGATTACCGATAGTTTAGGAGCATTGGATCCACCCGCACATGAGATCAACGTTTTAGAATGTACAACAAGCATCATTTTCCTGACTGACTGACTTCTTAAGAATTCAAAAGTGCCTATAAATGATTTGTGTGTAATAAATGCTTTGAATCTTGAGCTATAAAACATCCCTGCTACTGAACTTTGTTTTATTTATTTATTTAAACTATGCACAAGTAGAAAAAGCGGACTTAATGCTATAAGCATTTAATTTATTAAAAACTTTTTTTTTTGTTATATGTAAGGAAAAAACTTGATCATGACTCATCACCCAGTTTTGACGATATTTTTAATCTTGAACTTTCTTAAAATGACCCTTAAAAATTGTATTCGATAATTACAGTTTTGAGTTGTTTATAAAAAAGAAAAACTAGGACTAAATTACAAATTTATAAACATGGAAAATATGTGCCACGTCCGCTCAAAACGGCCGAACGCTCAACTTCTCTCACACACACACACACACACACAACACTGCCAATGCTGCTGTCACTGCTTTACAACTTAACGCCCATGGTCATACTACTAACTTCTGTATATTAATCTGCCTTACCGGTGACTATCGTAGGGTCTGTTGCAATTGCAGGCGTTGAAGTCGGCCGGCGGCAACTCCATGTTCCGACACACGGCCACGCCTCCAGAGCTGTACAGACACACTCCCACACCACCAGATAAACATCACATGAGGTAAGATTCTAATCTATATCTTTACTTGCTACCTTCTGCCAGCGGCGTCACTCGTTTGAAGGTAAGTTTCTTCGTACAGTCTTTATATAGAAGCCATCAGGAGAAAGTAAAGACTATAGCCTCGTCTATCTGTTAATTTAATAAATCCTAAACCTCGAAATGGATTTTTAAGTGGTTTTCACTAAAACAAAGAGCAATAAACGAGGAAGATTTTTGTGTATATTTATTACCCGAGCAAATCCGGGGCAGTTCACCAGTTTAATATAACCAGGAATTTAATTTTTACTTCAAAGCCTTTTGTGTATAATTTTTCAGACACACTCCATCTCCTGGCGACATAAAGGCGAGCGCAGCGTTACCTCCCGTAGACTTATATCAACATCTGGGTGCCGCAAGAGGTAATTATTAGTTTTATAAGCTTTAATAGTTTATTTTAGTTTTAATAGGCTCGCGCTTGACTACTATCTCACCTGATGGAAAGGACGATGGAACATGCTTGTCTAGAAGTAACCTATTCATTCTTGACTTAGAGATCCCCAGACTGTAGCTATCCGAAAACACTCCGGCAGGGAATTCCATTCCTTAGATGTACGCACAATGAATGTGTGCCCTAAACGTTTTTGTGCATGGTGGGGATATCCACCATGTAGCTGTGGTGCAACACCGTAAGCCTAGTGGTCAGGTTATGGTAATAGAGATCGGAATTTGAGCCTTATTGTAGTAAGAAAGGTATCGGTAAGACCTAGCTTTGTCAGACCATTCTATTTCCATATAATTGATAAAACTTAATAACAAAACAAAAAAAAAACGAATGTAATGGGATTAGATGTTTCTGATTGATCTGTCTAGTGAGCAAACTAATTACTGGTCCTACACCTGTTCGTTCTTCTCATAGCAGACAAACTTCGTGCCGATGACCTGATGGCATACACCCGGGTGGGTGTGGACCTGTCCCTGGGCGGGGGGCGCGCGGCCAACGGCGCGGCCACGTCGCCCGCGCCGCCCGCGCACGCCGGCGCCGCGCCCGCGCTGTCCGTGCGCGACGCGCCCACCATCAACAGCCTCATCGCGCGCGCGCAGCCGCGCCACCCGCACGCGCGCGTCGACGCGCTGCTCGAGCGCCTCGTGCCCTCGCCCGTCTCGCCGCACTCCGTCATCGTGCACTCGCGCGCCCAGCCCACGCCCTCGCCGCCCTCTTCTAATGAGGTGCGTCTAATAAATAATTGTTGACCTAACTAGACCTAACCAATTGCAACATAGTGCAAACATTTTCAAATGATGTGTTTGCAGGACTCTGCGGATTCATGCGGTGCCCCGCCCGGCTCCAAGAGAAAACGCAAGCCGGAGCGCACCGTGCGTGTGGCGGCCGCAGCACCCCCACCCACGCCCCCCGCGGCTGCGCCCACCCCCCCGGCGGCCGCGCCCCCCACCGCGGCGCCGCGCGTGTCGCCGCCGCCCAGCCCGCCCCCCGCGCCCGCGCCCCCGCGGGAGAATGGCGACGCGCCGCACGTGAAGGCGGACGCACCGGACGAGCGGGCCGCATCGCCCGCGCGCCCCGAGCAGCCGCACGCGAGGAGAAAAACACGCTCTGGTTCCGCGGAGACGATAGACGATATCGCTGCCATGATCGCCGACACCGACCGCGCGCCGCCGCCACCCATCGCTCCCGCGGCGCCCGCATCGCCCGTCGCCGTCACCGTGGACAAGTTGCGCTCCGTGCTGGCCAGCCCTGAAGCCGTGCGCGCCGAGCCGGTGGCCGACGAGGAGGCCGCGCCTGCCGAGCCGCCCGGCGAGCCCGCCGCCCCTGACGCCGCGCCCGCGCCCCCTCCCGCACCGGCCGCCGCCCCGCGCCGCCGCAGCGCACGGACCTCCAACCCAGAAGCTCCCAACGTTCCAGTAGAGTCGCCTTCCGAAGGCAAGCCGGCCGAGCCGGAAGCGAGCGACGCGCGTACGGCTGAGCCCGCCGCTGCGAGCTTCGTGGAGGTGGAGAACCAGTTAGAGAAGATGTTCGCCGGGCTGGAGGAGGAGCCCGCCCCGGCGCCCGACGTGGCCGCGGCGTCGGCGGACGAGGCGGCGGCGCCCGCCGCGGCCCGCAAGCGGCGGCGCTCGGCCCCGGCGCGCTCGGAGCGCTCGCGCGATGACGCGCGGAAGAAGGCGCAGCGGAAGAAGACGGAACCTCGGCGACCGCGCAAGGGGCCGCGAGACCACAAGGACGCCTACGACTCCGGCAGCAACGCTAGCTCTAGCAAATCACGTGGACCTTACATACAGGTAAAGGCAATCTTTTCTTAACAGCTTCAAATTCTTCAAATGCTGTATTACTATTAGTGACTTATAAATTTTCAACAAGTACTTATCTACGAGTTTTTCGAGAAAGTCACAATATACCATTACTTCAATTGAAATTGTATCAACATCCAAGCCACTTACATTTGTCTAGATCCGTGGTCCCCGCGACTCTCCTCTATCCGTGAGCGTGATGAACACGTCGACCGGGGAGGAAGAAGACGCGAGCACGCGGCGGAAGGGCGGCGAGGAGTTCCGCAACGGCGTGCGGGGCGTGCGCGGCGTGCGCGGCCTGCACGCCAGCACGCTGGGGCTGCGCTACGACGCCACCACGCCCGACGCCACGTGGCTGTGCGCCTTCTGCCAGCGCGGCCCGCACGCCGCCTCGCTCGGCGACCTCTTCGGGCCCTACGCCCTCGACTTCGACTCGGATGAGTACCGGTAACTGCTTTTTATGTTACTGTAGGCATAAAATAATAGAAATATGCTGTACTTGCTTGTATTCATTAGAGGACCTAAACAAAGTAATATTCTGACAGCAATAAAGCCTGTTTAGGATTAGAGAGTGAATATGAGTGATATTTGTCAGATCGCTGGACGAGGCGACGCGGCGGCGCTACTGCACGGGCGCGAACGGCGCCGCCGACGAGGTGTGGTTCCACGAGGCCTGCGCCGTGTGGGCGCCCGGGCTCGTGGCGTGCGGCGCGCGCCTGTGGGGGCTGGGCGCCGCCGTGTGGGGCGCGCGCGCGGCCCGCTGCGCGCTGTGCGCGGCGCCCGGCGCGGCGCTGGCGTGCGGCGCCCGCGGCTGCCGCGCGCGCGCGCACCTGCCGTGCGCGAGGGCGCCGCCGGCGTGGGCGCTGCAGGAGGACGAGTTCCGCGCGCTGTGCCCGCGCCACGCCTAGCGCGCACACGCCGCTCACTCTAACATAGAAGAAATTGTAGATAGATTTCCCGCTGACATTTTGTAGGACTAATTTATTGTGCCCGCCGCCCGCGACCTCGTGACCGTGATGTGTACAGATGTTATACCGCACCGGCGAGTAGTGTACGCGCGACTCTTGCTAATCTGAAGTCTAGAGTTATGTGTAAATATAGTGATTAATGTAAATAGCAGTTTTATGCATCGGAACACCATTTTATAAGACGTAATGTACTATATGACATCATGTGGCATTGTAATGGAATGGACAGTATTTGGTAGTATACAGGGCGCGCCTGCGTCGTACGTGGGCGCGCGGCTACGACGCGCAACAACGACGACTGTTCTGGGCGCGATGTGCTGCTAGTGAACGTGACAGTCCGGTGGGTCAGACCAACACAGGTTTATGGTGAGTAAGTACACGCATATATTTATCGATATTAAATTGAAAATCTCACTTCGTTTTATGTGTTAATTTGAAATTATCTACCAAGTAATCTATTTTATATTTTGTTTTTAAAGTGTATGTGTACTCATCATGAACGATTTGTTGCACGCAACAATTTCCAATTGTTAACATGATCATGTAACAATGCAGTGATATTTTAAAGTAATAAACGGACCTTGAATGTAATAAGTATATTTTTTATGTAAAAAATATATAAATAAATAAACAACTGTTTAGTTGCCATTATAGTATCAAAAACTAGTCTAAATAAATAGTGTCTTGTGATTTAAATAAAAAAAATATATAAAAATCGTTTTGGGGTCTATGAAAATTTACATTTTAGCTTGGTAATGGATTAATATGTATGTTTGTGGATACTGCATTGTTATCGGTGGATAATTAAATAAATACACGATGTGTGTAGCGCTCTTATACTTAATGGTTATTTATACCGAAAACTTTACGCTTACATTATTTAAACGTGGCATTTCAGACGTTTCATGCGGCCAGTCTTTAGTTGTAGTAAGTTGTGCTTACTTGAATATGTATGAACGGAACTTGTTTAGGTTATCATACAAGTCTAGAATCTAGTGACTGTAACACCGATACTGCCAACAGGAACAATAAACGCATAAAATTAAACATGTACCTAGTATAATTTAAGTTGAAGTTAATTTGACAAGTGCGCATGGACGTCTGAAGTGCGCTCGTCTAAGGGTACATAAGGCGCTGTCTTCGTTTGCCAGACAGTGAGCACGCCAGCTTCGTGCGACGTTGCTAACGTACTTTAATTCCAGTGAATAGAAAAAATAGACTTTATTTAGAAAATGTTAAGGTACAAATTTATAGTAGGGAGAATCAGGCCAGTTTAGTGTTTTTAAAAATTTATTCGGACAATGAACGCATGAACTCGAACGAACAATCAACATCATCCAAAGCCTTGAAATGTAAATGGTGTAAGAGTTTTTTTTATCACTTATGGCAAATGATTACTTTATTAAGTATGTAATTGTTATAAATTATATTTATCATGACATTATAAGCAAATTGAAATACAACATGTTTAAAATGAGAGTTTGACTTTTATTTATACTATCTTTTGAATCTCACTTATGCCATAGAAGCCTCAGTGCAATGGCCTAGTAATTACAAGCGCATGGGCATATACCAGGAAGAGGCTTCCTGGTGTATACTATTTGGGGATGACATTGTGCTGGTTGCCGAAAGTGTCCTAAAAGTCCAGAGCAGATCAGAGGTGTGGTGGCAGACTGGAAAGTTGGCTTGAAAGTAAGCTCATCCATTTCGTCAAATGTCTAAGAGACTCAAGGATACAATTAAACTAGAACTACATTAGACCGACGCACACGTGTAACAAGCTTGATTTGTACGTAGAACGGCGTCGCGTGGCGTGTATCAAGTGTAGTTCTACAAGTCTAGTTTGCATATAAAATGTTTGGAGACCGACGCGCCCAGATCGGCGTATGTGGCACGCGTGTGCGCGATGTAAATCTACTTTCAAGCGTCAAAGGACTTGCTCAACATCGCAGTCATCTATTTCTCATGGGTGGCCAAGTCTCCGAGCCACGAGCCCATCCGTTGTTAAGCTACATCTTTGAAAAATTCACGTGCAGTCGCAGAGGCGCTGGCTTTGTGGGTACTCGAGGCTCAGGGGCTTGAGCACCCATGAGATATAAACAGAGGGTGCCGAGTACCTCTGAGAATAGACATCAAGAAACAGATGAGTAATCGCCTTTTAGGGATGGACGTTTTTTCGCTACCCGACGACCCATTTAGCATATTTTTTGTTTTATTTTATTTATTAGCAGTGATAGGAATAGGTAGTGCCTATTTGCCTAAACTTCGAAGAACAGAGACAAGAAACGGAGACTTCCTTAGGACTAAATTTTTTGAAATTTCGAGACAACACTTAAATACATTTAATTTTTTTTTTATTTGGAATAAGTAATTCGTCTTTATTTACCTAAAGTTTGCGACTAGATATATCATAATAAATAACATACACAGTCGTTACAACCATAAAATTTTCTGAATTTCTTTTTGGAGAACATTTTGTAAATGACTTGTTGATCGTAATACACAATGAATCACAATGTTTTTATAAGAAGCCGTACACGTTTCGAAGTAAATATCTTTCGAGCTCACTCTCGGCTACGTTTAATGAGATTTCTAAAGTTTAAGTGTAAAAAAGGCTTTCAAATAATAAAACGGTAATTTTTTATCATTTTAGCATTCTCTATAGTAGAAAGAATTTATCATTAAAAAAAAGGTACTTAAAATAAATAAATAATTCATTTATTTGCCAGAATGTAGGTATACAAAGTGGTATGATCTTAATATTAATGAGGTTTTTTTTTTGCATGGAAATCTCCTAAGAATCGCCAGACAATATTGGTGGTGTGAAAGGACCCTAACGTTTTCTTTTTAACTAGTTAATGCCCGCGGCTTTTCCCGCGTGTACTACTGTTTCTGTATCCCACGGGAACCAAATTTTTTTTTATAGGAAGTAGCCTATGTGCTAATCCACACCTTAATCTATATCACTACCAAATTCAGCATTTTCAGTGTAATTGAGTAATGGACATCCATACAAACTATTACATTTATAATATTAGTAATTGCATAGGTATTAGACATAACATAGTCTGTGGTCTCTGCCTACTCCTCCGGGATAAAGGCATGAAAAAAATACGGAAGTCATCTATATCATGCACATTTTAAGAAGACCTCTCTGATCACAACAATACAAACACGAGAGGGATATATAGACTAATATAGGATAGGCTGATATAGGATAAGTTGTTATTATGGAGTTATAAATTATAAATGTTATGTCTAATCGCAAACTTTAGATAAATATAGACGAATACTTATTCCAAATAACACATTTTTTTAAATGTATTTAAGTGTTGTCTCGAAATTTCGAGACAGATGTCCCGGAAATAATTTAGTCCTAAGGAAGTCTCCGTTTTTTGTCTCTGTTCTTCGAAGTTAAGGCTAATAGGCACTACCTATTCCTATCACTGTTTATTAGGGACAAAAAACAGTTCATGTTGAGGTGAAACATAGAACTATTAGATAAATAGGTTAACATATAAGCCACACCATTGTCCACGGATTAATCAGTCGTTGTTTATACATCGTTAAATTTTGGTCGTTTTAATCCCGCGGAGGGTCGATTCGGGACATGAAACACTATCGAATTGTAAAGATAAAAATGAAAAATAAAGTACTTTTTTTCAAACTCGAATTAATTCACGCATGTACGAAATTAATTTCTTTAAGTAAACGTCAGCTGAGCGAGGCCAATGAACTGTAAGTAGTTAGTACGCAACGACCGACCGCTACCTACAAGGTCATTGACTCGTTTACTAACAGAAGTTAATTTAGTACATGCGTATATTAATTCGAGTTTTAGAAAAAAAAGTAGTTTATTTTTTAATTTTATCTTTACAAATCGATAGTGTTTCATTTACAGTAACGACCCTCCATGGGATTAAAACTAACAAAATTTTACGGTGTATAATGATTTTACTTTATATTTTTATCAAACATAATTAGTAATTAAGTACGCAGTATGTAGGTCGATCAGTGTGTATTTCTCTTCTCACACTTCGCCACTTTTTAGAGTCATCAAATGAGCATGAGCGCCTTTTTTTTTTAGTTTGCCTATACTTTCCCACTGCTGGGCAAAGGCCTCCCCCAATTCCTTCCAGAGCGCCCATTACGTTTTCTAAAAGCCGGCGCCCCTGTGCATTCAGATCCTATGATGACCCAAGTGTTCGTGTCCGTGCAATTATCGAAGACAGTGTTTGCGCCGTATGGCTGACACTAGCTTGGGCCACCGTCACTGTTAATTTTGATTACACAAAAACGCGTGGCATTTGCGCCGTTTGAGATTCAGCATTTTATGAAGGTTTCAACATTAAAAATATCGTTAAAACTGGGTGATGACAGTTACCAACAAGTTTTATCCTTACATTATTATGAAACTTAATAACAGTTTCCCTCCGCGTCTGTATCACAAACTACTGAACGGATTTTCATGTAGTTTTTACCAATAGACAGAGTTATTCATGAATACGGTTCAGAAGTACCTACATGCATATTATAATAGAAAAAACTGGGCAAGTGTGAATCAGACTCGCACGCTGAGGGTTCCGTACAAACTCACTGTAAATAGTTAAATTCCCCCGAATCGGGTCTTAAAAGATTTTTCCGAAAAAGTTTTTATTTGTGACGACTGCAAAACAGTTTTCAGATTTATTCCTATATCTGTGCTCTAAGACCTTGCTTCATGCCAAATTTCAGGGTTCTAGATCAACGGGAAGTATCTTATGAATTTTGATTCCCTTGAAAGTGTCAAATTTAAGGAAAGTTTTTTGCGATAATATAAACGGCCGTATTTTTTTTTCCTTTAACTTGAGAAGTTTTATTTTTTTACCGCTTCAAGTGACCGCAGACTGGAGTGTATGGTTTGAATTTCACCTCGATACCTCCACGCGTTCCCGAGATAAAGGGTCTTGACAGACGGACAACAAAGTGATCCTTTAAGGGTTGCGTTTTTGCCTTTAGAGGTACGGATCCCTAAAAAAAATCAACAAAGTTGGGGCGGGTTGCTGGTTTAGTAATAAAGAAACACATTGATACAAAATGTTTATTTACATCATCAAAATGTGTGTAGGTATTAAAATTATACTGCAACTTTACTTATATGCATTTTGCAATCATAAAACGAACATGTCGCTACTAAATCACTGTCAAACTGCCAATCAGCGCCATACGCTATACTCTCATGTTCTAAATACTCGCTAAGGATCTCCGATTGGTCACTAATGCGCAGTATGCGGAACCCGCCGTACATGCAAGCCGCTATAACGGTGTCTCGCTTGTGAGGGTGCCATTTTAGGCGCCAAACACCGCCACCGACGTCGATCTCACCGATGCTGGATTTCAGGCTTCGAGTGTCCCAAATTCGGACTTTCTCGTCGTAACTGTATTAATGGAAATAATTATAACATTAAAGATTTATTTATTGAATTATATAAGATTTAAAGGGACCCAGCAAGGCCGAAACCTACTGGAGCCATGAGTTTGCTTCTGAAAGGTAATCCTGGAGTCCTGGAAAGTAATGTAAAGAAGGAGCGAAACCTACTTTTAAGGTTTTAGTCTAAAAGTCTAAGTTCTGCTCAGCCCTAGAGCGAGAGAAAGTCATTGGATGATTTCCCAACTAAAAAAACGATTCTCTTTATTAACGATTGAGATTGAGTCTCGTCTTGCTTATGTGACAGAAACTATGCATTACAATAACTTTTAAAAAGTCAGGACAGCGGACACAAGTAATTAAAAGTATCACCAGTGTCAAATCACGTTTTTCAATACACTTACGACAACTTTTTTATTAACTCTATGACAATAAGCAGACGTGTTGCCAGATTGAGGATCATGGATAGACAGGTCCCCATCGAGATCGAGTCGTTGCTTGCTAACCAGGTTGATTATTTTGCGTCTCTGTAGGTGATTCAGTGCATCCCAAATAGTGAGCGTGAGTGGAAAACAGTGGAGTGGCAAGCCGAACCTTACAGCTAGATACTCGCACCCTTGGAAAGATAGACGCACGCCTGTGACAAGCAGTATTACCTTCCAGTCAACAGCTGATATTCCACGTCAACATGGCTCCTGATCGAGGTAACTCCAGCCTCATGTCTCTTGTTTACAGTCGTGTGTACATTTGGAACTCGGACGTCATAGCTCTTGAAGATGCAGTCATCACCCCCTGGAATGTTTAGAGAAGATTGCTGAATTAAGAGTTTCTATAAATATATAAATCTACGTATTTAAATTGTGTTCTTTTTTTTTCTTTAGTAAATATATATAAAAATAACAGAGTAGTTCGAACGATTCAACAGATGGGTGTCGAGGCTTTTAGCCATCAGGCCGTTGGCGGTCACGACAAATGGCACAATAATAGCCGAGTCCATAGTACACATGCCGATAACCTTGTATGCTAAGTCGAAATACTTGATTTGTTTCTCTTTGTTTTTTTATTAATGCTATTGATAGACCATGTTTCGCTACTATCACTCTTGATGGTAAGCGATGATGCGGCCGACATTGGACTCCCCGGGTTGTAGCTGCCAGGAGACAAACTCCTGCAGTGAATGTACTCACAAAACGTTTTGTGCTTATGGATGGGATGTTTACTATGTATGGAGACAATCATCATGACAAACAGGCCAAGTCCAAATTCACACACAGCTAAGGAGTGGAATTCCCTTCCGGAGTCTGTTTCCTGACAGCTACAACCTAGGGTTTTTTAGTCAAGAGTAAACAGGTTACTTCTAGGGAAGCGTGCTCCATCGTCGGCCACATTATCGCTTACCATCAGATGAGATAGGAAGTAGTCAAACGCAAGCCTATTTATAATAGGAAAAAAAAACGCCAGCTTTTCTACTCGCCTGAATAGAAGACATCTGTGTTCCAATAGTTAAACGCCGCGATCCACGCCTCGAAGCCATGACCCTCCCATTTGCCGATAACCTTTAACTCATCTGCTACTATCTTCAAAATATGAACGCAACCAACAGAATCGCTGACCACCAAACAAGGTTCTTCTGAACTACTTTTATTCGTCGACCAATCAACGGAGAGAGCCAAGACGTCTTCACCAATCACGTGCTCCAGCCATAGTTTCAATTTTAAAGCTCCATTTTCATTGGTCAATCGGTAAAGTTGTAGCGTGCCGACAGATGTAACGACGGCTAAGATAGGATAATCCTTAATAAAGTGGTAACTCCATTTCTGGTCTAAAATTCCTGAAGTGTCTATTGAATGAACGGGGATCAGTTCCGTTATGTTTTTGTTGATTACAAAAAGATATATCCTTCCTAGCCTCGTTTGCTTCGCTGATGAATTATCTGGAAAATATTTTTATTCTATTTTTTTTTATCCACTAACACACAACGTCGTCTAGTCCCAAGCTAAGCAGAGCTTGTGTTATGAGTACTAGACAACTGATAACCATAATATACTTATATATTTCTAAATACATACATATTATAAATAAATTACACCCAGACACAACAAACGATCGTGCTCATCACACAAACATTTATCCTGGTGGGGATCGAACCCAAGACCTCTGGCATAACAGTCAGGGCCACTAACCACTAGACCAGCAGGCCAGTCAGAAAGCATATAAATTTTATTAATAAAATCCCTGTCCTTTACCAACCCAGAAGAGATCGCATGGTGAGTCACTAAGACAAAGCTTAGTTACTGTTGACCAATTTTCAATGCTAAGGGTACTTTTTGAATATTACTGACTAAAACCGACCTGTGAATCTTCACTTGCGCAGAGGGATTGTCGGAAGAGTTACCGCGGTACTGGAACGCAAAGGGCAACTGAAGAAACACAGGTGAATTTGAATCAGTACCTAAGTCTCCCTATTGCTTTACCTAGGGCGAGATACTAGCGTCTCGCACACTAAGACTAAATAGTGTGTATCTGATAATTATACCTTGCTCAGTATTCTTTTCGAGCTGATAAGTCCCGCAGACCAGCACATCGCGGTAGGGCTCCAAAGGGCACCACTCCACTGAGTCAGCGCTGTACCCCGTGGCCCAGCGCCACTTGGTCTGCCAGACCGCCATTGATCTGAAAGAATTTACAAAGACAAATCTTTAAAAGTACATAAATAAAAGCGAAATACCACTCACTAATTAATCACGAAATCTCCGAAACTATAACACCTACAAACTTAAAATTTGCAAGGTAGGTTCCTTATAGGCTGTAAACGTCCGCTAAGAACGGATTTTACGAAACTCCTCCCCTAAGGGGGTAAAGAGACTTTCACGCGGGCGAGGCCACTGACAAATAAACTCTTTTTCTTTCTTTCTTCTTCTTTCACTGGCAGAAGTTAGCATTATTATATTAGCGATACACACTAGCGACCCGCCCGTTTTCGTACTCATACAAATGGTAATATTATAACCACATCAAAATCGGTTACGTAGTTTAGAAGGATTTAACTGATAAACAAACAGATTTGGAAAGTATGCAACATGTATGTTCATCATGATTTGTTTTTAACCCCCGACGGAAAAGAGGGGTGTTATAAGTTTGACCTGTCTGTTTGTGTGTCTGTCCGTGGTATCGTAGTGCCCAAACGAATGGACCGATTTTGATGCGGTTTTTTTGTTTGAAAGCTGGCTTAATCAAGATGGTTCTTAGCTACAAGTTATGAAGATCTGTCCAGGTGTATAAGGTCACCAGCTGTTTGTTAACTCCGGTAGGGTTTTTAAACACATAATGGGGGTTTACTTTATTTGAAACATATGTGTGACCTAATATTTGAAATACTCGTATACAATCTGGTGCCATTGAGCGTCTGATGATGGGGCTCGAAGGTAAGAACCCTGGATTGCTTATTAACATAGTAAACCCATCAAGTTTGGGCTCATTAGATTCGTCTTGACCAGTTCTACACATTTCATATTTATGACAAGCACTCTCGCGGGTTCTTTTTTAATTTTAAAATTATACTGACTGTAGTACTAAGAAAAAGAAATTAACCCAAGATCCCAAACTTATGACAGTGGAAAAAAAATCTATCAGTCAAACTATCGTAGATTTAGAAAATATTAGGTTGGAAAAAAAAAGAGGTCAAAAGGGGCAAAAATCAAAGCAATACTTACTATTTTAAACCCATTTATTGTAATAAAAATATGCCCATACATGAATAATTACTAACGCTATAAAGACGAGCAAAGTATCTCTTCATTACATTCACAACGTTACATGTAGAATAATTTGCTAAAATTTGTACTGTGTTGTGGTTCGCCACTTACATATTACATTGGGACTCAAACGAAGTAATGTTTAATATAGGACTGTCCCGAAATCACGATTCTTTTCACTGATGACGGCGCGTGGTACCTCAATCTTTTTCTGATAGTATAGAGTATGAATCTGTTAGTTACATCACAGTTTATGAAAAATGAGTGAAGATCTGCTACCTGGACATGAACTACAGCCTATATAGAAAGTACTATCGGTTGGGTATCTAGGTCGGGCCGGGAATGTTCAAAAGAGTATCCGTGGCCCTGGAACACCAACAGCCATTGAAGGAACACTGCAAGCTGGGTTTTAGTCAGTAAAAGTCT
The DNA here is from genome assembly GCA_958295575.1 of Leucania comma. Lineage (NCBI taxonomy): Eukaryota > Metazoa > Arthropoda > Insecta > Lepidoptera > Noctuidae > Leucania > Leucania comma. Next base: position 22,703,961 of record OY282470.1, on the reverse strand, counting down.
GACACGCCCTCTCGCTCCACCTAGAGCGGGAGAAGTTACTTGATGATTTTCAAAAGAGGTGAACCGAACATAAATTGGCGAAATACGGTTTAACAGACCCCGTCGAAAACCCAATGTGAGTGTGGTGCACTTGTTCAGAACCTTTTTGTAACGATGCTGTAACGTGTTCGCATCGATACAGTCGTGATACTGTAGCGCGTTTGCATCTCTTCTATAGCGCGTTGCAATTGCGACTAATGCGCGTTAGTAGCGATGCTGTCGCGCGCTTAGGAAACGCGCTACAGCATCGCTACAAAAATTCGCCGTGGGCGAGGCGCCTTAGGGCATAATTTTCAAACACAATTTCAAAAACAAAAAATAAAGGGCATTAAAAACTTTATCAGTGAGATGAGGACAGGTAAAGAGCACGCGCCGTCGTGACCAGTAACTAAAAAAACAAGAATGCTTCATAATTACAATAATAATTCTAGTTTATATTGGTATGCTATGCAAAGTATAACAATATCCTTATCATCTGGTTTAAAAATTCTATCACTGTTTATTTCGTATAACTCAGAATAATATGAAGTTCTAATGTTTAATTATAAGAAATATTATTTGATACTAACATTATTCAAAATGATTTGGTCTTTAAGTAAACATTAGAACATCATACTACTCTTATAAGTGTATTTTTTTTTAAATAATTTTACACCCAAAGTACAGTCAAAGACATAGATATGTAAATATACTCTCATAAATTAAATACTATTTGACATTTTTGTCCTTCATTGATTTCATTGGTGATTTATAATAAAATAGTACTTTCAGTTTAGAAAACTTCTAGATCTGCTTATGTTACCTACAGGAGTATACAGTAAATTACAAATCGTATACGCTATCATTTTATATTGTCGTAATTGTTATAATTCTGTCTCATTTCAACCGTAACAAAGTCATTTTAACAAAAATTTGTAAACACTTTATAAGTTTACGTTTCAAAACGCTTCGAATTTGGAACCGCTCGCATACAGATGTCATGGTGACTTCACATGGGGTCAAATTGAAAACGGTCTAAACGTAAACATCTCTGAAATATTGTTCAATTAATTATGAAAACGTTTCATTATTTGTTAATAAGATACAGCGATTCAGAGACAATTCCATATTGTGAACCAAATGTAATAAAAAAGGGTGTAAATAACTCTAATTTATAAAATTGATCATCTACAATAGTATTTTGCAAAAGTGCAGTCGTCGGCATAGAACATAAGGCTTTTGTTACAATTAGTTGATTGAATGTCAAAAATGTATAGACACAGTCATCATTTTACTTAGATGACGATGACTGTACTTCAACAAGAAATCCTTACAAAAAAGACCAAGTCCATACATTAAAATAGACGATACAAAATTTAAAAATGACAGGTAAAATAACATAAATACAAAAATATCAATGGAAATGGACTTCGGGGATACATTTACAATAAGATTTATTTACGTAAGTACATTATTTATTAGTGGTAACTTATTTTATAAGAGTTTAAAATCTACTTCGTAAATTCTCCTTACGTCTAGTTAATCTAAGAAGTATACTTGACGGCAGTTGGACCGAAATTCCTAACATTTGAACATGGCTCAGTACAGACAAGACGAGGATTCAGATAGTCTAAATTCGGTGGTACTTTTTGAGTATATTAGTATTGGTATGTTTTCAACACCAAAGACATAGAAAAAGATAATTAAAAAGAATTTAAAATATGTATTGTGTTGGCAAGGAAATTAAAACGTTTGTAGACATAATTTTGATAAAGTAATATTTTTTTATGTTATTTATTTTATAATAGATAGATAAAGGTACAGCCACAGAAAGTCGTTCACGTAGCATGACCATTAGAAGATCTGTCTGAAGATTTGTTCGGAAAATTACATCTTGTTGCCCGTCCATACTCTTATATTGAACTATTGTCGTTGAATGGTAGGCACTAAAACTAAATATATACAACTTAAGACTAACAAACGATAATGATCATAAATCAATGAGCACGTTTCTTACAAGCTATGACGTAATCTATCATGAGGTCACAAATGAAAACAATGGGCAGATATAAACAGTACAGTAAGATGAAAGTAAGAAAAAAGTTCAAAGAAATTTCTTCTTTCTTTCCGTTTGGCTAAAGATGTGATGATAATTAAGCAAGATTTTAATATTTTTTAAATAGCCTTTCGATGGAACTCGAATGCCGTGGACTCCAATGCCGTGACGGCAAACGGCATGATGCTATCATGACGTCATACTGTCGCTACGAACGATTTTTTAAATGTTTTTGATCATGACTGTACAATTAGCAAAGGCATGCAATGAGAATAGAAATAACTTTTATAAATAAAATTATGCGTATGTACTCTGTTAATTAAATAATTAACATCGATCAATGTTATTCATGTTAAATCATTTTTGAAGCCAAAATAACATTATTTTATCTGCCCACTGTGATATAGACTCGATTTTGTGATTTAACAAATATGACTACAAAACAACTAAGCCACTCTTATAATATCAACATAATATCGTCGAGAAACCAAGAGTAATAAGTTTGTTTCATATTTTCTAAATTGAAATAGATTTAGATCAACTTTATTGTGCTGTTTTTATACATTGTTTAATTATGGCGCCACTGTGCTGTTCTGTGGCAAGTGATGCCATTCCCAAGTTACACAATGAAATCATTCAATAAAAAGTTTATAACATCTTATAATTTGAGCAATTTAACAATAGCAAAATGATATAGGAATAACATTGGATATTGCCATATATAATAAGAAATGTTACTTTTATACAAGTCCAGTAGCGCCACCTGTTCAATAAATTGGAACAACACTTAAATTGTCATATTGTTAGCTATGCCAGAGATTAAATATACGACAATGACATTAAACATTTAAAATATTAATATTTTGTTTGTGTATGAGGTAGATGTTCACAATAAATGTTGCGATCACAGCCTGTTTTCATTCAGGACATTAAACTGTTCATAAACCATTTTGACTCACTAGCATGGCGATTGAATGGCTAGAAGAGGGTAGATGTTTTTTTTTTAACTGTAGCATTATTATAGACTAACCCCCGATTTCTGATTTAAGCATTTGAAGTTGAGAATTACTCAAACTCTACTTTAGCCTGCAAATCTGTCAAAATTTGGCATTTAAGTATGGTTTGAGTCGTTCTTAACTCAAAATACTCAATTCAGAAACCCGCCAATAGTGAGTGTGTTTCTAAAGAAACCAACTTGTTCTCCTAGCCATTGAATCTATTTACTATTGTATTCTCAACTGCCAAACTTATATTTACCACTTATCACTATCAAATCAAATGTTTTTCAATAAATATGGATAGCCACATCATCGTTTTGGTTGTCAAATATGCATGAATGTTGCAAGCAAGTTGCTGGGGTTGTTATGACTGCTTGAGCGAAATTGCCTCAGGAATACCGAAGTTAGCCTAAAGAGAGTTTCATGCATGCTTGACAAGCTTTCTTATGTGTGGTCAACTATAGGGACTGTTTTCTTTGGAATCAGGAGGTGGCCTTTGATCTGTGACATATATGAGTGTTAACCCTTTAATTACTTGCATCCGATTGGTCTGGCGAGTGTACTCGTTTCTTATTCGCCAAGGTCGTCTGTTTACGACTGGCTGCTCCATCTCATTTAGATCTTCAATCTCCTAGCACAAGAGACAATAAGACAAACATTTAGCTGAAAATTGATTGCAGAGTCTTGTCTATATTTCATTTCAGTGCTCATTAGAGTGTCAAATTCAGAGCAAAAACTGTAAAACAGTTACTTTATGTGTTAAAAAGATCACACTACCCACATTGAAAGGACCAATTCTGTATTCCTCTTGGGTATAAACAATTCCTTAAGGCCACCTCTGTAAATAAATCATGATATCTTGTAACTTAGTGCATCCATTTTGTATAGGATCATATCTTTAAACTAAATTCTCTTAAATTTACGTCTAAGTACCCTGAATTATATTTAATTCTAATAAATAAGATGTTTTGAATATCCTGCTGAATTAATTAATTTTGTGTTGTTTTGTGATAATTTATGTTTTTGGGGTGCATAATACACAAATTGCTAATAGAAGCCACACCAATAGTCAAATTAATATTGCTTTTTACATGATGGTAAACAAAATAGTTTTTCCAATATTATTGCATTTTTACTTAGTCAGTTACACAAACAACACAAAGTCTCAAAACTCAGCAATGTGCCTTATCTTGCAAAAAACATTTTGGTTTAATCATTTACAATTTAAACCAACCACAAAAACCTTTACTTATAATCATTTCTGAAACAATCAAATTGCCATTCTTGTCAGTGAAATCAATATAAAATTAGAGTTACAGCTTATAAGTAAAGGAGAAAATGTTATTTACTGTTAAAGTAGGAACTTGGCAGCCAATGTTATGAAGATTATTGTTGTCTCTTGTTATAAGTGTCAAAAATACTGAATTGATATTCAGTTACATAATGATATCCCCAGCTGGGTAAAATATTTTTGATTTCTCCGCGTTTACAAAAACTATGATATCCCAGAAACTAAGCATTAAAGCCGACACAACTCACGTCAAATTACGCATGATTTACACATGCACAGTATTTTGACGTGAACTCAATGAGTTGGTGTTACATCTGAGAGCTTTAAAGATTTCATAAAAAATAAACAACTTGATTTTATAAATGTGACAATATTGTTTCTATAAATAAGAGATCTTGTAAAACAGAAATAACAATAATCTGATGACTGATGTTCAAAACATTGACCGCTCTGGCTAATATTACAATGAATACAGCAAGAAGTATTCATAAGTGACTCGAGTTTCAGAGTCCATAGATCTTAATTTATGACAGCTCAAATTGGGCATTGTTATTTGTTACTGATTTGATGTGATGTCTCAATGGCCTTCATTTATATTTTATTGAAGCATTGTCTTATGATAGAATGTGGCTTGTGACATGTCTTAAGCTGTTATTTCTAATGTTCTAGTCAATACCATATGTTTTTAACATCTCTTCAGTTCAGTTCCTAAATTCTATCATAAAACAATGAACAACAACATACATGCAGTTTTACAATCCTTTTCTTAATTCCATACCATGCTTTTCCAAGACTTGAGGTACTCTAAAATTGACTGTGAAAATTTCTCCTTCAGCAAGCTATTGCCTTGCTGACCTCTCAGTTTCAATGAGGCACTCTCTCACCAGGATCCTGGCATGAATGATCCCACGTTTCAGACGTTCAGCAGAGCTACGACTGCCTGAGTAACTAGGTCGGACTTCCTTACCCATCTCCTCAATAACGGCTAGCAATTGAGCATACTTCGACATTCCATTATCTTTATCCTTTCCGATAGACGAAGGCGACGTCGCAGGAACAGTTGAAATAGTTGCCTGACTGTTATTACCATGGCTCAGGTCTTTATGAATGCTCTTCCCGCTCATGGGTATCGCCGTCACAGTGACGTCACTTAATTTCGATTCTACAGCCTGAATGTCCATTGCTTCCATCGTTCTCTGAAAGAGTTTCGGCGATATTAGTAAAACAAAGGAAATCGTAACGATACATCAACAAAACGAAACTTACCGATCTTAAAACTAACATTTAAACGATTCCACGAGCAAAAACACGATTGAACGCAGGCCGCGGGATAAATGAGTGGAGTGATAAATTCTACAATAAATTATGTGCTATGTAGGACATACCTAATCCGATCACCTTCGAGCTCTCCAAGAAAACCGATTAATATAGCGTATAAATATAACACTCTTAGCGGTTCTAGCAAGATAAGCTGGAATGTATTAAATTTTCCGTAAATGCAAATTACTTTTGTCAATAAAACCCGTATTATAAGATTTTATTGTAAATAACAAACAAGTCCACAAATTACCACATTGACAATAATGATTTTTTTTCCTGACAGCAGGCTGACATAGACATTACATCATTCAGCCTCATCAAGAAAATAAGGGGTTTTCTCTGAAGTTAAAATAATAATCCTTCCAAGACAAAAGGTCACTAAGAAAGAAAATTATTTTTCATGAAATTATAAATCTTTTAACCAATTTCGGCGTAGGAAACTAAAGGTTCATTGACTGAGTTTACGTTCCGTTTGACGTAAGACGCTACAAATAGACCTCATTGTAAACTTTTTGTCTGTCAGTCATTCATTTCGTAAATCGTATCAGAAATTCAGAATTGTCAACTCGGTTGCGTGCGGCTAAGGATTAGTTTTCTTTCTTGGGGTTTTAATTTTGCCTACGAACACCTATTTATTAGTGACCAATACAAATTATCCACGGCATAAAAGTTTACAGCTGGAATGAATATTTAGAGCTGTTCGAATCGTCAATCATGGGTCGTTTAGAATTGATTAAATAAATGTAAATAATAAAACAATAAGAGGTCGGTGTTAAGTGATTTCTCCGCCCACTACGATCATTATGCGATTAGAGAGACGGGAATTGAGTGGTGAGTGGATACTGGATATCTGAGGATGTCTGGGGATGGCGAGCGGGCGTCGCGCCCGAGCTCGCTGGTGCTGGAGGCGCCGCCCCCGGAGCGCGAGGCACTGCACTTCGACGTGCAGCTGGTCGGCGCGCCGCCTGAGGTCGAGCAGCTCGTTAACAACATCAAGCAAGTCGCCGAAGACTTCCTCTATCACTGGAAAACTTTTCCCATTGGTGAGAATAGTATTTTTTTGTTATTTGTTTATTTTACTGTGTGTTTGTTGTTCGTATTTATTTACTGTGCACGGTATTATTCTGGTAACTCAATAAGTTAACTGCTAAACTAGAAAAAATTAGCTACTTAAATATTATAAGTTTCTCCAAAGACCCTTTCTCAAAATGAATACTTAGTATATACCTAATGTATTTAAAAAAAGTAAAGAACAAAAGAGAAATATTACTAGTAGTGTTTACACTGAAATTAGGCAACATTTAAAACTACAGTAGCCACATAATAAACAGCAGTGCACCATGACCTACTTTTTTAAATGTACCTATTGCCTATATGTTTTGACTTCTGTGTATGAACTACTAATTAGTAGTTTAAAAAGAAAAATTGAATGAATATGCAATCTATTATTATGCTTACATAAATTACATTAATAATTATAAAGACAAAAAATAAAGTAATAATTTATTATTAACAGAATATTAAAGCAAATTATCTAACTCTTTTCTATTCTGATATATGTATAATCCAATCAGTACTATCATTTCATATAGTCATAACTTTAAAATCAGGTAGTGTTTAAAAAACAAAAATCATTGTTCACATGGTTTAAAATTTGTTTAAATTTTTCCCCATTGTTTTGTTTACATTCAGAATAGAATTCATTCTGAATGTAAACAAAACAATGGGGATTTGTTGCCTTATTTTTATAATCTTTGTATTTCTTGTTCACTACCAAGTAGCCAGTTTTCAGCATGATAAATCTATGTGATTATTATTTAACAATAAGCTGATAAGAGACAAGGTTGGCATGGTTTAACCATAAATATTTATTCAAGTGTCTTTATTTCTAACTTTATATCAAAACAAAACGAATAAGTATAAAAAAATAACGAATGTTTACTAACAATGTCCAAATAAGTCATAATAGGTCATTGTTATCATTATTATAATAATTGTCTGGAAAGATAGAAAACAGTTTTTTGTCTCCCCATTCAGATTGTTGCATAAAGTGATATGGTCAATTATGGTTAAAGATTGTTATTATTTTGTTTGTAATTAATATTATCTGAAAAGAATTATAAAATCACTTAAAGAGAAAAAATAATATAAGTAGATAAAAACAATGTTATATGCCAGCAAGCATACATAAAAAAAAATACAAAACTAAGATTTCAATAATAAATACTTCAAATGAGCATACTTACATCCCAAATCCAATTGTGGTAAATACTTGTTCAATAGAAAATTTTAAACAGTTTGGTATTGTTCCATGCTAGAAAAATATTTCTAAATTGCTGATTCAATACAGGCTTAATTGTCTATGTTAGCCTCAGACTATGGCACTCACAAAATTGAATCAAACTATTCACATAATCAAGGTAGAAAAGTATATGATTATTATGTTTAATTTACTATTACTATCTCTTATTGGCAATCACAAATTGCAGAATCAATTATCAAAGCATTTATTTCAAATAAACTGGCTCTTTTGAATTCTCAAGAAGTAAGTCAGTCAGAAAAATGATGCTAATTGCACTTTCCAAAGCATAGATCTCTATGGAGAAGAATGTGCTAGAAACTCCTTGGACATTCTTTGCAGCAAATTCAGGACAATTAAAAATGGTCAGCAGTATTAATTCCTTGAGGAGTCTATCTATAATAAAGGGTTAATGTACTGAATAGAAGCTAGAAAATCTTCATATACCTATTACTTTTTACAGTGACACAAAGAATGTCTATTGTTAAGAAGTTATTCTCATCCATGTCATTAAAATAGCTTGTTATAAGTTAATGCCGATTTTCTCTTGACAGCAAAAATGTTAATCACTCTGTAGGAATCTTCATCACTGCAGTGTTTTCTTTTGTATAAACATAATTGTTGTTGTTATGACAGGCTCTAATAATATTAACATTCTCACTGTTTTCTAGAAATATCTTTATAAAAAAAATTCAATTTATTTATCCATAAGAACCCATTTGTTTAAGATTTATTATTAAAAATAACTCTGTATGTTTGTTACCTCTTCATATCTTAATGGCTGGACAGATTTGTATGAAACCTAGCACATGGGTAGATCATGTTCAGGAATAGGACAAAGAATTTTTTCTATTCAAGGAGTACTAAGTAGTAGTAGTAATCCCTTCTGGTATAAACTCTCGATAATTTTCGTCATTCATGCGTGCAAAGCAGGTAGCAGAAGTTAGTTTTATACATATATATAAGCAAAAGTGCATGGTTGATTGTTGACTGACACATTTGATGACAAACCAGCAAGAAATTACCCTTTTAACCCATAATGGCCCGCGTCGGGTTGTTCCCATAAGTGTTTTCGTGTCCTATTCGCCAGAGTCCTGTGTTTGCGACTGGGTACTCCATCTCGTTTAGCTCTTCATTCCCCATAGGTGACAGAAGAGCTGACAAAACGGAATATTTGGTTGTGGACGTGCGATCCTGACGGAATATACGCGAAAGTGTTTGTCAGGTAAATCCGACATAGGCAGTCAAAAGATGGTCCTTCAATTAAATTTTGAGAGATCTGATGAAAATTTTAAGTTACTATGTAAGTAAAGAAAATAAACATGGTAGGCTCAAGTAATTAATTGACAGGAACATGTTAATTATCTTTATGGCAGGCGACCGACAAGCACCATAGTGTTAGGTAAATAAGCATTAATTTACCTAATGATTAGCAAGCCCTACTTCATAAAGAACTCAGACAAATTGGTGCTTTGGTCGAAATTCATCATAACTTTGATGATAGGATGTGGTCCTCCTATCGTAATCGTTGGAAGGTGGACTTTAACCTGATGAGGCTCGCGAGAATCCGATGATGCGAGTCGTACAGGATCGATCGTTGTGACGACTCTTGGGGGAGGTTTATATCCCGCAGTGGACGTCTTTTTAGTGATGATGATACTGATAATCTTCCTGTCCATAACCCCATTTAATCAGCTCAGCTCCGTTCCATACATCTCCATCAGTAGCATCTCAATGTTTATTTACCTTTTTTCTAGCTCTAAAAACTTTTTTATAAACCGTTCATTGTGTCTTGCGTCTTTCTCTATTCTAAAAGTACCCACCTTACACCTACGCTAGAGGAGCCCAGCGTGAGCGAAGCACGAGCCGAGCTCAAGTATAGTGTCGCTCGTGCTCGGCCCTTCCAAAGTCGGTCCACACTATACGAATTTGAGCTCGGGCTCCTCTAGCGTAGACCCATCTTACACGGTGGCCTTACAGGCAACATGTTTCCTTTCTACCCATAGATTTTTTGTACATCACCTTTAATTTGGTTTATAATCGTCGTTCATTTGTTAAATTCGCGTGTAAGCTTGTCGCTCTTTTTGTTTTGATGGAAAATTCATGTTCCTTCAGTTGACGTGCGACTTGGCGTTTATGGGCCGCCAATATAGTAAGCGGCAAATAAGTTAAACCATTTGCTATGGTTATGAGCCGCCCCCCACTTCGATTGAGACCACTTCGGTTACTGCATATTCAAGGTCGACCGTCTTGACGGTTCAACTTGTGTAATCGATTTTGAACAACCGAGATTGTTTTTTTTTTCGAATTATCTCGGAATTAGTTATTTTAGATAATCGCGGGTAGACACTTACTAATTTGAATCCCAATCCACAGTGCTTCCACCGTCTCGGTTCACTGGTCCAGGGAACCGTCCGTCAGACATCATCGTAGCACCGCCATGCGACGAGCTGGACGCCGCCGCTCTGGACGCAGGAGTGGAACCGCACCCGCTCTCTCCCAAACAACTGCACGCTATCAGGGAAAAGGGGTGAGTTGTGTTCCAGGTGCAGTATGCTGGACGGCTGGACTAGCTTAGTGCTTCATACATCCTAGCTCACTAAGGGGACTTAGGCGATAGTATTAGTTTACTTAATTAAATGAAACAAGAAGCATCGAGAAACTAAGAATCTAGTCAAACAGCGAGTGTGATCTTTGAGAAGTGTGTGAAGGTGTTAAAGAAAATGATTGTCGTAAAACGTTCCTAATATTTTAGGAGTTACAATGATACATTCTTTTTATTTGTTTAATCTTCATGCAACCAAAGGTACAAAGGCGGACTTAATGCCTTTGGCATTCTCTACCAGTCAACCTAGGGTGGTGGAGAGACAATATGGCAGGTGCATAAAAAAAGAAAAAACTTTTCGTAGTCACTATTTTGTATGAACTCCTCTCGGGTCTGTGTAAACTTCGTGACCCCGTAACAGCAGTTTTATTAAAAAAAAATAAAAAACTTGTTTTACTAGGCCCTTTTCAAAAACAAGCTTTATTATTTTATATAACTTTCAAATATTGCCGTGAAGTAATCTCGTAGATATGTTTGAAATAAAATATAGTAAATTAGGGTTCAATACGCGATTTTTTTTTATCGAGCCAACTATAGTTTATGGGCTGTTGTTCATATAGTCAATTTTAATAAAAATAATGTTTATTCTACATTTCCAGAGCTTCAAAAAAGTTCAAAATGAGTAGAACTTGCTCAAATGACAGTTGCAATTAGTTTTGACCAAATCTCATTAATCAAACAGCGCTACACGCAAGACCAATATCACAAAATGAAGTCCAACCCTGGCTTAATGACTGGCGCAAGAGGCGTTACGGTTACCAATTTACGAAAACAGAATATGCCCGAATTAAAACCGCTTGTAGTTGAAACTCATTTACCGGACAAGCGTTTGGACTGGTCGTAATTGAGGCTATCGATGAGGCTAACATTCCGACACGGCTTGCATTGCGAGCATGTTCAACGTAGGACTCGTAACACGCTTCAGTCGCCGATTTAATCGCCTGAATGTACAACAATATCGTAAGAAATCGGCTTGAAACATGTCTGGTATGTTAAAATCGATCCCCATTTTGAACGTACATGTTTGACTTTTGATATTCTCCATAGCAGCCCACTCTCTCTTGTGGTTAGGAAATCAGCAAGTAACTTCTCCGAGGTAGTGTCAGACTTTTACTGACTAAAACCCACCTGTGTTCGAACAATCACGCAGACCATCGAGTAAGCGGCGCATACCACAATCGCAGCGGTAAGACCCCTCTTTCTTAAGTGGTTGGAGCCACAGTCCTCACCAGACCTGTTCTGGAAGAACAAGGGCAGACTAGATTTAGATTCGATTAAACTGGCTCGATCAACTTGTAATTGACGAAATGTGGTTTTAATAGCAGTTACGTTCCTACACAGTCGGTTTCCAACAATTGTTTCTATCAAGCACTTGCAAAATGTGGTGAGGAACTCCTGAGTTCTTTCCGCGGAGCTATGACATAGTCAACTTCAAACAAAGATTGAAAAGAATCCTCTCTGACAATTGTAGGTATTGTACCTGTCGTATACATACCCCTGGAGTGCAGAGGTCCATTGATGGCGATGACCACCTACCATCAGGCGTGCAGCTTGCCTTATGACCACTACATGGCGTAAAACATTACGCTTTTAAAAACAAACTTAAATACTCTTACTAAAATACAGTTGTGTGTAAAATGCCTCGAAGCAAATAATCTGATCGGCACAGCAAAGATACGATGACAATCACTGATTGACTCACGGATGCCATTACATGCACTCGACTTGGTTGTAAAGTGGTATTAAATTATAGCATAATGTTGTACCCAATCTACGTCCCGCAAATAAAAGATATCATCGCATTTTTTTACAAAGATCATTGTCTTTATTGGTGTTGGCAATTCTTTAGAATACTGCAAACATCTACGAAGTAACTATAGCTAAATAGATATTGAGACCAATTTCAACTAAATTTATTTATTTATACAACCTGAAAACCTTGAAGACTTAGTAAGACTTTTAGAGACTCCATAAAAATTCTTTAGAACCGGTTAATGTCTACATAAATCATAGCTATATTGTTCTCTTGCTACTAATTACGTCAGTAAGTTAACCGACACCAATTAGTAATAACTAAAGGCTTTCAGTAGCGTAAAGTAACAAGTGACAACATTGTTGATAGCACCAAATACATTCTTCTTTCAAAATTCCTGCCAGCATACACGTCGGGTCAAATGAAATGGAACAGTGTAACGTGGTAATGAAATGCCATTGTTCGTTAGTCCTTATGTCCCCGCCCACCGGACTACCGGTCAAAAGAATTCTAATTGAATGGTCACTACCAACGAGACGAACTATAGGGTTGCCGAGCCCTCACGTATTCGGAATCAGGAAATTTGTTTGAAGTACCAAAAATGTTACATACTTTTGTTAGGAGACTCGTCGCATCTATTTCGAGAGTTCTCAAAATAGTGCTCGTATATCGTTTCGTTAACATTCCGTTGGGGCATCTAAAAAACTGCGTAGAGCCAGCCCTGTCGGAAGTTTAACCGCTGTTTGGGGCTATTAAGATGCGACGTGCAGGGGATCCGTGCATGCCCTTTATTCATCAAGTTCAATTAATGTTTTCACTCAAACGTATGAGCAGGGCATGCAGTGCGCTCGGCCCGTAGTGTACAATTGTATCCCACGATGACGACTCTGCAATCACTTGACTCTTTTCTTTTTCCGCCGGCGATCAACCAAATGTTACTCATGTGTGGTATAAAAGATAAAAATCAAGTCTATTTTTAGTGATCTCAATTGTTTTAAATAACACACATATTGTTAGGATGCATCCAGATGTGAGTCAGTGTTTGCGATCATTCGTTTGTTGTAGTAAAGATTATGGTGAATAAAATAACGATGAATGCAGATTACTCGTCGTTGCAGCGTTGTAAGTAAGGCTTAAAAGAGCGCCACCCGAAGGAATATTTTAATAAAACCGCTCTTACGTGATTAAGACGTTATTACACATCTTTCTCTAATTATTTTAGAAAAACAGATATCTCGTGGATACTATCTACCTACACCTAGGTTTCTATTGAAGTCAAATCATATATTTGTGTAATCAAATCCAGTAAAGACCTATGAAAAGCTGCTATTATTTTACGTCAACTTTGGCCCTTCATAGCGTACTCAAAAAATAAAAAAGTCATAACAGTATACTTATAAAAACCATGAACGTTTCAGAATAAACAATTTATTTTTCCAAAAACTAAAAAAAAGAACGCAACTTTGTGAAATATTCGAGTGAATGACGGAATTACCGAATGCCAACAGAGCGTTCAGGTGTTATCGAGACGGGCCCTCTTATGGGTATAAATATGCAGGTTCTCTATTCACAAATCTCAGCGACCGGCTTAGAGTCATGCATGGTAAATCACACGTGCGTCATAGTGCGCTCTACATCATATTTATTTTCTAACATGAGATGTTCAAACAATGCTTGTGCTAGTTGCATCATAGTCATAAGCTCATAACTAAAGATACAAACATTGGCGTCTGGAAATATTGCTGGTGTCATCACGCCCTAACGAAGTATTTGTGTAAAAACTTTAAGAACTACACAAGTGCGTACTTCTAGCTGTTGTGTCCTCCAGACTTCTTTGAGGACTTCTTAGAAACTCGCGCATAATAAAGGTCGGGAGAAAATTCTGTGCCACAATTTCAAAGGGCATCTAAGCATAATTTTTTTTTTTTTTTTTTTTGCTTTATCTGCAATCAACATTGGCTATAAGCATATGCGCTATAAGCTAAGGCAGTTCGAGTGTGCCCTCCAGTGAAGACATCTCTCAATCGGCTATATTTATTTAAATAGCTATAATGTCTTAGCCTTTTAGTGTAGATTCTGGTTTTCAAGTTAGCAACTAATTTGTTAGGACTATTTTCAAGTCAGGACGTCAGTCTACCCAGGTACGTACCCAGGACGTTGCAGTTTGGAGGATTTCTTCCTTTACAGTGCTCATTTCGAGATAGTGGTGTATTTCTGTGTTTGTGATAAACCATGGGACAAAGCACAGGTTTCTCAGTATCATATTTTGTATTCGTTGTAGCTTAGTTATATTAGAGTTGCTGGCGCGGCCGTAGAGTTGTACACCATACATCCAGACAGGCTTCAAGACAAAGTAAGCAAAGAGGTTTTTTTTTGTGGTAGGAAATCGTCAAATCACGTCACCTGCATTGGGTGGAGCGAAAGGTGGTGTCAGACTTACTCAGCCTTGCTCCTTCAGTTGTCCTTTGCAACTCAGGGTCGCAGTGTATCTTTCGGAGAATCCCAAAATGCATAAGTGACTGGTTACCTACAGCTTCGCCGAAACTCATGATTGACTGAATTAGGGGGTATTTTTTTTGACTGCCTCTATTTAAAGAACATTAATTGATATATCATACGACCCTATCTATGTAAATATAATTTTCATGCGTACGAAGTCCACACCGACATGTGTCTATAGGTACTGCAATGTTGCACAAATAGAATTCTATAGAAACGTACGTAAGCGTGTTCCCTGTGGACACACCTTTAAGAGGACTACAAGAACTAATTTCATTGTGTACAAAAGTATATAAAGTAAGTAGTAAGTGTATTCTCTCTCCTAGAAAAATTTAATTTTACAATTAGATGTATATATATATATATTTTTCTGTTTTAAATAATGTTTGACATAAATACTTTGTTAAGTATTATATTTTGTAAACTACATATATTTTTTTTTCTCTTTTAATATTGTGAACGTGAGGACAATGTGGATTATTTTTTATTATTATTATTTTTTCTCTTCTCTTCTCTCTTTTCTTTTCAGTAATTTTTAGCATATGTCCTTTCCTTGGTATTGTTCGTCAAATCGTTGAGCTCCTTAGTGTCCTGAGTTGAGCTTTGCGAATACTGACAAATGCTTGCACTGACTGGACAGGTCCACTCAAATCTTTATGGTTCTTTCTTCAAAAGGCCATTTCAGAAAAATCTGCATGGTCCTCATGTGATTTGACCAATACATATTTACTGTATGGACTTTAAAAGAAACTTTGACCCCTGAGTTTGTTTCGGTGTTTCTTCTCAGGGTAGTCAGCTAGGAAACACCGGCCTCATCTAGATTAAAATGACAAAAAAAATTTGACGTGTAAAAGTGTTTTTAAAAACCTACTTACAAAATAAATATCATTTATCATTTAGAGAGAGGTCTGAGTTCCAACAGAAGGAACATTAAAAGGATTATATCAGCCTTTCAGCTAATGATCTTCATGATAAATGTTAATACACAATGTGTTAAAAACATAATATAGCTAATTTAGTTTGATACAAAATCACCAACCGACTCACGAAGATGTGTCTATAAATTACTTTCATCGATTAAAAAACGAACTACAAGACACATGCATTCATTCTAATTGTTTGTCTAATTAGTCTGCAAGCAACATTTTATCACTATTTAGTATTTTAATGTTATAATGGAATCTGTAGATTTTTAGTAAACGCTAAAATGATTTTGATATTTTCAAATATTGTGTATACGTATGCAGTTCGAGAGTGCCCGCGCTTTCGGTTCTATAGTCCTCTTAAACCGACTTAAACTACTGTTAATCTCTCCCAGTGGACCAGACACTCAATGCCTTTACATTGTCGGGCCGCACATTGAATTAATACAGTTAATTATATCCATGTAATAGTATCCGCGCACTCGTTGTCACTTCACGGTCTCACGCTGCGCTTGCGACTGATCATTTACATGCATACGAGGTATATTCATTCATGTAGAGTAAATTGTACTCGGAAATTTTGTCTTTTACTATCACAATGAGCCTCATCTGAAGGCTTAAGTCTCCCAAAGGGCAATGGAAAGGGCCATGCTTGGTGTTTCCTTGCGTGATTGAATCAGGAATGAATGGCAGGAGAACAAAGTTTACCGATAAAGCACGAAGAATCGCCAAACTTAGCGGCAATGAGCAGTTCGCAGAACAGATGGCTGTTGAGGCCGAAAGGTTCCGGAGTGGCGATGGTGACCGCGCACGGGAAGACGTAGCGTTGAAAGGCATCCTACTTGGTGGACCGATGACCTAGTAAGGGTATCGGAACACAGGACCGTTTACTGTGGCGACTCGTGGGGGAGTCCAACAGGGAGCATCCCTCGGCTGAAATCATGATAATCGCCGTAATCTCTCAATGACTGAGAACTTCAATATAACTGAAGATATAAATACTCCATTTAGTCTTTCTCTTCAGATACTACAGATGTAGCGTTATATATTTTGAATTTATTGTTTATTGGCTGACTCATCAGTCTAGCAGTTAGTAGATAGGGAACCACAACAAGTTAGCAAATTCTTTGGTAATATAAATACTCGGTAAGGACAGTAAAGTGTCGTGCAGCGTAAATTCTTGAATGTAGACGCGACTTCAGAGTTTAATTGCTTTATTTGGTCTGCAGTCTGGGAGAGATAGCGCCATAAAACACGTCACAAACAGATTACTCCTATAGAGACAGATTGTCTACTTGTCTAGGTCTCCCGCAAAGTCATCTGAGCTATTCTTATCACGATGACTACTGATTCTAGGATGGAATTACTGACTGAATAAGTGGCCTTTGGGGTTATGTTGTTGTATTAAGTTTTTGACGAGGCCCTGGCACGCAAAGGGCAACTGAAGGATTTTAGGGTGCGTTTACACTGAAGCGGAGCTGGGCGGAGTGGAGCCGAGTGGACCGTGACACAGTGCTCAAAATCTCAACTCCGCATCAGCTTTAACAGACTAGTGAAACGGAGCGTAGTTGACCCAATTTTCAAATAAAACAAATGAACTGACCCCCGAATCGGATAGAACAGAGTCGAGAGGATTGGTAGGAGAAGGGGTTCCAAAATATGTAAGGCGGGACTCGGAACCTAATTTCAGGCGTCCGGTATTCTCGCGGTTGAAGCCGCTAGCATAAGCTAGTCTCTCATATTTGCTGTTGTTACTGATTGATTGTCATGCCTAGTCATTGTCATTGCCATTGCCTTGTGGAAACGCGGCTTGAAGCCGCGTTTCCACTAGGCAACATTTGGCGCGCTACACGTGACGCTCAACATGTACGGCGACGCTGCACAACAGCGCGCGACGTTGCCAGCTGGCGCGCAACAAGACGCGCGGCTTGTAAGTAGTAAATGCGTAGACAGACAACGTTGTTCAACAAAAGTTCCGCGCTGACTTTCAACATGTTGGGCAACTTGTTGTGCAACATGTTGCGCGTCAATTGTTGCCTAGTGGAAACGCGGCTTAATGCCAACACGTCAACATATAAGTAAACTGTAATAATGAGTAACGAATAACAATTTGTGGCCAGGAATAAAAGTTCTGTTTCTTGTCATAGCAACGAGCGGCAAAGTGATTTAGGTACATAAATTACAAGGGATAGGATGCGTCGACCTTTACTAATTAGAACGGTTGACATTGTAAGCCAATTTAGCGTTGAATTTTATACACAATACTTTATTTATAGCATAACGAAAATTGTGTAAAGAGCCACCGTGGAGTTTTTTGCCGGTTCTTGGTTGGAAACGAACAACCGTATATGGCCTCTTCAATGCCAGGAGCTCTTCGTCAGTATCTTCTGGCGTTGAAGTGGCCATATAGGTCATGTGAAATTAAATCTTCATTGCTCTTGAATACCGTAAAATAACAGTTTTTAACACACTTTTTGTTGAGAATAAGACGTTTTTGCAGCTAAGCGAACTTTAAATATTTCGTTTAATCCTATTAGTAATTTAATTGTACATTTTGATACAAGTGTAGAAAGTTTGTCAGTGCGCCCGATGCGGAATTCGCCCGAGCCGCGGGTGTTGGTGTTATGGAGCCGAGTGCTGCATTGACAAATTTCCACGTGTATCAAACGACGTTTTTCAATGCACTTACGATGAAATAAATAAACGGGGGTTGACCGGTGACTCGTAGGGGCTGCGCGGCTACCAGTCTCACCCTCGCGCAGTTTTCCGCACTACTGTGGAAAACAGAGAAGTGCGTGCGTAAAGCGCTAGAGATAGAGCTTAGTGTATTGAATTTTTTTTTTTGTCTTTGTATGATGCTTGATGTCTTATGACGTGCCTATCTAAGAAATTGCAATATGAAGTAAACAATTTAAGGAAAATATCTAAGGGATCGCACCACCACTTTCTGCCTTTTAGATCAACCAGTCAAAACTTACGATCGGCGCAAATCGCCCTCTCAAAACCGACTGCGAAAATTAGAAGCTTCTAGAACCAAGTATGATCATCCCCTTAGAAGTGAGCGTAGATGACATACAGTTTTAGATTCACTACACTAGAACATAGGTGTCATATTCGCCTCCATTGATAATGTGTAATGGTCAATATAGTTGATTTTTTTCTCATAAAGCTTGCACAAGGACAAAGTCTTTAAGCCGAAGAAGTTAAGCGCTAAGCAATTGGAATCGATACGTGAATGGGGGTATGTCGCCCTGTCTATATATCTATATATGTATGTTACTATATTTACTTGTCTGTTTTATTTTCGACTTTGGCTCCAATGTCCAATTTATATATCGCAAGATTCTGGCGTAGATTTAATAAGTAGCTTTACTTACGGGAGAGAGTTGCAAGTAATGCAAAGAAATCTTGTAGCCAGTAAAAATGCCGATTACTTACATACCTTTTTAAAAATTATTTGAATATTTTTCACCCTTCAACCGCTTGCGTCAATTTTATCCGATGAGTAGTTTCGTGTCCTATTCGCCAGGGTCGTGTGTTTGCGACTGGCTACTACATCTCGTTTACTTCTTCAATCCCCATAGGTGATAGAAGAGCTGGCGAGATGGAGTATTAAGGGCCAAAGTCACTAATAAAACTAATAGCCATTTAAAAAAAAAAAAAAACACGGTTAGAGCGTCTAATCGAGATTATAGCTTCATTTTTTGTTTTACCGCTATGAATTGAATCTAGTTTACACTAAACTCAGTTTCAATTATTTTGTTTTCGCCCATGTTTTCGACACTGGTCTTTAAACTCTTTAATCTAGTTTTTATAGTGAATGATGAAATCAGCCCTTAGGGCTGATTTCATCATTCAATATAAAAACTTAGTTCAACTAAACTGAGCTCAGCATAATCTAGTTTAAAAACCCGTTTCGTAAACTTGGGCGACAACAAAAGAATTGAAACTGAGTTTAGCGTAAACTAGGTTCAATTAATCGCGGTGAAACGCAAAATGAAGCTATAATCTCGATTAGTCGCTCAAACTGCGTTTTGTTTGAACGAATCGCGATTAGTTTGTTGGTGAATTTGGCTCTTAGTCGTGGATGTGCGAACCTGGCGGAATAATTAAGATTTGTCGGATATACCCGACGTTTGTTCAATGGTTAAAAGATTAGACTTGTGAACAAATCTTAGGATCAATGAATAAGTACTAAAAATGTATCAGTCGAAACAATTGATGCCTATTAAGGTTTGGATATATTTAGCTAGCACCTGATGGAATTTGATATAAAAAAAATACATTGGAGCCATTGTCCTGGCCCCCATACATAGCATGATCATTAGAAATGCATTATGTGTATCTGTGCAATGCTATCGTAAACTAGTGTACCCTATACATTCCATCGTATTTTAGTCTTCATGATTCATTCCATAGAAGTTTTTAGAAACCCTTATATCTTCATTACTGTTGATTACCGTAAAGTACTTATAGATTTGTTTCACATACTCTTTTTTGAGTATGTATTTGAAGCTAAGCGAACTTGAAATATTTTGTTTGTCCTATTAGTAATTTAAAGAATTTTTTGTCTATGTATGATTCTGATTTTTAGTAAATGATTCGTATGTCTTGAATTGTACTTTTAACCTATACTACCTTTTGTTAAGATAAAGTATCACATAAAGTCGTACAAAATAGTATCGGAATCCAAGAGAACTGTATTTCTAAATGTACAGTAGAACCTTTTCAAACGTAACTTCTTTTGTACAGTCGACGCAACTCTACAACAATACGAGTATGTCTATGGAAAATCAATTCGTTGACGTCACAAGGCGACGATTTAAAAAGGTTCTATTGTATTGTGTACCAAAAATATTATTCTTGTTTTTAATATGGTTCTGTGTACAATAAGACTGCTCGGTTAGCTGATGTAAGATTGTGAGTGATTTTAATTTATTGAACTGTAAAAATACTTGAGAAGTAATATGTATATGGTTTTTTTTTATGGTAGGTAAAATCATCCAATGACAAATCCCGCCCTTGGGCGAAGCGGGAAGTAATGTCAGACTCTTACTGACTAAAAACCTACCCCGTTCCTTCGTTGCCTATCGTGTCGGGGCCGGGTATTCCTTTCGGAAGCTGACCCATGACCCAAGCTGGCTTCGACCCTGCCTGCCTGCAGCTTGGAGGCTGGGCCTCTACGGTTTGCTGACAGCTCCTTGAGGCGCGCGGGAACAGTACGCGCCGTCGACGACTTGGGCTCGGTCCGGTCGGTTACCGGACGATCGGACAGCGTGCTACCCATTGCACGCCGTCCGCAAGCCCGCGCCTACGGTGGCCGGAAATCGGGATCGAAATCCACGCGGCGGCTGGGGCGAGCGCCCCGTTGCCTCTGCCTGAAGCGGTCGGCCTCCTCCGTTGCTAGCATTACTGCTTCGCAGAAGGAGGCGACCACCTGCCACCCTCCTCACTCCGGGCCATGGCCTGAACCAAGGCCCGGCGAGAGAGATCGCTGCCGCCGATCGCCCCCACGAGGACACGGCGATGCTCCGCCCAGGAATATGTATATGGTTGCTTGTTAATGAGAGACATACTTCCTACCGCTTTGATGGATCCTTTACATTTTTACATACAAACTAATGTTACTTGTAAACCCTCGTACCTTTTCTTGAATCCTCTATAAAAAGATTGTAATTCCGAGTATTTTCATTAGGGCGTAGATTACAGTTTAATCTGCCTAGCCCTTCCCTTTTTTTCAGTGGGAAATCATCAAATAACTTCTCCCGCTCTGAGCGGGAGGGAGTGTCAGACTTTCACTGACTCAAACCCACAGTTTTCCTTCATAGTATCAGTGTCGCCACAATTAACGGACCTGTGCATCTCGCATCCATCGGATTCCCGCAACACTTGCCCGGTCATCGGTTCACCTTGTAGGAGGCTTTCCAACACTGCGTCTTCCGGTACGCGGTCGCCACTCCAGAACCTTTATGCCCCAATGTCTATCTGGTTTGCGAGCAATGTGCCCTGCCCATTGCCACTTAATATGTCAACACTGGTAACACGCACTGATCATAGAATTTCGTCTTGAGACACAGCAGTGGCAGTGTTCCTTCAGTTGCACATTATTACGAGGGTTGTGGTAACTACTTCGAACAATCCGCAGCCTTGACATAACTCGGCCCTAATTGGCCGCTTTAATTTTGCTGACATCTCTTTGAAGTGCACTTGGAACATAACACAACGCGCCGTCAACCCGGACTTAATCCTTACCGGACTTGCTGTACGGCGAATTAAGGTCACAGCTCATTAGAGCCACCCGGAACCCACTCCGCACAGCCTCGCCTCCTGCGGCTGGTATGCTTTAAATGAACTCGTATGGGCACGCGCTCACTACATCTACTCCATAGCTTCACGGGATCGCCACGATCACGGGAGGGCGTGAGGCTTGACTTTCAACGGTTCCTCACGGTTTCGGCCGGCATAACCTTTTCCTTACTATATTGGAGTCGGCTTTCAGTCTACATGACAGACAGACATAAAGCAACTGCTTATATTATACCAGCTTCTGCCAGCGGCTTCGCCCGCGTAAAAGTAGGTTGCCATGCGAAGTTTGAACTCCGTTTCATCCCCTTAGGGGTTGAATTTTGAAAAATCTTCTTTTATTGCTCACCTACGTAATAAAAGGAAACCTTGTACAAAATTTCACACTCCAAGTCCAAGTAGTTTCTTTCGGCTGTGCGTTGATATGTCAGTCAGTCAGTTTCTTGTTTTATATATACAGATAACAGTTCAATAAGTTAGAATTAAAATTAAAACCATATCCTTTACAGCAGTCAAGGCTCAGGATCCAAAGCCAATAAAGTCATATAACCTCCTTAGAAAGCTAACGTCTTTAAAAATCTACACAGAGAGTTCGAGGTTCCATCCCGCCACTTCCCCGGACAGACCCACGTGTGGCGCGTAGCTGGCTGGTTGCAGCGCGGACGGGCGCGTGCTCGCGAGGAACTGTACTGCCACGTGGCACGCGCACTCGCGCTCATCGTGGTCGTGGCAAGGGACAGGCTGCTAAGAGATGAGCCGCTGTCCGTCATTGCTGGGGCCAAGTCTTTGCTGCAGGGCCTTCATAGGTAACTATGAGAACTAGCTGACAGACTGTCCTGTCCGAATGTGGGTTTTTCGTTTAGGTGGAGCAGTAAACGTCTTAAATAAATCATAAGGAGACGATTTTCTGGAGCCTGATGTTGTTTCGTTAAAAAGAATAGAACTCGATGGCAGCGCAACGTATCGGGGCTAGTCATCGTCTAAATAAATCTACGTAATGGTCCAATTCGGTCCTTCACCAGCAAGGCCGGATCCACGTTTGGAACAAAACGACAATGTAACAGTAAAAAAGAAAATAATACTGAAACTAAACGCTTCACACGGCTTATGATATCACCATTTCATTTGTTATGGTATACATAATAATAAAGAATTATTCCATCTATCTATTGTACGCCCTGAAGACGTGGTGACGTGATATTGAACTCTTTCAATGCAGTTTTTCCAAACAAAGTATCGTATACTATGTTCGAGTTTAACTCAAATCGTTCCTCTCTTTATTGTTGAACGATTATTATATTTCACTTTACAGACTTCTCGATCTGGCTTTCGGAATGCCGTCCTTAGAAGCTCGCGACCTTGACAAGAAGATAAGAGAAGAGAGGTCTCGTTATTTAGTAGCAGAACTGATATGCAAGGTACGTCATATTAGCAGAACTTTATCTTGATGCGTTATATAAGAAGGTTTAAATTAATATCTGATTTCGTAAGGATTTCTCTTCAAACCACCATTTTACGGCATTTTTGTGTCTTTCTTTGAAGCCCGAACACCAGGAGGACATAGCAGCATTAGCGGCATGGGTGACGCGTGCGATGCGACGCGCAGCGGCTGAGAAGACTGACGCGCGGGAACCTCCTCGCCCCGCGCCCCCCGTGCCCTGTCTCTACACCACCCCACAGCGCACACAGGTACGTCATCACGTACCAGGATCAGATAGCTGCAGTAAAGAAGACTGTGGTGCGGAAGCCGCCCCGCCCCGCATTCCCTGCGTCCTGCCTGTACATCACCCGCAGTGCACACATATACACCATCACGTATCAGGAGCACATAGCACCAGTAGAGAAGATTTACGCTCAGAGAGTTAATATAGAGCTTTTCAGCTTAGAAAGCAGTTTGGAACGGTTAAATGGATACCCACGGAGATTGGTAACTAGCAGCAAAAACTGTCAAGTAACTGGTAGGTTGATGATGGATATTTTGTTTGAAAAAAATATTCTAAATGATTCATCATTCAGGTGGACCTCCGCTTGTACCGTCGCGAGCTGGTACGTCGCGCGGCGTCTACCCTGCAGGCGATACTGGAGCGGGAAGCGCGCGGCTGGTTCCTGCACTTCAGGGAACGCCGCGCGGCGCAGCTCGCCAGCCAGAAGATGCCCATGAAAGATATCGAACAGGTCAGGCACTTAATACCTTTTTAGTACGAAACTAAGAGTGTTTTTAATATCATGCGGATTTGCTCCGCATGCAAAAGAAATCAAAAGGCAAACTAACGCATCCCGCATGCATATTGCACACATTACAATAAATACTTGTATGTAAAGGATATTTGTGGAGGTTACGCATGCGGAGCAAATCCGCATGCGTGATGAAATCCGTTAGAAATTAAAAACACCCTAATAGGAGGTTCTTGAGTGAGAATTAACCGAGTAGAAAGTGTAACGGACCGCTTTGGTTTAAGAGGCTTTATCGTCATCAAACACCATTATAACGCATATCTGTACAAGGGTTTGATAAACGTTTCTTTTCTCTGTGGTGCTCATAAAAGAAAAATTGAGAACGAGAGAGAGAAGCGGCAGGCAACAGAATGGGATGATAAGAGTTTCTTATTTTTAATAAGGCGGCTTGACTTCTATCTCGCCTGATCGTAAGCGATGGATGAGCTCTATGATGAAACGAGCGAACCCAAAAGGTTTTTTTAAACTGCAAACAGAAGGAGTATCGCATATGGGGCTGATATCCACGTTCCTGCCCAGTCAATCAATCCCCAGTGTTCTACCGGATGTGATAATGATGTGGTGTGTTGTATGTAGGAGGTGCGGGAAGCCGCGATGCGCGAGTACGTGTCACGGGTGTGCGCGGCCGTGCTGGCCAGCGAGCCGCTGCTGGCGCTGGGGCCCGACGTGCCGGCGCTGCTGGCCGCGCAGCTGCGCGCCTCCGCCATCGTCACCAGGTTCGATAACTTGGTAACCTTATAACACAAAACACTTAAAAACGTGCTTAAACTTAGATAAGCACAACGGTACACATTAACTTTAAGGTTGGTTTTATCTGCATAGCTGCGTTCTGATGTAGCCATAACTGCGTCGAAACTGCCGTAGTTACGGTTCTGACAGCAGTCTTTTAGTCTGTGTAACCCATTGCAGAGCTGAAGAAGGCGTCCGCAGAAAGCTAGAAGCTAGTCTAGCGACAGCCGAAGCGCGAATATGCGCGACGCACCCCATCCTGTCGCGCGCAGGCGCGTGGCGCAAGGAGAAGCTGGCGGCGGCGGCGCGGCGCCTGCGCAGCGAGCTGCGCTGGACGGCCATGGAGGACGCCGCGGCCGCCATGCAAGCGCACAAGTTGCATCAGCACCGATACTTCCTGCTTAGAGATCTGGCTTTTCTTAGGGATCGAGAACCGTTGCTAATGAAGGTATTTCTTTTGCAAAAGAGGAAAAATCCTTTCAGAATTTTGTAGACTTAGCTTTTGCATCACAAACTGAAGAAAAAACTTTCTACTTTAACTTTATGCGATCACATTGTTATCTGTCATATACGCACATGCCTCCACTAAAGACTGGTACGAAGTAAGGACATGAAAGACCTAGGTCTAGGAATTTTTTCGCAACGCTAAAAAACGAGGTGTAAACGGTTATGAGTTTCGGCTCTAAAACACAAGTATGACTTATGACTACTATACTACTAATACTACTCGATACACTGAAGTATCGATAGTTTCAATTGGATACCGTCTCCCTAGTAGTATGCGCATAATGACCTAAGAAAAGCATTTACTCGATACGTTGAAGTATCGATACTTTTTATCGATAATAGTCATGACAACAGTCTCGATACATTTTATTCGACATCATGTCCTTATGTACAAGTTTCACTATCAGGCCTGTGCTTTAAGTACCGTGGCGACTAAAACCAAAAAGTACCAAAATATACGCTGTTTTCTTTTCTAGATAAACCTTTTTCTCCGGAATCTGACCTTAGAAATTCAATTTCTTTGCTCTGCGCACAGTAAAAATCTTCGATCCACAAGTAATCGTCTTCGACGATGTTCCTCACTCCATTCTGAATTTGTCCATTACTCTTTCTTTGTCCAGACGATCTCCGTCTGGATTGCGCTCCCTCTGAATATCAGGACGGCAACCAGTCGGTTGTTCTTGAAAGTAAAAGCACGAGATCAATAGTTGGTAGAATCATCACACTCTTGATTTGTTATATTCGTTTTTCACAATATACTTAGATACATACATACCAATAAAGAATGTTTATTGGTATGTATGTATCTAAGTCTTTCTGTCTGTTTTCTTTTAAGTTGCACCTACCATGTTATGTCTCTCCACCACCCTAAGGTCGACTCGTAGAAAATGCCTAAGGCATTAATTCCGCCTTTGTACAATGTTTCATTAGTACATAAAGTTTTAAATAAATAAATAAACGTGATTATTAGATAAAAGAAAAGAAAGATAGGCTTGAATGACCCTTGAATATTTGTCCCCTTGTCATCTGTTTACGTTGTAACAGGAGCTGCGCAGCGCCGTGTCGCCGACGCGGTCGTTCACGTGGTCGCGGCGCATCTGGCGGCCGCAGCAGTGGGTGGTGGTGCGCCACTTCCGCGGGCGCCGCGAGCGCGTGCCCACCGTGCTGTCGGCGCGCGCCACCAACATCGTCACGCCGCGCTCCGACCCCTCGCAGCCCGTGTTCCTGGTGCACCGCGAGACCAACAGGACCACGACCACGAGGTGGCCGGCGTGGAGACTGCTCAATCTAGCGCATAGGTAACTCAACATCACTCTCACTTTGCACTCAGACCCCTGCCTACTTCGCTTCTTCCGTGTGAGAATGTGTTATGCGGTCTGTGGTCACGTTTGACCCGCAATCATAACCAGATCGTCGCTTTTGTTTACTATGTGTATGAAAATCTAAAGGAAATATATATATATATCCTCTAGAAGTCTAGACCGTTATTTGTACTTGTATAAGTATGACTGACAATGTCCATGATTATAGGACGTGGTGCTGGTGCTGGAACATAATGTTCGTGCTCGGAGTGCTAGTGCCGTGGTGTTCTCCGCTGTCGCTGCGCACGCTGCTCTGCGTCAAGCCCTTTGTGCCCGACTACGAGCTGTCGCAGGTATGTAACATATGGGACGTGGTGCTGAACATAATGTTCGTCCTCGGAGTGCTAGTGCCGTGGTGTTCTCCGCTGTCGCTGCGCACGCTGCTCTGCGTCAAACCCTTTGTGCCCGACTACGAGCTGTCGCAGGTATGTAACATATGGGACGTGGTGCTGAACATAATGTTCGTGCTCGGAGTGCTAGTGCCGTGGTGTTCTCCGCTGTCGCTGCGCACGCTGCTCTGCGTCAAACCCTTTGTGCCCGACTACGAGCTGTCGCAGGTATGTAACATATGGGACGTGGTGCTGAACATAATGTTCGTGCTCGGAGTGCTAGTGCCGTGGTGTTCTCCGCTGTCGCTGCGCACGCTGCTCTGCGTCAAACCCTTTGTGCCCGACTACGAGCTGTCGCAGGTATGTAACATATGGGACGTGGTGCTGAACATAATGTTCGTGCTCGGAGTGCTAGTGCCGTGGTGTTCTCGGCTGTCGCTGCGCACGCTGCTCTGCGTCAAGCCCTTATATGTAACATATGGACTTATTGGACCCGGTAGGTGGCACTGCAATCGGGTTCTCAATTGTTTTTCTCACGAAGTGCTTTCGGACAGACCAAAGTCTTCCGGGACCGCTAGTATTAATATAATTTTCGTTGGTGTGTCCAGGTGAACGGAACCCTATTCCCGAAACGCAGCAGTGAGACGCAGACGATGTGGTCGCGGTTACTGACGCTGTGGCGACACGTGTCTAAGGAGAGGACGCGCTTCGAGACCGAGCCCGACACAGGTGAGGAATCGCTAAAAGCGGTGTGCTAGTCTCCATTTATCGAGCAAGTGCAAACGCATCTTTTATTTGTCAGATTTTTTGTACCATTAAAGACACTTGGGCTTGCGGATGGCGTGCAATGGGTAGCACGCTGTCCGATGGTCCGGTAACCGACCGGACCGAGTTCAAGTCGTCGACACGGCGCGTACTGTTCCCGCGCGCCTCAAGGAGCTGTCAGCAAATATAGATCACGTTAAGGGCTCGTGTCTCTGATATCTAGTCTGGGGATCTTTAAGTCAACAATTGAAGACATACTATCATAATTATATACATACATACATATAGTAAAATGAATATTACAAAAATACATATTAAGGACGCGTTTACAAAACTGACCAAATTAAGCAGTTTTTCGGTACATTTTGCAGCAGAATTAAACTGAACTAAATGTAAATAATAATTTCCACAGATAGATTACTCCTTCATCTTGAAATCGCCTTATTTTTTTATTTGAAAAATTTGGTTTATAACACTGTAATAAATCATTTCCCGTACCTCTTCACACAAAATTGAAGATTTTGTATTGAGTTCAGGAACATTTTTCTTCCGTTTGATAAAAGATTTTGTTTATTTAAAAATATATTATGTAAGGAGACATAATCAACTAAAAAAAGCGTTAAAAAAAACTACCAAAATGTTCTAATTAGTCTCAGAAAAAAATCAAATCAATTTTAGTTTTTCAACAAATTTAGCTCTATCGCGCGAATCTTAATGCATTGAACATAAGGGTTATTTTGCTAGTCACTGTCTTGAATTATTGCATAAGAATTGAAATAAAAATTTTAGTCTGCGCTCGGCCGCCGTCGTGAGTGGACACTGTGTCGCTTGTAAGCAGAAATTCGTATGGAATAAGATCGCTGTACGAATACAAAATATTTGATAAACCTAATTTGATACTTCACGTGTTTTGTGCTGACTAAAGACTATCAATAAGATTTATTTAGTTTCTTTTATTTTTTCTTGAATAAAACATTTCATTTCGAACTTGATAGAGCGACCTGAAGGTATACCTCCAAGATTGCTGATGGAACTAATAAACGAGTAGAGCTAAGTGTACCGAGTTTGGGCTCGTTGTATTAGTTATGATGAGACCTTACCTTAGGACTTGATGGAGCGACCTGAAGGTATACCACCAAGACTGCTACTGGAACTAATAAACGAGTAGAGCTAGGTGTACCGAGTTTGGGCTCGTTGTATTAGTTATGATGAGACCTTACCTTAGGACTTGATGGAGCGACCTGGAGGTATACCTCCAAGATTGCTACTGGAACTAATAAACGAGTAGAGCAAGGTTTACCGAGTTTGGGGTCGTTGTGTTAGTTATGATGAGACTTTACCTTAGGACTTGATGGAGCGACCTGAAGGTATACCTCCAAGATTGCTGATGGAACTAATAAACGAGTAGAGCTAAGTGTACCGAGTTTGGGCTCGTTGTATTAGTTATGATGAGACCTTACCTTAGGACTTGATGGAGCGACCTGAAGGTATACCTCCAAGACTGCTACTGGAACTAATAAACGATTAGAGCTAGGTGTACCGAGTTTGGGCTTGTTGTATTAGTTATGATGAGACCTTACCTTAGGACTTGATGGAGCGACCTGGAGGTATACCTCCAAGATTGCTACTGGAACTAATAAACGAGTAGAGCAAGGTTTACCGAGTTTGGGCTCGTTGTGTTAGTTATGATGAGACTTTACCTTAGGACTTGATGGAGCGACCTGAAGGTATACCTACAAGACTGCTACTGGAACTAATAAACGAGTAGAGCTAAGAGTACCGAGTTTGGGCTCGTTGTTATAGTTATGATGAGACCTTACCTTAGGATTTGAAGTGACCTGAAGGTATACCTCCAAGACTGCTACTGGAACTAATAAAAGAGTAGAGCTAAGAGTACCGAGTTTGGGCTCGTTGTTATAGTTATGATGAGACCTTACCTTAGGACTTGATGGAGTGACCTGAAGGTATACCTCCAAGACTGCTACTGGAACTAATAAATGATTAGAGCTAGGTGTACCGAGTTTGGGCTTGTTGTATTAGTTATGATGAGACCTTACCTTAGGACTTGATGGAGCGACCTGGAGGTATACCTCCAAGATTGCTACTGGAACTAATAAACGAGTAGAGCTAAGAGTACCGAGTTTGGGCTCGTTGTTATAGTTATGATGAGACCTTACCTTAGGATTTGAAGTGACCTGAAGGTATACCTCCAAGACTGCTACTGGAACTAATAAAAGAGTAGAGCTAAGAGTACCGAGTTTGGGCTCGTTGTTATAGTTATGATGAGACCTTACCTTAGGACTTGATGGAGCGACCTGAAGGTATACCTCCAAGACTGCTACTGGAACTAATAAACGATTAGAGCTAGGTGTACCGAGTTTGGGCTCGTTGTATTAGTTATGATGAGACCTTACCTTAGGACTTGATGGAGCTACCTGGAGGTATACCTCCAAGATTGCTACTGGAACTAATAAACGAGTAGAGCAAGGTTTACCGAGTTTGGGCTCGTTGTGTTAGTTATGATGAGACTTTACCTTAGGACTTGATGGAGCGACCTGGAGGTATACCTCCAAGATTGCTACTGGAACTAATAAACGAGTAGAGCAAGGTTTACCGAGTTTGGGCTCGTTGTGTTAGTTATGATGAGACTTTACCTTAGGACTTGATGGAGCGACCTGAAGGTATACCTACAAGACTGCTACTGGAACTAATAAACGAGTAGAGCTAAGAGTACCGAGTTTGGGCTCGTTGTTATAGTTATGATGAGACCTTACCTTAGGATTTGAAGTGACCTGAAGGTATACCTCCAAGACTGCTACTGGAACTAATAAAAGAGTAGAGCTAAGAGTACCGAGTTTGGGCTCGTTGTTATAGTTATGATGAGACCTTACCTTAGGACTTGATGGAGCGACCTGAAGGTATACCTCCAAGACTGCTACTGGAACTAATAAACGATTAGAGCTAGGTGTACCGAGTTTGGGCTCGTTGTATTAGTTATGATGAGACCTTACCTTAGGACTTGATGGAGCGACCTGGAGGTATACCTCCAAGATTGCTACTGGAACTAATAAACGAGTAGAGCAAGGTTTACCGAGTTTGGGCTCGTTGTGTTAGTTATGATGAGACTTTACCTTAGGACTTGATGGAGCGACCTGAAGGTATACCTCCAAGACTTCTACTGGAACTAATAAAAGAGTAGAGCTAAGAGTACCGAGTTTGGGCTCGTTGTGTTAGTTATGATGAGACCTTACCTTAGGACTTGATGGAGCGACCTGAAGGTATACCTCCAAGACTTCTACTGGAACTAATAAAAGAGTAGAGCTAAGAGTACCGAGTTTGGGCTCGTTGTGTTAGTTATGATGAGACCTTACCTTAGGACTTGATGGAGCGACCTGAAGGTATACCTCCAAAACTACTACTAAGAATTGATTAAGATTTTTTTATTTATTAAATATGGTTAGTTCTGCTTACCTGCTTCTTATTTTTGTTAGTGTTTATTCATTGCATCATTATCTTGCTTTGTACAGCATCCTAATTGCGTAGTGATATACTAGGAATGTTGTCAATCAATTCAAAGAGTTGACAATGTATAAAACATTTTATCATCATCATTTCCACCCAAAGACTGTTGGACATAGGCCTCCTCCAAATGTCGCCATAATGAACGGTCCTGGGCGACTCGCACTCTAATTTCTCTTCTTCTAATTACGCTTATTGTTTTGATCGCCATTTTGCGAAGCGAGATAGATAGAGCTCACGTCATTTATAATCGTAAACATTCGGCGGCTAAAGCGATTTCACTCGCTCGACAGCGCCGGCTCTTAGTCCTTGTCTATCATCACTGATAGACAAGGACTATCAGTGATGATAGACAAGGACTACATACGTTTATAGACTATATACGTTTGCGACTGTGTCGACACTTATCATAGATGTGTGAGTTTCGAGTCCAGGTTTTCTGATTGCGATGTTAGTGCGTAACGTATCTTCTCTTATAATATATCAATGGGATAAACAAATAAATAAATACATGGTACACACGGCGACATGGTACACAGGTACATTACCAGTATAACATTCCCTCGCTTTGTAAGTAATTCCCGTACAGTGAGAGATCCGCTTAGATTGCTTACCAACCAATCACTGTTCAATGGTAACTACTGTTTTTTACTAATTCACAATAAAAAAAAATGAATACAAATCACCGTAGGTAAGTTTAAAAAAAATACATTTCTAAAATATAAATAATAGTAGGCTCAAGGATCAAGCCGTGTCAGTTCACTCATAATTTCGCCGCTTCGCGCTAGTCGCTATGTGTGTGAGCCGTGCACGTGTAGTAGTAAGTCGAAATACCTAGAATTGAAGCGCGCAAATTCGTAAATACGTCCTTAACGGTAGTAGGAAATCGTATTGCGGGAGTCTGATAAGTTTATATAAAAAAAAAAACATCTGTTTAGTTTAAGACTTTCATCAGTAAGTGCAACAGTTGGATTAGGGATAAACCTTGTAGATTATTGTTAAAAAAATATTAAAAATCACTAAAAACGTGCAAAACACACTGTCGCATTTTCGTAGTTTAACGCGTAAATGAAAAGTCACCTAATTAGTTTAATACTTAAAATAAACTACAGAAAATAGAGAATCCAATTCATATCTCAGTTTTTAATAACGCTATTTCTCTTTTGAGTAAAAAAATCGGAAACTGTCTTAATTTTTACGCCCGAATTTCACATACAAATTACTATGGCCGCGAGCCGCACAGCCGTATTCGAATCGTCGTGCCAACCCAGGCTGACCAGGCTCAGTCGACGACAAGTCTTCAAGGAGAGAGCACGTCGCTCTTCAGTAAAAAATGCATTTGTGTGTGTGTGTGTGTGTGTCTGTGAGTACACGAATCCATCGCACAGTGGTCGGGATTTAGTAAAATATTATTTTAGATTTTTACTTCAGATTCTATAAACATGTTCTTTGTTTATTGTCATTTATTTTTTAACC
The DNA here is from genome assembly GCA_958295575.1 of Leucania comma. NCBI lineage: Eukaryota > Metazoa > Arthropoda > Insecta > Lepidoptera > Noctuidae > Leucania > Leucania comma. Next base: position 22,670,975 of record OY282470.1, on the reverse strand, counting down.
GCCTTCCAAAAAAGGAGGAGGTTCGCAAGGTGTCTGATTGTTTTTTTTTTTTTGGAATGATTGTATGTATTACAATTTGACCTTGTAAAGGTTGCGGGAATCCAGTGGATGCGATACGCACAGGACCGTTCATTGTGGCGACATTTGGGAGAGGCCTATCTCCAACAGTGGATGTCTTTCGGCTGAAATGATGATGATGACAAGCTTCTTTGTTTGTAGGTAGGTAACTTGATCTATCAGGGTTTGAGGTCGAATTTTTAGTCATGGGTCTAGTTTTTATAGTTTTCGCTAAAGCAAAAGGTCAAAATTAAAATACAAGATGGTGGCTGCGAAAATTTTCAAATTTTCCGTCATGAAAAGAAAGAAAAAAATAATAATTTGATACATGCGTATATTAATTCGAGTTTCTTTGAAAAAATACATTTATTTTTTAATATTTTTACAAATCGATAGTATTTCATGTACCAAATCGAGTCTCCGCGGGATTAAAACGCCTAAAATTGAACGGTGTATATTTAAAATAATATATACCTAAATAAATATATTTATTTCGTCGTCGTCATAGATACATTTCTATGGTCGTCGATATCTCGACGCTCGAACACTATGCAAACATCAACGTGTGCGTGAACGGTGACCGCGCGCGTCTGTCGCTGTGTGAGTAGCGCTTCAATACCTAATCTTCACTTGCGCTCGCGGCGAATATGAGCCTTAAATGTAAACGTTGTTGAGAAATGTAATAAAACGAGTCCCGTGAATTACCTAACGTAATGATTTCGGTCAGGTCTCCTGGGCAAGGGCCTGAGTCGCATGGCGCACCGCGTGTGGACGTACGGCGTGGTGGGCGGCGCGGGGTCGCTGCTGCTGCTGCTGGGCCTGCCGCTGCTGGTGCTGCTGGCCTGCGCCGTCTGCGCCGCCGCGGCCGCCAGCGCGCCGCTGTGGGCGCCGCCGCTGGCGCTGGCCACGCACCTCACCAACGCGCTCTTGTACGACATTGACTGCCCCGATCCCGACCACCTCAACAGGTTACAACCTTCGTTATTTGGAGCGCTTAACTTGGAACTGACGGACCCGATCGAAGCCATTTTCATTCTAGATGACTCTAAACTCAACACTTTTTACCCGACTGCGCCAGAAGGAGGGTTATGTTTTTCGAGAGTATGTATGTATGTATGTATGTATGTATGTATGTATAATTGTTTGGCACGCTCTGCAGCCTGAACGGCTCGATGGATTTTAGCTTGAGAGGTGTCGTTAGATTCGTATTTACTGTGAGAGTGACACTGGGTATATCAAAATAAAAAAAAACAAAATGGCGGATTTTTGGCGCCAAATTCAAATATTTGGCATGCTCTGTGACCTGAACGGCTCGATGGATTTTAGTTTCCGAGGTGTCGTTAGATTTGTAATTACTGTGAAAGTGATATCGTAAAAAAATAAAACTAAAAAAGTAAAAAATAAAAAATGGTAATTTAAAAAACTAAAAAACCCGACTGCTTTTCTGAGTATTCATGAAAAAACCCTAAAACAAGAAAGTCGTTGTAGCAGTCGGGACCCATTACATCATAGATCTACTGACTAGACGGCTGACTTTCTAGAATGGGTCCCGACTGCTACAACGACTTTCTTGTTTTAGGGTTTTTTCATGAATACTCAGAAAAGCAGTCGGGTTTTTTAGTTTTTTAAATTACCATTTTTTTTATGGTGTGGATGCCAGACAATAAGAAGTATTATCAAGGTAACTTTCGAGTAAAATAATATCTTTTTTTACCCGACTGCGCCAGAAGGAGGGTTATGTTTTTCGAGAGTATGTATGTATGTATGTATGTTTGTATGTATGTATGTATAATTGTTTGGCACGCTCTGCAGCCTGAACGGCTCGATGGATTTTAGCTTGAGAGGTGTCGTTAGATTCGTATTTACTGTGAGAGTGACACTGGGTATATCAAAATAAAAAAAAAACAAAATGGCGAATTTTTGGCGCCAAATTCAAATATTTGGCACGCTCTGTGGCCTGAACGGCTCGATGGATTTTAGTTTGCGAGGTGTCGTTAGATTTGTAATTACTGTGAAAGTGATATCGTAAAAATATAAAACTAAAAAAGTAAAAAATAAAAAATGGTAATTTAAAAAACTAAAAAAAAATGGTAATTTAAAAAACTAAAAAACCCGACTGCTTTTCTGAGTATTCATGAAAAAGCCCTAAAACAAGAAAGTCGTTGTAGCAGTCGGGACCCATTACATCATAGATCTACTGACTAGACGGCTGAGTTTCTTGAATACTCAGAAAAGCAGTCGGGTTTTTTAGTTTTTTAAATTACCATTTTTTTAGTTTTTGTTTTTAGCGTATGGCAGCAATAATAATAATTATCATCTTCGACCGAATTTGATGACGGTGGCCAATCTCAACAGAGATTACAAGTACGCAGGGGATATTATAGTGCATAAGCGTGTGCACAAACACAAGTGCACTCTTTGTTCCTTTATTCTCATAGTCCGATGGGTCGGTAATTTGATACGACTGCAAAGAGATCAGGCGCAGGACCAACGGCTTTTTGCTGGCAATACCACTAATTTCCAAACCCTTGATGCAGGTGGTTGGTACTGCTGGAGGTGATAGTGTGGCGCGTGGGCGTGCTGGGCGTGCTGCAAGTGTGCGCCGCGCTGCTGTGTGCGCTGCTGTTGTGTCCGCTCGCGGCCGCGCTGCTGCTCATAGGTAACTTATAGGTTGTGAGATTTGCGCGTGATACCGTTTTATCAACCACACACACGCTGCTCTGTGTACAAATTGGCCTGCGTAAGCAAAACTGTATAAGTAGCTTTACCACAGTTTAGCTTGTGCAGGCTGGTTTGTGTGTGTGATAAGGCCATGCGGGCATGTCGGTGATGTGGAGACGTTGGTGTGGTTCGGCAGGCGGCGTGTCGTGGTGGGCGCTGCGCGGACTGTGGGAGGCGGCGGCGTGGCGCGGCGTGCTGGCGCGCGGCGCGCGCGTGCCGGCGCACGACTCCGCCTTCTGCCGCCGCGTGCGCGGGCCCGGCCTGCACGCCACCACCTACTACCAGATCACGTCAGTACCTACCTACACACCACTCATATACTTCATTCTTCTTGCATCGCTGAACGACGCGTCCGCCCCCACAAGGACACGGTCGTACTCCGCCTAAGCGGGGCATAGTTCTACCACGTTTTCAGGGCGGTCCGCATAATGGTGACACCCGGACGTTTCCATCCTGAATACGATGCAGGAATCTCCCGAACTTCCGGTCCGATGAGGACCTGCGTCATGCGGAAGGTGACTGTAACTCTTCGTTAGATACTCCTTAAAGAGCGGACTTACGCCATAATTGTGGCGTGGCCAACAGTTTCCGGGGCTACATTAGCGTTTCGCGGCGTTAATGCGAACACGGTTGTCCAGGAGCGGGCAGGCGCTGGCGGCGGTGATGGCGCGCGCGGAGCTGGAGGCGCTGGGCGCGTGGCAGGCCGAGCGCGAGCGCGCCGTCGAGCGGCCGCTGCGCGACTACGAGCACTTCGTGCAGGCCTGCTTCGGGCCCTTCTCTGTGCAGATCGCTAAGGTCAGTCCTCTTGTAGCTGAGCAGACGCTGACGGCGGCAGTGGTGCGCGCAGACTTAGTACACATTTGCTGTTTTAGATAGTTAATTTTTTGTTTCCTTAATTTTCAAATTCCCAATTTCCATCTATCGCCATCAATTCGAATATTAACTTATTTATTTAATACATGGAGGACTTTATTTAATACTTGTGGGGGTACCGTAATAAAACATTTTTTTCCACTTTTTATTTTACCACTTTGTCGGCGTGATTGATATACATACTTGTACCAAATTTCAGCTTTCTAGTGCTAACGGTCACTGAGATTATGCGCGGACGGACGGACAGACAGACATGGCGAAACTACAAGGTTTCCTAGTTGACTACGGAACTCTAAAAAGAAACCGTAAACATTAGAAATCCACACGTATAGGCATTATAATACAATAAAATGCATGGTATGAGCCAAAAACAAAAAGCTTCGCATTTTAATTAAGCAAGATACAGCATAAATCCTTTTTTCAATTAAACGTTAATTTGACATTACATCAGCTACGCCCATATGATTATATGTGTGTATAACACATAGTTATATTCTAAAAACTTTCGAAGGATGTAAGTATGACTTACCTAATCCTAACACTATGACTCTACATTTTCTAGTGTAAGTGAGATGAACACTTAGATGGGTTCAAATCAAGTCCATTGGCCCAACAGTACTCTTCCAGCCGATGCAAATCTTCCTGAAATACTATTCTATCTTCGAGTGTTGTAATGATGGCAAAGATTTTCATGTCATCAGCAAAGCATAACAGTTTAGAAGAATGTAGGCACTGATCGATGTCGCGCACATAGATATCGAATAAGAAAGGACCGAGCAACGCACCCGAAGGTACTCCGCTAGGCACATTTACTCATCTAGACATATAATTAATTATTAAGTACTACTGCCTGTGACCTGTTCTTAATGTAAGAAGAGAACCACCTTAAGAGGTCCCCACAGATGCCCATGAAGCTTAGTTTCTTTATCAGAGTATCGTGGTCAGTCTGACCAAACGGCTTGCTATAGTCTGTGTAAACCACATCGACCTGCCTTCCATTATCCAAATTAAAAGTGGTAGACCGTCCTTTTAAAAATCCGTGCTGGAAAAAGCTGAACTTGGATATAGGCCTATAATTAGTGTTCTCAGTTTTTGACCCCTTCTCATGTACAGGTGTAATAAAAGCAGATAGGCAACGGAAGGCGTGCATTTGATTAGAAATTTCGAAGAAATGTTATCAGGGCCAGCTTCTTTTGTTAGATCCAAGTTGCGAAATAAATCGGTCACAACATCAACATTGACCTCTATGTGACTAATGTCAGATGAGTATTATCTGAATATTATCCGAATGGATAAAAAGAGGTGGATTGGGAATATTAGAGGAAGTGGAGTTAAGGAAAGTTGACATGAAGTAAGATGAAAAAGCTTCACCAATAGAATCTCCAATTATTAACGATTCATTGTTATAATTTAATGTATTTGGTATAGAATTGGATTTGTAGCGATTTTTATCGAAGGTCCAAGAATATTTAGGGTTATCTTTGATGGATTTTTCAGTTGGTTTAAGATAACATTCATAACATGAAGCTTTCATAGTCTTGACTCTGTCATGCAAATATTTAAAACTTAACTCGTCAGATTTATTTCCGTAAATCTTGATTTTATTAGATTTTTATTCTTTAAGTAATAATTTAGTGGTATATACTTGATTTGCAGCTGTTCAATAGTGTCTTTAAAAAACTCAACAGCAACATCCAATGATCGAATTGAAAATTCACGTTCCCAATTAGTGCTAGAAATCTCGTTGTCTATAGAATCAAAATCGCCTTTGCTATAGATATATCGCCAACGCGGCGCATGGTCATGGGAGGTATTTCGAAGATGTCAATATTGAACATGCAGGATGATAAGGATCAATCGGCACTAGAGGGTCGACAAACTCGCTAACACAGGTCAACTTATTTGAGAAGACTAGGTCTAGTATTTTGCCGTACCTATTGGCTACCCAATACTGTCCAAAGTTCAATGTACATAACTCATCCACGAACAAGCATTTGTCACTAGTTTTGGGGTTCACCGGGACTAACGAAAGATTAATATTAGATGGAGCCCTCGAAATTCCCAGCAGTGAGAATATTATAAGGCTGATGCTGCTGCCAAGAAATTCCACTCATATTAAAATCATGCCTATCCAAAACTTTAGCTCTGTGTATTTAAAGTTGATTTTGGAGTATACTATTAATTTAAAAGGCCAAAAAAATAGAATAGTTTTAATTTAATTAAAGAATTGTATGACGAGAGTTGCTTGTTCACAATTTAATGTTTATGATATCAGTTCCTCGTATGTGTCGACAGACGGGTGCGTATAAGCAGCTGGAGAAAGAGTGCGGCGCGCTGACGGCGTCGCTGCGCGAGAAGGCGAGCGCGCGCCGCCGCGAGCTGGCGCTGGGGCTCAGCGACGCCGCGCGCGCGCGCGTGCGCCTCGCCTCGCACGACCTCAGGGTCAGTACACTGCTACACCACACTATACTATTTGTCAATGTTTGTTCATTCTTACGGAGTTAGGTGTCGAGGGGCATAGTCACTTCTGGTTACATAAAATGTTTGTTAATGTGTGGTCCAGCGCGCGGTGCAGGCGTGCGCGCAAGAGTTGGCGCGCGCGTGCGGTGGGGCGGCGCGCGCCGACGACTGGTGGGCGGCGCGCGGCCTCGACGTGGCCGACTGGCACGCGCTCGCGGCCAACACGCTCGTCGAGGTATGTGTTTTATTGTTACACTATCACTATCACCAATATTAGAACGACGTTTTAAGTTAGTAAATGTTCATTTAAAATTAAAAAACGACATATTTCCCTTTGGCAGGTATTCGATTCCGAAGTGTTGGTGGCATTAGAAGCAGATGAAGCGCGGCTGCCTCTGGAGCGCGGCGAGGGCGAGCGCGCTTGGGCGGCGCGCTGCGGCCGCGACACGGCGCCGCCCGACGTGCTGGCCGAGCGCGACGACTGGGGCGCTGCCACTCGTAACTAACTACCTCTTACTGTGCTTGTGTGTCTACTAAGTGGATTTTGGATTGTCTCATGCAACAACTCTTTATACTGTTTGGACCCAACAGGTGGCTACGTTGACTGCAGCGTCGGTAGCACTCATTAAGTCCTCCAAAGTGCATGTGTATATGCACTTAGGGCTCTCCGACGTGTGGCTATGTTCTGAACGGTGACCCTGTTTGCATTGAGTTTCCGTCGGGTCTACGAAACGCTATTTCGCAAAGTGATTGTACTAATACAAAATAAGATATCCACAGGAGAACCAAAGTTACCGACATAGCCCTAAGGCGTAATTTAGACGGTACGAGTTTCTCGAACGTTTTGTTCGAGAAAATCGTACGCAATAATCGTAAGCAATAATCGCCATGACATTATCGTATCAAAGTGTTTAGACACAGGTAAGAAATAAATTCGAGTCGAGAAACTCGAACCGTCTAGGTATGAATGTTTAGACGGAGATGCTTTTTTGTTCTTACGATTATCGTACGTTCGAGACGAGAAACTCGCACCACCTGGGTATGTGTTTAGACGATGACATTTTTTCTATGATCTTACGATTCTCGTATGTTCGAGGCGAGAAACTCGTACCGTCTAAATTGCGCTTAATAATCGGCAAAGTGGCAGTAGGCAGGGTACACTGCAAAACAGATGATCGATCAGATCACATAAAATAAATCCAATCATTTCTGTTACACTCTGCATACTCCGAGAACTATAGGTACACGCATAGGTTAGGTCTGCGTGGGATCACGAGAGGTAGAACGATTGATTAAAGCGAGCGAACGAAGTCCCCGTCGTCCCTTTCATATTAGGTTCCTTTAAACCGACTTTTATAGACTGAAATAAAAGTACCGCATAGCTGAGTTCAGTTGACTAGTTTTCTTCGCTAGCATTTTGGCGGTTCCTTTTTCATTTGCAATAAAGGTGATGGTAGTGGGTAACGATGGTCTAACATCGTTGAACTACGATGGTGGGAGTCTAGATAACGATTGATTTTTATAATTTGTTTGTCGTTCCAGCTTCCGGCGTATGGTGCGAATGGGGCGGCAGCGCACTACCGCGCGTGTCCCCGCCGGCGCTGGAGGCGAGCGCCTTCAGCCCGCGCGCGCCGCTGCACCCGCCCGTGCCGCACCCCGCCGCCGTGGCGCTCGTGCTGCACAACCGGTACGTGACACCCATCAACCTCGCCCAAGCGCGAATGGGGCGGCAGCGCACTACCGCGCGTGTCCCCGCCGGCGCTGGAGGCGAGCGCCTTCAGCCCGCGCGCGCCGCTGCACCCGCCCGTGCCGCACCCCGCCGCCGTGGCGCTCGTGCTGCACAACCGGTACGTGACACCCATCAACCTCGCCCGCGCGCGAATGGGGCGGCAGCGCACTACCGCGCGTGTCCCCGCCGGCGCTGGAGGCGAGCGCCTTCAGCCCGCGCGCGCCGCTGCACCCGCCCGTGCCGCACCCCGCCGCCGTGGCGCTCGTGCTGCACAACCGGTACGTGACACCCATCAACCTCGCCCAAGCGCGAATGGGGCGGCAGCGCACTACCGCGCGTGTCCCCGCCGGCGCTGGAGGCGAGCGCCTTCAGCCCGCGCGCGCCGCTGCACCCGCCCGTGCCGCACCCCGCCGCCGTGGCGCTCGTGCTGCACAACCGGTACGTGACACCCATCAACCTCGCCCGCGCGCGAATGGGGCGGCAGCGCACTACCGCGCGTGTCCCCGCCGGCGCTGGAGGCGAGCGCCTTCAGCCCGCGCGCGCCGCTGCACCCGCCCGTGCCGCACCCCGCCGCCGTGGCGCTCGTGCTGCACAACCGGTACGTGACACCCATCAACCTCGCCCAAGCGCGAATGGGGCGGCAGCGCACTACCGCGCGTGTCCCCGCCGGCGCTGGAGGCGAGCGCCTTCAGCCCGCGCGCGCCGCTGCACCCGCCCGTGCCGCACCCCGCCGCCGTGGCGCTCGTGCTGCACAACCGGTACGTGACACCCATCAACCTCGCCCAAGCGCGAATGGGGCGGCAGCGCACTACCGCGCGTGTCCCCGCCGGCGCTGGAGGCGAGCGCCTTCAGCCCGCGCGCGCCGCTGCACCCGCCCGTGCCGCACCCCGCCGCCGTGGCGCTCGTGCTGCACAACCGGTACGTGACACCCATCAACCTCGCCCAAGCGCGAATGGGGCGGCAGCGCACTACCGCGCGTGTCCCCGCCGGCGCTGGAGGCGAGCGCCTTCAGCCCGCGCGCGCCGCTGCACCCGCCCGTGCCGCACCCCGCCGCCGTGGCGCTCGTGCTGCACAACCGGTACGTGACACCCATCAACCTCGCCCAAGCGCGAATGGGGCGGCAGCGCACTACCGCGCGTGTCCCCGCCGGCGCTGGAGGCGAGCGCCTTCAGCCCGCGCGCGCCGCTGCACCCGCCCGTGCCGCACCCCGCCGCCGTGGCGCTCGTGCTGCACAACCGGTACGTGACACCCATCAACCTCGCCCAAGCGCGAATGGGGCGGCAGCGCACTACCGCGCGTGTCCCCGCCGGCGCTGGAGGCGAGCGCCTTCAGCCCGCGCGCGCCGCTGCACCCGCCCGTGCCGCACCCCGCCGCCGTGGCGCTCGTGCTGCACAACCGGTACGTGACACCCATCAACCTCGCCCAAGCGCGAATGGGGCGGCAGCGCACTACCGCGCGTGTCCCCGCCGGCGCTGGAGGCGAGCGCCTTCAGCCCGCGCGCGCCGCTGCACCCGCCCGTGCCGCACCCCGCCGCCGTGGCGCTCGTGCTGCACAACCGGTACGTGACACCCATCAACCTCGCCCGCGCGCGAATGGGGCGGCAGCGCACTACCGCGCGTGTCCCCGCCGGCGCTGGAGGCGAGCGCCTTCAGCCCGCGCGCGCCGCTGCACCCGCCCGTGCCGCACCCCGCCGCCGTGGCGCTCGTGCTGCACAACCGGTACGTGACACCCATCAACCTCGCCCGCGCGCGAATGGGGCGGCAGCGCACTACCGCGCGTGTCCCCGCCGGCGCTGGAGGCGAGCGCCTTCAGCCCGCGCGCGCCGCTGCACCCGCCCGTGCCGCACCCCGCCGCCGTGGCGCTCGTGCTGCACAACCGGTACGTGACACCCATCAACCTCGCCCAAGCGCGAATGGGGCGGCAGCGCACTACCGCGCGTGTCCCCGCCGGCGCTGGAGGCGAGCGCCTTCAGCCCGCGCGCGCCGCTGCACCCGCCCGTGCCGCACCCCGCCGCCGTGGCGCTCGTGCTGCACAACCGGTACGTGACACCCATCAACCTCGCCCAAGCGCGAATGGGGCGGCAGCGCACTACCGCGCGTGTCCCCGCCGGCGCTGGAGGCGAGCGCCTTCAGCCCGCGCGCGCCGCTGCACCCGCCCGTGCCGCACCCCGCCGCCGTGGCGCTCGTGCTGCACAACCGGTACGTGACACCCATCAACCTCGCCCGCGCGCGAATGGGGCGGCAGCGCACTACCGCGCGTGTCCCCGCCGGCGCTGGAGGCGAGCGCCTTCAGCCCGCGCGCGCCGCTGCACCCGCCCGTGCCGCACCCCGCCGCCGTGGCGCTCGTGCTGCACAACCGGTACGTGACACCCATCAACCTCGCCCAAGCGCGAATGGGGCGGCAGCGCACTACCGCGCGTGTCCCCGCCGGCGCTGGAGGCGAGCGCCTTCAGCCCGCGCGCGCCGCTGCACCCGCCCGTGCCGCACCCCGCCGCCGTGGCGCTCGTGCTGCACAACCGGTACGTGACACCCATCAACCTCGCCCAAGCGCGAATGGGGCGGCAGCGCACTACCGCGCGTGTCCCCGCCGGCGCTGGAGGCGAGCGCCTTCAGCCCGCGCGCGCCGCTGCACCCGCCCGTGCCGCACCCCGCCGCCGTGGCGCTCGTGCTGCACAACCGGTACGTGACACCCATCAACCTCGCCCAAGCGCGAATGGGGCGGCAGCGCACTACCGCGCGTGTCCCCGCCGGCGCTGGAGGCGAGCGCCTTCAGCCCGCGCGCGCCGCTGCACCCGCCCGTGCCGCACCCCGCCGCCGTGGCGCTCGTGCTGCACAACCGGTACGTGACACCCATCAACCTCGCCCAAGCGCGAATGGGGCGGCAGCGCACTACCGCGCGTGTCCCCGCCGGCGCTGGAGGCGAGCGCCTTCAGCCCGCGCGCGCCGCTGCACCCGCCCGTGCCGCACCCCGCCGCCGTGGCGCTCGTGCTGCACAACCGGTACGTGACACCCATCAACCTCGCCCAAGCGCGAATGGGGCGGCAGCTGCGGCGCTGGAGTTCAGTTTTGACTTGACAGTTTTTTCCACAAGTCTGGTCAGTCAAACAAATTATATGTATGTTATTAAACTTAATCAAACTCTGTAACTTGCAGGGAGTCAGATAACCCGGTGCCTTTGGACTCAGAGCTGTGCGCCGAGATCCTCAGGAGTCTGGAGGACGCACCCGACTGCGACGACAAACGAGGTAATGTGGCCTTAGTTCGAGTTCTTACCCGTACTTGATCGCGTTAGTGTAAACATCAATTTATCTAAATTAATAAGTGCCATCTGGTCAAACAAGTTTTTTTTGTAGTTTTTGGCAGCAAATGTATCAAGTCAACCTTCTCGTCAAACTTCACTGAGGTAGTCAACACTACAATAAAATTCTCAGCAGCAACATTTTACCGAGATCGCGCCTGTTCCAATGATTCCGCATATTGTCGCTAGTTGTTATACTGACACTTGAGATCACTCATCAATTCTACATCCCAATATCCACTAATTTGCGAATAATGGAAACAGCCACTGAACTCCACTCTTCACAATATAGTATTCCTTGGCAATACGGGAGTTCGATTTTTTGTTCTTTGGGGGACAGTGGAACAGAAAGTAAAGTCCCACATACCTCCGTTGAAAAGGGAGGATCCTCCGACCAGACAGGTGTTATGTCTGGTGGGCTACTGCCCGATATGAATATGATGATTTCGGGTTTGTTATATATGTTCCAATCGCGCCGCGAATCTTACTTGCGCGATGCAGGATTAGTTCATTTGTGACGACATAGATGTCGCTACAGTTCTGACTTATCCATTTATTTCTCATGCATACTGATAGCCACACATGATCAAGTTTACCGAACACCGCTTTAAGCGTGCTGCAAACTTGACGATAAACTGTATCGTGTGTGGCGTTCAAAATTACTGTCAAAAAACTTCAAGAACATCCGGAGTCTTAGCTTAACGTGCTTTAGGCAAAGATTTTATAAACTATCTAGATTACTCACGACAATCTCAAAAACGGTCCGAAGAGTACGATACTAAAGGGTATGTTATCCCTTTCTACTAGTTCGCACTACGGGACAATTCTTATTCTACAGAAGTTCAAGGTGTTATTATAGTACGCGGCAAATAAGTTGAATTAATCAAATCAACACAATTACCTACTAAACACCTACACGTGTATTTTTTTGTTGCAATACAATGACAAAAATATCAATAATTTACTTAAATAGTAAATTTATGGTTACCCTAGTTGAAATAGGGGTAAGAAAGGGACACACCACCTCTTTCTCGTTGTCTCACTAGGAACGTTTTTCCCCGTGAACGTCAATGAGACATGAACCTAATGACTATGAAAATAAAGTACACTTTAGAATGTGTAATATTGCTCCGTAAGCAATCCAGTTTGTCCCTAGGATAGATAAGATCTTTGGCTTTAGGAGGCATGGAGACATCTTGGTATTTTAAGTTCCATCCGGACACCGACTTTACAAAATTGTTTTAGTATATGCGAAACCTAAATGTAGTTTGTTCAGAATCAGTAACTGAATCGATCCCAATCATTTTTACACCACGTAACGTTTTTTTCCTAAAAATATTTAAAAAAGGTCAGAGTTGGACACCTCCGATGTTAAGTACAAGTACAAGTCACGGCAGGTCAAAGCGGGCCGTAGGCGCTAGCGCACAGCTGGGTCTGGGAGCAAAACAACCCATGTACCATGTTTTTGTGTGGAAAACTAGGTAACATAACAAACTTGTAACTTCGTGATTTTTCACGATACAGTTATGAAGTACATAGATTCTTTACATAAAAATAGTAGAAACGTATTTGGGCTTTCACATAAAATTAATGTTGTATAATCATTACCTAGTCTTGGAAATCGACCAGGGGTGATATATTTTTTTTTTAATTAAAATTCAGATGAGGTGGAGCGATACCGTGGCGGCGGCAGCTCGGCGGGCTCGAGCTCGGCCAGCGAGGGCTCGCCGGACGACGAGGACGCGGCCGCGCCGCCCGACCACGCCGCGCCCTCGCCACAGGAAGACTCGCTCTGCAGGTAAAACGAGCCTAGTAGTACTTTACTAAATTTTGTAACTAAATACCATATTTTAGCTCCCAACCAATTTGGCTTCAGAACTGAAAAAATCTACGGACGATGCAGTCTTGGACTTTACAGATAGTATATCTTCCTGGACCTTTCCAAAGCCTTCGACACTGTTTCTGTGCCCAGATTGCTCACAAAGCTAGAAAGAATAGGAATTCGTGGTGTAGCTCACGATATCTTCCGCAGCTACCTAGAAAATCGTGAGCATGTGGTTAAAATTGAAAATTGCACTAGCATAAAAAAAGTAATATTTGTTGTGCCACAGGGCAGTGTATTTGGGCCAACCCTCTTCCTCATTTACGTGAACGAACTGTCTCAAAAATCCCTGCCTAACTCTAAAATAATAGCTTACGCCGATGATACAGCTCTTATCATTCACGGAAATGTCTGGTCATGAATTGGCTAAACACAAAGCTCGTGATCCTCAACATTAGTAAGACTAGGCTTACAAATTCAACCCCCAAATTCCCTTAAAATCAGAGCACACGTCTGCACCCCGTTCAATTCTGACAACAGCAACTGCATATCCATCGATGGGCCTGACAATATTAAATATCTCGGAGTAATTATTGACTACCTGAAATGGAAAAAGCAGATCAATTCCTTAGTGTCACGCGTTCATAGATTAATATACGTCTTTAAAAAGCTTAGGGCGGTTGTTGACTTTAAATGCCTCATGACAGTTTACCTTGCATTCGGTCAATCATTTTTGGGGTATTGCGTGATCTCGTGAGGTCTCTTCAAAAAACTGCCATACTCCGTTTCGAAAGAGCACAGAGGGCTGTACTAAAGGTACTCTGTAGGAAACCTATCTGCTACCCAACTTCAAACCTCTACTTGGATTGTAACGTGCTTACGGTTAGGCAAATATTCATTCTGCAGACTGTGCTAGGGAAACATAACCTTGAACTTTATGATCCCAATTTTAGTACCGCCAGACGCCTCTCAGACAGAGTCTGCAAAATATTAGTGCGTGAGTTAGTGAGGCGGTGACGTGTGCAGGGTGGGCGGCGCGGCGTGCCGCTGGACGCTGACGGGGCGCGGCGTGCGCCTGCGCGCCGACCTCGCCTCGCCCGAGGACGTCACGCTGGACGCCGAGCGCGCGCACGGCACGCAGGTGTGAGCGCCTACACACACACACACACACCTCGCCTCGCCCGAGGACGTCACGCTGGACGCCGAGCGCGCGCACGGCACGCAGGTGTGAGCGCCTACACACACACACACACACCTCGCCTCGCCCGAGGACGTCACGCTGGACGCCGAGCGCGCGCACGGCACGCAGGTGTGAGCGCCGTCACACGCACCTATCTGGAGCCTGCGGGAATTACAGGTGACAATACGGAAGCATCAACGTCAAGTTTTTATAAGGTTAAAGTTCCGGATTTGCAACGCTAGATGGCAACCTACGCCGTGCACGTTCCTTATACGACATCTAAGTTTAAGTCCGATGTAATTTAGGACAAACCGATTGCCATCGAACAGGCACAAATTTCAATCCTATAACACCAATAACACTGCCCAAAGCGTAAACCGACCCCAAGATCGCATGTTCAGCAGGAAGTGCTCGCAACCAGAGTTCAAAGAAATCTAGCCCATAAGTACGTGTTAATTCCAAATATACAACATGGCATTGTAAAGTGTGGTAAACCAAAACAAGTTGTCGGTTATTTATGGGATGTAGTGTATTCAAGTTAAGAAGAAAATGATAACTCATCATCCACGTCCTAATTAGATCAGAATTAGTTTGAAAACTGTGTACACCTTGATCTAATGCCACGTAATAAAAAGTTGGATTTAAATACTTTAATTTCAATCCCGACTGCAGACCCAGATTGGTCACTATACACAACAACAACAACAGCTGTAGAACAATGTGACCAAATAAATGGCTTGCTCGACCCATCTCTGACATAGTGCTGGTGTGGAGGACATGTGTCACCTGCTATGCTGCCCATCCCGCACAAGCACCTGCACTATTCAGGATTTATCCGAGGTCAATAATATGGCAGTACAGGTTGCCAGAAAAATGAATAGTTTGAGTACATCGACACGAAAAGAAGAATTTCAACCCCAGTATGATTACACGTTGCATTTGTACTAACGAGTCACTATTTTCTCAAAACGAATAGACTGTACTATTATTAATTGCAAAGAATTTAGAACCTAATTTGTACGATAAATTAGGTCCAAAATGTTTTGTTCCATCAAAACTGTTAAATAAATAAAAATGATTGGAAGTGTTTAAGTTACTAGCTCTCGACAATGATTAAAACCATGACAATTATAATCATAGAACACTTATAATGTAAACTGCTTGAGATTATTACGATTACGTATTGACGAAATAGTTTGTAAGAATGTAAAAACGATTTTATTTGTAAGAAGCTGATTGGTCGATCAACGAGTGAAGTTGCCTATCATAGTATGTAATGATTGTATTATTTATGGTTAGGTTTCTATAAATGAAATTAATCTAGGTTCTACTACTACTTATAGTATGTTACAGTCAATACTGTTAATTAGTCAAAACACGCCCGCGCAGCAACCGAAAAGTGACGAAGGCAGCCGACGGCGCCCGAACAACTCTTATTAAAATATTTAAAGCGCGATGTAAGTAGTTTTAAATGGTCAATTTTTGCAGTTAAAAGTTCATCAACTAAAAGTTTTGGCTTCGATGCCAACGCTGCGTTAAACGGGCGCACGTGCATGCGCCCGCGCGGCCTCCCGTCGCGTCACTGTGCGCGTGTGTCGTGTGCGGCGGTCCCCGTAACGGAAACCGGATTATTAGCTGCGCAGTGTCACTAATTCAACATTAACAGTGTGCATGTAGTTGTGTCGTTGGAGAACTTGTATGGATTATTAAGTAACAAAAGGGGCGTGGCAGCCCGCGATGGATGCCCGCCGGCTAGCCACGACGTTGCACTTTTGTATGGACCGCGCGTGCGCCCGCTAACGCAGCGTTGGCCCATACATATTCAAACGTTGGAGGTAGGGCGTAGAACAAACATCAACTTTATACCGTCATACAAAGGAGAGGTACTTCTCAGACTCACAAATGAAAACGAATGTGTAAAAAAAAGTGTATTAATTCATAGTTAGTGACTTAATGTGCAAACACGTTCTTCATCACCACTTTTCATTTGAGGTGGGAAGTCATCAAATTACTTCTCCGAGGGCGTGTCACACTTTCACTGACTAAAACCCACCTTTGTGCCTGCAGTTGTCCTTTGCGTTCCAGGACCGCGGTAAATCTTTATAACATTTCCGCAGGTTTTTATACACCATAATAATGCATTATATGTCTTCATCTGTATTTATAATTTTGCTCTTTATCTCACTAAAGTTAAAGTTCATAATTTAGAATCACATCCAGGCTGAGCCAAAAAGTTTCATTTAGCCACAAGGGTTTCTGAATTTATTATAATTTTATCAATCGATCATAGTGCGTTTGTATGTTGATCAGACTATCATTTACGGAATTATGTTTCCTAAAATTTTGGCTGATGCATTTGTAACACTTAAAACATACTTAGTGCCTAGACTAGGGTCTATTATCCATAGACGCGTAGCTTCATAGACGCGTGCCGTCGTGTTGTAGCCGCTCCATCGACAGAGGTTCAAGGTTTTGTATGGTCGCTTCACGCAGGCGTACACCAAGCGTATACTGGCGAATAAGCGTTTACGAAGCTACGCGTCCGTCGACAGTAAGCCCAACAGATCGTCCTGCCGAACCTAAGTCTCGGTAGCATCTACTGTAAATAAAATAATTGTATATAAATGCACCGTATAAATATTTATTATAATATTAATATATTAAATAAAACGATGTTTTGGCGATGTTAAAAACATCAAGGGATCTTGAAAGAATCTTGAATAAAATTGTAAAATATTAAATTTGATGTTAACACTTAAAGCTTGTATGCGGTTATATTTAAGCAATAACAAATTATGTCATCGTTTTATTCAATGGCAGCTGCAACTCGTACATTTTAGGATTTAGTAAAATACGAAATAGTTTATGATTGAGCAGAACACAAAAATGTAAATAAACATTTTAAAACGACATTGTCTTTTCGCCTATTCTAATTTTTTAAATCAATAATATTACAGTTTTCTAGTGTTCTTTAAGCGACCGACAATTTTTGTCACAATCGTCATATATTTCTTTTGCTCTATACTTCAATTTGCAATGATCTTCGTCTTTTGACCGAAGCTCAAACAAAACGAAAGCTATTAAGATTGTGAGCGCGGTAAGAGGCTATGGGACTTGTAGAGAAATGTCAATTACTTACGCAAAACACGCGCACGCTCGGACTGAGCCAGAATAAAGTCGCTTTCACACTAGAACTCGTTCACTAAATCACTGACCGACACGACAGGCAAAACGTTGGCAAAATTATAATTTTCCGGTAGTTATGGCAGGGTAGGTAGATATATCGCAACCGTATCGTATTATATCCGTCCGTCAACCTGGCTGGGATGCATTACTCGGTCTTAGTGTATTTTGAGTACTAATGTGAAGGCGGCCATAAAAAAGGCGGCCTTTGCGCATGTTTATAGTAAAAGCGCACAAAAGTAATTTGTCATGGAACAAACATGTATTTATTGCGTTTGGATCACGGATTAGCTAGAATTATTGACTTCGTAGATAGTATTTGGCTCAGTTGACTCGAAGAAATGGTTTTGTAAAGTTACGTGGAGTATAGGGAAACAAATCGCTGCCGGTTTTAAAATGTAGTATTACAAAATAAAATTCGTTTTTTTACTTGTTAAGTGAAGTCGATGGCTTATTTAAAAATTGATAATAATAATTAATCACAACAATTAAATTTGTCGAAAATATTATGTAAGTTTCAATAATCAATATTCAAGAACAAATTAATTATACGGATGTAACAGTATCTTTTAAGTCCATTGCAAATATTCAACATGCTCATTGTTCGTGCCACGAACATAAAATAATTTTCACATTTAAACAAATGTAAAGAAAACATACCTCGAATTAGTAAGAAAGTATGATATTTCGCATTTCTTTAAGACCATGACTGTAAGCTTTATTTAGGTTTAGCTCATATTTAGAGATAGATTTAATGTAAAGGACTCACGCAACGGTTGAGCTTGAATCACTGTGCTCTAACTGTGAGATCGGTACCACAGTGTACTGACGTTGGCCGTTTTCGGCTGATAACGATTCGATATCGTGGGGCTGATAGTTTTATACCTCGACTTCGTCAGACATATTATGTACGACACCACCAGCCCCACGATATCGTGTTGCTATCTTCACTGCCTAATGTAAAAACGGTTACTGTCGTAAAATGCCTGTCCAGACGGGCTTCGTGGCGCCTATATAGCTGTAGTCTTAGACTAGTCTAAAGGAACAGTCATCTAGAACCAGAGCATCATTTTATTGATGTTCTTGACATTTTTGTACGATGACTAGCATTGTCATAATAGTTGCTCCAATGTTAAGTTCTATTTTATATTTGGACTTTGTGTTTCACACACAGTGTGGTGGAGTGAACGAATGAGCCTTCGCTAGTATAGTCTACACCAGCCATATCAAACTTGCGGCTGGGTGGCCAAAGAAATGAGAAAATGTAGCTGTAAAATACCATCAATTTTTTTGGTGATTATAAATAGTTTATCTTCTTTAAGATTAGATTTGGTGGCCCACCTAGTCTACGGTTTTCTTGGTTTTGGCCCGCCAGTGACTTAGAAATTGAACACGGTTTACACCAATAGACCGAGTAGTAAGAGTCGGGCGAGCGCACATGTGACCGCGTTTATAAGGACAAAAAAATTCTGCTTCATGCGAAAATCCACCCCATCTAGACAGGCGTCTACGTCATTATGGAAAAGCTTGAGATATAACCATACTTTATGGCATGTCAAAGGTTCTCTTGAGCCAATGTAGTTCAGTGGTTACTAGCAAACTAGAATTAGACCGCCAAAGTTATAATGGCTTAACATTCATTCAAATTTGCCTTTTAGTGGTTAAGAATGATGTTAAAAGTTACTGCAGACAGTGCTCGAACACTGAGTTACTGCACCTGTAATTGTTGATAGACGATGTTATTAAACTGACAACACCTTTTTAACATAGTAAGGTATGACCTAAAACAAATAAAAAATAAACACTTATTTAGTAATTGACTAAATTTTTTATTGGTTGTATCAAAAAGTAACTTTATCCTAAATCACAAATAGAAAGAAATTTTCAAGAAAAAAATATTCGTTCAATATTAATCAAGTTAGAAACCTTTCAAAACTGGTGGATGGGGAAACTGTCTAATAACAGTATAATGATGCACATACTGAAATGTGACGTCGCCGCCTATAATAATAATAATAGTTTAGTTTATTTCAGAAAATCATACATATACAGAATTTGATCTTTAGATTACGTGTGCTTAAAAGAGATATACTTCTAGACAATCGTGCTCCACCATCGATCACATCATGACTTACCATCAGGTCGGATCGGATCGAAGATAGTGGTCAAGAGCGACTCTATCAATAATGAAAACAATTCAAAATTAAATATATTAATTTTATAATATCGTAAAAATCAGTACCTAATTTAAAAAAAAAAAGGAGGAAACGTGAAGTTTCTTGCCGGTTCTTCTCTATATGAAACGACCAATTGGAACCGAGCACTAGCTTCTGACATTTTATAAGTGCCCATGCCCTTTGTGAAATAAAATATTTTATATCGAAATTTCTCAAACTTTAACAAAGAAATTACTATCTGGTGGTGTTGTCAGTTGAACCAGTAGATGATATCGCTTCGAAGCCTGTGTGATTACCTTTATCGGTGTAGTTTAAAATACCTATCTCGGTTAGGTACACGCTCTCTCTTAGATTCTAAACGTATTAATAGATATTTATAAAATATATAATGTAATTGTGCGAAGAAATTATTTTATTATATATATCAGGCCTATTATACAACCTGTTGAAATATAGTTTAATTTGCTAAATCGTTTAACATTATTGAGGGTAAGTGTAGGCCCACGATGGTTCTAGCACTGGGCCAGTAAATTAGCGACATTTGCTCATAAATTCTAAGTTTAAAAATGCACTAACCTAGTCTATATGGTAACTATGTCATCTTTTGTTAAAGTTCATGCACAATATTATTTTATTGTTTTTTTTTAAAAAAAAAAAACAAAAGACGCCTCACAAAATGTTGTTACATCAGAAGATGGCGCCCTTCTTTTCTATCGACAAACGATCTGAAAAGCTGTCACCTGCACCATCCTATAGCAATTGTACTGTAACCATTTTTCAATAAAACACTCATTATAAAATATGGGGTGACTGGTAATTAGTGAACGATACTTAAACACGTGATTGTAGTCATGATAACAAAAAACTTTTATTAGGAGACCAAGCCTGAAATCGCGAAAAATTCTGCCAAATTCAGTACATTTTGACCAGTTAGGCGAACATAAATGTACTGACTAGCAGATATTTTTTCGCTATTTCAGGTTTGTTCCCATAGTAAAAAGTTTTTTGTTATCGTGACTACAATCACGTGTTTAAGTATAGTTCACTAATTACCAGCCACCCTATATATTTGAATTAATATTTCGAGATAATTATTAAGTTCTGAAAACAAAAACATTCTGTGTAAATCCACAATGCGATAAAACCATTAATTATATTAGATATATTGGTGTACAGTCAGGGGTTAAAAGTGCAGTTGCACTCTACCGATATTAAAGTGTCTAGAATTTTTTAATAGAAGAGGATCAATGGATCATCACTCATTTTGTTTGTATCATAGAAACTAAAGAATTAAATAAACTAGTTGTGGACCATTGGCCCACTTTTACAAAGAAATATTATACACTTTAGCATTGGTAGAGTGCAACTGCACTTTTGACCCCTGACCGTACAATAAATTACCGTAAAGTGGAGTTATTTGTATAAATAATATTCAAATAATTCAATTGCAACCTCATACATTTTAAGATACATACCGAGTTTTAATTCGAAACTTTTTTTTTTGGACTTAAAAATTTAAAATACAATACTCGAGTAAGTGGCGAGTGGGTTGAAATTATCTCAAATCAATTGAAGTATAAAATCTGTAGTGTTAAGGTAAAAAAATACATACAGCCGAACATAGAACCTCCTTCTTTTAGAAGTCGGTTAATGAGTTATTTACACAAAATTATTTTTTACTAAAAAGAAATCTTATAGTGTAAAAACCGAGATGCGTCAATCTAGTATATTTTATTTAGTGAGGATCAAAGAACAAAATAAGTTAATATGTATGACTGGACTTGATTTTTTTTCCGGCAGTGTATTTGTCTGCCTTTTATTATTTAATGTTTCGTTTTCTTTTACCTTGACACTTAAATCAAATCAAAACAGTGGAAGATAGGTGACTCGCCTCTAGCGCGTGGACCGCTGAAATTGTGCCTATATGGCACGATTTCACTTCAGTCGCGACGATCACACATATTTGGCGACTAACGTTATTTTGCTCACACGACAGCGTCGGCTCTTATCTCTGTCCTTGTCTATCAGTGACTATAGGTTTACGACGTATGTGTGAGTTTCGAGTCCAGGTTTTCTGATTGCGATGTCAGTGCGTAACGTATGTTCAAATGTAATATATCGATGCCTTAACACCACAGAAATACGAGTTCAAAAACGAGGCTACTTAGTTAATTACATTACAAAGTAGTATGAGAATGAGTTCCAGTTACCTGTGTTCCCTAGAATATTGTCCTATGCATTTCTAAGCTTTACCTACTTTAAAACAATGTTAACCATGTATTTTAAGTTTATTTATAATATATTTTAGTGATGAATAAGAATTTGTAAATTAATTAAGTTATTTAAATGTAACTTGTAACTAAAAATATTTTTTTTATTTTTTATCTTCACTGTTCATTTATAGTTGCTCATACGTACCTATGTGACGCAGCCAACTAACGTAATTCATCATTCAGATATCAGTCTAACCTTTTTACTAAACGGCGCCATTCAACTAGCCGCCAATTTAATCAAACTTCTAGGGAAATTATTTGAATTGTTTTTTTAAAATTTACCTACTAGTTTAATTGCCTACGTCGGGGCCCTTGTAGGGTGGCGGCCCCATAATTGATAAGGCGGTCGCTACGCCCCTGATTTGAGTGCTAAAGTTGGTGCAATACCCACTGAAATGCCCAAGAAGACTCTAGTCACCACCAAAATTCTTACCATAATAGTGCTAAATCTAGCACTGCAACTGCTGAGTTGGCACCATATTGTCTGCCCCCACCTTCCTTAGTTCCGGCCAGTGAAACGTTAAAGCCATGAAAACCAAAGTGGCCCCCTCGAAGGCGCGTTTTACTTGTTCAAATGTTCCTTTTCATTATCGAGTTTTTATAAATGACAAGTTTGTCAAGTGGTTTAACAAATGTTACGAATGTGGCAGATTAGATAAAAAAATAAAGACTATTTTTTTTTATTCTCCTGGGGGAAGGGCCATAGCCCCCCCCCCCTGCTCCCCCCCCCTTGGCGACGACTTTGCCCTCAGATTTAACTAAGGCATTGGAGGGTGACCTCCAATCGTATGAATAGCCAAAGTATTCTCTATTGATTAGAGTCTAGTTGGTTCATTATACACCGTTCAATTTAGGTCATTTTAAAATTAGTTTTAGAAAAAGTACTTTATTTTTTTATTTTTTCTTTACAAATCGATAGTATTTCATGTCCCGAACGACCCTCCACGGAATTAAAACGACCAAAATTTAACGGTGTATATTGTAGTACTACCTAAGTACTAACGCTTCGGCTAGATATTATTCAATCTGCTACAACGGCGCCGTTTAGTTATCCAGGTCTATAACTGAATATTCTTATACGTATTAGCTATTTGGCTGCGAGTTAGGGCCTGTATACAACGGTTTTTAAACGCGCCGTCAACGCGCGTCGACGGCGAGCTTTTATCCTATTAAAGGTCTACATTCTGCGTCTGACTAACGTCTGTATCGCTACAAACGCGCGACAACGGCGCGTTTAAAAGACATGATGTACACAGGCCTTTAAGCATATCATTGAGTAATATAACACCTGCTGAAGTCCTGTACCAAAAAAAAATTGTGAAAACAATTATTGATATTTTACACTTTAGTTGTTACTGGTTTTTAACTTTTATTTGTGAGCATCTTTGTCGCTGTCTATGTAGCTGTAAGAGATTACAAAGGAACTAAAGGCTCCCGCGACAAACGAAACCTGCGGAAGGTCCGTGTTTAACCTAAAAGCACACATCCACAGATGGCACGACAGTATTTTAAAACCAACTATAGTATGCGTCAAATAAGTTGAACCATTTGCTACTCGCAGACACACTTGTGTGACGAGGATTATAACCGAAGTTGGGGGCTGCGCGTAACCATAGCCAACGGCTCAACTTATTTGCCGCGTACTATACCTATATGTGTTGTTACTAATCCCATCGACATACAATTATGACATTATATTTCAATGTTAACTGCTGTTCATTTGTCCAATAAAAAGTTTTACATTTGATTGCCTTGTGTTTAAATTGTCCTAAAAAAAATAATTGTAGTGAACCGAATATAGTTGCAAAACCAAAACATTCGTTTTTTTTTTGGTGGTATAATCATCCAATTACATCTCCCGCTCTTGGGCGGAGCATGAAAGACTACTAAAAACCCACTTGTTCCTTCATTGCCTTTCATAACAGGGCCGAGTTTTCCTTTCAGAAACAAAACCTTGGCCCGCTTCCAGCCTGCTAGGTTTGCTGCCATCTCCTTGAGGCGCGTGTGAAACAATACGCGCATTCGACGAGTTGGATTGGGTCCGGACAGTCGGACGGCGAGCTACCTATTGCTCGCCGTTCGCAAGCCCGCGCCTACGGTAGCCGGAAATTTGAAATCGGAACTTCCAATATGGTCAGGTTTTCATGGGGGAAAATTAGTCAATCTTAAGCAGTCACTTTTTATTTTTAAATCATATTAATAGTAATATATTTCAACAAAATCAAAAGTACCTGATAAAAAAGCAGCAACAATAATTATGTCCGATATATCGCACGAAACCTCTCAAATTCAATTCGGCCGTAGTTTCGGCTAAGTAGCAGCCGAAACCGAAACTTTTTTTTTTACCGAAACAGTGTTCGGTCGGACACTACAAATATATTCATCGCAATATATATTCATATTTTCACAGCCACAATGCCGTTTCGTTATCGAAGTGACGATATATAATTCATTACTTGTATTTCATTTTACCTAATTAATTCCGAAGTGTAGTAGTATTACGAGTATGTTGTAAAGAAAAAATGATTTCTTTTAAGCGTCGAAGCTGGTTATAAAGGATACGGTAGGTACTTCACACCGGGACAGCTTGTAATGTTATACCGATCGTATGTGGAGTACTGCAGCCATATATGGGCTGATGGTGTAAAATGCTATCTGGCAGCTTAGAACTCAGGGGAAAGTCGTGCGAAGCATTTGGTGATCCAAAGTTTAACACCAATCTACAAAGCCTGGAGCACAGACGTAGGGTAGGCAGCCTTTAGGTATTATACAGGTTAAATGTATTTTGGAGTATGCGCAGGAAAAAGGATCTATCTCCTTCGAAAATTTTGAAAGTCCTGGCAGACAAACTTGGAAACAAAAAAAGAATCTTCAAAATCGATTCACATTTAGCGAATATCTTCGCTGAACAAATAACAAAAATTATAAAAAGTGTCATGCTGTGCCGCAGAGCCACCATTTTAGGAGTCGATCAATTATATCTTAAAATGATGTACGTCAAACGAACATAATGTACGCATACTGTCATTATTGTACGTGGAATATGTAATAATAAAATAGACATTGATTGTGGCTCTGCTGCAGAGTATACTCTCTAGCTGAGCCACAAGGAAAGACAAACGCTACAGTGTTTTGATAAAAATTGTTGTACGAACACTGCTTAATGCTACGTGTGGGAAAATATCATCATTATACAGCGGTTTTATTTATTTCACTTTTTTAAGTTTTCATAAAAGCGCCTGTGTCAGCAATATGTTTACATGTCTGCGTACATTATGTTCGTTTGACGTACATCATTTTAAGATATAACTGATCGACTCCTAAAATGGTGGCTCTGCGGCAGAATATGACACTATAAAAACTCTGACAAGAACATCCTCCTCTTTTTTAGAAGTCGGTTAAAAAACACAAACCTTTGGCCCAGCGCACACCGCTGGAGGCGGGGCGGAGCGCATTTCCTTGAAACGCCCGGGCGGATGCCGCTGGCTTCGAGCGGCGCCAGAAGCCCTTGAGAGCCTTCGAGCGCAGAGGAGCGCGGCGGCGCGCAGCTACTCCGAGCGCGGCCATGTCATTTAGTGCTGATTGATACTTTGCACAGACAACTCGCTCTCGTTCGTAATGGATGTGGACTGGGACATGATTATTATTGCTGCGCTTGCAGAAAAAAGGAAAAGAAAAAGAAAAATGCATTTGACCGTCAGCCAGAGCCGCGCGCAGAGCAATGCAGCGGAGCGCAGTCGCGCATGGCGGCGACTGGAGCACTCGCGAGCATGCAAGAGTAGTAGCTTGAGGGCGCTCCGAGCACCGCATGCGAATTTATTCTTTTGTAGACCGTATGTCAAGGTTTTTAAGGTTTATATTAAATTGTTGTCTTCAATTGCGTTCCGCAGCGCCTCCAGCGGTATGCGCTGGGCCTTACCCTATGGGACAAGATCACAAGACCCGAAAAAGAGGGTGCGGTTTTACATCGCTTTCGTACTCTAGGGGATATAGGAAAATCAAATAAAACTCGTATGCTATTGAATGGAATTTTAAATTTATTAAACCTACCTATCTAGTAATATTCATAATCTTCACATCTCTGTTACACATTAATTTGTATCACATGGATTTGAAAATTACTTTATTAAAAAATATCTACTATGATATTAGAAGCTATAATGCATATTTTTGTAATAAATAAAAAAAAAAACAATTTGATCTCCAGAGTGAGTGTGAACGCATGTCTCAATTTGTTATCTACTACAACATTCTATGTATTTCTAATTTAACAATAAAAATTTGAAAGAATTTGTTGGACCTACCTACCTAAAAATTAAATAAAATTAAAAATTGTATATAATATATATTAAGTAAAATAGTCGAATGTTGTTATTATGCACATGCAAAAACCTTTAAACTACATTGGTCCTTAAACAAACTAAAAACAAAATGCAAACTGTAGGTATACATAATTATATTGTTATAAATGTTGAATAAAAATGATGATAAAACATTGTGTACATAAACAATAACCACACCACGCCCGTCGGTCACCCGCAAGCCGAACGGTCAGGCGACCGCAGGCCGCGCGTCATACGACCGCGGCGCCCGCTCGTCGGACCCACATGTCTCCTACAAGTCCTTCGATGTTCAACACGCACGAGCCATGGTAAACTAAACCACGTAAGGTACAGATAGGATCCACGCGATATCTATAGCAACTACAAAATTTCATCAACAAAATTACACTCTCCATGTGATAAAGATTTCTATATAAAAATAAATATCAACTCTAATACACATCTAAATCTCAAATGATTAGCAAGCTAGACTATAATACGCTATGGCCACACAGAACATTTTGTTTCACGCCACTAATTTAATTTGTTTCAGACACAATCCATGATCACGATTTTTGTGAAGATCTCTTACCAATCTAAAGTTACTCGAAAACAATAATTAATTCAATGTAGAGATGGACGATATACATCGATTTATTTAAAACACTCGATGTATAGTAACGATGCATCGTATAAACCGATGTATTGTTAATACTTCAACATCGAATATATATCGATGTTTTTCATTCGATACATCGACCAAGCAAATTAGGAATGAGTATACTATGAGTGAAACGAAACGTTATAATCAGTGCTGCCAATATAACAAACGCGCCTATCAGTTATTATAGGCTGAATTGGCTATGTTTCCATTGCCGCGGAGCCGGTATAGCAAAATTAAAAGTATTTAAATTAAACCAACAAAACAAAACAACAATATGGCCGACCGAGTCTCTGCTGTGGAAACGTGTGTTGTGTTTTAATACGATACAAGTGTTTGCTTTGTTTGAAACTAAAAAGAAACTTTGATTTATCAACAGGTATGTGTATTAATAAACAGAATAATGTATTTAGTGATAATGGGTTCGAAATTTTACTGGTAATATCACATTGTTTTGTTGTCAAAAAGTAGAAAGTAATTACTTATGTTGAAAATATTTTACGTTTTACTGCGCGTGCATATAACTAATTAACATATAAAAGAGAAGATTACGTTACGAAGTTTGCATTAATTTCGCAATGTAATACGATTTGATTGGAAGGTTATATTTTTACCCTGAAATACTACCTACCGTAGTGATTCCAAGTTATCGATACTATATTATCGATTATGATGCGGCATAAACATATTTGTATTTTACTAGGCAGTTAATAGGTATTATTATAAATACCCCGTAAACCGTGCTATAAAGTATTATTTTTTTAACTTTCAGTTATAATGGGACCTAAGAAAAAAAGTTCAGTTTGGCAGTTCTTTAACAAAATTGATGATAAGAAAACGAAATGCAAACTATGTCAAAAGGAAATTAAGTCTGCTGGAAATACTACGAACTTAATTGGGCACGTTCGTAATGTTCATAAGGCTGCTTATCTTGAAATTCAGCCAAAACAAAATACATTAAATGCAGAAGAAATATCGAATCCTCTAAATACAAAGGTAACGCCTAACGATAACATTGATGATGGTTTACTTCAATCTGAACCGATTCCTAGTACAAGTGGCAGTGGCAATAAAAGATCCTGTGAGCCGTTACCGAAAACCGTAAATGAAACTATTGATTTAGACTTAGAAGAAAACGTTACCCCTTTAAAACGCCAAAAAACAATACAGGCCGCCTTTAAAGATATTTCTTCTTACTCAGAATCTGGACAGAAGACAAGGAAACTGAACAACTGTTTATTATTCATGATTTGCAAAGACCATCAGCCTTTCTCAATTGTTGAAAACGAAGGCTTCAGAACTCTAATGAAAACAGTTGCTCCTCAATATAAACTCCCGAGTAGAACAACTCTAAGACGCTGGCTGGACGATAAATATGAAGTAATTTCAGAGACAATTAAAAAAATGCTATCCTCTATAGAAGATATAACCCTAACAACGGATATTTGGTCGGATACCTTAAATATGAAAAGTTTTTTGGGCATCACAGCGCATTTCGGAATAGACATTGAACTATACTCAATCACTTTAGGCGTGTACGAATTGGATGAAAGACATACATCAGATTATCTTTCTGAAATTCTCTTAAAGGTATGCCAAGACTGGAAAATAGACCAAGAGAATGTAACGGCTGTTGTTACTGACAACGCAGCCAATATAGTAAAGGCGATCGAATTAGCGTTCGGTAGAAGGAAACATATCCCATGTTTTGCCCATACTTTGAATTTGGTAGCTGAAGGCACAATGATGTGTACTGAGTGGAGAAACATTGTTTCTAAAGTAAAAACAATAGTGACTTGGTTTAAACAGAGTTGCGTAGCTAGTGACGAGTTACGTAAAGCCACTGCTGCGGCTATGGAGTCTCCTGCTGGGGTAAAATTAATACAAAGCGTGGATACTCGTTGGAACAGTACATACTATATGTTACAAAGATTTCTAGAACTCCGCAGTGTCATAAATGATATTCTCTTCCGCCACCCCAGAGCACCTGCAATGCTCAGTGCATCGGATATATCTACTGTATCGTCTGTCATCGTGGTGTTGCGACCCTTGGAAGCGGCTACAAAAGAAATTTCGGGTGATAAATACTGCACAAGTAGTAAAATTATTCCCTTAGTTCGTTGCATGCTCTCTAAAATAACTTCAGCTGTTATAGAAGATCCCGTAGCGAAGGAGGTGCAAAAACTTGCTATTAATGAAATAAATAAAAGAATGGGTTCTATAGAACATGTGAGTGCTCTTGCTATCGCAAGTATTCTAGATCCACGGTTCAAAAGAATACATTTCAATGATGCAATAGCTTGTTCGAATGCTGTTTCGAAAATTAAGGATATAATGAAGAAGAATTTGCAAAGCAATGAAGAACCTGAGTCAGATTCTGATAAATCTGATAAAAATGAAGAGGTCTTTTCATTATGGACTGATCACCATAAGTTAGTGCATCGTAACTGGAAAATTAACAAATCTGAAGATGTTTTGTCTGACGAACTTTCAGTTTATCTCAGAAGTCCTGTTGGAAGACTGAACGAAAATCCGTTAGAAATCTGGAGGGATTATAAAATACAATTCCCGAAGCTGTACAAAATAGCTTTCAAGTATTTGACAATAGTTGGCACGTCAGTACCTTCAGAAAGACTTTTTTCACAGGCAGGGCTAGTTTTGACTGAACGAAGGAACCGATTGAAGGGGAAAAGATTAAGTAAACTTTTATTTTTACATAGCATTGACAAAAAATATTGGAATATGTAAAAAAAAATGTGTTGGCTGTGTGATTTTGAATTTGAATAAATATATTTCCTGCTTTTATTAATACATATTTTTGTTTTAATTAAGGCCTAACCTAACCTAAAATACGTCATGGCGAAAACAATCGATGTTTAAGAAACATCGATGTATTTCTCAATACATCGTATTACCATCGATGTGACCGGTCGATGCATTACATCGAAAAAAACATCGATGTATATTTTAAATGTCCATCCCTAATTCAATGTTCACGTTTGAATTCGACACACAAACAAATTGTTTTATCAGACGAGAGATCGGGCCTCTCGATTGAATATCTAGAAGCACTGAATCGCCCTTAGAAATCGTACTTGCTCACGATATAATCAAAAACTATCTCAATTTCCATGTCAGTCCCGAAATCAAACTAATAGCGTTAAAACACGCTCGAACTTGGTACGACGGTTTTTGGTCCGTCCATACCAAGGTCGAGCATAACTCAGCGTAAGTTTGGTCCGGCGCACCAAGTTCGAGCGTGTGTTAATAGTATTAGGAAATACTAGTGTATTGTCCTATTGCATTCTCATCAATAGTGTATCCGTTACAAACCGACAATACGACTTGGGCGAATTAAATCTGGTGAACCTAAGCTATCCCCGCGCCCGTGGATTCGTTGTTTGAGAGTAGATAAAAAAAAGGATTAGAATAAGTTACAATTTCAAATCAAAGTTTGTCTAAGGGCAATTTTCAGTAGTGAATCTGAAAGAAATCAGCCAATTTAAACCACATTCAATAGCTCTGAGTTATCATTTTTGCGTGGTTGTTTAGTTTTATTGGTGAAATTTGCCTTAAAAATTATTTCCATTTTTATTTCCATTCCATTAAATACGTTTCCAGATTTCTATCATACAGAACACGAAATTGATTCAGATCAAATATAAATTGATTAAAAATACTGTTTCATGGATTAGGTATCTACCTACTGAAAATGACAACTTTTCAAAAATGATTCAAAACCTTCCAGAGAGATCTTATTGAATCACAAAACCAACCAGTATACAAAATGTGCCGTGTCGACATAATTATATAAGGGCCGCGAAGCACAGCGGAGGCGTCTACTATCTACTACACTATCACTGGTGTGAGAACTACAAAGTGAACCTTTTAAATATTGTATACGCAATAATATAAATCCAAGTGCTGCGGAGTTGTGTAACTCCTAAAGTTATCTCACGGTCTGTACTGCTGTAGTCAAAAAAAATGTGCTTGTCCTGTAGATTCATCAACCACCGCTTTCAATAAAATCATCTAAGATTTTACCTACGACGATGGGCACTCAATGTACAAAACAACACTGAAAACTCAACAAGGCATTCATTGAATACATCAAATCTCTATTACTAGTCAGTCGCATGCTTCTGTGTACACAGAGGGTGGAGGGTGGCTTATAACATACCAATAAACGTCTCCGTGTGCGCCGCGCCCATCAACATTGTATATATCTGAATATTATAAAAGGCGGCTGTGGTCATATTGCTTCTGTTTTTACGATACAAGACGCTTCTACACACTTAAAACAATGTCCATTACAATTTGAAAACACTACTTAAATCTAAGTTACATATCTAAGTTAAATTTGTTATTACTATTACAATATTATATCCTTACAAAAAAAAAACATTAAAGTTTTATAGTATAAATATATTTAACTCTGACCACCACGCACGAAATGCCCGGACTACAAATTAAAATTAACATAGACTTTGTATTTTATTATTGTCCCGTTGAATCGAAATAAAAAAGACACTATATTTTAGTGAAAGAAGAAATGTTATGCGAGTGTTTTCTGGAATATTATATTTTTTTTTTATTAAATACTGAATAGCATGCAGAACGTTTTACAGGAAGCGGTGGCCTCCTCAGTCAGGGCTCGTACATTTCACATTTTATAAACAAGATTACTCGACAACGCGACCATTGCATCCATGGCGGTCAAAACGTTAAAATAGTAAAATATAAATAAAATATGTGTTTACGAGTATAAAACGTGTTGTAGGAAACTTGTTTTAATTACAGTAGAGTGGTATTTATTATAATAATTCGTGAAATTTAGCCAGTAGGCAAAACAACTGGAAATAATAAAACAGTTCCGTTTTAAATTTTTTAGACTTCACCCAAAAGTAAAATAGAGTATTTCTGAATGCTTGATCTCCATGAAGGAACACAGCTCTACCTCCTACGCTCAAAGGGCAGCATTGCACACGAATACGTGTTGCAGATCTTGGAACGAGCTCAGCAAAGCTAAATCAGATGTGCAGTGCGGTGGTTTCTGAAAAACCTAGCTGTTTCAACACATTGAAAACAAAACTGGTCATGAGCCTTAGCCTGGCTTTCAAAAACGATACGTTACATACACTAACTTCCCCACCATGGAACATTTTCAACTTGTTGTTGACACTGCGGGAGTAAACCAGGTGCATCTTCTACCTCTAGTGATGTGTCATTTCTACTGCCCATATCATGCTAGTAAAACTTCTAATGCAGTTATAAATTTTGTGAACAAAATATTCAATAAAAAAAACAGTGTTGCCACAGAACTGACTTGTACTGTGGCTACACTACAACACACACAACGTGAGACAATTTATCAGCTCAACTATTAAATGAATAATGCACAATAGGTAGTCAATGGATTTCCTATAGATGACTAACTCCCATACAACCTCTCATCATCTATGTTCTCACGTTCTTTTCTAAACAGTCCTACGCTTTCAAACGTGAATCCATCACGATTGATACCTGAAAATTGTTGGTGGTTTTGAAAATTTAACTTTTAAAAGGAAGCTCTTAAATGCATAAAAGCAAAAGTTGCCCGCGTGAGAATTAAATATCATGAAATTATATTAAAATGATTAAAAAGAGATATTGGTGAATTGCATAAAAAAAAATACATACAGCCGATCATAGAACCTCCTTTTCGAAGTCGGTTACTGATTAAGTAAGTTTAAAAACTTAACATTTATCATGAGTTTGTTCCATGGCAGAAAAACTGTTATTATAATATTTCCAATTATTGTGTCTTTATTTAAATTAATTAATTTAGAAATAAATGCCTGGTCAAAGATAACAATTAAATAAATGCGTTAAATGTGCTTCAAGTGGAAGTTGAAAAACTCAAAATTGTTTCAAGTAAAAAATATTATAAAAAAAGTAATCATGGTTTACAGAATACGCTACAAGAGTATTCAGTCAGAAATTCAGATATTCGTGTACACAGAAGAAGATGATGACGATAGGGAGAATTCAATACAAATATAACATCTAGTGACAATTTGGGAATGTTAACATAAAATGCGCTACGTTTTGCATATAATTCTAGTTTATCGCTCGATCTCTAGAGGCGACATGTTAATGTCATAATTTTTTTCAGACCCACCGGTAACGCTTTTATTTCTTATATTAATTCAGGACAGCCACATCTTAGTCCAGAACGGTCCCCGGACTCCACAGTGGAGAACTATTTCCATAAACTTATTTCCACAATATAAAAACCTACACAGGCAATTATTGGTAAAATTCATACAAAGGATTTATTTTGCTGGTGTTAAATTTTATGAATGACAAATAGATTTTAAAAATATTGTAAAATATTGTATTATATATACAAAAAACCCCAATGTATTTTCCTTTATTAAGTTTTTTTTTTTGTGATAAATTATCTTGTCTTAAATATTTATCAAAGTCCTCAATCCAATCTATCTATTTATTTTCAATTTAAAAAAAATTTATATGCCTTGTATTTGGTTTTCATGTCCACCACTAAAATTATATCATCCACGTCGCCGCTGGAGGTCGCGAGCGCAACAAAATTCAAGTTAATAACTATAATAAGATCATTTTTTATCGCAAAAAGCGGAAAACAAACACGACATAATAAAAAACGATTATGTGTTAAAGAGTGCTTCTTCATGACATTAGCATCAAAGCTTCATGTTTAAAGCACTTAACGTTGTCTACAAAAATATATTATTCGGTTTCTTTAATGTGGGGCATCTAGACAAATATGTAAAGCAGTTATAGTCGTTTGATCTAAAGAAAGCTCTTGCGGCGCCGTGCTTTGGCTGCTGGGCTCGAGTCGCTCAGAGCGATCGAATCATTCGGGGCGCTCGAGTCGCTCGGAGCGCTCGAGTCACTCGGGGTGGTCGAGGTGCTCAAATCGCTCGGAGCGCTCGAGTCACTCGGGGTGGTCGAGGTGCTCAAATCACTCGAGTCGCTCGGGGTGCTCGAATCGCTCGGGGCGCTCGAAGTGCCGCAGAAAGTACGGAGCACGGCGCGAACGCCTTCTAAGCTACTATAGTCACGATTTCAATATTTTAATAGAAAATTTGGTCCTTAGATAACTAGTTATTAGTGAAAATCATGTTATGCAATAAACACGAGGAAGCCGATACAAGCCACACTCTTCATCGTCGTGTAACACTTTATACACCACTATAATTACTCTATTCTGAATATGTAAAATGATTTGTAGATATCTGTATAAAACTAAATACTACATTTTAATAATTCTCCGATACTTAGAATCACTAATATATTCATGGCCGTGCTTCCATCAATATCAATATATAATATAACTTACATATAAATTGAGTCACAATGAGAATATCCAAATTGATACAAAATTTTCTTAAGATCTAAGATCATTGGTGAAAGCATAACCACAAAGTTTAATTTTCAAGATAAAACCTCATAAATACCTATAACATATATTTTGTATGTATCTTCACGAGTAAAAGCAACAGTCCACTAACACGAGAGGCTAATAACAAAATTGTTAACATCAAAAGCATTATATCCATAACGTTACGTTGTAGTATATGTCAGTTATAAATATCATTCAATCTGATAATAGTATATACTAAACCAACATAGGTAGTATATTTGTCATAATATAATTATCTGCAACTTTGGTGAGCAGGTGAACATGATAAGTCAACAGTGAGAATATATTTAACTTTAGCCATCATTTCAATAATATATCAGTGTGTGAATAATGATTTTTAGGTTCATGGATCAAGCCAACATGCTCATATTGCATCGGCGTTTAAAAGGGAACCTAGGAGTCGCGATACATTCTGAATCAATAACCTTATACATATATACTCGCAATCAGTAAAATGTCGATATGGTCGGGCTCGCACAGGCTACTGGTGGTGCTGCACGGGCGTCTGGCAGTACGGGCACTCGTCCGCCGTGGCCGCGCACGGCTCGCACAGCACGTAGTGGTTGCACGGCGCCAGCGTCACGGCGCGCGCGCGCTCCTCGCACGTCATGCACTTGGTGGCCGTCTCCAGGTACAGCACCTTCTCGATGTCCTCCAGGTCGGCGCGCGCCGCCGCCTGCAGCGCCTTCAGCGCCGTCAGCGGCAGGCCGCGCAGCTCCCGGCGCGGCGCCAGCGCAGCGCGCGCCGCCTCCAGCTCGCGCCGCAGCGACAGCGCGTGCGCGCGCGCCTCGTCGCGCTGCCGCTCCGCCAGCGCCGCCGCGCGCGCCGCCTCGTCCGCCTCGCGCTGCCACGCTTCGCACGCCGAGCGCGCCTGCGCGATGCGCTCGTCCCAGCGCGCCACGGCCGCGCGCGACGCCACCACCTCCTCGCGCAGCCGCGACAGCTCGGCCGGCGCCGACGGCGACGCCGACACGAACTCGTACGCGCCGGCGCCGCCGAAGCTGCCCGCCTTCATGGCGGCCGAGTTGAACAGGCGCTCGGTGTCGTTGGCGTAGCGCAAGAAGGGTGGCAGCGGCGAGCCGGCCGGCGGCGGGCTGAAGCCGCGCAGCGCCGCGCGCGCCGTGGGGATGTTGACGGGCGCCGAGCTCGCCAGCAGCCCCTCGCCGTCCGCCAGGTCGCGGTCCAGCGCGGCCACCAAGTTGAGCGGCTCGTCCAGGTGCAGGTCGTCGAGCGCGTGGCCCACCACGTCGTGCAGCACGCCGGCCCAGGCGGGCGCGGGCGCGGGCGGCGCGCGGTGCGAGCCGCCGGAGGACGTGGAGGCGCACTCGGAGTCGCCGCTGCCGTTGCTGACGGGCGCGAGCGCGGCGTGCGGCGGCGAGGCGGCGCGCTCCTTCTTGTCGGGCGGCAGCGCGGAGGACAGCAGCTCGGCCAGGCTGGTGCCGCAGTCCAGCGCGCCCGCCAGCTCGCGCGCGCCCAGCTCTTCGGCTGCACAGACACGAGGCGTGAGGACACAGTCGCACGAGCGAGGATACGATTAGCTGGTCGGCTCGGATACTCACGCTCGACGTGCGCGAAGGCACAAAAGAGGCCGCGCGGGCAGTAGCCGGCCTGCTGCACGTCGTTGCACTTGGTGGACTTATAGATCTCGGGGTGGAACTGCTGCTCGGTGCGCGTGTGGCAGTAGCCGCACGCATCGCCCGCCTCACAGTTGCTGGGCTCGCCCCACTCCTCGCCGTGCTTCACGTTGGGACAAGGCGTGCTGCGGTATTTGTATTTTCTCGGTGATCTGCGTTTATCCTAAAATTTGCGAGTTTTAATTATAACATGGAAAAAATGACAAAAAAAATAATGGCTAAGTAACAAATTATAAACTAATTTAAGAATAACTAATTTTTTATTTATTTATTAGATTCTTTGTGTTCCCTGAAAGTAGGCTAGCCCATACTCACTTTACTATTATGATACTGAGGACAAGCATATCCTTGTCTGCATAACCTAGGTGGTCTCTTGCACGGTTCCGTTTTATATGATGATAGAACATAATTTGTATCTGAAATAAAAGTTCAAGTTTCATAAGTACATATTCCACAATTAGATTATTTCCAATGATATGGCACAAATCTACTAACGACGAAAAAAAAGTTATTAAAATTCCTTAAAATAGCCAAGCAATCGTGTGAATACCTTGCCACTTGGGATCTTCATTCTGAAGGTTTCTCTCTCTATCTAAGGCGTTGGGCGCGGCGGCGTCGGCGTCGGCGGCGTCGGGGTTGTCGAGCGCCTGCAGCTCGCGCATGTCCAGCACGGGCGGCCGCAGGTCGGGCGCGCCGTGCGCGAACGCGCAGTGCGCGCCGTTCTTCGTGCACAGGCCGCGCGCGTCCGTGTCGTGCACGCACATGCACGTCTTGTAGTACCGCAGGTGATACCGCCTCTCGGTGTCTCCCGCCGTGCGGTGCAGGTAGGGGCACCTAGCATAACAAACGTATAATTATACATAATTATATAGACAACCCAAACGTATTGCTAGCTAAGTGACCGGCTAGTAGATACTGCTCAAGTACAGCATTCAAGCTTAATACTTTACTTTTAAACCCAATTCTATATTTAGTATAATATTATTTTAAAAATGGCAAGAGCGAATCGAACTCGCACACGAAGAGTTCCTAACCATCGTAATTTTATTTTGGCAATGGAAATATACGCTTTTTAAAAATGTCAACTGTCTACATATACTTTATACATACATACAGTTTATGCGATACAGCCCGCTGACAAACAGACAGTCGAACAGCGGAGGTTTAGTAATAGGTTTATAGGGGTATACAGGAAAATTTTTTAACCACTGCGTAAATTTTTTTTGGTGGCTCAGTGTAAGCAATAGAACACATTTCCATTTTTAGTTTATGACTTTTTTTTTTCTCATTTTTCCACTTTGTCCCAATTTGAAATAAGCAAGACATGGATATAATTTTATAGTAATACTATGAATGAGCATGAATGAAAACGCGAAGGCCGCCGGCCGCTGGAACACGCCCAGCGCACGAGAGGGGGGTGCGGGGGCATGCGGCGCCGGCGTTTGATAAACAAAACGCATGCACATGCAGTACGTCACTTGCGGAAGTGGAGGTCGGACGTTCGCGCCCTTCGCCGTCCCTGCGCGTGTGCCGCGTACTAGACTAGCGTAGTGACAATGTCTCATTTTACTCACCGCGAGTATTATGAAATGGTGCGAGTGTATTTGTTAAGCAATGAAAATTTACGAGCAGCACGAAGAAGATACGAAAGGGAGAGCGTACCTCGTATGCGAGCCCAAGGGATCCTCAATCCTACGGTCCCTAATGAGAGGACAATTTTAGCAGCTAACCAAAAGCTGCTTGATCACGGCCAGTTCAGAACACCGAGCCACGCACAAGGATCTGGCAGACCTCGACTGGCAGTCGAAGCCGATTTTTTTGAACGCAATCCAAGAGCCAGTACCTACGACGCAGAACGACGTTTTGGTGTTAGCCAATGCGCAGTATGGAAGCTGCTAAATACAGCCGGACTCCATCCATACCACTTTCAGCCGGTACAACAACTCCATGACCCAGACCCAGCACCACGTCGAGCCTTTTAAATCACACTACAATTTTTTAAATACGCCAAAATGCAATTGTTTCAATCTAAATTGTATCATGTCTAAATACCTATCATACCTAAATGTTTTATTTTGAATGGATTACAACGTATTACCTACTTTCTTACTTATTATGATTTATTTTCTGCATTTTGATGGTCCTAAGCCCATGAAAGTATGAAGGATAAATTGGAATTACGTTTACAAATAACTTTACACAGTCTAAACTTAAAAAATTGTATCGCTAAACTGGGGTCAATAATCGCACCGCGTAAGTAGGTACCGTCGCATAGAGCGAGCGCGCGTGAGTACTTCTGATACCAGCTGGCGCGTCAGGCGAGCGGTCGACGCGCGG
Source organism: Leucania comma (assembly GCA_958295575.1). NCBI lineage: Eukaryota > Metazoa > Arthropoda > Insecta > Lepidoptera > Noctuidae > Leucania > Leucania comma. The sequence continues at coordinate 22,632,802 of OY282470.1, read as the reverse complement.
CGTGAATCGGGCGACCAGTCGACGGACTGGCAAGCGACGTCCATAAAATAAATTTCTGAGTAAACAAGTCTCGTAAGCGTTAACTTAATTTTTTACTATTGAAACATATCAAAATAAAAAATACGTGTTTATTAAAATATATTCAAGTTTATTATGTCAAAATTTGCGCACTGGTTAAAAACTTTTCCTGTATAGGATTTTGTCGGAATCCTACAAGCGAAGCTAAGTGTGTCTAAACTGTTGTCGGTATGATAAGACTAATAATATAATTAAAACCACTGAGAGAATTTGTATGCGGTTTTTCCTGTTAGTATCTTTGTTTCTTTTAAACGATTTTTAAGAGGTAAAAATATATTGCTTTTTTAGGTAAACTAAATATATAACACCACGTCTAATAATTTTTTGTAAAACTTAGTGCTCGATTATGGAGACGCGGCGCGTCGGGCGGTCCGTCGTACAATGCCAATGTTTGTGTTTGAGCGAGCGATGACGCGGCCCGCTGCTGCAATGTACGACGAAACGTCCAACGCGCCGCGTCTCCGTAAACACGACCTAAGTAACTTTGGAAATTGACTAGGTAACTTTGGAAATTGTTTTGAAGTTGTATATTAATATTATTTAAAAAATATTACAACAATATTGTATAAACAAATCAAAAAACACAATATAAGTACCGCTAGTATATAACGAATATTTTTCCTGTTCTTATTATAGAATTCGTAGCTAATTATTACGATAAAAGGCGCATGAGCCGATTTCCGAGGTTGCTTACACTTGGATGGGGCAACTATTCCTTTGTGCCTCGGCAAGCCGTGGCTCGCGGTGTCAGGAAATCTGACAAGTCTTACCATAATCAGCCTTTTTTAATGTTCCCACTGCTGGGACATAGCCTCCTCTCTAACAGAGGGAATGGGCCGTAATCCGCTACGCGGGCCCAGTGCTGCTCAGGCCCTAGGACATTCCGGTTTCCTCAAAATATCAAGTCTTGCCAAAGGGTAATTGTATTACCCAATTATTGAATAGTGGGAGTCAAGGAGCAATAAACAGTTGCAAATTAATAGTAATCAGACTGGAAGCTAACCCAACAAAGAAAAGTCTATTGATTAATATGGAGAAAGAGTTCTTCACTGTTGTTAAGTTTATAAGTTCAAAATCTGCTTCAGTGGATAATAATAAAGAAAGAAAGAAAGAAAAGAAAGAAAAATATTTTATTTGACACAATATAGACACACACAATGCAGAAACAACATGTAGACACTTAAGATAAAAAAAGGATAAAACTAACATTGTGTGTCTCACGGTTGCGCCAAATAGGTCCAATTCAGCAAAAATGCCAGCCAGCTACGTGGTAGTTCGTGGTTGTATCTTTTTCTGCACTGGCATAATAGTAAATTTGATTTTGTGGGCCCAAAACTTCAAAATATAGGATAGAATGTGGACTGGCTTCTAAATAAGGAGGACTACATAAAAACTGAAGAATTACTGACATACATCGAGTAACCTACACACACAAACATACGATACTTTGTAACTTACCGAAGTATCAACCTATAAGTCTGCTGCCTAAAGCCCTCTTGTCAAAAGTATTTGAAAAATTGCTGAAATTTATCGCCAATCCTAAGCGAAAGGAAGGTGATTCCTGGTCACCAATTCGGCTTCAGACAGGAGCAATCCACCACAGAACCAGTTCACGTTTGCGATAAAATTACAAACGCCTGGAGGAAAAACAATACAGTTCTTCCGTTTTTCTCGACATCCAACAGGCTTTCGAAAGTTTTTGGTATACGTGTTGAGCCCGCTCGGAAAGCTGAAGATGAGCCTTCTTCATCAGTATTTACTCACACACTATTAAATTTTTACCCTTCGGAAAGAATCTTTCAAGCAAAAATTGCAGAAACGAAGTCTAGATTCTACGACATAAGAGCTGGAGTCCCTCAGGGTTCAGTTATGGGACCTATTTTTTATACACTTAACACTGACGAACCGCAAGTCGACAGGTTGACATGGCAATACTAGCAAATCATACAGACTCTTCTATGGCATCAGAAAGGACTTGATAAAATAATAACTTGGTAACAAAAGTGGCGAATAAAATCGAGTGTAAGTAAATCTGTAGATGTCACCTTCACGCTGCGGTAAGGTGACTGCTCACTCGTAAAACTGGATAACGTCACGCTTCCTCATTGAGATACTGTAAGGTACCTCGTCATTTCGACCGGAAATATCATAATATATAAAGAACGAGAGACACAAGACCAATATTCGACACAAAAACCTACACTGGATATGGGACACAATAGTATGAGTGTCATTCTGAATTTCAGAGAGTTAATTGTTTCGACACAGTCTCAATCTCGAAAATCACTAGTTCGACTACTCATTGCTTCGACAGAACATAAATTCGACTAACATTAGTCCGACAGAACAAACTTCGACAACACACATCTTCGAAGAACACTAGTCCGACAGAACCCTTCTTCGATATGCACTTGTTCGACGGATATGTATTTCGACGTAACATACGTTCGACACAATACAAGTCTGAAATGTGACAGTAAATAATTGAAAATTTAAATGTTTTATGGTCATAGGCAGGTACAGAAAAAAAAAAACAAAAATAATAATTATGTTTTTCAAATTATTCACCTTTGAAGGTGAACAATTTTATTATTTTTTTACGAGTGCATAAGCGCTAGTTCGCAGGGCCTAACTTCAGACTTGCCAAGTTAGAACGGCCGTACTCTACTTGGATTTCGAGGTGATTCAGGTACTTCCAATTGGATTAAGGAAAAGTAGTAATAAATTTTGAGTAGCACTGTTAGGTGAGCATCAAACAGTGATACTGTGTGTAGGGTAAAACCCGGATAGTCGCCCCGGGGGTATAGTTGCCTTGATTGCAATTACTCTCGGTGTTGCACGTCTCTGTGCAATTTCATGGGACGGCTAAGTGCGATCAAAGGTTTTGCGAGATAAATGTCCTCTTCCTCGACGGGGCATCTATCCTAAATGTAATTTACATGGATTAGGCAACTATCCGTTATAGGTCCGCAAAAATCGCCAATACTCTGGAAATATCAAAGATAATGTTTATTCCTTTCATAAATATGAAGATAATAAACCAAAGTACCTACCCATTTTACAAATAATGAATCTTGCTTTTTGTACAAAGAGATATAAAGTCATTTCAAAAAGTGGGGCAACTATCCTGGTTTTACCCTATGTAAGTCGAGTTGGTGTCCGCAACTCCCCGTCAAAAGAGTGGATCCATTAGGTCATTCGATAAACTTTATATATATTCTTTATTGTACACCGCATAGCTCAGGGGAAGCCAGCAGCGCCTTTGTGCTACTGACTATAGCACGGAGGGTACCTGAGTGTCCGTATTACTTTGCCCAGTATCCAACGACAACTACAGCAGCTTAGAAGCAAATGAGCTGCTGTCCTGTGCATGCAGGCTGTAACTGCTATGACAGGTAGTTGCTTGGCCACAACTTTACACACCTGAGGTTTAGTCAGTCAGTCTTAGGACCTGTTGCGTATCAATAGAAGGAAGTGCTTTCATAGCCTTATTGTGTACCAGCCACACCGGTTTTTTTTTTTTTTTTTTTATCGTAGGTAAAATCATTCAATGACAAATCCCGGCCTTAGGTGGGGCGGGAAATAGTGTCAGACTTTTACTGACTAAAAACCTACCCTTCCATTCATTGCCTTTGTCCCGGGGCCCGTGGTGACATTCTCACATAACCTTTGGCCCCAGTAGGCTTCGGCCCTGCTGGACCCCTACAGTTTGCTGACAACTCCTTGAGGCGCGCGGGAACAGTGCGCGCCGTAGACGACCTGAGCTCGGACCGGTCTGTTACCGGACGGACGGACAGCGAGCTACCCATTGCCCACCGTCCGCGAGCCCGCGCCTACGGTGGCCGGAAATCGGGATCGGAATCCCGGCGGCGGCGGCGGCGTGTGCGCCTTTGCCTAATGCGGTCGGCCTCCTCCTTTGCTAGCATTACTGCTTCGCAAAAGGAGGCGACCAACTGCCACTCCTCCTCGCTCCGGAGCATGGCTTGAACCAAGCCCCGGCGCGAGAGATCGCCGCCGATCGCCCCCACGAGGACACGGCGATGCTCTTCCCAAGCGGGGCACACCTCGACTATGTGCTCCACCGTGTCCACCGGGCGGTCCGCACAGTGGCGACACCCGGGCGTCGTCTCTGCACGAATCTTGTACAGGTACGGTCCGAACTTGCCGTGTTCGGTCAGCACCTGCGCCAAACGGAAGGTGACGACGCCGTGGGGCCTTTCCAGCCATGCCTCAAAGAGGGGCCTTACCGCCTCGATCGTGGCGTGCCCACCAGCCACTCTGGTGCGTTTCTAATTCCTTTCCGTTCAGATACATACATGTACCTGTACGTATACGTGTTTACGCAGGTATCTGAAGGAAGACTGGTACAATGGGTTCAGGCCCCATCCCTGCCATACTCGAATCCCTTCTGGCGAGTTCATCCGATGCATCTTTGTTTCGAGAATGGCTGTCTTTTTATTGTTTATCAATCTATTAAGAGTTAGTGACACTCGTCGATCCTTACTTCTTTGGTTAAGATGGTTGAAGTTACCAGGGACTAAACATTCTGTTTGGAACATTGTATTATGGACCCCAAGGTCCTTCGAGAAGATTAGCGCACCCGCGGCAATACCTGTTTTGAATCCATCATTGACCAGCTCCATGAGTAAGCTTGGCATGCTTAGCATGGGTAAGGCTTCATTAATGGTTCTCGACGTTCTCATTGAGTTTGGTAATGAGGTCATTTATCACCAGATTCCATGGAAGGAGAAAAGCACCTCACCTTCTTGTGGGCAGTCTCTGGCTAATAGGCCTAATTACTGTTATTTGTCAAAGTACTTATTTGGTTATCATATCAGCAGTCCAGTCAATTAGTACTTGTTCTACCCTGTGTTCGGAGAGGGTGGCACTTATGGTGAAAAAGTTTATCTTATCGAAGGCCTCTTCAAATCTATTTTTTTTTTTTTTTTTTCTTCTTATGGCAATTGAGTCGATTTCGACTATTCTGTTCAAATCTATTATTTTGTTTTTCTGGTTTAGCCCAGGTGACAAGCAGATTCTGTTGGCACATAAGACTCTCATTTTTTTTTTATATGAATGCACTTGCAACTTCTTCTATCTAGTAAAAGTACTAAGCACTCTGTGGAATATAATGCAATGATTGTTGTCAGTTCGAGGCAGTTTGTTATTGTTTGGCATGCAATATCTATTTCCTTGGCTTAAGCGGAGCAAGCCACACTGGCCTACATATTGACACAGAGAGGTCAGAAATCCAAAATATCCATCTAGTTAAACTTAAGCACCGGAATAATGTGTTTTAACTTGTAATACCTGAATATATGATCATCTGCTTTGTTCTGAATTAATAAAACACGAACTTGGTAATGTCCATAACGTAATGTCACATCTAGTATCTGAATGAAACCCAGGGTGTCTATGATTGGCCACGCCATAACTATTGAGGAGTGGCTGGAAAGACCTCAAGGCGTCCTCACCTTCCGCATGACGCAGGTTCTTACCGAATATGGTCAGTTCAAGAAGTTCCTGCACCAGATTCGTGCGGAAGTGACGGCCAGGTGACCCCACAGTATGGACCACCCGGAGGACACTGTGGAGCACACAGTAGAGGTGTACCCCGCCTGGGCTGAACACCACCATATCCTCGTGGAGGAAAACGGTGGCAACAATCTCTCACGCCGGGCCTTGGTACAGGCCATGATCCGAAGCGAGGAGTGGAAGGCTCTCGCCTAACTACGAAGTAGTAATGCTAGCAAAGGAGGAGGCCACACGCGTGAGGCAACGGCCCTCAAGCCCCGACCGTCCGGTAACCGTACAGACCAAGCGCGCAAGCCCAAATTGTCGACGGTGCGTATTGTTCCACGCGCGCTTCAAGGAGTTGTTACCAAACCGTAGGGGCCCAGCAGAGTTGAAGCCTACTGGGGCCATGGGTAATGTGAAAGTTAACCCCAGGGTCCTGGAAGGCAAAGAAGGAACAGGAGTAGGTTTTTAGTTAGTAAAAGTCTGACACTGTCTCCTGCTCCTCCCAAGGGCGGGAGATGTCAATGGATGATTTTCCTACTTTAAAAAAAAGTGTCAATGATGGCATACAATATTCCCAGTCTCTTAAGTTGAAGTTTTCTGAGCCTCATAGCCATTTCCACTTTATTTGCTAGCAGTATACTGCAGACTTCCTCCTTTTTTAGTCAAGTTCTTATAGTCTATCCCAAGTATCTGGTAAAAATCGCTGCCAGGAATAAAACTGGCATTGTACCCATATTTAAGTTTCTGTTAAATTGTTACTATTTTGGTGTAAAATAAAGTTTATTCTATTCTATTTTTAACTCTAGATAGTGGCTCCACTCCAGTTGTAACAGTTTCTTCAGAGCAGAGGCGGCTCGTGATATTTTTTTATGGGTGTTCACTAAAAATAAAAAATAAAAACGAAAAACTAGAACATACAAAAAAAAAAACTTTCATTTATTTTATTTGTATAAAAAATCCATTCGCCGGTCTTTTTGATGAGCGAAGACGTCTATAACTTTCTTGTGAAAATCAGAAATGGTATTAATTAACCGTTTCTCTATACTTATCATACACAATGCATTGAGACGGTCTTGCGCCATAGTATTGCGCGTAAACGTTTCAACACCCGTTTCCGTCCACGCAGATTCACCACCACCGCCAGCGCCAGCTCCAAACACTAGACACGGGAAACAAAACAATTTGTTGCTGTCTTCACATCCACACAACCAAGGTGTTTTGAAATATTGTTCAGATTTAAAAACACGTGTAAAGCTTTTAGTTTTCGAACTACATTTCTGAGTAAGTGCAATTTCTGGCCGTGGCGGCCCCTCAGCTTTCAGTTCGAGACGAATTTCGAGAGTCTTTTCACAATTTTCAATAAAAGTTACACTGTATCGTTCCATTTTATAACACAAATATCACGCACTAACTAATTTTTAATATATTTATAAGAAAAATTGCAAAATTATCGTAAAATAACTGACCGAACCGACCGACGACGCGCGTGTCGACATGTTTATTTACATAAGATCGGCAACAACGCATATTGTTGCACAGATTGCACTGTCACCAAAACAAAGCGGCAACCTAGCGCATGAGCGGCGCTCCAGATTCGGCTAATTTTTCATACAAAATCTTCTGTTTCACGCGCTGCACTGTGTCGATATTTCTCTTTCGCACTTATTGAATAGAGCGCTAGTTCTTGTACTAAATTTTGTTTCAAAGGAGCGCAAACGCTAGCGCTCCACTCGTAACAACTTGACTCGCAAATATTATGATTATAGAACATTTAATTTTGTACTTCGTAGCTAATGAGTTCGTAGTAAACTGCTATTAAGAGTGTATGTATAGGCACGGTAGAAAATGTGTATAGTCTTAAATAAATGAAATTTATTATGTATCTATTATCATTTTTGTGGGAGTGCACTGCACCAGCGCTCTTTAGAACGAGCCGCCTCTGCTTCAGAGTAATCATTTTTATATTTTAAAAGATATACTTGAGAGCAGTGGTGGCCGAGTGGGAACGGCCCCGACTTACAAGTTGCAGATCGCAGGTTCAAACCCAGTCAGACGCATTACTTTGTGTAATTTATTTCATCACCACTGCTCTCAAAACGGTGAAAACATCATGAGGAAACCGGCATGTCCTAGAACCAAAAATTCCAAGACATGTGACAAGGCAAGGAACGGAAAGGTAGGTTTTTAGTCAGTAAAAGTCTGACACTATTTTCCGCCCCACCCAAGGGCCGGATTTGTCATTGGATGATTTTACCTACGTTAAAAAAAAAACCCACACTGGGTCCGCGTGAAGGATTACGGCCGGCAGTGCGAACATTGAAAGGATGATGATGATGAAGATATACTACATTGACTGATCATTAGAACAAGATCAATGTAAATTTTGAACAGGTAACCAAAGGCCTGCATTGGTATAAAGTTTGCATTTCAATAGTTTAATTTGTGGGTAGTAATGTTTTCATAAAAATATATGTAGGATGTAAATCTTAAACCATCATCTTAAATAGATTTTGTTACCATAAGATTTCATAGTTAATAATAATTTTTTGGTGTTGGTACAACCTGCAATCATTTCTGTGCAATAATTATAATTTAAATCACAATAAAATATTCATGTACATTATTTAATAATTGGGGGTAGATAATCCTTGCTTGTCACTTAAATGGGTTTTTGAAAAACACTTGAAGTGGGATATTGTAATCATTACAGTATGGTCATTATTTCATTATTCACCAAGAGGATGCCGGCGTCCGCACACCTATTGTCTTACTATTGTGTCTCTAATTGCACAATTCAAAAGGTTAAAATAATTACTGTGTAACAAATTGACAAATATTTTGTTTTACCAAGCAGCATCATGGGTAATCCATACTAATATTAAGAAACTGACGATTTAGTTTCAGTTTTGATCAAAAAGTAACAGAATATTTGTCACATCCAAAACTAATGTTTTTGAGCTAATTGGTTGTGATCGAGAAGTAAAAACTAATATTCTCCGTTGTTTATGTTAATTATGATTTTTTGGGTAATCATTGATTTATTTAGTTTCTTTTGAAAGTTATAAGTTTATAGTTAAGTACATATAACTATATTGAAATATAGTTGGGAAAATATTCCTTGTCAATTTTCTGTTATCCTTTTTGTTTTGACTATATCTGACACTGGAATAACCAAAAACTTGGTAACAGTTATAAATCGTGTTTCGGTCAGTCACTACTAATAAAAGCAAGCTTAAGGTAAGGTATAGGTAAGCTTTCATGCTTACACTACTGAACAGATTTTAATGAATTTTGGTACGGAGTAAGCTTGAACCTAACTAAGGACATAGGCTACTTTATATCTAACTTCAACAACGACTTTGCGACCACCATGCAATAACCGACATTTAATAGCCAGTACAATACAGATTTGCTTATTTATACTGTCAAATAGACACATAAAAACTTACTATTCCAGTATTTATTTACACCAAAACTAAAGCTTGCCAACAAGCTGAATTATTTCATTTAGCTAGTGAGTAGTCGGTAGTTTCAGTTTCTTTTGGCAAATGTTTACCACCTAAGCCTGCATTGCGAAAAGCATTAAAGAATTCAGTATTGAAAAAATTGTGAACAATGAGCCACATCAATATTATCTTACCAAATTACAATGCCAACAAATAAATCTATCGAGAAGTCCATATTGTACACTCAGAATTTGGTCGGGTTACATTATAGATAGCAGTAAACAAAATATGAAAACCAATTAGTTCCAATTAGATGAACATTTTCAGTACTAAATGGTAACTCGAAACAGTATTCCCTTAGCTGAAGTTTAAAATAAGAGTAAACAAAGTAAATTGTTTAGCAAAACAATGTAACGATACTCACTCGTCTCCATCTTCACAAATGCCTGATGTTTCGTTATATTTTGTACAGTAGTTATCAGCGCTATAGTTAAAAGTTCCATCTCTTTTTCTGACTGGCCTTCGTCGTCTTTGGTTATTAAAATGCCAATGAAAACATGTAAAAGGCCTATGTTGTGTACATTTATGTTGTAAGAAAGACGGACACTGCTCTACTCGAAACTCCTTTAGATATCTGGAACACAAAATTGTAGACTCAGAGCTAATACACTATATTGAACCTCACATGAAACACTATCACTTCACATATAACGCAAATAAAAACGAGTAATTACTTATAATGGTTCGGTTTTTCTGTTTGAGCTGCTAACAAAGGTTTAGATTCCGACGGCATTTTGGAAAATTATTGCGCCTCTCGCGTCGCGCAGGGCACGCTCACCGACGACCAATTAAAATTCAATATACGATCACGTGATACATAATATTTTAGAAAGGGAAAAAGGTAAATAAAGATCAATTCAGTTCTATTAGTTTCAAAATATTGAAATCACCAAACAATTTAATTTTAAACGGCCTTGAACTTAAACAGGCGTTATCTAGATGTCGAACTTAATTTTGGTCAACTTAAATAAAAAAATAAAGCGCAATCAATTGACTGACAGCACTGTCAAGTTGAATGTTTTCTATTTGGCTCGCTCTTATAAACGAAAGCAGAGTTTAGAGCAAATGAGACAAAAAATGGGACACATACTTCTACATCAAATAACAATAACAATGGATAAATGTACAAAACCGAAAATTAATGAACAAAATAAAAAATATTATATATATTGTAAACTTATCATTTTATTCTTATCTTAAATATCGCAATGTCATTTTGAATCTTAATCAATGAAATGACGAGAAATTAGAAATGATTTTCATAAATTGTGACTGCGATACACATGTGAATATACCTATAGTAAAAATATGAAAAACGGAGAATTAATACGCCAATTTGGACTGGACAGTTTGTGTTCGTTCAGTTTTCAGTCACATACCCAAAGCATACCACAAGTCTTTCTTTAGCGACTGTAGAATATTTATGAAAACAGGCCAAAAACGACTTATTGATCCAAGCGGACTCGTATGTAAAGCTTATCAGTCCAGTTAGTCAGGTCAGCTTGTACCACTAAATGACGAGCAGTCCAGTTCTAGTCAGCCACCTGCCACGTTCAGAGACTTACTCAACCGCCTTGCGAACTGCCCTTAGATCCTATCCAATAGTGTAGGATACAAAGACTTTTTACATACATATCTTCCCAGCAAGAAGCTACTAGCTTCTTGTTGGAAAGCTACCACACCACTTAGAAAAAATAATGAAATAGTTTTTCTACAGGGTTTCTGTTTTTTTACATATTCCAAGACAAACCACCATTTCAATTCTTTTTTACGAACGATTTCTGAACCTCGTTAGACACCATTGAAAGCAGGTTTCTTCACGAAATATGTAAGAAAAGTGTGTGCAGAAGACTCCTTAGGAAGATTCTTAACATTAAAATGTGACTAGGTATCTAGGTAATCTTCCAAGCCTTTGCTCAACTATTTTGTGGTTTACTGAGTATAATTGGATGCAGCTGAGTACCAGTAGTACCTACTTTACATGGGGCGACTACCTGTTTATCATCTACAGTCCAGTAACTTGTACGACTAGTACAGTGAGTACATTAAATAAGAACTAGTAACATAACAGTCCTTGGCAAAACTGGGGTGAAATGTCTATTTTTTTTATTCTGTCCCTAGATCAAAATGTGTTTCGAACCAAATTACTAAAAACGTCACAAATTGTAAAAAAGACTTCATATTTTTTTTTTAAATTGTGAACATACTGGCGACATTGCATAAAAGATTCACTCAAAGAGTATGTGTAAGCACTACGTTTAGATTCACTTTACAATTACCACGTTTTATCTAGTAGCAACATTTCTTAACGCGGCATTATTTTTTTTCTTAATAATAATTTATGGCTACACTTTACGTGGCAGCCAATCAAACGCCGTTATTCTCCAAGTTCCAATTTATTCAACCAATAATAGAGCTTACATTTCGCACCAATCAGATACTCTGAGTATCATTGCTTTCCACCAATCGGCTGTCGGTATCATTGGCGTCTGTTTCACCCGCCATTCCCTTCGTCGCCATCTTGAGCATATGATCATTGTTGTGGATTCCCAGATCCAATTTTATTAAAAAATTGCGGTGTATTTCTTGCAAATATCTTTAAAAGGTGTGTAAATTAGTACGAATTAAGTTTATAATACAGTGTGAATTATAAATGTGCTATTAGTAATGTGATTCTCCACTTTGCGCGGGTTTAGAGAATCCTGTTGAAGGCATTGTAAAACTTAACTCAATTCTTTTTTTTAGTGAAAAATGGCACGTACCAAGCAGACCGCGCGTAAGTCTACCGGAGGTAAAGCTCCTCGTAAACAATTGGCCACCAAGGCAGCGCGTAAGTCAGCGCCAAGCACTGGTGGAGTCAAGAAACCTCATCGTTACCGCCCTGGTACAGTAGCGCTTCGTGAAATCCGTCGTTACCAGAAATCGACTGAGTTGCTAATCCGCAAGCTGCCTTTTCAACGTCTGGTGAGAGAAATCGCCCAGGACTTCAAAACCGATTTGCGTTTCCAGTCGGCTGCTATTGGCGCTCTGCAGGTGAGCATCGACTCAACCTATGGTCTCGTAACTAAAGCGTGTCACAAGCTTACAATGCTATACCTAATCTTTATCTTATAATTTCAGGAAGCTAGTGAGGCATACTTGGTCGGCCTGTTTGAAGACACCAACTTGTGTGCTATCCATGCTAAACGTGTCACTATCATGCCTAAGGACATCCAGCTTGCCCGACGAATCCGTGGCGAGCGTGCCTAAACTTATCTCTAACTAGTATACTTAATCATAAATTATTTTGTAATTCAATACCTACCTAGATCTAAATTCCATAACAAGTTTGTAGTCTCCTTTAATTTTTATATTACTTAATATCATCATATTCATTCATAATAATAAGGATGCAGCAGAACTGAGTTTTTATTAATTATACATTCTTATTATGTAAGTTGACTAGGCAAATGCAATAAATACTGTTGTCCGTTGAGATATCGTCTTCAATACTAATCTTTGTCAGCAGTATTTTTTGCATCGGCATAGCATTGTGTTCGTAAGTTGTGGTAATTTTACATCTTAAGTAGTATAATAGGTAATGTGAACCATGTGCAGTGTGAGAATTCTGTGTTTGGCGTAATTAAGTTGCATCTTATGATGTTTATGAGAAAATTGGTGTTTAATAAATATGATTAGGGTCAAAAACATGTTTTTTTTTTGTCATACCATTCCTAAATATTTATAATATTATGGTGACTCACATTCTTACACCACATCTGTCAACTTAAAAATTAGTCATTCGATTGAAATGCACTTTCCTATATAGTTGTTTCAATTCAACATGCCTTTCAATAAATTTACATTCCTTTAAAACAGACTTAAATTGTGTTTTCACACTCCTGATTGATTAGCTTCTAGTTCTGTTCATGCATCATCAAAGCAATTTCAGCATCTTAAGCTTTCTGATGAAGCCCACTGCTACCACCATGTTTCATTGTATATAAACTGCCTTATATATTGGTGATATATCCATACCTATGGTGATACTGTGCTGAGCAAAGCGGGTAAAAGATGTTAACTGTAAAATCAGCTTGGGCAGTCCCAACCGAGTCTAATTTGACGGTTAACATCTTTCTCGTAGTTTACCTACCCAGCTGGACAGTTTGTCCCAGGTAAATGTAAACGTGCTACAAGAGTAGGTAGTCTCCACAGACTTATATTGGCTAATATAAGTCTGTTGGGCAGTCCGCACTAAAATCGACGAACTACTTCTCACGATAATTTATGATTATCTGTATTAATTTTTCTTTTTTGTGTTGAAAAACGACGTTTGATAACCGTGGCTCGTCAATACTGTCTCTTGGCTCCATAAAGACCGCGCTTTTGGCTCGGAGGTATACTCCACCTCAGCTGCAATGACGTAAGCCCACTTGAATTTAAATGTACTCTCCTAACTTTGTCCCACTCTAGGAATTACTAAAGCCCGGACGCGGAGCAGAAATAATTTCGTACGTTGACCTATTATTACCTGTCTCTGTCATTCCCGCGTAAATATAATGCGTCTCGCTCGCACAGATGTAATGGCCTCCGTCGTCAGGGATTGTACCCTTTACTGTAAACTTTTTACTGTTATTTTAAGTTTTGTTCTTTTTTTAATATGGTTTTTTTCCGTTAGCATTTAGTCACTACAAAAAATCCTTGACGAAATTCATAAATTTAAATAATGAATGATAATGATAATTTTTATTTTATTGTCATATTTCTACCGAATTCGTAATTTTAATTCGATTTTTAAATTGTTATAATATAAAATGTAAATAAATTATTTATATATTTAATAAAAATAATTTATTTAATAAATTAGTCATTTTTTTTCTCCTTCAAATATTTCATGTAAAACGCACTTAATATAAAAATGTTTGTGACCACTGTTAGTAGGCCCAAAGGTCATTGTACGAAATTCTTCCTGCTCCGCGACCGGGCTTTACTCGAGTATCGTGGATGAATTCACAAACATTACACTCACACAAGATTATAGCAACTATCTTTAGGCCTTGTAAATATTTGTTCCAGGCAGGAATCGAATCTAAGGCACAGCCAATCGTTTAAGCACTGCGCAGACAGTAACGTTTTTCTACAATTATTTGTAATATACTAGCTTTTGCCCGCGGCTTCGCTCCCACTCTTTTATTTACTCTATCCTACGCTGCCCTACTCAACCCTACTCTACCCTGCCCAACTATCCTACTATACCAATAAATGAACAGGTTAAAGTTTTTTTTTTTACTTGAAGGGACAAAAATTATCCTATGTCCTTCTCCTGGTGCTAAGCTACCTTCCCGCCAATTTTCAGTCAAATCGATTCGGCCGATCTTGAATTATAAATAGTGTAACTAACACGACTTTCTTTTATCTAAATAGACTAGCTTTTGCCCGCGGCTTCGCTCTTCGCTCCCGTCAACTGACTACTCTACTCTACTATACCAATAAATGAGTAGGTTTTAGGAGTTATAGATAGTGTAACTAACACGACTTTCTTTTCTAAATATAAATTATAGTTTCTATGCCTCAAAGCATTCAATAAAATTAATTCTTGGATGAGCCACTACATTATATAATCATCGCTAGCCACCGCCAGCGGCTTCACACGCGTGAAAGTAGAAAAAATTATCTCAAGGGGGATAAGAAGAATCCTATGAGCTATTTCAGGACGTGGTCTACCCGTGTACCAAGTTTCATCGAAATACGTTCAGTAGTTTTTGCGTGAAAGAGTAACAAACATTAATACATACTAACTTTCGATCTAGAGTAGCAGTAGAATTCTGAAATGCTTGTGATCACAGCTAGGTGGTGATAATGGGGTAAAAAACAAATACCAAACAGTTGTTAAGGGTGTTAGCAAGACTGCAGTACATACTCGTAACATAAAACAAAGAATTATAGATTTTGGAAGGCTTCGCTCCCGCACTACTGTACTCTACCCTACTCTACCCTATACCAATAAATGTAGGTAAGTCGGTTTACCCCCTTAGAGAGGTAGAGTTTCGTAAAATCCGTTCTTAGCGGATGTCTACACCCTATAAAGCCAAATTAAGTTTGTAGGTGCTAAAGTTTCTAAGATGATCAGTGAGTGGTATTTCGCTTTTATATATTATATAGACCATATATAGACTATGGGCAGGGGCGTAGTTACTAAGGGGCTAGGCGGGGCAGTGCCCCGGGGCCCTCGAGTTCCACGGTCCCCTAAAAACTGATTAGCAAACCGCTTATTGATTGAGCGAAAAATTCTTCCACCTTCAAAACCTAAATAAAATAGGCGGCAACACTTTTAAGAACATGCAACTCATTTAAGAAAACCTTAAAGAAAACAGAGAAATTCCCGACATGTTTCCACTTCTATTCTTTGATTTGTGCAGTGTCGTCACAACAGATTTTACAAATAGCAGCAATTTCTAAAATCATACAAAAATTATATTTATCAAGAGCACACGACCCAAGACAAGAATGATACTATTCTCATACATTCACTCTTAGATCTCTAGATATTTTAGAAACAGATATTATCTTGCGGATATCATCTAGGTTTGTATTAAAGAGAAACTACTGGGACTATATAAGAACATGAAATTTTGCACAGGGCTTCTTTTATTAAGTAGATGAATACTAAAATGGGGTTTTTGTAAATTTGGAAATTCAACCTCTAAGAGGATGAAAATATATGTAAAATCTCATTCCATGATCGAACGATCAATCTTCATTTAATTTAGGATTTTTTTAAAGATAAAGCTTTGCATTTCTAATTATATAGATGAAGCCGTTTAAGGGCTCCCAATTTATTTTTGCCCCAGGGTCTTTGGTCGCATAGCTACGCTACGCCACTGATTAGGGGCCTCGCTCGACAAATGTTGTGTGAAAAAATAAGAACCCAATTGCAGAGCTACCAAGTGGGTTCGATTACCTATATATTCAAATCATCCACGGCTTGACTTACACAACATCCAAAGCGGCCAAACAGTTTAAGAGGAGTTAAGTGACCAACACACATACAGAAGAACCATACCTATTTAAGGCTAAATTTTGGTCGTTTTAATCCCGTGGAAGATCTATCCGATACACGAAACAATATCGATTTGTAAAGATAAAATATAAAAAATAAAATCCTTATTTTCTAAAACTCGAATTAATATGAAAATTAACTTATTTAATTAACATCAGCTGATCGAGCGCAATGACCTGTAGTCAGTTACCTGCAAGTCATTGCCACGCTCAGCTGCATCGGACTTCGAATTTGGACAAATTAGTAAACCATTTTACCAGATTCGAAGACCGATAGTATTTACATGGTGATATAACAGACTGTAGGTAGAGAAGAGCTTAATTTTTTTTATGGATATGTTCGCGTTGGACCACCGTCTCACCCGATGATAAGCGATGATGTGGCCGACGATGGAGCACGCTTGCCTAGATGTAACCTATTCACTCTTGGATTAAAGACCCCTAGGTTATAGCTGTACGCATAATGAATGTGTTCCCAAAACGCTTTGTACGTATGGGTGGGATCTCCTCATGTACCGGTGGCGCAATGCCGTACGTCTTGTGGTCCGATAATGGAATGGACTTGGCGGAATTAAATTGTGCAATTCCAATGCATACTCCCCGAAATATAAACGATAGAATATTGACAGGCTAGCAACTCGGCGTCGATGCTCAAGACTATGGAGTTTTGACATGACAATTGCATAATTTTCGATTATCAGTTTCTTGGCTCGCTTCTCAATCGACTCTAGACAAAGCTGGTATTTAGCAGAGATGAGAGCAGTACTTTATACACGATCGAACCTGCTTGATAGAGGTTGAGCAGCATTAGCTCATGTTCTGAACTGATTTTTTTTTTAATGTTGATAGGTTCGCGCTTTACCGGTATCTCATCTGATGGAAAGCGACGATGTGGTCGACGATGGAGCGCGCTTACCTAGAAGTAACCTCACTCTTGACTTAAAGATTCGGGTTGTAGCCATCTGGAAACACAGATTCCGGCAGGAAATTCCACTCCTTAGCTGTACGCACAATGAATGTGTAGCATTTGCTACACTTGCTCCATGGCTAATTCGGCACTAGGTCACATGCCTGTAACCTGTAAGCGGGCAGCATAGCTGATAAAAGTAGGAAAAGCAGTTCCAACAGCTACTTGAAGGTAGGCACTAGTAAATTTAATAGTCCTAGATGGAGGCAGTGGATACAAATCCATCTAAAATAATTTATCCACATGTATTAGAGTAGGTAGGTACTAACATTTATTCCTAAATTTTTATTTTTACTAACTAAGTCTGAAAATAAAGATATTGAATTAATTATACAGTACCATCATGTAAGATTATGAGAACTTTGCGATAGGAAAATAAGTTCCAAGGTAAAATTATTTTGTTAATCCACTTCATTATTCATAGCTAGTTGATGACGACTCGCTAATTATCAGAGGTCAGAGTAGGTAGATTGATTTAAGGTCGTTGACGACAAACATAGAGGATAATATGGATATGCCTCCAAAACACCGGAACTTCATATTTACTGTGATATTTGTTCCGGAATTTTGAAATTAGCACGAATTTGTGTTTAAGGTGAAAATCGTATTAATAATATCAATCTATGCTGCCAGTGTTAGCTAATGGTGAAAGAAATCAGTATTTTATTTTATACAAAAATACCTTGGAATAGTTACACCGTATTTTGTCCCTTACTGTTGAATTAGAAATGACGCTTGACAGTATGACGCTTTATTTTATTTTAGTCCATAATTCCAATCCCGGAACTTTTTCCGGTACTTCCCGCACATTATGGATAAAATGGCATGTCCATATTATAATATCTTGACGCAAGTATATAAAATCAATCTACCTACTCCGACCTCTGCTAATTATAGACCCTAGTGGAATATTTAAAACACGCGAGGACGCCGGCGTCCGCTTAGGTTACAACTGGTTAAAAATAAAATGTATATTAACAATACTAAAGAAGCAATTTATTTAAATATTGTGTACATGACTATTTCACTTATATATCTATGCTGCTAAATTGGTTTCTTGTTCTTCTAATTCTTTAAGTCTTCTTTCTATATCATCTACACTTTTTCCATGTTCTTTGTTGAATCTATATGACTGTAGAAGTTGTTCTTTTTCTAGACCTTTTATTCTTTCATATAACGTTTTATCAAATTCAAGGTCTATATCGCTCTCTTCCCGTAAAACACAGAAGTAAATAAGGAATACTGCAACACTTCCCACAACTGAAAATGGTTGATACCATGGCATGTCAGTATCTACCTTCTTAACTAAAGGACTATTAGTTTTTCTTGCAGCTTGACTAGTAGAAAATTTGATTGGTTCATTTTCACTGGCTTCAAGCTTATTGCTGAATGACCTGCCTGCCCTGCAGAGACGGGTGAGATTTCTGAAAGAAAAGTGTTCTTGTGAGGATTTATTTCACGTTGGTTTAAAATTCTAACTGTAATAACTAAAATTACCTATAGTAGTTGAAGAGTTGTCTGTTCATTGTCGTAATTTAAGGTTTAAATCATTATACGTCTGATTTTTCAGTACGAATATTCACTTCACTGATAATGACATATTTATTTGACAATGACATTGACACTCTTGATTTTCAGTTTACAGTGACAGTTAATCGTTTGTCATTTCGCCTCTTTTAGTAAATAACTTTTTTTTTTTAATTGATATAAACTAGTGCTTGATTGCAATCCCATCTGATGTTAAGCAGTGATGCAATCGGATGGTGAAGCGCACTAGTTTATTAAGAGCCTATTCACTCTAGCCTTGAAGACACCTAAACTATAATCGGACGGGAAGACCGCAGCAGGCAAACTGTTCCAGTCTCTCGATGTACGCGGTATAAACGACGAGGCAAAACGCTTAGTCCGTACCGTAGAAGTTTCAACAACATAAGGGTTTTTTTTTGGGTAGGTAAAATCATCCAATGACAAAACAACATAAGGGTGGATATTCGCCGTACGCCGGGTTGTCCGATGGTGGAATTGAGATGGCGGAATTATGTCATGTAATTCCCGCGCACACTCTCCCAAATGCATCCTGTAAAACACCGAAAGGCTGGCTACTCTACGCCTGTGCTCGAGGCTTTGTAGATTGGACTTAACCAACTCTACACTATTTTACGTCTTCATATAAATAAGTAGTAGGTACTTACGTTACACCTCGTTTACAATACGTTAGCAGCTATTTCCATTGAATACTGGAGAGCATTTTTTATGCTGTAACAAAAAAAAAAAAAAAAATACTAAAACCCATTACCGCATCGTCGCATTCTGCGTGTGGTAACGGCATTAAGCTGAGTGCTCGGCCGTTTTGCACGGACGTGGCGCATACTTCTCACAAAATTAATTATTCTTTAGTAACATGTAACTTGCGCCTTTATCCGGCAAATAAAAAGTATTTCTTGCAAATAAATATTTGATTTGATTTGAATTCTTTCTTTCTTGAAAAAGAAATCAAATCAAATCTCTCTCTTATTAAATGAAATAAGATTTTTGAAAGATGTACAGAAAATAATTCTTTACATAAGTTCTATTTGTATTCTTTATGTCGATTACAGAGAAAATGATTTTTAAAACCATTATTCTTGTATGATTCTTTTTTGGAACTGTAACTGGAAACCTTACAGCCCATTCACGACCTTACCGCTGTGAGCGGCAGCTAACAGCGCATTCACGACTTCGGTCTTAGCGGCGAGCGGGGTGGTATCGGTAGACGATTGGTTAAAGCCTCAGTCACAAACAGCGAATACTCGCTGTGTCTGACCGAAGCTTAAGACCGAAGTTGCGTGAATGGGCCCTAAGCGGGCGGCAGCGGCGCCGGCGAGCGGTAAAAAGAAACGTATGAAACTGTTTAAAGCACGCCACGAGAGCTCATAGCGGCGCAGCGCGCGCTCGCCCAATCACGTACCGATACCGCCCCGCTCGCCGCTAAGATCGAAATCATGAATGTGCTGTTTATTGTATTTCCGATATACAGAACCCAAAAAGTTATATAAACTACTAAGAGTAAGCAGTTTCTATGTTCAGTGGTTATATTCTTTAAGAAAACGCAGCGCTGCCGCAACGACGAATATCCAAATAGGATACATTGAATTAACAATCCAATGTATAGGATATTAGGTTGACAATCCAATGTATCCTACGAGTATTTGGGTGTTCGTCGTTGAGGCAGCGCTGCGTTTGTGGTTTCTTAGAGAATAATACCACTGGTTGGGGTATTTCAAGGATCTTGTATAATTATCCTAGGGATTTAAATTGATTAAGGTCGTCATAGGCTAGACCAGTTACGCTGACAACAACCTCATACCGCTTACATACTCTTTGCTCATACCTGCGAGACCCTGACATGGTTAATTTGCAAGAAAAAACAAAATGTGTACTGTGTACATATCAGTAATCTGTGCTGTGTAGTAAACGTAGTGCTTATATTCTCTTTGCTGTGTAGTGCTGTGTAGGTACAGTACGGAAGACGGATTTTGGCATGCCTCAACTTTGCGCAGAAGGCTGCGCATAAACGTTTTTTAGGAACAAAATGGTGGCATGAGGCGACGTGCGCGGGGCGGAGATGTTGGCTAGAGATTGACACTATGAAAACACAATCGACCGTTTATCGAATCAAATATCGTATTCGATTTTAACGATCTGGAATTTGTTTTTAGGAGATTTTTGTTTTTAGGAGATATTGTAACTTTAATAATAACAAAAAAACGAATGAAATTTTATTTTCTTAGTTGAAATGCATGATTTAGTTAAATATCTGTTACCTATAGGCAACTACTAGAATATTGTATTGTATTGTATTTCGAGCTAGTATCCGCAACTCCACGACTAAAGCGCTTATTTTGCGTACGGAACTACTGGAATATTTTAAACCTCCTTATAGTATCGAATATAAATATATTTTTTTGACTTAATTTCAATCGATTTGAACAAAAATCGATTAAACAACACCCTCAGACACGATATTTCCAGATATAATGAAATACAGTAAGGTTTTACCACTTTTTAAATCCGGTGACCATAATGACACTAATATTATAGACCTGTATCGGTATTGCCAGTTTTTAGTAAGGTGTTTGAAAAAGTTATGCTGAATCAGATGCTCTACCATTTGAACACCAATAAAATCTTTCACGATCAGCATATGTATCAGCATAAGTATGGCTTCACCAAAGGTCGTTGTAGGACAGACGCTGGTGTCGCTTTATTAAAACATATATTTGCAGCGTGGGAGGAAGCCCAAGATGCGATAGGGATTTTATGTGACCTCTCAAAGGCTTTCGATTGCGTTAATCACGAAACCTTGCTTTTAAAACTAAAACATTATGGGCTAGGTAAACTTGCACTCAGCTTGGTGAAATCTTATTTAAATGACAGGCAACAACAAGTTCAAATACATGGTATAAATTCTCAAGGTTTGAGAGTTAAAATGGGTGTCCCACAAGGCTCAATATTGGATCCTTTTTTCTTTTTAGTGTATATTAATTATCTACCGCATCTATTAAAAAAACAACCACTCATTGTATTGTTTGCTGACGATACGTCGTTAATTTTTAAGGTCAATAGACGTTCTACAAACCTTGATGACGTAAACAAAGCTCTACAGGAAGTCCACAAATGGTTCACTGTTAATAATTTAGTGTTAAATGGAAAAAAGACTAAGTGCATAAGATTTGCGTTACCGAATGTAAAAAGTAATGATTCCGATATAGTATTGAACAAGGATAAGCTCGAATTCGTCGAGAACACGGTTTTCCTGGGGATCACGCTTGACTCGAGGCTACAATGGGGTCCTCATTTAACATCTCTGGCAGGTCGGCTTAGTTCAGCAGTATATGCTGTTAGAAAAATCCGTCAATTTATAGATGTAAATACTGCGAGACTAGTCTATTTTAGTTACTTCCATAGCATAATGTCTTACGGTATATTACTATGGGGACGGGCTGCAGACATGGAGTCTATTTTTATTCTGCAGAAAAGAGCTATCAGAGCCATATATAATATTCGCAGGCGCGATTCTCTTAGAGAACTATTTAAGGAAATAAACATCATGACGGACCCTTGTCAATACATTTATGAAAACATTATGTATGTTCGGAAAAATATTCATCTTTTTACTAAGATAAGTGACAGGCACAATTTTAATACTAGGAATAGGAACCAATTAGATCAACCTCGATTCAGATTGGCTAAAGTACATAGTTCTTTTATGGGATACTGTGTAAAATTTTATAATAAAATTTTATAATAAACCACTTGAGATTCTCCATCATTTTGACTCATTTAGAGTCAAAATTTAAAACATGCATTAAATGTACGCTATGTAGACAAGCATATTATAGATTGGATGATTACATCCTTGATAAAAAAAAAATGCTTGGCTAAATGCCGGTCCTGCTCCACAGCCACAGTCACATTTGCCTACAAATTATAAGTTCTACATTTTATTTTATGTATTTTATTACTTTTTAATATGGAGGAGATGCTGGGACCCTTTTTGTATCGTGGTTTTCGAAATGTTTTGTTTTTCTTTTTTTATATATATTTATTATAATTGATTAGTTTATTTTAATGGAGCTTGTGATCAATTATTACTTTTTGTAATTAGGAACAAAATCATTGTATAATGTAGAAGCACGTTTTTTTCTAATTTGTGAATGTGAAGTACCATGGAGCATTTTTATTTTATTTGGTAACTAGCGGTCGCCCGCGGCTCCGCCCGCGAGGATGTCGGTTACCGCTGCAAAAAGCCAACCCAGGAAAGACACGGTCAGCAAAATGATTCCCAGGTCAATTCACAGACACCGACACTAACATCGACGACGCAGTCATTATCCGCAGGTTGCATAGATTGTCTTTATGTGGATGTTAAAGTTGTTAATGATGAAAATATTTAAATGTAATTAATACTAAGTTTTCACTTCTGCCGGCAGTCCCGGAGTGCAACCCGTTGTTTTAGGATAGATAACTAAAGCGATTATTGTAGAGCTTCTCTTTAGGCAACATTTGACGTTAAATTATTTTCAGGTAACAAAATATACTTATGGTCGGGAGCCCCGACCCGTGATAGGGCAACATAAAGTTGCCCATGAGTAAAACATTCTTTTTTTCGTAAATCAATTCCTACTAATTTGAATGTTTGGCCCTGAGATTGGTTTGTTGAGACCTGGCTTTCTTAGGCATTTTCAAATGTTTAAGAAAATGTTAATAGCGTGTATTATTCTAGCTCTGAAAAGAACTGTTGTTTAGCCCTAAAAAGAACTGTTGGTTAGCCCTGAAAAGAACTGTTGGTTAGTCCTGAAAAGAACAGTTGTTTAGCTCTGAGAAGAACTGTTGTTTAGCTCTGAGAAGAACTGTTGTTTAGCTCTGAGAAGAACTTTTGCGTAGGTGTAGTTTTAAGAACGAAATCTAAAAAAATTCACACGAGAATTATTAGACTTCGCGTACGACCACTGCGTAGGGAGCCGACCTCGTGTCTGAGCCGCGCGGGTACCTTAAGGGCTTATTACACTATTTGATTTTTAGGAAACCAATTTAGGAAATCGGAAGATGTAATCGCTGTTAGGAGAGATAGGATCCAATTTAGTGTAAAATTGGAGACCCTCTAATTTGTGAGATACTCTACCCTTGGAGATACTCTACTTCCTAAATTGTGACAGTGTAATCACAGCGTTACTCATAGATCTAAACTCCCCTCCCGCACGCGCACCCCCGCCTTGGTGAAGCCCGCAACGGGCGGTGCAGCAGAAATCGTAATATTTTAATTTCGTCATAACTTCAAAACCAAACGTCCAATTTTAATCATTTAAAGACCAAATATTATCTACATAAACTGTACTTAGTGATGAAATGAAAATTTATTTTGATAAGAATTAATAGCATGAGTTGAATAAATGCGTTTAAATGTAGTCCAAAAAAAATTCAAGATTTTTAAATAAAAAAATGGTTGTGCCTCACTCGACATAGATAGATATAGTGTGTCGCGGACTTTTTTGTAGATATTTATAAGATCTACAATTAATTAGAATATTTTATGGTTCTAACTTTTATAGTTTAGGCAGCGTACGCAAAATAAATAACTTTTCTGGTTGATTTTTTACACCTTGTGTCCGAAATACCCAAATATCTTACGGAATCTTCCATAATAAAATTTAGCCTATGTTACTTGTGGATAATGTAGCTTTCGAATGGTGAAAGAATTTTTAAAATCGGTCCCGTAGTTTTTGAGCCTATTCATTACAAACAAACAAACAAAGTTTTCCTCTTTATAATATTAGTATAGACAACTTGTTTGACGTTACGAGCATGGCAGTTGAGAGTTTGTCATGCTCACTCAAATGTTTCGCTGATGGTGGCACGTGTTATTGGGTCATTCGGTTCCCTTCAAAATGGTTGAGCTGAGTGGGGCTGAGGCACGCGTCATGCTCGTAAACGGGCGCCGTCAGTTGGGACTGGTCATCTCTTAGCTGCCAGTGGCTTAATTCAATTACTATTTTTTTATTTGTTTATTGTATTTTTCATAATTTGTGGTTTCATTGCTTCCTAATTTTTTTTTTCTTCATTGTGCTCACCTAATACAAGCAACAATAAATTTGTAACCAAGATTTACGTAACGCATAATATGATTTAAAAGAGTGTCGATGGAGTTTCTTACACGTTCTTCTCCATAGAGATCTACGCTTTGGAACGTGCAATTTAGCTTCACTTTTTTTGGACTGACCGACATTTTGACAATTCAAAAGTGCCTGTAATTGGTCTATTTGAAAGAAACTATTCTGATTCTGATTCACGCGTATTGGATATCCCTTTTTGGTTATTTCGTAAAGCTTCGTGAATATTCGGCAATGCTTGGTACAATAATGTGTTCTCTGTCACATTTCAGCATTCCTGTCGGCTATCTCTGTCTTGAGTACACGCGGTTAAAAAAGTTTTATTTGATTGTTCATGTTGCTATTTGTTTCGTTGTTGTTGTTTGTATTATAAAGATTCTTTTATTAACTTTTAATGGACCCACAGCTATAGTTAAGGGTTAAATAATAGGAGTAAACATGTACAATAATATAAAAAGTTAGTAAAAGTATTACGAAACTTATTCGTATCGTGGTAAAAAAAAATATTCCACTAACAATTTTCTTTACGAGTGTATTTGCGCAAAAGTTCGCAGAGCCTAACTTAATTCAGGCGCGCCAATTGATCCGTCGATCGCACTGTACTTACACTGACATTACACTTTACTGAAAAAAAAGTAAATTTCTATAATGAGGTTGAAAGTTACCGGGTGTATTTTTTACAACTCACCACTTACCGAATGAATTCCTCGCCTACTTCGGGCTCAGATAATAAATATTTGCGTTCAACGAGCGCTTTTTTTCGTCTTTCTAAAGAATTTTTCAGTTTACTGTCGTCACGGTTGAGTTGTTCATAATTTTGACTATTTTTTACGCATGGAACTATTTCATTACAAGAAGGTTTAATGAGTAATGCCCAAATGTCGCATTTGTCTGTAATGCCTTGAATAGTCTCGAGTAATTTGGACCGTTTATCCCACACAGTAGATACACCATCACTCTGAAATTTTATAAAAAAATATTTATGGACATAAAATTAAAAAACAATTCGGAATGCACATGATTTTAACATCTACTTACCTAACCTAACCTAACCTATAAGAAAATCTTTAAAAAAATTTATTCATTGTCAATCCAGGCTAATTAAACTGGGTTACGGGGTTGCTCGAAATAGTTACCACAGCCATATAACGCAAACGGCAACTGTGTGCTGAGCTGAGTGCGGATTGTTTTGTTTTTACGTTAAGGCGATCGAAACCACAGGTTAGAGATATACTACGTAGGTATATCGAAACGTTTACCGCGTTTGGATCTCTGATTGGTTAAGAGCTTGGAGCGTGCCAATCGGAACGCTGAACAAATACCTATAGATGTAACCACCACGTGGCCGCACATAAGATAGCACTACCAAACTTCAATGAGGTTATTACGTAAACTTTTCCTTAAATATGACCACTGAAATACACCAAACAGTTAACTATTGGAGTCTAAATCTCGTACTTACATTAAAATTATAACTAATTTAATTGCCGAATTTTTTCTAAAAAACATAAAAAACCCAAGTCGACTTCTCAGTGACAGTGACAGGCCATTGTTTGGCTTTCTTATTTATTTCGTATATACGCTTCTGACTTCAGAATTTCCCTATAGTCTCATACATTTACAGTGTATTCACGTCTTCGTGGTCTTAGCAGCGAGCGGCGTGGCGAGCGGGGCAATATCGGTAGGTGATTGGTCGAACGCGCGCTACTATGGCCGCTATGAGCGGCGTCGACCAATCGCCTACCGATACGGCCCCGGTCGCCGCGCCGCTCGCCGCTAAGACCGAAGTCATGAATGGGCTCTTAGAAGTAGGTTTAATATATTAATGACTGATCGTCTTAAACGTGTCGATCGCATTAACGTAAAACAAATAGTTCACTTTGAAGGAACACTCTCACTCCACACAAACGCGGGTTATGGTTATCTGATGCAACTTTTGGCAACGGATAACTATATACTAGTCAGAGGACTTTAGGCTAGTAAAGTGGGCTGGTCATGAAATTATTAAAAATTAGTTTTCCTTTGTAAAAAAATAACAATGCTACAAGCATCTTTCAGATCATTCCAAATAGTATTTAAAGCATTTGAAAAGAATCGACGAGATTTGTATGCTTTAGAGTTAAGATAAGGTATCTAGACTATATTGTGATAATGCAAGCAAACCTACAGATTTTTCACGAAGTTCCTCCAATTCTTTGCTGCAGGCCTCTACTTGGTGGATTAGAGCATCGTATCGTGTTGTCTCTACAGTCAACTGGTATAACAACTTATCGGTAACAACCGTAAGGTATTGATATTCCTTTAACAGTTTTCCATGTTGTGTCATAGTATCACGTATTGCACGATTGGTCATCAGCACTGCATTATTTACTGTTGAAAGTATTCTAGATTTATTAGTTGTCTACTTGTTTCACTTCCCTGCCCTATTCAGGGTTTATTTTGAATCTTAGGTGCCAATTATACATCATATAATAATATTGCACAATATTATTCAATATAATACAATTTGCACAATGATTTAACAAAAGTTTAAGTGAGCTTCAATTTTTAAACTTTATTGTGCAATATTATTGTAAGTGTATGGGGCGCCTAAGGTTTTCCTTAGGCGCCCCATACACTCACGAACTCACGAAGCGGTTTTCTCCCGCGGCCGCCGCTGCAGATGAATCGGCTATTTTAATTCAAAATTCACGAGGCGGTTGATTTGCCGCAAGCCCAACGGTTCAAAACCGCAAGACAAACGGTTGCAAGACGGGCGGTTAAAAACAGTGTTGCCAACTCATGAACTCAGCACTGAAAGTGCTAGATTGGTACTATTTTCACACGGCTGTGTGAAAATAGTACCAACTCTAGCACTTGCACTGAAATAAAAACTAAAGAAATGGACATTCCTTTGAGCAAAAAAAGGTAATTGTTTGGGGTGAGATTAAGATAAACCAAGATTAAAGATTATAAAGATAGCTATATTTCAACAATACCGATTAAACTAATACAAAGGAAAAACTATTAAAACTATTGAGGTGAATGAGATGAGATTGAGTCGCGCCCGATATGCTATCCGAAAGCGTACTGAATGTGTTTACTTAAGTAATACATAAAATAATAAATGCATTGAGCGCGGTGTCGCAATTATGCTGACAGGTTCATTATTGTTCGATGATTGAACCGAACAGTAATTTTGTTTAAAATTACAGAATGAAAGAACGATCCGAAATACAAAAAATAGTTTAGACCTGTGCTCTAAACTAACTCAAAATCAATGTGTAGTTACACTTTGTAACTGAATGCGAAAATAATTGAAATTAAGAAAAAGATGCTTAATTTCAAATATTTTCGCAGAATAAAAAAAAACATGGGAGTACTTAAACTATTTTATCGGGTCTGGTCTGGCAACATTCTATAGAAAAAGTTGATACTTAGGGGAAGTCCGGGAGAGTATACCCCCGTCCAAAAAAATGCTCATGAATCTTTCTATACTTATAAATCGCTATTTTCTGCAAAATTCTATCTTATGATGCATTATTTAGCTATATTTTCTCTTAAGAAAGTTTTACAAATCTATTTATATGTCATTTATTTTACAATTTATGTATATACATTTACGTATGCAGAAGATACATTATTATAAAAATTGTACAAAGGTACTGCTTATTTCAAAAAGAAGTATCTTCGAGCAGACCTGCGAAAGGAGAAATTGGAAGAAATGTAGACAATAATGTGTAGAAATATGGGATATACGCTGATATAAGAAATTTACGAAAATTCAAAAGTGTTTTTGTCCAGCTAGCATATTAAAAACGAATTACAGTGCGATGCCACGTGTAATGACAAAATGGCGCCGGATTTCTGTCAAACAAAATAGCGTCAGATTTTTGTAGGGTGGGGAGTGTATGAAAGTCAGTTTTTAAAAACATACAATTTACACACGGCAAATTATCTCATCATCAGATAATGAAACATTTCAGCCACGGTTGGATATAGGCCTCCCCCAGGTGTCGCCAAAAGAAACGGTCCTGTATGTCTAGCAACCATCGAATTCGCGCAACCCTAACCAGGTTGGATTGGTCCACCTTGTAGGAGGCCTTCCAATCCTACGTCTTCTGGTACGTGGTCGCCATTCCAGAACCTTTTGGCCACAACGGTTATCCGTTCTGCGATTATTAATTAGATAGTAATTATCTAAACGAATACTAAAAAGAGGAAAGATTTGACTTTTGTTTTTATTTCTTGTTTGTTATGATTTAACTCAAAAACTACTTGACCAATTTTAAAATCTTACTTAATTAATAATTTAATCTTAATTTTATTTTAATCTAGTATTATTTATTTGAAACAATATGCATAATTAAATAATACGGCAGATGTTAGATATTTTTTGTCAAATTTGTATAAGCGTAAAAATCGTTTTATTGCATTTTTTAAATATCAAACGAATTTTAGTTATTTAAAAAAAAAACTTTGTACTTCTTAGTTGTACGATCTTTTTATACGATTTTTTTGAAGTTGTCGTACGATCATACCTTTTTGGACCTGGCAACCCTGCTACAGAAGCTGCGGGCCCGCTACAGTGGCGTCAGCGGGAGAAAACCGCGTCGTGAGTTCTCTCCATAAGAGTAGGACATAACAATTGCTTTGCAAAGAAACAACTTTATACCTAGGTAGGTACTTACCTATATTCAAGTAAGGAAACGTATAGTACGCGGCAAATAAGTTTAACCCGTTGCTATAGCCCCGCGCAGCTCACCTCACCTCGATTGAGACCCGAATGTGTTACTACGCGTTCAAGGTCGATCGTCACTTTGGTTCAACTTATAGATATTTCGCGTATAGCGTCTATTCCATCTATTACACCACTCGATATTCCGCACACGATACACAGACTGTTTAATAACGAGTCGCGACGTCTACAAGAACGGTTGAATGTCGAATGGTGTCATAGAAACTGATACTGCAGTGCAAAAGCAAAAGAAAATAGCCACGACAGCGCAGCGCAGCGTGATTAGGAAACCAAAAAAATAGACTCACATTCACGTTTTTCTCTCAGTTTAACCTCATTATCTTGTTCTTGCAGTTTAATTCTTTCAATTGTTTGTCCTACATAATTATCCATAATGAAATGTAGCGGAGATGATACTTTGTTTTATTACCGTTCTTAAAATGGCGCCAAAAGTGTGATGGCGGTAAATGGTAAGTGACTGGGCCATAACTGTGGACCAGCAACCATATAGTACGCGGCAAATAAGTTTTTTTTTTTAATTCATAGGATCGCGTTTGACCACTGTCTCACCTGATGGTATGCGATGACTTGGCCGACGATGGAGCACGCTTGCCTAGAAGTAGATAACCTATTCACTCTTGACTTAAAGACTCCTAAGTTGTAGCTATCAGAAAACACTGACTCCGGTAGGGATTTCCATTCTTTAGCTGTACGCACAATAAATGTACCTACTCCCAAAACGCTTTGTACGTATGAGTGAGATGTTCACCATGTATCTGTGGCGCATCGCCGTACGTCTAGTGGCCCGATGATGGAACGGACTTGCCGGAATTAAATTGTGTAATTCCAACGCACACTCCCCGAAATTTAAATGATAGAAAACCGTCAGGCGAGCAACTCGGCGTCGATGCCCAAGACTTTGGAGCTTCGACTCAACAAGTGTATCAATACCAATGATCTTTTTAGCTCGCTTCTCAATCGACTCTAAGTGCATCAAGCTGGTATTTGGCAGATCCATCCCAAAGATGAGAGCAGTACTCCATACACGATCGAACTTGCGCTTTATAAAGGTTAAGCACCTGCGTGAAATACCGTCTCACCTTTCCAATTTTTTAGCAGCCAGCTGTGCCTTTGCTTCGAACTTCGTTGAACCTGTTGCTATGGTTACGCGCAGCCCCCCAAATCGATTGCGACCCGAAAATCGGTTACTGCGCATAGAAGTTAGTTCAACCGCCATGATGTTTTAACCTGTGTGTCGAGGTATAAAACCTACTCCTTTTAATAATTTATCATCATAATGAAGAACTGCAAAAAATCTTTTAATATACTTAGTATATATTATTCTAGGGTCTGTCTAACGAAAGCGCGACCTGAGAAAATGAGGTCAAATCAAAAAATATTGAATATGGTATTACTGTCATACTAGGAGGAAAAATTTTTGATACTTGAGTATTTTTTTGTATTTGCGACAATCGTATAATTCTTTTTGACGAACTAGATTCCTAATAGCAAGTTAGAGAGATTAGATCCTATGTTTCAAACAGAAATGAGTCAAACAGGGCGTCCCGTTGTCCCCAAAGTTATTCACCACTTCTTTCAGACATTAGCAGTCGAATGGGAAGAGAAGGGCATTGTCATCAGCGAAGCTAAGTTAAGTAATTTGCGTTTCTCTGATAATATTGTCCTGTTCTCTCCTACAGCCACAGGACTAGAGCAAATGCTGGTTGGTCTACATATAAAAATGATGAAGACCAAAATCATAACCTGCAGCAACTCCAAAAGGAACGTACACGTAGGCGGACAGAATATACAATACGTCTTAAAATATATTATTGTCTACTTGGGCCAAGTAGTCTCTTTCTGGGCCAGGTAAGAAAAAGAAATAACGTGTCGAACAGAAAATACCTGAAAAAGTTACTGGTCCATCAAGGAACTATGTAAGGGCACTTTGCCCATATCACTAAAGCGTAAGCTTATGGACATTTGTAATCTCCTCATTTGACCTATGGTGTATACATACATGGTCTTTGACTAACATCCAAAAGTCTAAACTCAAGGTTTGCCAACCGACCTGGATGTCTTTCTTAAGAAATGGAATGTGAGTAAGGGACTGAGACCATTAGAAAGAGTGGATGGCTTTTGCACAGCAGTAGAACAATACTGGATAGCTATAATAACCAATACAATACAAAAACGTGTAAAGATTTATTTATAGGTAGAGGAAAGTCACCAAATATGAAATAGTATCCTAATATGGAATCCCATCATTTCTCTAAGACTATAAGTATGAAACGCAACACTTGACCATCTTCTGTTTCATTCGGTCTACTAACTATCGTACTCACACCATCGAGTCAGTTGCGTGAACGCTTTACGTGTGGCAGGCGTGTTTTGTTTTGTTGTCGTGCAGAAAGTTTTAAAGGTAAGTAATAAATGAGTATTACCAGCTGTTATGTTTGTATACATAAGTGTTATACTATTTAGTACATCGGTATTATGTTTATTTCACCATTTTGTGATCTTTTGTCATTAAAATATTGTGACTTGAAAAAATATTTAGAAGAGTATGAACTAGTATAAAAATCCAAATATGGACAGTCGTCGGTGTCTAATTATGGAATATTGATTACATGATGAGTTGATGGACCAAGTACCTCTTGACTCTGCTGATGCAGAATGTATGTTCTGTTCAAGACTTTTTTCCATGGATAAAAGTGGAGAAAGCTGGATTATATGCTTGATGTGTGGGCTCTAGGCACATTATGATTGTGCTGGTCCAGAGTTCGATACTTGGACTTTTGCAAGTAATTATGTAACTTCTTTCATTGATCACAATTTGTTATATTCATTTAATTGATCTCAAAGATATTAATGTCCATTTTTGTTATTGTTATGTTGATTTATGCTTATATTCCATATATGGGTACCTATTCCATATTTGGTTACTCATTTGTGATATTGTTTTTTGTGTTAGATTTTAATTTTATAACTAATATATTTGATTAAAGGCTGTTAATTACTACATATAAATGTATGACTCATTAGTATAAACATTAAACTGGTTTAATTTATATGAAGTTTTTTTTTTATCCCAAAAACAAAATGGTATTCCATATTTGGTGACTTTCCTCTATAATTACTATTCTATCAAGAAAGTCACGGGAAAAGGTGAATAACACAAAATGTTGAATTTTATCATCCTCAAAGTATGCTATTTCATCATATCAATTCGACCGCTATTGAACGTATAAAGTGCGGTAGTGAAGATATTTCTTCTTATAGCTTAGTTTTAAGTGTAAAGGTTTTTTCTCCAAATTCCTTAACGCTTCAATGCTTTTTTATTTATTTCACGCAGTCCTTGAATATCTTCAAGATTATCTATAAACATAAGAAAAATTATTATCATATCGTAAAATAAATCCAATAGTCAGTCAACAATGATCAAGATTATAATGTCATACTAACTTAAAAACCCGAGATCAAAAACAACTACTTTCTCTTCTTGTTTTTCTTTAAACTTATTGATCATAATATTTCACAGCTTTCCTACATAATTTTTTATTGTTTTACCCATGATAAGCAATTATATTTTTAAAATCATCTGTTACAAAATACTGACAATTGACTTTGACGTGCTTTTGACGGCAACATTATGTTGCCAATTTAATTAAAAAAAAAAAAAACTCCAGGTCGCGCTTTCGTTAGACAGACTCTAGTATAATATATAACGCATAAGGAAAAACCGTTTCCTTAATAAACAAAAATCATATTAATTTATTATTCAATGATATACCTACACCCTACACTCACTGACCTGTAAAGTGTAAAGGTCAGTGCCTAAAAAGTGAAGTTGTTACGAAATGTAATAATATAGAGGTCAGTGAATAACTTATTTCACTCTTTGGTGAATAATATTGATACCAGGGATCTTATATATCCTAGATTGATACAGACCAAAGAGTATAATAATTATGATACAGACAGAATGGTTACCTGGGAGATATATTAAACAATTTTAATATTACTATACGTCATAGTTATTGTATTCTCTTTGCTATACGTACACAACGGAAGACCACAAGCTTTTTAAAATAAGTCATTCATTACATAATGTTGAAGCCTGACGCTAACGGTTTTGTGAATGTAAACTGGCCGAGCAAAAATATTCCACATGGTGGTATTTTCCACACACGTGTGGCGGAACCAACAGAGAGTCAACAAAAATTACTGAAGGGTAGGTAATCTCGTGTTTTTTTATTGTTATCAGAGCAGGCTTATCTAGTTTTCCACTTGAAAGACACGTTTCTTTTGCGTTAAATTATTTAAAAACTGTGTAGAACTTTTTTCGTGTACTTGGTTTTTAACAAGGCAGGTATAGTACGCGGCAAATAAGTTAAACCAAAATGTCCGTCGTTGCTATGGTTACGCGCAGGCCCCCGCTTCGATTGAGACCCGAAATTATGTTCCGAGCATTGAAGGACGATCGCCATTTTGGTTCAACTTATTTGCCGCGAATAGGGTTGGCAACTGTCAAAGTGGCGCTGTCGTCGATCTGTTCCAAAACAAAGAAAGAAAAAAAGAAAGAAAAATATTTTATTTGACACAATATAGACACACACAATGCAGAAAGAACATGTAGACACTTAAGATTAAAAAAAAGGATAAAACTAACATTGTGTGTCTCATGGTTACGTTTTTGTATGGAAAGTGGAAGTCATCGCTGATTTTATTGAAAATGACGCGTTGTTGGTTGTTGTGTTCCAAATTGCTCTGAAAATGCTTCTCACCAGTTTCCGAAAGACAATTAAATTAAAAAAACTGTGGCAATTCGTAGGGTACCTAAATACACCTAAAGCTAGTTCGAAGTTATGCCGTAATTATTTCAAGGAAAGCGACTATGACTTGATCAGTAAATACACAGGTAAACCACATAACTCCAAGAGAGTACCCAGAAACTTGATACAACAAAAAACGCCACTCGCATCAAATTAAAACATAAACTCAACAACTTTCTATTGCCTGGTTTACATGTTGGCCCAGCCTCGGCCAATCGCTATTGTGTAGTCATTGTGTAATCTGGGAAACCACTTACAATGGCGATTGGCCGAGGCTGGGCCCACCTGTAAATGGGGCATAATTATGACAATATTATACTTGACATGGTCAAGGGACAGATATATGAGGGCGCCATCTACAATTAGCTTTCACTTGCCAAGTTGCCAGCCCCATTGTACCTACTTCATATCAGTGGCGTGTGATCTTATATTCTCTTTGATGGCGACTTTGTCAGCATACAAATACCTACATAAAGCCAGAGTTTTTGATTAATTCAAATTGAAAGGTGAAATTCGTCCATGGATTTTTCATATTTGTTTTTAATTTTGTAATGTATTTCAATGAAGATTGAATAAAACATTTTTAGTGACCTCTAGTGATTTTTTGTTTTTAATTTTTGTATACAATTTATTGAGATTGTAGTGATTATGATTGGTGACTTTACTCTTTCCTAAGCAGCAACACTGCTCCCTAGCCATGTGAAAGTGTAATGCTACGTTTACATGTGGGCCCAATCTCAGCCAATCGCTATTGTGTTGCTATTGTACAAACGGGGAAACCCCGTCAACACAATGGCGATTGGCCGAGGTTACCCACATGTAAACGTAGCATAAAAGGGAAAACCCCGTTTAGTTTAGGCAATGCCCAACTGCCCAATTCAACGTAGTGCTTATATTCTCTTTGTGCCCAATGGTGATTGGCGTGTAGGCGTGTAGTGCTAAACCTAGTGTCTCTTTGGTAGTGCTTATATTTTCTTTGTTCTCTTTGTATAGTGCTTAATTAATAAACGTAGTGCTTATATTCTCCCTGCTTACATTCTCTTTTATTGGCGTGTAAACTATGCAAGAGATTAATTCCATTCAAATTCATTATTAAAGTTATACCTAAGTGTTTGCCTGTTTTGGTGGTTAGAAAATATTAAAATAATTTTCAGATTCAGAGCATTCAGACCTCTATTAGTAGCTAACTAACAGACTAAGTACCTATATATTTATCATTATGGCTGATTGCAGTTGCATACCAATGTTATTATCTATCACAACTCGAGGAATTGGTCTTAATCTATGTTCCTTTTACGCTCATGCTATCAGAAATTTGAGGAGCAGAAATAAACTTCCCGATATAAACGCTGTTTACCGGGCAATGCTCGCTGTTGTTGAGGTAAAGTTAGTGAACCTTGGTTTTCCGCCGAGAAATCAAAAATTGGTCTACAACGTTCATCAACGTTGCAGTTATCAATTAGCAAATATAATGGACCATTCAAATGTTTGGATTCCTGCAAGTTTACAAAGATTAATAGACGCAATCGGAATAATCGAGACTGAAGACGAAGGTATTTATTTTCCTGTGATGTCCAGAAACACTGAAATTGATGGTAAAGGAGATCATTTATTTTGGTCCAAATTCAAAAGTAAGAAGCCAAGAAAAAAAAATATAGCAATCTGTTAGAGCTTGACCCCTTGAGCATTTTTTATTACTGCACCAAAACTGTAGGACCGTTGCCCTGGGTTTTATTTAAGTTTTAAAAAATCATTTTCCGTACATTTTTGGTAACATGAATTGTAAAAACAAAGAGTTAGAGCTTGAATAGAAAGTTCCAGGTAGCTGCCGTATACCATCACACAATGTGGTGACTTCCCCTCCCCTAGCCATTGAACGCTCGCCTCACCATCTGTTACTTTAGTAGGTACCTGAAGCAACGCGTATGATATTATATCACTCCCGTCCCAATTGATCATGGATGGGAAGACCAAAATCTACCATATCGAATCAGTTAGATTCTATCCCTGATTTCTTGAGTCTCAGTCGCTGACACGACAGCAGCGTTCGATTCACATATGGACCACGAACGATCCGTCCTGAATAATTTTTCAGGGGCGATCACAGTGTCTGATGACCATCGCTTGAAACTCCTGGGCGATGTATGTGGTCTGAAAACCGAAAAGAATGCAGCTCCCGGCGAAGTAAACAAAGCTCAAGCAACAGAGCAGCGTGCCGCGCGCTGGGATAAAATGTGAGCTAGAACCCATTCACCTCGCCTTCTAGCACCTTCAGAGGAAGTAGAGGCTTCTATGTCTGTTCTTATTCGCCCAGTCCAGTTCGATAACTGTGACAAAGCGAAATGCTGTATTTTCTACAGTTACAATAACAGCCTACAGTTCCATTGTTTCTCTAGCCCTCAACCAATAGACAAAACTCACCTTGATATGAGAGACGCTAAAGTTGAACGTAGAGCTACCCTAGCACTCAAGATCCTAATGATCCTTTGTCCCTCTTTATCTCAGAGAAGGTGGGGAATATCATCAAAAAGCTTTAGCCCCGGAAAGACCTCGGCTCTGACGGTGTCATCAACAAGGTGTTTAAACTCTTCCCATCCCAACTCATAATACTAATGAGCGTCGTCTTCAATGGTGCATTAAGGAATAACATGTTCTCCCAAGCTTGGAAAAAGGTCACTAATATCGGTATTCTTTAACTATGTAAGTCCAAGTCAAGTTTGCTCCTCCAGCTAACTTTTCATCAGTACATTCAATGTCCTCGATAAAATCTAGGTAGTTTGGTTTACGAATCGAACAAGTCCAGCGATTCGTTGAACACCAATGCGCTGGTTTCCATCAGAACGCGATGATGGACGTCTAGTTTTTTGACTCAACGAAAGCTTTTGACAAAGTGTAACATAATGGTTTATCATTTAAGCTATATCAACTCGGTATGCCAGATTGTCTAGTACTCATCTTGCGAAACTTTTTATTGAATCGTACCTTCCACTATAGCTATTGAGCAAGCGAGATTTGTCAGGGGTAGAGGAACAAGAGAGCAGATACTAATTCTTCGACAAATAATCCCACTCTATATCTGCTTCGTCGACTTCCGCAAGGCCTTCGATACCGTGAAATGGCATATTCTATGGGACGTGCTAATTCAAATGGGAGAACCGCTCCACCTAGTTAGTCTCATACGCCTACTTTATTAGGACGGAACTGCGACTGTTCGTATAGACGACGTTGACTCAAAAAGCTTTTACACCCACGCTGGCGTTCGACAGGGTTGTATATTGTCTCCACTCCTGTTCAACATTTATACAGAGTATATAAAGAGAATCGTGTTGGAACAGTGGGACAAACGGTTCCCAGTGGGAGGTAGAAAGGTGTCTAACTTGAGATATGCCGATGACACTACCCTTCTAGCACAATCGAAGGAAGATATGGAACACCTGCTGACACTTTTAGAGACAACAAGCCTCTCCTTCGGTCTTACGCTCAACAGAGACAAAACCAAGATGATGATAGTGAATCGAGCTGTACTGAATCATCCTGATATCACTGTGATTGCTAACTGTGAAGTTGTTCAATCGTATGTATATCTTGGTTCCACCGTCACGAACACTGGAGGATGTGAAGATGAGATTCGAAGGAGATGTGCTATCACACGATCTGCTGTTGACAGGCTGAAAAGGATCTGGTACAACCGTAACATCACTAAAGCTACGAAAGTCCGCCTCATGAGAAGCTTGGTCTTCCCAATATTTCTTTATGGCGCAGAAACGTGGACGGTTCGCCTCAAAGACCGACGCAAATCGATGCACTCGAAATGTGGTGCTGGCGGCGACTGCTGCGGATCCCTTAGACAGCGCGGAGGACTAACGTCTCGATCCTGGAGGAGTTAAAAATCAAACAGAGATTATCGTCGACTGTGCAAGTACGAATCCTTAAATATTTTGGTCACATTTTTCGCAACGAAGATTCCATGGAGCGACTCGTTATCCAGGGACAAGTGGAAGGGAAGCGGTCACAGTCTTCCCGAGACGCCGTTAGCCGGGATAAGTGGAGACACATCGCGGGAGCCTCACTCGCCTACGAAAATGCAACATCGTCAACCACGACCGCTCTGTCAAGAGTGAGCGACTAAGGACGAAGACCTTCCACTATTGACTACCAGATGGTAGCGCTCCCTCTATGCGATAGTGGGGAAATCTCCTCACCTCCCAAACGAGCAGGAGTTCTTCAAGGGTCTCCCTCTGATCGCCACATACCTATACCAATCCGATCCCTTGGGAGAAGCACGCTCGGTGTGATCCTAGATCAGCATTTGACCTTAGCTGAGTACATAAAGCAAACTTGTACGTATGCATGCCACTTTCGCACAAAGAAGGCTCCACTAAATTCTGCCAACCCGTAGGTATGGTCGCATTTTTAATACGCTTACTCCGTCTTTGTACATGCAAAGCCCCGCCATCTCCATATAAGGCAAATACTTCAAAAGCGATTCCTAAAAATCCGCGGAGCCTATCATGTCTAAAATGAGAGTTCTTTTTGACCACAAAAGGGGATTTTTAGGGGAGATCATAAAATCTCCATCATCCAGCATTTTATGAAACGCTTTCCAACGTTTTCTTAACACTACTATTAGACACCGCAACCCCACGACCGTCTAAAATGAGTGATTTTTGAAATTCGCCGTCATATGCTTATTTTTTATTATGATTTTGGGTTTAGAAAATATTACTGTGGTTCTAAAAGATAACTATATGGGTACTTGTTATGACTTTTCTAAACAATTAAAGCATTGAGCATTACATATACCGATATTTTTATTCTTCGAAAATCTCAACAAATACAATATTTTTTTTAAATTTTTTTTTAATAATGCAGTAAAGACACAGCTACAATCTGGCTGTTTTTTTTTTTTGTTGCATTTTTTTAAAGTATTGTTATGTATAGGATATTTCATTTTTTGAGAGCAATTTCTTTGAAAACCAATCATTTTTGAACCTAAATAATACCGAGGCTAATGCTCCCACAGCATTCTTGCCATAATAAAAAATGTTCGTAAGAACAAGTTCTAACAGAATATAGTATTTTTTTTCTTTGGCCGGCACTTTTAAATTTGGACCAAAAATGTATGGACCGTGGGTGATGTCCTTTGTACCAAGACCTGAGAATATCCTTCTGTCTAATCTGAGGGAAACAGTTGTAGCTTTGGCAGATTCAAACGACTCGGAAGCTGCAGTTTCCTATAGAACGAAATTCTATCAAAATAACCCAATACCAGCAGCCGAATGGGATCAAAATCACACTTTAATGAATGCTGCAAAGATTATGCCGGATCAATATGACTATGATATTAACTTAAAGGAAGACATAAAGGCGTTATACTCCTTACAAGAAGTTACTAGGGATTTGGAGAAAGTTACTCTGAAGAAAGTTAGTTTTAAAAATGCAACAGGTATCCTGATGAGCAGTCAAATGAGTGGACTACGAGCACCTGACCTTAGATCTAATGAGACGCTTATTGATTACTACCGCCATGCAGATCCTGAAAACGACATACATAACTTTCGTAGTCTTGTCAATCTAAGTGATGACATACAAAAGCAAGGAGCAGCTATGCTGCTGGGAGAACAGCCAATTATTGATAACTGCCCTGAGCACTCTGTATACGCTTTGCGATCTGATAGTCTAAATCCATTTCATGTTATGCATAGTTACAAGCAAAGTTGTTGGAACCAAAATTTTAATAACTTCTATTTTTGATATCCATTTAGTGCTCTTAGAAGAATCAAAGCTTACTATTGCTCAGCGGCAAAAGTCAGCTCTTAAGCTTCGTGAATATGATGAAAGGAAAGCAGACTCTGAGCTTCTGGTCCAAATGCCGCTCGTTCGCCCTCGAACATCTCGCCGACGATCACTGTCTACTATCAGGGAGTCTGGAATCTATGATACGGATAGGTCAGTTATTATTCTCTAAGTAAGAATTAAAATGAATTTTATCACTGCTTTTCATAACTTACATAAAAAATATTTAATTTACAGATATCGTCCCTTGAAACGTGGGGAGGACAGGGAGAAAATGAAGGAGAAACTGGCTTACACTATGGCATATGGGGACAATCAAGAACAACAGCCACAGCCACCGGCTCGAATTATGAAAAAACCACAGCCCAAGTTACCAACTTCTAAACAAATGTGGAATGAATGTAAGCCATTGTGGCAGTTGTATATTGTATGGTGATTGCAAAACTATTTACCATCAGGTGGAATAGCAGTCGAGTACTAGTTTTTATAATTTAAAATATAAAACAGTATCACTATTTCACAACAACAGCTTAGTTGAAATATCATCTTGAGTGGTTTATTTGTAGTTTACTGAGTTGTTCTGACTGTGTGGTGGTTATACAGCCCTTGTACAGCTTGTTGTGCTGCTTGGGATATATTTCACTATTAATTCATTTCAGTGGTGACACAAATTCGAGAACGCACTGAATGGCTTGCCGAAATGGAGTACTTGGGTCAAGCAGACCCACACCGAGACATTATAAAAGATCAGATAGCCGAAAGGATGCGTGCCTTGGATGCTTTGGGTATTGATGACAGTGAGTGTTCAACGCCAAAATCAGCAGCATCTGGATACACATTAAGATACAAGGAACCGGAACCGAGACGTAACTCATCAGGTACCTACCTACCTGTACTTTATTCGTGTTTATTACATTGTAACATTCATTCTTGGTAAACAACTCATGAAATGCTGAATAGCGCACACAACTCTCAGAGATAAAATATCTAAATATGTGTGACACATAGTTTTAAAACTGCAGATGATTAGGCATCTTTAGTTTTGTTTGATCCTAGATAGCCAGTAATATGGTATATTAGATTAATAAGTGTGTATGCTCATTTGTAAAGTCATCCAATCTGTCACTTCCTGCACTAGCTTGCCTCTGTCAATCTCCTTGCGGAATAAAGGTCAATCTATTTTTTCACTGATAATTTATACCCTATTCATAAGAAGGAAGATCATGATCATGTCCATCATGTTTATTTTCAGTGTCTTCGAGCCGATCAGACAAAAGTGACAAAAAGCGAAGTGCTCGGAATACAGCTAGAGCTCAGAACAAGGAAGAACACGTATCGTCCTACTCTCAGTTATCGCCCTTACAATACTCTCCTAGGCGTCGTCAGTAAGCTTCTGGCTTATGAGCTATAATGATACCAAATTTTGTACAATTCTGTTCTTCAGCAGTTTAAACATGAAGAAATGACAAACATACATAAAAATCGCCTTTAGATATAATATGAGTGTGATTTATAATATACTCATATTATATCAAATCAGTACTGCTCTTACATACTATGCAACTAGTACAGTCAATCTGCTTCTAAACAATATTGATGCTGCTAGGCGTCGAAAAAGGTGGAGGCTGACAGACTGTGTAACAACATATTGTGTAAGTGCGTAGGAAGCCTTTACCTCTCCAAATCAAGCTTTGTTGAGTAATAGTAAGTTCTTAGATTCTTAGTTAAACATTCCATTAAGATTTTTATTTTATTTTATAATCTATATTTTTTATATATGGCAGCTTTGTTACGGATTGTTTGACTAACAAAAACAGAAAAAGGCTATAAAATTATAAATACCTATGATATTTACAATTTTATAATCTATCACGCGAGATTGTGAACTGTCGAAAGATTGTGAACATACTGTTTCCAATTAACGAATTATTTTTGGGTACCTACCTAGATTATAATATGTTGAAGTGAAACTGTTAAATGTAAAATTATATAATTTGTCGCTCCCTCGCTCCTTTTATACGCTCGAATTATATAATTCCTCAACCACGGCGGGCGCGGTTGGAAACCGCTTCGTGAGTTCTTAGCCTTACAGTTCTAACTGTTCTGGATTCATAGAGTTAGGAATGAAACACAAAATAAAAATAACGCATTTCAAGAATTGTGGATTTAGTATTTATTTATTATTTAGTACGTAAATTAATAATTCTGACATCATATGGTAAGAAAAAGACTCACGAGCGATAGTTTGTGATTTAACAGTTTCACTTCTATAGATTATAAATCTACCGAAAAATAATACGTTAAATTGTAAACCCAACCAGTATGTTGCAGTTTACAATCTTTCGACAATTTATAATCAAGCGAGATAGATTATAATCTATCGTATTTACAATTTTACGGTGACAGATGTAAGCAACTCGAAAGATCGCGAGGCAACTGAACTTCAGTCTTGTACATTCGGGCTACCGGTTTCCAAGATTTTGTTAATCAAGCAAAAAGACATTCAGACTCATTCATTCAGTCTGTTGTAAAGGCTAGAATAATATGAATCTACTCAGTGGCGTAGCTAACCTTAAAAGGGCCCTGTCTAATAAAAAAACTGGGTGCCCTATTTTACCCGACTGGGGCAAAGATTCAAAGGAATAGTTTTTACTAAGAAATAACCCACCGCACCGCATTATCACGGCAAGCCAATTTAAATACCTCATAAATAAAAATTTGAATTTGTGACAGAATTTCACGAATTTATGCTTCCATAAATCGGTGCTCTTGAAGTCTGGGGCCCATGTATTATTGACACGGCTGATACGGCGGTAGCTACACCCCTGAATCTACCCCACAAACAACAGAGCTGTCAATGATTTTTATTAAATTCAAGTAAATACTACCCTACTTTAAATAAAACTCTTTCTAGTAATAAATGTTTATTTTTTTAGTTTAGTTACTACTATGACTCTTATACATACCTAGGATTCACGATAAGTACCTACTCATGGTTGAGCTACATTTGGCCACACCGAATCACAAGGTAAGTTCGGGAGGTTCTGATTTCGGATTTAGGCGAAACGCTCGGGTGTGATCATTGTCATAGAATCAGCCATTGTGCAGGCCGCCCGGAGCCCTCGGTGGAGCATACGGCGGAGAAATCCACCGCCGATCGGCCCCACGATCGGCGCTGCTCCGCCCTTTCGTCCTGGGGCCGATCGGCGGTGGCGACCTCTCGCGCCGGGTCTTGGTTCGAGCCATAGCCATGGTCCGCGGAGCGAGATTGTGGGACTGGGTGGCGGTCTGTTGGAGTCTACATACAGTTGGGCACTGAGGACAGAAAGGCCTTCGGGATTCGGTGGGATGTGAGAGTGACCTTGGGTGTAAATGTTTCTTACATTTTTGTAGAAGCCCACCAGAGTCGAAGCCTACTGGGGCTATGGACCAGTTTCTGAAAGGAAGGGACCGGCTCCGGTATGTAGGGCTAAGAAGAAACGGGGTGGGTTTTTTTAGTCAGTAAGAGTCTGACACTATGGGCCGAAACACAACCGAGTTGCGGCGCCGCAACGTGGTTATGTGTTTCGGCCCTATCTCCCGTTTCGCCCAAGGGCGGGAGTTATCATTATATAGGATGATTTTAATAACCCACAAAAAATAATAACATTTCTTACATTTGACGTTGAGGTCAAGGTCCTTGGGTGTCTCAGACATATAACATTTTAAGCATTTGACCTTGAGGTCAAGGTCAATTTAATTGAACTTGGGGTCAAACTCATTGACATGGGTGTCTAAGTTTCCCATCATATTATACATTTGACTTGAGCTTAAAGTTAAGGTCAATTGACCATGGGTGTCCCAGACGTTTCCCAACATTTTATACATTTGACCTTGAGGTCCTCACGCCCCAGCTGCCGAGACGCCGGTCCCGACTATTATCCACCATAGGCGCGGACTTGTAACGACAAGCCAACACGCCGTCCGGTCATCGTCGGTGCGTAGTGTTCCACAAATGCCTCCAAAATATGTTAGCTAAACCGTAGCGGACCAGCAGGGCCGAAGGCCTACTAGGGCCACTTAGAAAAGGTTACCTGTGGTCCTAGAACACATGAACAATGCACGTGTGTTTAAAGCCAGTAAAAGTTTACATGCCCTTTCGCTCCACCCTAGTGGGCCTTAAAAAAAAACTAATCAAAGGGTTGGGATACTGATCAAAACACTCTGTATTAAAATCAATCACTATCATCAATAAGTGTTACTGTCTTAGTAATTTTCGATTTGGATTCATTTAAAGCACTTGACTTCCTTTTAATTGTTTTACTTCCTTCATCAGATTTTTCA
This sequence comes from Leucania comma, assembly GCA_958295575.1. NCBI lineage: Eukaryota > Metazoa > Arthropoda > Insecta > Lepidoptera > Noctuidae > Leucania > Leucania comma. The sequence continues at coordinate 22,588,373 of OY282470.1, read as the reverse complement.
GTTGGTATGGCTGGTTGATAATCATTGGGAGGAGGAGCTTGAAGTTCAAAGGATGAATACCTCCTGATCGGCATATTTAGTATAAAGCTATCATCATCAACTGCATCCATATTTGGGCCAATCTTTATATAACTTATAGTTGAATAGGCAGTATAATGAAAATCTTCTATTAAATAATTTCCAACTAATAAATAAGCAATAACATCTTCTCCTAGTACTCTAGAAAAGTTTGGTTCTTTTCCTTTATGTCTCAGGTGTACTGGCCCTTTCAGAAACCATGCATCAAGTAACTTCTGAGCTGTCAGTTTCACATCTTGCTTGTCAGCATTCTCAATAATCCCAGCTAATGTTTTACAGTGAGGCTTAAGATTAACTTCTTTAACATTTGAATGAGGATGACAACATACATCACACATTTTATTACAATCGGCATCACCCCAAGTCTCATCAAAATGCTCAGCTATAAGGAGCCTCCTACATAATGTGCCATTGAGGCAGTATTTTACCATACCATACAGGTGCTGCAGACTCCCAACAGAAGAGAACACCATGGTACTGACTTTGAATATGTCTTGCATTCTGTACATTGTAACACATTCTGCTCTGAGGCCATCGCGACCTGCCCTGCCACTCTCCTGATAGTAATTTTCCATAGATTTACTTATTGTATGATGAATAACAAACCTGACATCAGATTTGTCAATTCCCATACCAAAGGCTACAGTGGCAACAATGGCTTGGTAGCGTTTGTCATGCCATTTCAAATGAACTTGTGATCTGGTACTTGCATCTAAGTTAGCATGGTAACATCCTACTCTCAATCCTCTTTTACGCAAACCTTCAGATATATCTTCAGAGTCTTTAATGCTATTTGTGTATATGATGCCACTTTCACCTTTATATCTTCCTTTCAACAATTTCTCAAGAATTGTAACACACTCTTCCTGCGATGTTGGTTTCTCCAGTATTTTATAGAATAAATTTGGTCTGTTGAATGTTGACTTGATTACTAAACAACCAGGAATATTAAGGATTTTCTGTACATCAGTTAAAACACTCGCTGTGGCAGTGGCTGTCAGTCCCAAGATAGGCACATTTGGGAACATGTTAGACAGAATACCTAAATACTTGTAGTCAGGTCTAAAGTCATGGCCCCACTGAGAACAGCAATGTACTTCATCTATAGCTATTCTTTGCAACCTACCTTCAGCATAACATTTTTGTAAGTTTGCCATAAATCTTTTACTTTTAGCAAACCTTTCTGGGGTTACATAAATCAACTTTATCTGTGTCTTGCTATCTTTCAGTACATTCAATGCTGCTGAACTTTCTTCTTTAGAGCTAGAACTTGTGATCAACTTGGCGGGAATGCTTCTTTTAGTTAATGATCTTACTTGATCTTCCATCAATGATATAAGGGGTGAGACTACTACAGTCAGGCCAGGCTTAACTAAAGCTGGTAACTGGTAACATAAGCTTTTTCCTGCGCCGGTCGGCATGACGACAATGGCATGTTGTCCTGACAAAGTAGAATTAATGGCGCCAAGCTGTTTGGGTCTAAAGCTTTCAATGTGGAACACATTTTTCAACGTACTCAGTACATCTTCAGACCACTCGTAAGTGGTGCCTGCCCAGTCGACACTGGCTAAAGTGTCTGTTTTCAGTTTATTTATAGAATTCTTCAGCGATACTTTCTTCTCATGCAGCACACGTTGGATATTCTTCCATTTTGATAACTCTGCGTCAACTTTAGCAATTTCCTTATCTACACTTTTTAGTTCTTTTTCGAAATCTTCTACAGTCTTCATTTTTTAATTCAGCACGAGAAGTGAAGATCAATAAAATTATTATAAACGGTAAACTATCGCCTCGTAGTTTATTTACTGTTTATTGACAGCTGTCAAAAGTATCGGATTAATGTCAATGTCGAGTCCACGGAACACAGAAAGAACCTGGAAATAGTAAGTAGGCGTGGCACTGTCGCCGCTAGTGAGTACTGCAATACGCACTTGCTGTTCAAGCGCTCTCATTCGCAAACTAGACTACGTCAACATACAATTTACATAAAATAATATTAAAATGCCTTATTGTGCCATTCTGGACTGTAAAAACCATAGTCGGACTAAAAATCTAACTCATGGAGGTGTATCATACCACCGGTAAGTATTATTTTCGAATTTATTTTAATAAAATGAAAAAATAAAATTTCGTCAAACATTGCACAAGACATACAAACAAAAATTGTCCTTAACTTCATGCCAACAAAGTTGATTTTCTTTTCCCGGTTATTAGCCTTTCTGGAATATTCGCATCTCTACCTATACTTTTGACGCTATCCAAATAGTGCGTGACTTTATCGATAAAATCAATCGACATGTATTGCATTGCCTTTTTAAAATAAAAGTATACTTGAGAGTATGAGTATTCAAATACAGATAATTATTAAATTAATAAAGTTAATAAAATTAATATTGTAGGATGATATTCGTGATGCAATTTTAAATAAATCTAGCTAAAGAGCTTGGAACAACATAGGGCGTTTGAATTATACCTTATGTTTAGTCGTCGCCGGCTTCGTCCGATCACACTTTTCGTAACGAATGCATAATAACTTTAATTTCGGAAGTCAATGTCAAAAAATGAAGAAACCAAACCGTAAACACCGACTTCCGCAATCAAAGTTATTTTACATTATTTAGTTTTTTTGAAGTCAGTTGTATTTTTTTGTAAAAGAGTTTTTTTTTTGTATTTTCAATATTAAACACACAATGAAAATAAATTACCTTTTTCACTACGTATTTATACTAAGTTCTTATTTGTGAAATTGCAATACTTGTTACATTGTTACACCTATATGTCCGTAGTATTCAACATAAATAACTTAACCTAAATTTTAAAAGTGTTCATCTTCTTAGAACGGGCAACTAACTTGATCCTTTAAAAGTGCCCGTTAATATTTTAATTAAATTCTTTGATCAAAATCAAACAATATAAAACAGTGAAAAGATTATTATACAAATATAATAATCTTTTCACTGTTCTATATTGTCTTAAACTCAAATAGCAATGTAATAATAAAACATTGCGAGGTTTTCAGCATTTTTTTTTCATTTACCCAGTATAAAATGAACAAATACAAACAAAAAGGTATTTGATTTACATGCAAATAAATACCCTTTTTACTACGTTTAGAAATAACCCTACTACATATTAATTTCATTATTTTAATACTATCGCATACGATATTTTTTCGCATTATATTTTATGTTTGTTTTCATACTATCGATATTATTGCGATCGAATTAGGGTACGTCACTATTTGAGTAGCAACCTGAATTTGTGTCAGTGATACGCCATTCAAATACCACCCTTATTTTTATAATGTTACAGTTCATACTGAACAACGCCATCTAGCGACGAGTGGCGGTACTTGGTAGTCCAAGATGTATTTATTTCTTGTTTTTGTCAATTTGATTTATTTATAGATCGTTGACATTAAAGTTGCATTTCGTATAACCTTTTTTTTTTAAATTTGTTTACGCCCAATTTTTGTTTTAGCCAATCGTATCTTCCGGTTTGCAGTAAGAGTAAATCGTAAATGTGTGAGTTTGGCGACACCGGTTCTGGTACAAACATTTTCTCAAGCTACTTCTAGCGTCTTTTTGTGTTCTGTGTATATAATCAAAGCTTTTAAGCGCAATTTAGACGGTACGAGTTTCTCGCCTCGAACATACGAGAATCGTAAGAGCATAGAAAAAATGTCATCGTCTAAACACATACCCAGGTGGTGCGAGTTTCTCGTCTCGAACGTACGATAATCGTAAGAACAAAAAAGCATCTCCGTCTAAACATTCATACCTAGACGGTTCGAGTTTCTCGACTCGAATTTATTTCTTACCTGTGTCTAAACACTTTGATACGATAATGTCATGGCGATTATTGCTTACGATTATTGCGTACGATTTTCTCGAACAAAACGTTCGAGAAATTCGTACCGTCTAAATTACGCTTTATGCTCGTACTGGAACCACGCTGGACTGGAATACTTTGCTGGAATATAAGCACTACGTTTACTGCTTACCATCAGGAGTATCTCTCTGTAATCTGTGCCATCAGGTTGGATCGCAGTCAAGCACTAGATTAAGTACAAATAAAAAAAAAACTTATTTGCCGCGTACTATAACGTGATGATTTTCCTGGCTGCAATATGAATGCAATATGCATAATATACATTATATTATGCAAATGAATAATGGTTTATTTCAGAGCGAACTTATTGTTTTGTGAATTGTGGGCTAACGATTAGAGATATTCGATAAACATTCAATTCAAATTCAATCGATGTTTCATTACAATGCATCGAATCGATCCGATGTTTTAGATAGTTTATTTTTTATTTTTGATAGGTTCGCGCTTTGATAATTTGATTATATTTCGCGCTTGACCACTATCTCACCTGATGGAAAGCGCGGTTGACGATGGAGCGCGCTTACCACTGGCACTTACCTAGAATGAACATAATCACTCTTGACATAAAGGTTAAAGTTATTAGTAGGTATACATACTTGATGTATTGATGTATTTCTATAAAACATTGAATAAATTACTAGTCTGATCTGCCTCGGTGGGCTTTGAATATAAGTAAACATGTTACATTTGATTTTGTGTCTTGAATGTCTACACTTTACAGATAGGATGGTTTTTTGTGAGGAAAATCTCTTAAATACTTAACGAGTGTGCATGTGTTCAAATCCTTAAGATTTGAACACATGCATAAAATATCAAGTTAATAGAATAAAGGCAATCCTGTTGTAAGAGTTGTAGCTTAGAATATGAGGTACAGAATACTTTGTAATATACTGAAAATATGAGGAGAGTAATATACAGTTCAATAAATGTATTATGGTTAATCTATACTTATAATAAATCTGTAGAAGTAAAAATTCTGTACATTGAAAATATAAAAAAAAAAAAAAAATGGCAGGGGTGTACTAGACCGACACCGAACCCAAAAATGTGATTAAAAATTTTTTTGTCTGTCTGTCTGTCTGTTTGTTCAGGCATCACGCAAAAACTACCGATTCGATTATGATGAAACTTGGTATAATTATTCTTTAATATCCTGGGCACCACACTGGGTACTTTTTATCCCGGAAAAGTATATACAACAAAAACAAACTTAATTTTGCGGTTCGATCCCTAGACCCGATTACTGTACCAACCGCAAATAATAAGTTTGTCGTAAGTTACGTCACCCGCAGTAGAGTTCACTAAGGGGCGCTGCACACGCCGTTTTTAGCCAGGTACTTAGGTTTACTTTTATAAGGCGTAGACCGCATAGATTTTAATTTCAACTATAGGTTTTGATATTTGATAGTGTGTAACGTAAGTTATTTTTAGTACTCTTAGGTAGGATTAGTCATTCGTATAGATATTAGTTTTTAGGGATTTTGCTTATTTATTGGTATATACATACAAGTATAGGTAGGCGCTAGGTGTTAGGGCTCTTCTATAAATATAGTCTTTAAGATTTCTTTATTTTTAATACGGATTTACTTATAACACGATGCCTTCCAGAAAGAGACCTATTTTTCTGCTACATCGAGATACGCTAGGCGAATGAGACTAGCCAGATCGCAAGAATCAGCTGAGGAGCGAGAATCCCGGTTAAGCCGCATGCGGGATAGCATGACTGAAGCAAGAGCTCGCGAAACCAGTGCCGATCGAGAATTGAGGTTAAGTGCTGATAAATATAAAAAAAACACTTTACACAAAAAACTCATTGATAAGTTTCGTCATCCACGCGAACGAAGTCGCGGGCACAGCTAGTATTTTAATATTTTTGGCTTGGATAATAAGTCTTTTAAGCCATGTCTTCATGTAAAAACTTTGGTTTAGAATATGGATGTACACATTCTAATATTTTTTTGTTTTGTAGTGTTTGGCAGCAAATGTATCAAGTCAACCTTCTCGGCAAACTTCGTTGAGTTAGGTAATCAACACTACAATAAAATTCTCAGCTCCATTTTACCAAGATCGCGCCTGTTTCAATTATTCCACATATTGTCCAGTTGCGCAGACACTTGAGATACAAAACAACACCAAATTTTAGATCACAATATCCACTAGGAATCAATTCGCGAATAATTAAAACAGTCACTGAACCTCACTTAAAGAAATCCCGCCACAAACTCTTTGTATTATGGAGTCTCAGTTGACCAAAGAACTCGATGTTGAATGGATAACGATATTTCCGTCGGATAACCGACGTCAATGGACTGTTAGAGTACACAGATCATGCTGTAAACCTTTCTTAGAGTAAACATTTAGTTCTTAGAGTCTAATGCCTAGCTTACACGTGGGCCCAGTCTCGGCCAATTGCCTTTAAAAAAAAAAAAAAAATATTTAAACGGCGTTTTCCCGGTTACACTACGGCTATGGATGGCGCCAGTCGAGACTAGGCCAAGTGTAAACTTTTTTAACGTTTAGACCGTCAAATGCATAGCGTTAAGTGCTCGTGGTAGGGCCTCAAGACGTGATAGTGTCACCAAGCTCTCGATGAAACATAAGGCTTACATTGCTCCAAGGTAGCCTGTGAATTCAAATTTTCTTAAGTTTTTTGGATTTTGCAGGTCACATGCAATGTTTCATAAGGGGCGGGAGATTTCATAGAAATATGTCCTATTGAACTTGGTAATAATCTCGACCAATTTAATTCAATTCATCTTATCGATTTATTGGTGACTTCCTTTTCGACTCAGGAAGTCTTTCTCATTTAATCGACGCCGCCCTCCTGTACGGAGTGCACGTCATGTAGACATTGCAAATATATTCAGTTGTTTGTGTATATTAAAGTTCTAACTCCATATAACTAGCAGATAAATAAGAACTATGGAGCATAATTAATTTCTTGAGGAAACAATGTGGTTTAAAGTTCTAACTGTTACAACTATGTAAGTACCTATTGTTTAAATGATTATTATAAGTACCTACTTTCTATACTTTTGTTTTTATTAAATATTGTAACTAACGTGTTTTTGTTGTAAATGTTGATAAAAAAAATCCACGCGTAAGCTAATAGCAGCTAGATAGTGTGTCTTACCAAATTAATAATAATAAAATATCGGCGTGAATCAAGTGACAGTTTTCAATACACTTACGAAGAAATACATAAACAGGGTGTAACCGGCAACTAGTGGGGTTCGCTTATCGCCCTGGTTGATACGATAAATACAATAAAATGTGGTGGGTAAGTTCGTGTATTTTTCCGAACTAGTGCACACAAGCGGGCACTAGTTCGGAAGCGGGCTTTCGAGTTGTCATTGATAATATTGTTTTTTATTCTAAACCTTCGAAAGTATTTTATTTTTGTATAAGTAATAAACACTTAATTTATAAGCAAATGTTTTGATACTGACTGCAATGTTTGTGCCATTGAGTTGATACAATAATTATGTAGGCAATGCCTCTATCAAATTTTAGGCAGCTCACAGGCATGACTCAGTACGGGAGTCTGAAGTTGGGCTCTGAACTTCAGCGCATTGTGCATTCGTAAAAAAATAAATGCCAAGTTGTTATTGCTGTTAACAATTATTATTGGCATTTTTTTTTTACGAATGCACAATCCGCTAAACTTTGCAGAACCTAACTTCAGACTCGCCAAGCTACGTCGGCCGTACTGTAGGTACATATCCGAGTATGTGTTGTTGCCTCAAAGGATAAGATTATTAGATAAACAAATAAGTAGTGCACTCTTAGTACATGTCACACATTACACATAATAATCAGTTTTATAATTACACATACGGTATAAAGGTCACAGCACTGACAGCTCATTAGAGCCACCCGGCACCCGCTCCGCATCGCCTCGCCTGCTGCGGCTAGTATTCTTTATATTGACTTGTATGGGCATGCGCTCACTACATGCACTCCGTAACGTCACTGGATCGCCTCGGTCGTAAGCCGAGTGGTCCATGCAGCCGCCGTCCGCGCGTGGAGGCGGACGGCGGGTGGACCACTCGGTGACAACTGTACCTCTACCATGAGTTTTAAGCAATAGTATTCGTCGCTACTCGATATCGACGCCGTAAATATTTTGTATGGCAAATTTTGCAGCGCCTCTAGCGGTCACTTGCAGAACCAAAATTTGCCATACAAAATATTTACGGTGTCGATATCGAGTAGCGACGAATACTATTGCTTAAAACTCATGGTAGAGGTACTGCACACAAGCTTGCCTTGCGTTGACTGCGCATTGCCAACGCGCGGGTCTAGAGTGGACCGCGCGCTGCCCGCGTTTGCCCGCGAATGATTCATGCGAGAACGATACTTGACGATACGAAACACATGACTGTGTAGACCTCGTGCCAATTGTTAACAGACTACTCAGAAAATCATGGACCAAGCGATGTCACTCGTTGACCATGCGAGGTCCACTGGTTGACAACGCGAGGTCCGCTGGTTGACTGCGCGACTATTATTGGTGATAACGCGGTGTCCACCCGTGGATCACCTGTCGTCAACGAGTGGACGCCGTGCGACGAGCCGGTGCGGGGTGGATGCCGGTTGGCTATATTGAGCTGTGACCTCTATACACTTCTGCGTAGCCTTTCTGGAAACCTTAGTGTGATATTAAATTAAATAATTAAAAATACCCGGGCCGTCAGCTTGTTTTACAGTAGTGCTGAGGTAGCGGTCCTCATACTCGCTAGAGGTGGCTCTAAGGGCGTGCGTCTCAAAAACTTGCAAAAGGTGGGTGATACGACCTTGTTGAGTCGCACAATATACAAGGCGAGAGCTGCTGGCTTCCATGATATAACCGTATCTACTGATAATCCAATAATAGCGCTTCAAAGTATTAAAGGTTTGTAACATTACTCGGTATTCTACTTAATAAAAACCGATTGTCGCGATAATTTGGTTGGAAGCGCAATAAAATAATAGCAATGACCGCCTATTCGCACGACCATCGGTTTCTTTAATAAGAATAAAGTGTAAACAAATTCTATATAGAATAAATATTTTTAATCTAACTAAAAACATTTTGGCAATAATAGGCATGTCTGTATTGTTGTAGATAATGTTACCGTTTTTCATCGAAGTTTTGTAACTGCCACTGATTGGGCGCCGTCAATATGGGGAGCACTCGAATTTTTATCATCTAGACCGAATTTGACGATTTTGATATTGATGCAAGCTACTTCTCCATTTATTCAACCGTCACAGCTAAGAAGAGCTTTTAATAAGATAACGAGCCCTATTCCTTTCGATTGTGTGTTTTCTGTAACAAGGTAAGATCGGTTATAAATATAATACTTATTCTAATTCCGTTGTAGTCTCAGTCACATTATCTATGTTACATCTACTCACTCGTGAACAAAATATGAAACATAAAAGTAAGGCAGAAAAATATTGGCAATCGAAATGGTTTTACCAGCATTTGACATTTATAGAGGGCCGCACTTTGTGTGAGCAACTTACCCAAACTTAGCTTATTTATCAAATAGAATAACTATCTAGACAAAAACAATGATTTTAAATTCAGTAGGTATATATTATGTTATTAGATGAAAAAAAAATGGTAATTTAAAAAACTAAAAAACCCGACTGCTTTTCTGAGCATTCATGAAAAAGCCCTAAAACAAGAAAGTCGTTGTAGCAGTCGGGACCCATTACATCATAGATCTACTGACTAGACGGCTGACTTTCTAGAATGGATCCCGACTGCTACAACGACTTTCTTGTTTTAGGGCTTTTTCATGAATGCTCAGAAAAGCAGTCGGGTTTTTTAGTTTTTGAAATTACCATTTTTTATTTTTTACTTTTTTTATTTTATTTTTTTACGATATCACTTTCACAGTAATTACAAATCTAACGACACCTCGCAAACTAAAATCCATCGAGCCGTTCAGGCCACAGAGCGTGCCAAATATTTGAATTTGGCGCCAAAAATCCGCCAATTTTTTATTTTTTTTATTTTGATGTACCCAGTGTCACTCTCACAGTAAATACGAATCTAACGACACCTCTCAAGCTAAAATCCATCGAGCCGTTCAGGCTGCAGAGCGTGCCAAACAATTATACATACATACATACATACATACATACTCTCGAAAAACATAACCCTCCTTCTGGCGCAGTCGGGTAAATACATGTATGTTTAATGCTTTAAAATTAAAATCATGACTTTTAGGAGTTACAAGCTTCGTTGGCAGCTTTTGAATGGCAAATTCTATCCAGCAAACTTTCAACTGGATGGTCGCGTTCGTAGGCAAGATTGGGACGGAGAATATTTGGAAACAGGAGCATTTTACATAACAAGGAGATGGCTTTTGGAAAAGGGAAAATTTCAAAATAACAAGTATAACGATAGTTATAATGTTTACCCGCATGGTCATAAAACACTTAAGAAAATTTTAATTTTGAAGGCTACCCTTGAGTATCCCACTTAACAGTGTCGCACTTTTACGACCTTGCTTGCGACTCACGCACGCCACGGTCCAAATCATGTCAAATAGCTTAAGGTGGATGCTCCAGGTTAGGGATGTTATGGAAGTCGTTATACAGAACTCGGAACTGGAGCTTTTAATTTTGATTTATCGGAATCTGAATCGAACTTTCATAACATCCTTACTCCAGGGGAACCCGAGAAATTCAAATCTCAAGAGTCAAGTTATTTGCATGTCAGGTTCAAGTTGTAAGTTTATTAAAATATGATTGGCGGCCGTAATACGTATTTATTTACGGATTTATAATAATTAAAATCATCATTACAACTTTCTCAGTGCGCCCGCGAAACGGAATTGCTTGCAGGCCTGCTGTCATGGGATCTGAAGGTCCTTGAATACATGCATAATTTGCTCAAGTAGATGCAACACTCCGGAGAAGTTGTTGTATAGGTTATTGTATAAGTCAAAAAGCTTTTGTTATGAAATAGGTATATATTCGCCAATCATATTTTAATCAACGTACAACTCGACACGGACGCAAAAAATGAAATGCAAAAAACTAGGGAAATTTATAATGGTATACGCGTTCATGAACTTTCGCAGGGCGCCCCCATACACCCTACATTCTACAATAATATTGCGCAATATATCTGATTATACAATATTATTCAACGTGTAGGCATAGTAGTGAAAAATTTGCGCAATGATTTAACAAAAGTTTAAGTGTGCTTCAATTTTATTGTGGAAAATATTATTGTAGGTAGGGGCCTAAGAGAATATAAGCACTGGGGCGCCTAACTGTGCACCGCGTTCCGAGTAATGAATATGATAACATCAATGATCTTATACATCTTATGGACATTATAAAATCTTTGGAAAACATCACATCGCGCATGCATCGCGCAGATTAATTTGCGCTTATTGATCTATTCCCCGCGTTCCGAATTGCGCCAAAAGCGATTATACCGCGAATCCGACCAAAGAACCTTGGGCAAAAATATATGGAGCGTGGGCTCTTTGACCAATAGAGTTACGACTTATACCATTGTAAAGGATTTTGTTTATATTTAAACTTTTACTATAGGCACAACCTTCAATTGAATGGGAGAAAAAAGATATGCACCTAAATAGGTGTTGTAGGTAATAATGGTCACTGATTTCTTGCTATTGTCCATCATCTGAAGATGAACTCGGAGATGTGGAACGGAACTCCTCATAGGATTATAGCAGAACTGTCGTAACAAGTAAAATTGTTTTGTTGATACGTGTAGTCGATAGATGACTAAGGGAAGAGAATGAGGGGGTACACCGTAATGATCTGATGCTGAAGTCGGAAGGTAAGCACTGGAACTCTGTAATAAATTACCCTTATTTGGACTTGTTAGAATTATCACTAACCGATTTTGAAGAGGAGGAGGTTCTATGTTTGGCTGTATGTATTTTTTTTTTAATGTATGTACACCAATATCTTGGTAATCGACCGAGATACCGGTGGTCCGATTTTGAAATTTTTAGTTTTGATTGAAAGATTATACTTCAGAATTAGTCCCATAGAAATATTGTTTATATCTGATGATGAACTTCAATGATGTAGAACGGAACTCTTCAAAAAATAATAGCAGAACTGTCGTTTTTATATGTATGTTCACCGATATCTCGGTCAATTGTGGACCGATTTTGTTTTTTTGTTTATAAGGTGTCATTGAGCTGATCTGGTAATATATCCGGAGGGGGCTCCTTTTCTTCCCTTAGTCAGCTATCGATTACATGTATCAACTAAGCAATTCTACTTGTTACGACAGTTCTGCTATGATCCTATGAGGAATTCCGTTCCATATCTCCAAGTTCATCTTCAGATGATGGACAATATATATCTATGGAATCATTTCGAAAGTATACACTATCGAACAAAAATAAATGATTCATCATGCGTCCATATTATTAAGCAAGAAATCAGAGACCATTATTGTCTTTTCCTACAACACCTATTTAGGTGCATATCTTTTTTCTCCCATGAAATTGAAGGTTGTGCCCATAGTAAAAATTTAAGTATAAACAGAGTGCTGCAAATATAATAAATTAAAAAGTGCCCGCTAGATGTTCGCGCCACGAGCTACGCGCCTGCAAAGAGCATATAAGCACTACGTTTACGCGCCAGTATAGAAACATATTTTGCCAGTGTGTCGTATTGCGTCATAAACCCCCACCACCGCTCTAGCGCAATCGGTGGCGAGCAGTCGGCGCCACGACAGAAAGCGTTGCGACACGACACGACATGCAAATATGTCCCTAACCATATTAAATGTACGAAACCGATATGCTTCTGGCGCATCACGACACGCCACGACACGTAAGTATGTTTCCGCCTTAATGGAGTCATCAGAGTAGACACTCTGATAACATGGGAAAAGGGCAGGAAGATGATGATGATGACGTAGTTCAACTGTCAATGTCAAGCAAGTGTCATTTATGGCCACTTACACCAACCTACCCTGCTCGGAGTTACAGCTAGTTCAAGACTACGCTCTTAGCGGCGAGCGGGGCGGCATGGCGTCGGTAAGTGGGCGCGCGACTCTACCCTACGTACGTTGGAGTTGTGACTCTACTCTATTCTGGTTATTTTTGAACGCAGGGCCAGGGCTGACAGTGTCACTTGCCCCGCGTTCCTGGTTGGATTTGTTAAACGTAGTGCTTATATTCTCTTTGGGATTCGTGCAAAAATCACTTTTGACGGAATTCAGTACGAGGGGTTGGTGTCTTTTTTTTTAAATGTTTGTGGCATGGCTATTTGGCCTTTGTGCCATTGGGGTTGGTGTCACTGTGATGTAGGGCTGCCAGATGTACGATTTAAATCGTACTCCTACGATTTTTTGGTATTTCTACTCATGTACGATAGCAAGACCAAGATTGTACGGAAAATGTACGATTTTTTGATACCTAACAAGTTGGGCAACATTTCATAATCATAACAAACAAATGTGCTCTACTGGTAAGTATGATTTTCGGGGAATTCTCCAACAATCTAACGCAAACCTAGATCTTTTACTTGAATAAAGACTCTTTTAAAAGTCAATTAAAAGCTGTATTTGCTTGCATTTTTACGAAACTTATTTTTTTTTTAATTTCTTTTCTATTTTTGACTTGTCAAAAACCTTTTTTTCTCGTCAGTCTCATCTCGACTGACGAGAAAAACAGGTTTTTGAAAAGTATTATCTTTAAATATTTTTTATCGAAACATACTTGGAAACAGTTTATCAAATGAAACACTAAAGTGAACTTACTAATACTAGCCAAACAATAGAAAAAACGAAAATTGCACGAAGTTTTAGCCAATAAAAAAAAATAGTTAAACAATCTGACCACAGAAAATTTGTAAAAGCGTAAAAATAGTTTTATTGCATTTTTTTTTTTTTTAATATTATATGAATTTTATATGAAGTTATTTTTCATAAAAACTTTGTACTTCTTAGTTGTACGATCTTTTTATTTTAAAATTTCCTTGGCATACGATTTTTTTTAAGTTGGCGTACGATCATATTACTTTTTATTAATATCGATCATATTAATTTTGGCATAATGTTATCTGATTCCCCTCGTTAATGTTTATTTTTGTATAAATTTATAGACATAGTTTTATATAGATATTAATGTACCATAAGCTTATTTTCATAGTTATTAATAGAATATATTTTTTATAATAGTTTTTACTCTAACCTTAAAATTTACTGTCGCAATGTAACTGTCCTGTAAAGTGATGGCCTGAAACACAGGTTTAAACTAACCTAGATCGGGCGGTCCGCAATCAAACATTGTGATTCCGATCCACTATCAATTGCACCTTTAATAATATTTTAGTTTAGTTTATTTTTAGGCACTATAATTGTATGGTAAACCATGTCAGTGTTAGCTTAATGTTAATTTTTTGTAAACATTATTATCTGAATAAATTTATTATTATTATTATATTATTATCTCCTTTTATTTTTTGTATATACATATAAATTACATTTTTAAATATTTTTTACAGAAGGTAATACAAAAAAAAAAACATTTAAAAATATAAAAAATAGTAGCCCACCGGCATCGGGAACAGGGTCCAAGCTACCGGTGGTCAGGGCTCCTGGGAGAGAAACCTCCGGACAATACGCGCCGTGTCCAAGAGTACTGCCTTCTGAATCAGACCCTTGATCCAACTGCCTAACGTGAGCCTCCGCAGGTGTTGGTCGAGGCTCTTGGCTATTAAGCCATTGGCCGTCACGACTATCGGCACAATGACTGCTGTGTCCACTTCCCACATGTCGACAACCTCGCGAGCCAAGTCAAGATATTTAGTTTTTTTATCCTTCTCAGCTTTCACGAGGTTCTCGTCATGAGGGACCGCTATATCAATAATCATTGTGCGACGCTCTAGTCGATCTATGACCACTATATCAGGCTTATTGGCAACAATAGTCCTTTCAGTGATTATAGATCGATCCCAATGCAATGAGATATTGCCATTGTCGAGAACTGGGTCGGGCACATACCTATAGTACGGTACTTCTGTTTCCACAAGATTGTATTTAAGAGCAAGTTGCTGGTGGATAATCCTGGCTACGAGGTTGTGCCTATGCAAATAGTCTCCGTTAGCTAGATGAGAACATCCAGAAATAATGTGTCGGATTGATTCCCCGGGCCGGTGGCATGCCCGACAGATGTCAACCGTACCGTCCTTCACAATATATTTCCGGTAGTTGTTCGTCATCATAACTTCGTCCATTATCGCACAGACAAAACCTTCGGTTTCCCCGAAGAGGTCACCAAAACGGAGCCAAGATACGGACGCTAATAGGTCTACAGAGGGCCCATGTAAGGCCCGGTAAAAGCGTCCGTGAAGCTCCTTGCTCTGCCATACTTCCCTGCGGTCATTAGTGTCCAGTATTATAGGTTTGCGCCAGTTCTCGTTAGCCAAGGAGAGCGGAGTGAGGCCCTTGTCCACCGCTACCACATCTCGGTGCATGCCCACGTCGGTTTCCAGGAAGTATTCCCTGAGACTGCACACCTCGCGGTTGTGTAGGGTCTTAGCATTTAAAAAGCCGCGACCCCCGCACTTTATTTATTATATTATTATTATTATTATTATATTACTTTTTTGGACCTGGCAGCCCTGCTGTACTGGGTAGCTACAAAGGCCAAATAGCCATGCTACAAACATTATTAAAAAAAAACAGACACTTGACTCTTGACAGCCAGCTGTGCTTGACAGTAGTTACTGACGGTACTACTGTCGTGTCGTCATGTGTTCATGTTATTCTTGAAAGTTATGTTCTTGTAAGTTCTTCTAAACTCAGATAATAAGTTAACCATAATTTCAGTTGCTCTGTACTAGAAGTTAGTGCTGCAGAAAGTCTAGAAATCGATACACTGGAAGATCTGCACCTTGCGAATACATTATATTACGCTAATATAGCTTGAAAGTGTATTCGCAAACAAACGGAATTGTAAGCAAGGTAACTTGATGGAAAATTTTACATATCCGCTCATTGCAAGGAATAGGCTAGTGAGAAACGTGGGAAATAGGAAGGTTGTTTACAACATCTGATATTGTGTATTTAACAACCGTAATATAATGATAATCCCACCGTCACAACTTGCGTGATGTGGTTGTAATGGTGAACTTAAAGTGTGCTGCTCCGGTGCATTAATTAATAAAATTGTTATAGAATAAGCTACGTCAGACGTCGAAGCTTTTCAGTTGTAGTGGGTAACGACAAACGCTCATAAATAAAAATTGCACCCTGTGTGATGTTGTGATTCAGTCTTTTTACAGATAGTCATTAACTGGTTACCTAAGGTATTTTAAGGTACTGGTTTTCTAAGATATTTTAATGAGAAAGGTATCCAATTGATGCAACTTGTACCTTTTGGTTATTCATACAGTCATTACATTCTCTAATAACATATTTGAGGTGTATTGTTAAGCTACTGATAGTATATTTTTAACAAGTGATATCTAAGACAATATTTTCTTATATAAATTTGTTCTTCATTTCAGTTTATATGATGTCAACTGAGATTGTAACATTTGAAGACTTGGAAGCAACTGATGTCATCAGCGTTGAGCTTGTACCGGAACGCAAAGGTCTTATATTAAAGCACTGTGAATATTATGTCAGCTCAAGACGACACGGCACAACAGTTTCAAGAAGATACAATGATTTTGTGCAGCTGTATGATGTCTTAAATGTGAAATACCCTTATCGGTATGTTTCTTAATGATGCTTTACCTAGCTGTTTCTTTTAATTTGCTCTTATTTAATCATGACAACAACTGAAGATTCACAAGATATAGAAGATACAGATGATACTTAATATTGTACCGAAGGTTCAATTCAGAGAAGTTTTCAATTTATAAAAAATAGGACAGTTGATGATGATGATGAGTTTATGCACATCAACTGTCCTATTTTATATTTAATAATATTATATATTTTATGTTAAAGAAAACCCAGTTGGTTAAGCTCTGTACAGAGTTTAACCGACTATTGGGTTTTCTTACAGTAATAGATGTTCGCGCAATGCGCCGCGTCTCTGTAAACATGGCCATATAATTGTACATCAAAACTTAAGCTAACATAAATTATTCATACTTAAATTAAAAGTAAACTACATAAATATGTGTGCAGCACCAATGATTAAAAGCAGAATATTAATTAAAGCAGCTTGTATATGCTAAATCTTAAAATTTTAGAAGAAAGCAAAATAACAAGCTTTCAATGTCCAGGATAGGGTGATTGATAGACCAGAACTTTTTTGTTTAACAAAATATTTTTTTATATATTTATACCAATTTCTCAAACTGATTATTAATGTATCACTAAACGTAGTGCAATATGCCGTCTGCCGCCGAAGCGTGTGGTGGTTGGTGGGGGCAGCTCCCTATTCCTCTTACGCCGCCGTGCCGCCCTGCAGCGTTGGCTCACTCTGGTCGCACGACATCCTGTCCTGGCCCACGACGCAGACCTCAGAATCTTCCTGTGCGAGAGCACCATGCGACTTGAGAAACCAAAACATGATGAATTTGTTCTCGCTGGCACACAAGAAGAAAGCTCGGTAAGAAAGAATGAAAATTACTTAACAATTAGGGGCTCATCCATAAATAATGTCACATGCTTTAGTTACTGAACCATGTCTACAAGCTATCGCGAACCGTCCCGCGCGCAGGTCCGATGACTTCCAGCCTACCGCACAAGCATACCTACTTATGTTGCGGCAGGTTATACAGAAGACTTAGGAATATAATTGGCCTCTCTGTTTAGTGTTTGTGGACTACGAGAAAGCGATCGAGACTTGGGCTGTACTGCAGTCTCTCCAGCGGTGCTAGATTGACTATGGGTACATCGAAGTACTGCAGAGTTTGTACAAAAATGCCACCATGTTAGTTCGACTTCAGGACCAGACCTTAAAACCTAACCTCTTGTAGCGGTGTGAGGGAGACGTCATTATTTCGGCTGCAATGGACTCCTCCATCCTCCTAAGTTATAGGATAGGTAACTGGAAAAACTGACGAATAAAAAAAGTAACAAAACTTATGACTTCTCCCACTCTTAGTCACGTAATGTCATACTGCAACCTCCTTCCTTGTATGTAACGTGTGACGTAGTTTATGGATGACCTCTTACTTTTGTTTTAATATTACATAAACAGGTTTAGGTCATACTTTTTGTTAGTGTCAATTACGCTCGACATTGGTTGGACACATCCTTATGGAGGGAACTTTATACTGGATTATGCTGTTAAAATTCGAGTTTGAAAATGTCTGTTCAGTTAAATAATGAACCAGAATCACAAAATATAATATTATTATATATTATTTATATTTTTAATTATTACAAGCAAACAAACCCGGGATTGTGCTGTGAGTACCTAAATGTATTGTAATAAAATATGATAGTATTGATACTGATACGCTACGATACGCGGCTGCGTATCAGCGTGTGTGTTCGTCCTTCCTGTCTAGGACAAACATGTTATAATGAGTGAGGAGTTGTAATTAGCTTGCTGTAGTCTATAATTGTTTTTTTAGTTAGTTTAAGTTGTAAGGGCCGAAACTGCGTAAAGCAGACGTCCGCGGGGTTCCATACCAGAGTGCTCCGTTGCGGTGATCCACGCGGCTACCCGGGCCCCGCGGACGTTTTGCTACGTAATAATACATTTACTTCTCAATTGACACGACTACATGCAAGCTAATGGAGTTCTAGTTTTAGGCTCAGCTCACATGTTAGGGCTGCGGCATTATTCAAAATGGTTATCCACAGCCCTGGGACTATAGCACGGTGGGAGACTACGAACTCACAAAGCTGTTTTCATCCACCGCCGCGGTAGAGAAAAAAACTGGTTTTATTTCAAAAATCACAAGCCTAGGGATTTTGTGCGATTACACAACCGTAGCGGTTGCGATTATCGCTTGCAAACTTGGCGGGTAATAATCGCAAAACGGGGGTTTAATATCAGGTGAACTCCAGACCGCTATGAACACACACCAAAAACGAGCTGTTTCTTTATACTTACTTCACAAAAGAATTAAAAAAAGGTCTAGGTAGAGGGCAGAGCGTGAGGGAGCGCGATTCCACTAGTTGCCCTCCGGTGCAGCGGGAGTCGTACACTACCGCGCAAACCGCGAGCGTAAAACGTGAACGTGACATGAAAATAAACTAGTGCTATAATTAGAGTTCCATAGTAAACTAGGGACCGTTATAGTTTCGCCAAGTCTGTCTGTCTGTCCGTCCGTCCGCGGATAATCTCAGTGACCGTTAGCACTAGAAAGCTGAAATTTGATACCAAAATGTATATCAATCACCGACAAAGTGGTAAAATAAAAAGTGGAAAAAAATGTTTTATTATGGTACCCCCCTACACGTAAAGTGGGGAGTGTTTTTTTTTTTCATTTCAACCCTAACGTGTGATATATGGTTGGATAGGTATTTAAAAATGAATAGGGGTTTACTAAAATAATTTTTTGTTAATATTTTCGGAAATAATCGCTCTAAAAGTAAAAAAAAAATGTGTCCCCCCTCTAACTTTTGAACCATCCTCCTCCTCCTTGCGTCGTTTATCCTTAATGCTGAGGGTCGTGACCTCGACAAATAACCTTCTTTTGGACTATATTTCGCCATGTTGTCCTATCTTCGGCGATGTGGATGGCATCGCCGACTGTGGTCTCCATTGTAGCACGGATTTGGTCTGACCAACGTATCGGACTACTGCCCTGGGTCTTTTCCCGTCTAAAATATGAAAAAGTCTCAAAAGTAGAACTTTATAAAGACTTTCTAGGAAAATTATTTTGAACGTGATGGATTGAAAAGTTGTACAAAATACTTTCTGAAGTAAGTTTGTAATTTAACCGTATATACAAGTATTTTTTTTAACTTAGTTTACATATATAGAATAATAAATATTCTGAACGTATCTTCTTTCAAATAAAAAAAAATATTATTAAAATCGGTTTGCGCAATCAAAAATTACCACCGAAAACCCAACATGCATAACCCGTCTAGTTTGTATAAATTAGTAACCCAATTTCCCGAGAGATGGCGCTGTACTTTGGGCTAATTCGAGCTGTTAAGATTTTTCCTGAGTTGATGGAGTCGGGATGCTTAGGAGCTATTAAATTGTCGAATTGTTCGGTTGGTCTCTCGTTGGCATTGGCGGTATTTGTTCTTGCTCGTTTTCTGTCGTTCATTGTTATTAATTAGAATATTTGGTATAGTGGGATTTTGAAATCGTGTTTAAGTAAATTATTGTGGGGTCTATTTTTATGGTTGGTAAAATCATCCAATGACAAATCCCGCCCTTGGGCGTAGCGGGAAGTAGTGTCAGACTCTTACTGACTAAAAACCTACCCCGTTCCTTCGTAGCCTATCGTGCGTGGGTATTCCTTTCGGAAGTTAACCCATGACCCCAGCAGGCTTCGACCCTGCCTGCCTGCAGCTAGCAGGCTGGACCTCTTCGGTGTGCTGACAGCTCCTTAAGGTGCGCGGAAACAGAACGCGCCGTCGACGACTTGGGTCCGGTCGGTTACCGGACGATCGGACAGCGTGCTACCCATTGCACGCCGTCTGCAAGCCCGCGCCTACGGTGAATTATTGTGGGGTTAATTTTTTTACTTGTATGGGGAAAAAATTGGTTAATAGTCGTCATAGTTTAAGGGTTCTGTTACATTATGAGAAATTGGGTTTGGGTTTAATTAAATTACATTGTGGGTAAAATTTAACTTCTTGGGGATATTGTTCTTATTAATTTGTATGTACGCATGACGGACGGGAAACTACGGAACCCTACACTCAGCGTGGTCAGACACGCTCTTGACTGGATTTTTTTATTTGCATTTTACAGAAGTTGGACCCGTAACCGTGACGGATGCGGGTGAAAACCGCTTCTTCTTAGCCTAACTCAGTAAAAATCTGACTAAAGGAACACGGTGACACTATCTCGCTCCTTTTCCTTTTTTGGAAGTTGGTTAAAAAAGTCTCAACTCACTTGATAGTTAGAGAGAGCATGACATTATATTATCGTTGCCCCTGAATTTACGCTAGTTAATGATTTCAGAGCGAGTTGAGCACTGAGGACATGCAAGCGGCTTTCGTGAGCGAGCAGGAACAGCTGCGACTCGCGCACCTCGGCCTCGGCAGACTGACACAGATATTTGACAAAGGTTTGATGGGGTGCTAAAGGGTGTTTTTCCCCAGAAATGTGGATAA
The DNA here is from genome assembly GCA_958295575.1 of Leucania comma. Taxonomy (NCBI): domain Eukaryota; kingdom Metazoa; phylum Arthropoda; class Insecta; order Lepidoptera; family Noctuidae; genus Leucania; species Leucania comma. The sequence goes on along the minus strand of OY282470.1, from coordinate 22,567,186 downwards.
GAGCTCATACACACGAGCAGCATGTTGCCAACGGCAGAGGTCACTGTAGCCGTCGACACGAGTCGGCGACAGCCGTCGTTTATATTACACTTGCACTTGGAAGTGGCGGATGCCGTACGCAACACGTGCCGCTTTCGCCACTTTTTCAGTCGAGAGTGCTCATGCGTCGGGAATTTGTAAAATGAGATGTAGTGACGAAATTGATTTTATTATCATTGATTGACGAAGTAAAAGCAATATTTCATTTTCGGAATCGACTCCTATACCATGTGAGCTGACTTATCTTCACAGTTGGAAAATCGACGGAACGTCGACGCGTTATCGGCTGCCGCTGACACGTCGACAGCTACCAGCAACCCGTGTCGACGGCTGCAGTTACCTCTGCCGTTGGCAACATGCCGCTCGTGTGTATAAGTTCTTAGGATGTAAAAGCTAAGCTCCGGAACTATGTGACCGTTTCCACTGATGCCAAACCACAGAACACAGAAAGACACTAGAAGTAGCTTGAGAAAATGTTTGTACCAGAACCGGTGTCGCTAAACTCATACATTTACGATTTACTCTTACTGCAAACCGGAAGATACGATTGGCTAAAACAAAAATTGGGCGTAAACAAATAAAAAAAAAATGTTATACGAAATGCAACTTTAATGTCAACGATCTATAAATCAAATTGACAAAAACAAGAAAGAAATACATATTGGACTACCAAGTACCGCCACTCGTCGCTAGATGGCATTGTTCAGTATGAACTGTAACATTATAAAAATAAGGGTGGTATTTGAATAGCGTATCACTGACACAAATTCAGGTTGCTACTCAAATAGTGACGTACCCTAATTCGATCGCAATAATATCGATAGTATTAAAATAATGAAATTAATATGTAGTAGGGTAATTTCTAAACATAGTAAAAAGGGTATTTATTTGCATGTAAATCAAATACCTTTATGTTTGTATTTGTTCATTTTATACTGGGTAAATGAAAAAAAATGCTGAAAATCTCGCAATGTTTTATTATTACATTGCTATTTGAGTTTAAGACAATATAAAACTGTGAAAAGATTATTATATTTGTATAATAATCTTTTCACGGTTTTATATTGTTTGATTTTGATCAAAGAATTTAATTAAAATATTAACGGGCACTTTTAAATGATCAAGTTAGTTGCCCGTTCTAAGAAATTGAACACTTTTAAAATTTAGGTTATGTTATTTATGTTGAATACTACGGACATATAGGTGTAACAATGTAACAAGTATTGCAATTTCACAAATAAGAACAGTATAAATACGTAGTGAAAAAAGTAATTTATTTTCATTGTGTGTTTAATATTGAAAATACAAAAAAAAAAACTCTTTTACAAAAAAATACAACTGACATCAAAAAAACTAAATAATGTAAAATAACTTTGATTGCGGAAGTCGGTGTTTACGGTTTGGTTTCTTCATTTTTTGACCTTAACTTCCGAAATTAAAGTTATTATGCATTCGTTACGAAAAGTGTGATCGGACGAAGCCGGCGACGACTAAACATAAGGTATAATTCAAACGCTCTATGTTGTTCCAAGCTCTTTAGCTAGATTTATTTAAAATTGCATCACGAATATCATCCTACAATATTCACTAGCGGCGACAGTGCCACGCCTACTTACTATTTCCAGGTTCTTTCTGTGTTCCGTGTGCCAAACTATGCGATGCGAGCAATATGTGCTACGAAAAACGTGGTACTGCCGCGCTACGACCGTGCGTCATTTATTAATATGAAATGACAAAGCAACGCGACGGCAGCGCTACCGTCGTACTTTGCGACTAATTTGAAGGCGCCCTTAACTTTATGATCACAACACCGTACAAGTGACTAGAGATGTCGGCAGTGCGCCCCGCGACTGCTGATGTACTTACTTCAAAGATTAACAAGGTTAGTTTTGGCAGAGGCAAGTCAGTACTTGACACCGGAACAGCTGCTCAACCTTATTTATTTATTTAGTATATGGAGGACTTACAGCTAATAAAACCAGACAAAAAAGAAATCATAAACATTAGAAAGCCAATTACAAGTCCTCACGTATAGGCATTATAATACATTAATCATAAATGTGTGGTGTGAGCACAAAAACAAAAAAGCTTCGATTTTAAGAATGATATAGCATAAATTCTTTTTGCAATCAATTATCTATTCACCTTAATGAATTAAACCTAATGCTACCTACTTGAAAGATTTGAGGCTCAAGCACCTTCTGGCCGAGTTCATACTAATTGTGAATGGATCCAAATCATATTCCATGCATATGTCATTGAAATTACTGCTTGCTCGCACGATATATCTGTTCCACCTGTAATTTCAAGACGTGTGTGGATCACGTAAGGGTGGATTAAAACGATTTTTTTTTGTTTGGCATATTGAAATAAAATTTGGACAAAAGGTCAGGGCTATCAATATTGTTATTGAGAATTTTCAGTAAGAATAGACAGTCTGCAATGCTATGTCGATCTACCAGTGGTAACAGATGATACTTTTTACAGAGTCCGAGATAATCAGTGGACTGATATGGAATCTTTTGATGGAAGCAAAGATATTTAATAAAACGTCTTTGGATGTTTTCAATGCAGTCTATGTATTTATGATAGCGTGATTCTATATCTGAGACGCGTACTCAAGATGATTTCTTACAAAAGTGCAATACAATATTTTTTATGTTTTAGCATCATTGAAATACTTAGAGTGACGTATAATATACCCAAGCAGTTTAGAAGTTTTTTTGACAAATTGTATCAATGAGTACGTCAAAAATTAACTTACTGTCATGATGGACGCCTAAGTCACGTATAGTTTTGCACCTTGGCAAGATCTGGCCCGCCAAAGTATAAGTAGTAGCTATTACTCTACGTTTTCTAGTGTAAGTGATCACTGAACACTTAGATGGGTTCAAATCAAGTCCATTGGCCCAACAGAACTCTTCCAGCCGATGCAAATCTTCCTGAAATGCTATTCTGTCTTCGAGTGTTGAAATAGTGGCAAAGATTTTCATGTTATCAGCAAAGCATAGCAGTTTAGAAGAATGTAGGCACTGATCGATGTCGTTCACATAGATAACGAATAAGAAAGGACCGAACAACGAACCCTGAGGTACTCTGCTAAGCACATTTACCCAGCTAGACATAATTATTGAGTACTACTGCCTGTGTCATGTTATTAATGTAAGAAGAGAATTATTTTAAGAGGTCCCCACGGATGCCCATGAAGCTTAGTTTCTTTATCAGAGTATCGTGGTCAATCCGATCGAACGCCTTGCTATAGTCTGTGTAAACCACATCGACCTGCCTTCCATTATCCATAGCATCTGTAATAAAATCGTTAAATAAAATCAAATTAGAAGAACGTTCTTTTAAAAATCCATGCTGGAAAAAGCCGAGCGACCCAGCAAGGGCGTGATACAACTGGTTATAAACGTAAGTTCCTTCGTGCATGGAGAACTGCACTCATCTTTGGGATGGATCTGTATAATTCCAGTTTGATGCGCCAAAGTCGATTCAGAAGTGAGCCAAGAAGATTATCGACAATGATGCACTCGTTGAGTCAAAATTTCAAAGTCGTGAACATCGACGCCGAGTTGCTAACCTGTCGATTTTTATCGTTTACATTTCGGGGAGTATGCATAGGAGTTGCACAATTTCATCCCGCTAAACCAGTGGGTTTGGCCATGATGGAATGCCATCATTAGACCACTAGACGTGCGGCTTTGTACCACAGATATGTGGTGGACATCCCACCCATATGTACGAAACATTTTGGGAACACATTGCTTGTACGTATACATAGCTAAGGAGTGGAATTCCATGTCGGAGTCGATGAACGGCCGGAGTCGAGCCGGATCGATGGGATTTAAGTCAAGATTGAACAGTCAAACGCCAGTCTATTCATAATATAAAAAAATAACCTATATTATGAGTCGGTATAAGACTCTGCTAAGGTAAAGGGCCCAATAACCGTGAAGTTTTGAACTTCCTTGACTTTGCATGCGTGCTAGGCTAAAACTAGTGGACTTATATAAATAAATTTTATATGACTTAGATAATTTAATATACTTTTAGTATATTATACTTCTATAACTACACACTAAGTTATTAGTGTAAGTGTTAATGATCAATAAACCAAAAATAAATCAAAAAGGGCTGTTTGTACCAGTACCCGGTAGAGTTGTACTAGTTAACGTTAAATTGTCCCGGAATCCGGTAATTTTAACCGCGAATTTGAACTCTATTCCTTTACGTTAAAGTTCACAGAAATAAAATATTTTCAAATAAAAAGAGGTGAAAATAATTAGGGTTTGTATTTAACAAAAAAAAAAAACATGATTCGTTTTAACTTTTAATGTTTCTTTCTTTAATTTATGTTGTACAAATTATAGGTTAACACTAGTAATATTTTTTTCATCTTGACTAACCGTTGGTATAAAAAATATAACTAACATAAATATATTTACAACTTTTAATTAGAAACAGTCGTTTAAAAACAAACATAAGTTTTTATTTGAGCCTAAATATTTTCTTAATCAGTCATTATAAATAGGTAAAACCAGGAACCTCTTTTTTAATATATATAAACTAGTGCTTGACTGCGATCCCACCTGATGGTAAAAGGGATGCAATCGTTGATGGTGAGGCGCACTAGTATATTAAGAACCTATTCACTCCCTTGAAGTCACCTAAATTATAATTGGACGGGAAAACCGCAGCAGGCAAACTGTTCCAGTCCCTCGATGTACGCGGTATAAACGACGAAGTAAAACGCTTAGTCCGGACCATAGAAGTTTCAACAACGTAAGGGTTTTTTTAAGGTAGGTAAAATCATCCAATGACAAATCCCGCCCTTGGGCGGAGCGGGAAATAGTGTCAGGCTCTTACTGACTAAAAACCTACCCCGTTCCTTCGTTGCCTATCGTGCCGGGGCCGGGCCTTCCTTTCAGAAACTGACCCATGACCCAAGCAGGCTTCGACCATGCCTGCCTGCAGCTAGCAGGCTGGGCCTCTATGGTTTGCTGACAGCTCCTTGAGGCGAGCGGGAACAGTACCCGCCGTCGACGACTTGGGCTCGGTCTGGTCGGTTACCAGACGATCGGACAGCGTGCTACCCATTGCACGCCGCCCGCAAGCCCGCGCCTACAGTGGCCGGAAATCGGGATCGGAATCCCGGCGGCGGCTGGGGCAAACGCGTCCCGTTGCCTTTGCCTAATGAGGTCGGCCTCCTCCTTTGCTAGCATTATTGCTTCGCAGAAGGAGGCGACCGCCTGCCATCCCTCCTCACTCCGAACCATGGCCTGAACCAAGACCCGGCGCGAGAGATCGCTGCCGCCGATCACCCCAACGAGGGCGATGCTCTGCCCAGGTGGGGCACACCTCTACTGTTTGCTCCACCGTGTCCTCCAGGTGTTCCGACAACATGAGGGTGGATATTCGCCGTACTTCGGACTGTCCGATGGTAGAACGGAGATGGCGGGATTAAGTCATGCAGTTCCCGCGCACACTCAAATGTGCGTCCTGAAAAAAAAAGGACCGAAAAACACATTTTACACGATGCTTGAGCACAGGCGTAGAGTAACCACTACGCCTTTCCACCGAGTCCAAAGCCGCTAGGTGACATTTTGCAGCACTAGCCCATATGTGGCTGCAGTACTCCACACACGACCGGACCTGTGCTTTGTGTAACATTAGAAGCTGTCCCGGTGTGAAGTACCGTCGGACTTTTGCAAGAACGTCGAATTTCTAAGCAGCTACCTTGCTAATGAGGCGATAAATCTCGTCTTTGAGGCGTGGCTGGGAAGATCTCACGGCGTCATCACCTTCCGCATGACGCAGGTACTAACCGCACATTGCAAGTACGGGAAGTACCTGTACAAGATTCGTGGGGAGGTGACGCTCGGGTGTCAACACTGTGTGAACCGTCCCGAGGACTTGGTGGAGCCAACGGTAGAGGTGTGCCCCGCTTGGAAAGAGCATCACCATGTCCTTGTGGAGGTGATCGGCGGCGGCGATCTCTCGCGCCGGGCCTTGGTACAGGCCATGCTCCGGAGCAAGGAGGAGTGGCAAGCGGACGCCTCCTTCTGCGATGCAGTATTTCTAGCAAAGGAGGAGGCCGACCGCATCAGTAACGGTGCTCACGGCGCAGCCGCTGCCGTAATTCCGATCCCGATTTCCAGCCACCGTAGGCGCGGGCTTGCGGACGGCAGGCAATGGGTAGCTCGCTGTCCGTCCGTTCGGTAACAGACTCGACCGAGCCCAAGTCGTTTACGGCGCGCACTGTTCCCGCACACCTCAAGGAGTTGTCAACAAACATAGGGGCGCAGTAGAGTCTATGATAAGGACGATGCATACCAGGGGCGTGGAACCAAGGCAAAGAAGGAACAGGGAGGTTTTTAGTCAGCACACTGGCGGGATTTGTCATTGGTTGATTTTACCTACCATAAAAAAGCTACCTTGGCTTTGAAATCAATGAACCGCCTAAAGTTAAGGTCTGAGGAAATTTCGACTCCCAAAAGCTGAAGACAGTCGGTGCACCCCGCATTGTGAAAAGCAGGAGCCAAGGTGAACGGGCTCCTTTTGGCGGTGAACAAACACGCTTGTGTTTTGGCGGCGTTGAATCCTACCAGATTGGCTTCGCCCCAGTTGGAGACTGCCTGAAGTGAAAAATTCGTACGCTCTACCATAGCCTCTCTTTCAGACTGGATTAGCTCCTTACTAGCCCGAGCACCTGGAAAGTATCTCTCTATAATTGTGCTATCATCTGTATACCTATAGATAACGGGTACCAGCAGATCGTTGGTATGCAGCAGGAATAGAGTTCCAGAGAGAACAGAATCCTGAGGAACCCCGACTCGTCATGGGCTCTTATGAGCATCCATCGACAACTCGGAGAGACTATTTACTCAGGAAGTCGTTTACCAGTTAATCGGACCAGAGGAAATGCCGTACGCTGGAAGTTTACTCAAAAGGCTAGCGTCCCAAACCCTGCCAAAGGTCTTAGAGGCGTCTATGGAAACGGCAATCGCTTCCCCATTCCTCTCGAAGGCCTCGCCCCACAAGTGGGTGCATACACTAGTAGGTCCCCAGTAGACCGACTGCGGTGAAACCCGTAGTGTCGGTCATTGAGGAGATCGTTACCTTTCAGGTATGCCATGAGGCGCGAGTTCAATACATGCTCCATAATCTTGCAGGGTATGAAGGTTACCGAAATCGGCCGACAGTTGGCAGGATCGGCACGACTGCCCTTTTTGGGCAAGGGTTGCACGTTGGCCAGCTACCAGTATTTGGGCACTATACCAGTCCTAAATGAGCGCGTCCATACAGGAGACAACTCGGGCGCACAAGCCTTGAGAACTATAGCTGGTATGCCGTCGTCTGGTCCACTAGCTTTATTCACGTCAAGACGACACAGTGCTCTCAGAACTTCTTTGTTCCTTATACAAACCTCAGGCATCGTGGTGTCGCAGAGAGTCAGAGTCGGTGGAGTAGCACCGCAAGTGTCAAGACGAGAATTATGGGTGAAGAGAGATGCAAAGAGACTTGCTTTTTCTCTCGCGGTATGAGCTAGAGTTCCATCATCCAGTGGAGGCAGTGTGGGCCGACAGAAATTCGCTTCGACCGACTTGGCAAGGGCCCAAAAAGCTCTGCTAACGGATGGCTGTGCAGAGACTTTGTCCCGATATGGCCTTTTTGTAGGACTTGGCAGCTCTCTTTTTTGAACTCAGATGCGGTACATTGCGGTCACGGCATCAACCCAGGTGAGAAACGCCGAATGCTTACGCTCTTCAGCTTGAATGCAATCAGCGTTGAACTGGCGAGCTGAGCCTCCGATGACTACGTCACTGTAAGGGATGAAATACTCCTTAACTTGACGTATCACATTGGATAGAGCATCCCCACAGCTCGACGGACTTTCAGAAGAGAAGCAGACCTGCAGCCAAAACAAACCAGACACCTACTAACTACATTCTATTGAGTCAACGGAAAATAATACTTAACTCAAGGCAATAAGAACCGTGACGGATTTAAATGCAACATGTCCCAGTATCCGGCAGAAAATATTTAATATAAACTACAGTTTCAAAGGAAAATGAGACCTATTTCAAAGCAATAAGGATACAATAACGGGATTCGGTGCAATGGGATGATAGTGTACCAGTATCCGGTAAAAAACATCCGAATTTACCGGGTACTAGGTCAAGTAGGGGTTTGTGAGTACCAATAGATGTAAAATGCAAAAACATTTACTTTTTGGTGAGATTTACCTTAATTTATAGTCTAGATCGTTAAATAATACACACAATTTTTTATAAAGATTAACATTTTTACCTTAATTTTATCCATCGAAGTATGGCTAGATGATCTCTGCGACCGGGTGGTCTCGTAGTTCACTGACAGAACTTTGAACTTATAGATAATTTTACTATAACGTATTTTTAAGTTGACACAGTTTTTAAGCCTTTAAACTTTTTGGTGAGTATTGCCATTAAAATTGTATAAAATAGTACCAAGAATAAATTGCCATTTGCAAACTTTAATTTGATTTTGGTAGAAAGACGCAAAAAATAAAAAACTGACTAGTTAACGGGTACTGGGACACTACCGGGAATACGTACTTCTACCTTATTTCGTTTTAATTTCTAATACCGTGATTTTTTACACACAGATAAAAGTTCAAAATACCTGTATTTAAAAAAAATGAGATTCGATTTTCTACCTTTGCGTGTTTCAGTGCAAGACAGATGTGTAGCCGAGCGCAGTGACATGCGCGAGCTGGGCGCGGCGCTGAGCGCGCTGGCGGCGCTGGACGCGCACGCGCACGCGCCCGCCGTGGCACGCGCGCTCGCCGCCGCCGCCCAGTACGTACTGGTGCATTCATTCCAATAACAAACACAGTTATTCGTGTTAGCATTACCAGAATATTTTTGGAACAAAAAGAATCCCCATACGATCAGTAACAATACGGCAATCGCAGGTTAGCAGGCACGGTAGAGCCCGATGGCGACTCGTTCGGCTCGGAATGCGGTTTGGAGGGCTCCGAGCCGGGCGCGTTGGTGCGGCTGGCGGGTGAAGCGTGCGGCGCGCACCGCGAGCTGTGCGCGCGCCTCACGCGCGGCCTGCACGCCGAGCGCGCCGCCGCCGCCGCCGCCGCGCCTCACTCCCCGCAGGCGCAGGCGCTGCGTCACCGTCACCGGTACGCCTTGCGCGCCGCGCTACAGGTACCCGCAGTAGCAACATAATTATAAAATCACTTTTCATGAATGACGTCAATTATGTTGGTCATAACACGTAGTGGTGTGGTTCAGGAAGGGTGCGTGGCGCGTGCGTACCTAGCGCGCGCCCTGGCGGCGCTGCCCGCGCTGGCCGAACGGCGCGCCGCCGAGCACGCGCAGCACGCCGCGCTGTGGCAGCAGCTGCACCGCGCGCTCGCGCACCACTAGCGCGCCCACACGAAGCGACTGCACCGACTGTTTGACTGTGGCAGCAACAGTAGGCCTCACTGTATTGCTATTTTTAAACAATAATTCTAGCAACGAAGTTTCAATAGAATGTGAGGGATATTCAATTTAAACTCCATACTACGCTAGGTTAACGTACGGTCAACTGTGTGCAAAGCACAAAAATAGAAAATAAAAAAAAATTTTTTATTTCTTTACGAACTTTGGAAACTTGTTATCATCGACTGTCATAACTATCTGTGAATTCAAACACAACTGTCTGTCATATTAAAATGATAATGACAAATTCAAGTAGCGAGAGCGAACCTCGTTGATTTGTAATGCAAATATGCAGTCTCATCACTGACTTATATTTAGTAATTTAATCGAGAGTCCCTGACTACATGGTGACTATCAAGATCTGTTTTAATCTCAAGCAATTTATTATAAAACGACTGTGTTGACAATAACCCGTTACACTAACGATTTTTCTTATTACAAGCTAGAAAAAAAAAAATACAATGAAATATACATTATTTAATTAATTAATTAAACGGGAAAGGTGTAATATTTATAAGTATTATTTTAACTGATAAAACATGAACCTTTCGTGCAGCTGACAAATTGAAAATAATAATTGGTTATAGGTAGTTCCAACTATAGCTTCTGCTAGCAGCTCCGTAGTAGAAAATTATCTCACGGTAACATACTGCCGAGATGAATAGTATCCATGCGCTATTTATTGGTCTATCTGGGTACTATATACACACTCACAAAATTTTGCCTTTGTATTATTACTGTAATTAGTTTTTTGTTAGCTTTGCAATTATGTACCAAATTGAAATGTAATTGTATATTTTATTTTAATGAAATAAATTACAAAGACTACCAGGCAAGTTCAAGTTGGACAGTACTGTATCCGATTTCATAACCAGGATGCATAATACATAGATAAAATACTTATTTTAATATATAACTTAAAAATGATGACGAAAAATACCGAAGACTGGCTGCAAGACATAAAGTGTTATATATCCATTTACTTAATTTAGTTCGACTCAACAAGCTATGGCCACAAGTCCCCCACGTTATATTTTGCGTTATATTTAGCCTTTTCCCCTCGGACCGCGAAAGCGTTTAGACGTGCATTCCGTACAAGTTTTTTCAATTTTTATTTAAAATTAATAGTTATTTCGAAATTAAATTATAAATATAATTCGCAAAAGTACCAGGCGTGCATAAGTTTGAAGAGAACGCGAAACGCAAGCAGAGCAGTGGAGGAAACGGGCCGGCAAGTGTCAAGACAAGGATAGCACGCGGACCCCGCTGCGCTTACGCTGTGCGTGTGTCATATTTGTCGGCGGCCCAACTTACGAGCGATAGCGATTAGCGAGTAACTTATTTACGCGTACCTCGCCTTGTCTTGATATTTAGTCAGACTAGACAAACTAACAGGCTAAGGCAACATGTATAAAACTCCACCCAAAACGCCTCCAAATCAGTACTCATCGCGCTCGGAGTCTGATATCCGGAAGCTGCATTCAGACCAAGACCCAGTGGGAAACATCACCCAAAGAGCTAAACGCAGATGCCTTTCAGGCGAAGTCAGTGGTGATGACCTGGATATGTTTAAGAACGACATCAAGAAGATGATCAACGAAATGATATGTACCCAGAGCTCCCGTCTGGACAAATTAGAAGGTCATATTAAGGAGATAAAAAATCACTACTCGGAAATTAAGGCCACAAATACTGATCTCGAGAAGGCAATGACATTGGTCTCCGATCAATTACAGTCCCTTGAAAATAAAATTACGGGACTAGAAAATCAACGGGGTTCCATGGCAATGCAGTTAGCTAAGTTGGAAAACAAGTTGGAAGTTCTCGACCACAATCTCATCAAAACCTCTATAGAATTACGTAATGTACCTAAAAGGCAGAATGAGACCAAGATAATGATATATGATACAATATCGCACCTCTCAAGACATCTAGGACTTGATATGGAATCCACTAGTATCCGTGATGTTACAAGACAACCCTCAAAAAAGGAAAACGTAACATCAAGTCTAACGGTTGAGTTCTGTAATACCCTGGTGAAAACGAAATTTCTTGCTGCTGTTAAAGACTACAATAAACTTAATCCCACAGACAAGATAAAATCAACCCACCTAAACATAAAATCTGTACCGGAATCACCTATCTACATCACAGAGCTTTTAACAGCGAATACAAAAAGATTATTTTACCTTACTCGAAACCACGCTAAGACACACCAGTATAACTATTGTTGGACTTCGAACGGAAAAGTTATGCTTAAAAAGAATCCTGATAGCCAGACTATCGTGGTGAGAAGCGAAGAACAACTGAAGCAGCTGGCGGCAATCATCAAAGCATGACTACCTACGTTTAAGTATACCCTGCGATTTTTTATGTATAATTTGATTACTTTTACGAATTCCTTAAATTGCTATGTTAAAACACTAAATACAGACAATAACAACACTCACACATATAACTTTTTTCATCAACACAACATACTCTCAACATACATGCCTCACTCAACTCCTACATATAAAAACTTCACAATGTCATCACATGTACTCACATCTGCATGCGTTCATATCCATCATTCTTTACTTATCTACTTCAACATCATAAAAAGTAAGTTTTTAAACTTAATGACCCCGAACATAAGCCTTCCATACGTTCTTAAAATATATACCATTCCGTTTACTCGTAACCCACTAACTATTTTTGCCTTGCCAGTAAAATGACTACTAACATAAACAATCTAATTAACAGTATTGACGAACTGTCTGTATCAACTACCTATACGTGCACACCTGAAGAAACACTCTCCATCGTGAAGAGTCCTAATAACTTTATTACAATCCTATCACAAAACATTCGTTCGATAAACCGTAATTTTTTAAACTTGCAAACGCTACTGCACCGAATTTCTTTCGATTGCGACTTGATTGTCCTAACTGAATGTTGGTTACCATGCTCTAGCAATATCATTATCCCCATCCTCAATAATTACTCGTCATTTATGACCACCAAACACCTTAACCAGAGTGATGGTGTAGTGGTATACTCGAAGTCGAACCTGTCTGTTACTTGTGAAGAACCAGATTTTCACCAATCCGCATCTGGTCTTATTATAAAAATTAGCCCAGACCTGGCAATAATTTGTATTTATAGATCACCATCAATAGACAACATAAACAGCTTTCTCACAGCTCTTAACAGCATACTCGCATCGTTGCATAGATTTAAATCGGTAGTTCTAACAGGCGATTTAAACGTAGACATCAAACCTACCACATCTGACATGCGCTCCCATGAATACCTAAATTGCCTCGCCTTTCACGGTTATCTCCCTGCTCACACCCTTCCGACTAGAGATGGAAATTGTTTGGATCATACGTTTCTCAAAACAACTTCCCCTACCCAAACCTTTGTATTAAGTTCTACAATAACTGATCACTCTTCTTCCTTACTTTGTATTTATAATAAATCTATAAGGTCGGTCGCAAATCAATTTATAACAAAAATTGACTATGATGGCCTTGATAAAACAATGTCACAGCTAGATTTAACCTCTATTTTTAACACAAAGGACCCAAATATGGCTATCGATAAATTATTAAATTTAATGAAGGTATCCATTACTGAAAATACCATAGTTAAAAAAGTTTCATCACAAAAGAGAATCCTAAAACCATGGATCACACCTGGTCTATTACGGTGCATAAGAAACAGGGACGCGCTACATAAGAAAGTTAAAAATTTCCCTGAAAATGAAGTTATTAAAATTACTTATCTTCGATACAGAAACTATTGTATTCGTATTTTAAAGAAGGCTAAAAGAATTTACGATAAAGAGGAACTAGAAAAAGCTAGTAAAAACCCTAAAACACTATGGGATACTATTAAACGAGTAACTAACACTACTAAAACTAAAAATACATCTGATCAATTACTTACCTTGTCACCTACACCTAATGAATCCTGTAACTCTGTAAACTCATTCTTCGTTAATATTGGCGAGAGGCTTGCAAATAATATCCAGTCTAGCACTACGCAGCCTTTGACAGTCCCTCAAAACACTTCTGACATCTCGGCAACTTCGTCGTTCGTCCTTGAACCTATTGATCTTGACGAAATTACAGCAACTATTCATTCATTGCGCTCTGATGCTGCATCTGGTTGGGATGGCATATCACCTTTCATACTAAAGAGGTATTCAACCTTCCTGGCACCCATATTATGCCATATTTTTAACCTCTGCTTTGAGACTGCAGTCTTTCCCTCATCTTTCAAAAAGGCAATCATTCACCCAGTCTACAAGGGAGGCGACGGGAACTTGCCGAATAATTACCGACCTATAGCAGTTCTAACTGCTTTATCCAAGGTACTTGAACGGCTCATTAATAAAAGACTTGTAAACTACCTAGAACATTACCAATTAATATCACCACAACAATTTGGATTTCGTAAGAACAAATCAACCTATGACGCAGTTCATGAATTAACTAACAATATTGTAAAACACCTAAACACTAATAAAAAAGTCCTAACAATATTCTTAGACCTTGCAAAGGCGTTCGACACCGTCCCCGTTCGTTCTCTCTTACTTAAACTTGAAAAGATGGGTGTCAGGGGATTGCAACTTGATCTCTTTCAAAGCTACCTCACAAATCGCTCCCAGATGGTCAAAATTCATCAGCATAGTAGCGATGAACTTCCCATCTGCTGTGGCGTGCCACAAGGAAGCATTTTGGGTCCCACCTTATTTCTAGTCTTTATAAACGACTTATGTAATTTAGATATCCCAAATGCTAAGATGACATCATATGCGGATGACACTGCTATAACTTTCGTCGCTAACACATGGTCTGAACTCGAGGACAAGGCACAGAATGGCTTTAACGAAGCGCTGACCTGGCTTACTCTAAACAGGCTTACACTTAATTCATCCAAAACTAAGTTTATTACGTATTCGGTAAGTTCTGCTACTCAACCCAACCAAACAATATTAGTAAAAGCTCACACCTGTAATTTTCAAACTCAAATGTCATGCCAATGTACACCCATATCTTCTACGGACGAAATCAAATACCTAGGTATAATCATAGATAAGAATCTTAAATTTAAATCTCATATTAATATCCTCACTGGCAGAGTTCGTAAACTTATATATATATTTAAAACCCTTAGAAGCATTGCTAATCCTACTATTATACGTAATGTTTATTTTGCCTTATGCCTATCTATTATTACTTATTGTATTCCCTGCTGGGGTGGTGCTGCAAAAACAATCCTCAAACCACTGGAAGTAGCGCACCGGGCCATACTGAAAGTGGCTACCTTCCGTCCAATAATCTATCCTACTAATAAATTATACACAAATTGCAAAGTCCTCAATGTGCGGCAACACTTTATTTTACAATCAATTTTATTGCAACACCGCGTAACCCCCTATATTGAACTGACCAAACGCCGAAAAGATATAATATGTACGACGCCAAAAACCCACTTGACTTTTACTAAAAGATTCTTTTATTATTTAGGTCCGTCCCTTTACAATGTAATTAACAATAAATGTCCAATTTACAGACTCTCCTATCATAATTGTAAAAAGGCTCTACGCACATTCCTCCAAAATAAAACCTATGACGAAACAGAAAAATATTTAACTTAATGACAAGTTTCTAACTTGTACCACACCCCAAAACATAAACACACACTAATCAACCCATTGACTCAACACGTTTACACAGCCACGCATGCTTTCATTGCCGATTACTTACGCACATACACTCATTCACACATCCAAACACATTCACAGACCAATACACGACACACTCAACACACGTACACTCACACACATATACACACACAAAAGTACCTAATAAGTTCTGTTAAACATTTTACTTGAATTTAAGTTGTTAAAATAAAATTGTAGTAATACAACTCTAGGGGATAGGCACTGTTACTTCTTAATACAGGCTATTTCATAGCCTAGCAAGGAGAACAGTACGTCACCCACTTGATTGTAAGAAATGTATAACTACCCACTTTCTGAAAACATGTCAAATGTACTACAATCTGTGTTTTTTATAAATAAAGATTATTATTATTATTATTATTATTATTATTATATTTCAGACAAAAAAACACAAGAAATCGACTAGAAATTACGTAAACTCAATAGAAAAACTCAAAATCTACAACATTTCAAAATATAGCATAATATTTTTTTTTGTTTCGTCAAAATCGAAAAAACTTCCACAGTGATTGAAAACCACCTGTTCACCCGTTCGAATTCAAATTTAATGTCAGTATCACATAATAATAAATTGCGGTTTGCCTGAATTTGCGATTTCTGAATCGTAGAGGATTCATTTAAGAATCAATTTTGATTATATTTATTTATTACATAATTTATCAATTTTGATAGATTGTTGGCTTTTCACGATCAAAACTTGCACATTATGATGCCAACAGGAAAAGGTTAGGCATTAGATGATGTCTGTCTATCATCATTATCAGACTATGCTCTGGGATGAAACGGTCTTCTGGGTACATCAACCGTCGGTTTTGTATTTGTATTTCGGACTAGTGTCCGCAACTCCACGACTAAAACGCGTATTACCGTCGATTTATAAGTATTTAGGTATTAGTTATTAAGTTGTTATCTCAATTTAAACTTTTAAACATTCCATTATTTGCGAAAATTGCTCAAAAATACCGCAATATAAATTATTATAAAGACTTATGTCCGGATATTGATAAGCATAGGATGTGAATAAACGCAATATATCTAATACTAGCTTTTGCCCGCGGCTTCGCTCCCGCTCTACCTTACTCTACCCTATTGTACCCTACTCTACCCTATTCTAACCTACTATACTCTACCCTACTCTACCCTTCCCTACTCTACTCTACTGTACCCAACTCTACCCTAATCTACCCTACTCTAACCTACTCTACCCTACACCAATAAAAGAGCTGGTTTTTGTTTTGTTTTTTTTTTTTTTTACTTAACTGGATAAAAAATATCCTATGTCCGTCTCCTGGTTTCAAGCTACCTTCCCACCAATTTTCAGCTAAATCGCTTCAGCCGTTCTTGAGTTATAAATAGTGTAACTAACACGATTTTCTTTTATATATATAGATTATAATGAGATAAGCAAATATAGTGCCTTAAAAAAAAATTCTAGTGTCAGAATTCTTTTATCCATCAATTGAAATTATGGGGCAGGTTTTGTAAGGAATAACTATTAAAAATCCAAAATTCCATCATTGGAAAAGTCGAGCCTTAATAATATTTTAATATTGTATAAGTTTTATTAATGTGTAATCTTTTCAGGTTTTGATATTTTAAAGCTCGAATATTATTGATGTATTTTTATAAAAATATTGTAAATCTACGTATATTCTGTGATATCTTCTAGTACGTTGAAAGAAACAGATAAAAAATTGTACGCCGAAATAATGAATTTTTAACACTTCATTTTTTTCAAATACTCTTTGTTTTTTTTTTTGAATCTGTAGGTATACTTCTGAAAATTATTCGAGATAATTATAAGCCATTACCATCAGATCAGATATCGACTTTAGATTTGTGTTTTTAGATCGATTTTTTAAAAGTTCTAATGAAACATGGGTTTTAAATTATTTTGAACTTTTCCATGTTTGACATAAGTTCGTTGTTCCAATATTAGAAAATTAATTCGAATTATAAATTGAAGTACCTATAAATAATTTATACCTTGTAATTCGTAGCTAATTTTAGATTCTACTTGAAATTGTATTGAATGATCAATCAGATGTTGACTGCATGGTTTCCCGGCTGCGGAATCATTCAAATGAGTTACCTGGGCCCTGGAAAGCAAAGGGCAACTAAAGGAACGCAGCTAGATTTAGTTAAGGTCTGTTATTCTCTTCCGCTCCACCCAGAGCGCAGTAGAAATAATTTGATGATTTCACATCTAAAAAAGATGCAATTTTTATTTTTAGTGCCCTATTAAACATATCTGAAAGTACCTAAGTAAGCATATAATTATTTTGTTATTGGTATGTAATTGTTATTATTTGATAAATATACAATATTTTAACCAATACAATGCGTTTTTTTTAGTTTGTGATATTTACAGTCAAATGGGATGAATAGGATATTTTCACTATATTTGAATATTTTATGCAGCATTTAACTATATAAATTTATTAATGATTTTTTATTTTAAAAAGTCGATGCTTTGTTAGAAGCCGTTATGGTATCTAAGTAAAAAACCAAACCAAAGTTTTGTTTTTATTTGCTACCCCTGTGTTTCTATTCACCCCGTTTTAGGGCATTTAAAAAAGATTTTTTTTTTTTTGAGGTTGAATAGGTACCTATTCTATTTCTCAAAATAACCTGAAAACCAGTCAAAATTCTTCTTTCAAGTATGGTTTGACACGTTTAGGTACTATACCTACTTAAGCATTAGCTATAGTACCAATAGTACTAAGTACCTACATGAACAGTGCGCACGCGCCGCTTGCCTATGTGTAACTGTGTATTGTTTAGTGGGAAGCGCCTGCACTATACAACGCCAACGTTCTAATCCTGCGGAGGGTCTATTCGGTTCGGATTTTGATACCATGAATAAGTAGGATCTGCTTGGTGTCATAGATCTTAAAGACCCCGGGAGTCCTCTTCAGGACTGCACGAAGTATGCAGCCGGGCCTCCCTCTGCGCGCCTTAATATTGCGCACGTACTCCGGCTGATATTCCAACAGTCGAGTTCGTCCTCTATTCTTTCTCTCTATTGTTATGTGTGTAAAATTTGCACGGTTATACAACCTAATTACTGCATCGTGGACAATCACAAAGTTATAACCATTTACTCGACTACTTTTATGATTTACTAATTGCTGCCGGCGACTTCACTCGGGTAAAAGTAGAAAATATAAAGCCTATGTTATTCAGTGAGGATATAGTTTTCAAACAGAGAAGGATTTTTTAAATTTGTAGCGACATCTATGGCGTCACATAAGAACTAATCCTACATCGCGCAAGTAAAATTCTCCGCGCGATTTGAATATATACATAGAACAGCCCGAAATCATCTATCGGGCAGTAGCCCACCAGACATAACACCAGTCTGGTCGGAGGATCCTCCCTTTTCAACGTAGTTATGTGGGACTTTATTCTCTGTTCCGCGTACCTTCGACCTGGTGACCCTCGACAAAAGAACGTCAGCGCAGCCTTCGTGCAGCTACTATTTCGTGTCACTTCTTCAAGCTTTCCAGCAGCGAGCTATACATCCAGCATCCTAGGAATTTGTGAAACTTAATAAAAAAAAAAGAACTAACTAAACTAAGAACTTAATAGAATAGAATAGAATAGAATTTATTTTATTTCGGACACACAAAGATCCATAAAGTGTTAGTAGCTTAATAAATAACTTATTATCTAGTGTTAGTACCCATTACCCTTTGCACAAGAAATTTTACACTCGGTGAGCTATAGCTCTCCGCTACAGTTCTCAGGATGCTGTTGCGACTAAAACTTAATGAAAAGGTCCTAATTATACGAATACAACTATAGTACATTTTGATAAAAGTGGGGAAAGTTTTCATTGCGGCCGAAGATATGATACGATACATAGGAAAATTACGACGCTTTTTGTTCATTTTGTACTGAAGAAAATTTTCCAAAGTTAAGTACCTCACAATTTAGTTTTAATTTGATGGCAGCAGGCTATCGCAAGTATTTTTTACCTTAATCACATAATCTGGCGGAATAAGGATTCTCTTCAAATCATCATTTTCACAACTATCACAAATGAATAAGTTACTTAGTTATTATTAGGTGTACTTTTTTCCCGCGCATAACCTTTGCAGGTTGAAGGAGAAGCAAAGGCTTTGAGCAAAGGTATCAAACCGTATACTATGCGGTCCAAATGAGAATAGGATCGATTGAAATGTTGTGACGTCACGTCGAACTGTCAAATTGTAGAAATTGAGTACGGTGAGCAAAAAGTTTTTTTTTTTTTATTTATTTTATTTACGAATCGTTAACGAAAATTTTTTTTATCAGAATTCAGTTCTTCAATTTTTCTCATGTCAGCGTCACTGTGTGAAGTGTCTGATTAGTGGCAAATGGAAGAAGAAGGCGAATTGTTCCTAACAATGGAAATAAGAAAGAAAATAGTTTTTATTTTTAACTAATTATGACTTAAAACAATATAATTAGCTAATTTATATTAAACAATAACGTTTTTACTTCACCTAGACTTAACTAAGACTACGTAATACAAAGCAAAAAATAACCCTTTATTGATACGCAAATAAGATTTTTTTGCAAACCGTACTTTTCACTCAACATTTGACAGATCGAGGTTATTGGCTTTCCTATTCTTATTTGGAACGCATAGTACATCTTAATACTAAAAATTTAAATATTTTTGAATTTAGAACACAGATAATTGTTCATTTGGTGGTATTAACAAATTATTGCTTACGTGATCATGTCTATTTATTATGTTCTGTTCAAAAACACAATTTAAATTTTCATTTAATTTTAAAACCTTAAAAATATCCGCCTGTTTGCTTTAAAAAAAAACTAATAATCACCCTTGACCGTGACGAAATAGGAATGAAAAAAGCCCTTGTTTTGATAAATTTAAAAAAAGCACGCGGGTGATAAACATGCCATATCGAACCTAATCGCAGTGCGATAAGAAGCAGTTTTCGTGTAAGTGTATTGAAAATAAAATATTTTATGTGTAATCAGCTGTATTTAGATTAGATTTTTTAGGTGGGAATTCATCAAATAACATCACCTGTGTTCCTTCAGTTACCCTTTGAGTTCCTAATTCTTTTGTACTCTGGACTGAGCGTTGAGATGACGTTAGAACAAAGGAATTGGAGGCGTGGCCAACTCAAAGCGTTCGACGTTAACGAAACGATCGTAACCTGGGTAGGGGGCTGGTAAGTTGTTACTTAGTTGGTAATTCTTTCGAACATTCGCGTAGCACATATGTATTTGTGTACCAGCCTAGTTGTAATAAAGTAGTTGCTAAAATATAAATATTGTACCAATGACAGAAAAGAAAGCTTTTAAAATCCATTAGTATGCCGAGTTACCGACTACTTATAGGACCGAGGTACCTAGTTTCCAGGCTGCTCTTAAAAGGCGTCGTCGTGCACGTGTCTGTAGCGGCTCACAGATGCAGATGACTGCGATGGTTACGCGTCCCTATCAGCAAAAACAAGATGATACCTTGCAAATGATGATCTAAGTAAATAAAAATTATGTAATTGTTTACAATTTGTTCCGTACTAGAACAAGTGGTTGTGCAATTTATCCCATCATTATTAAAGAATATGTTTACAAATATATTCTATTGTGACTTTCGTGTTCAAGAAATTACGACTGCATAGTTTTACATGTGTGGGCTTTAGTGTTAGAGCAGACTCCTAACGAGATGGTGTGTCGTGAAGTGTTGGTGCTGATGGCGTGGCTCTGCGCCGCCGCCGTCGCTGAGCTGGCGCAAGACTTGGCGCATATCGAGGACTTCATCCAGCAAAAGAGATACCTACTAAAGAAAAAGTACCGACCTATGTATCACATCTCCGCACCAGTGGGCTGGCTCAACGATCCAAACGGCTTTATATTCTTCAAGCGACAATATCATATTTTCTACCAGTACCACCCGTACAACGGCGCGTGGGGCCCGATCCACTGGGGCCACGTTATTAGTGACAACCTCGTCGACTGGGCCTTCTACCCGCCCGCGCTCGTACCCAAGGACCACTACGACAAGCACGGCTGCCTCTCCGGCTCCGCAGTCATCCACAACAGCTATCTCACACTGTTCTACTCGGGACATGTACTATCTAACAACAAGACGTACCAAACTCAAAACGTCGCCATAAGTGCAGATGGCATCATCTTCCAGAAGTACTTGTACAACCCCATAATCCGAAATGGACCGTTTGGTAACGCCGATTTCAGGAACCCTAAAGTGTGGAGGTTTAGAAACTCTTGGTACATGCTGATAGGCAGCTCGAGGATGCAAGAAGCTTATTTATTGCTATACACATCGCCTGACTTATTCAACTGGAAATTGAACGGGACAATAGCAAAATCATACGGAGACATGGGATACATGTGGGAGAGTCCAGACTTTTTTGAAATTGATGGGTTGAGCGTCCTCATTTTGTCAGTTCAAGGTATACAAGGTGACGGCCATCGATTCAGAAATCTGTATCAGACGGGATATGTTATTGGAAGTTTCAACTATTTGAATGGGCAATTTGAAGATTTGGAAATTTCAACAGCAACTTTCAACGAACTTGACTACGGGCACGATTTTTACGCGGCAAAAACGATGCAATCCCTCGACGGACGAAGGCTGTTGGTCGCCTGGTTGGGAATGTGGGAAAGCGAGTTCGAGGAGTCTAACGACGGCTGGGCGAGCATGCTGACGCTAGTGAGGGAACTAAAGCTCACATACCAGGGCAGGCTTTTGATGGTGCCGGTGAGAGAAATAGTCGAGTTACGAGCCGAGGTACTGGAGGACGCCTGGTACAGTCCAGGGGAGGCGTTCTTCGCGGGCTCCAGAGCCTTCGAAATGCTCGTGAACTCGACCACGGTGTTGTACGACGCTGCGATCGTCCTGGAGTGGAGCGGGGAAAGGCAGTACACCATTTCGTTCTCGTCGGAACGCGGCTACGTGAGTGTGGACCGCGGCGGCGTTGACGGCGTGCGGCGCGCCGACTGGCTGCCCATCTCGCACATCCACTGGCGCATCTTTGTCGACTATAGTTCCATAGAAGTTTTCTGCGGGTTAGGCGAAGTTGTGTTCTCGAGTCGCATATACCCACGAAAATCTATGCGCATAAGGATCGCAGGTGAAACGCAACTGCATGTGACGCAATATCGACTTAGGCGCAGTGTTGGGTATGACAGCAAACTACACAAGCAGATGAAAAACCAAGTAATGACAAGATATCAATAGAGTCAGCATTAAAACCAACGGGCTAAATAATAGATGTAGTAATAAAAGTAACAATGTCGATATTTACCTGTGTAAGAGACATTTACCTACAAAATACAGGATCTGATTCAATGGAACAGTCAAACGTAAATCTTCTTATGAAGTTCAAAAGACCTAAATGCAGTGCCGTAACTAGGACGGTGTCAGCGATGTCCAGGCACAGAGCGACGTAGAAATGATCAAACCAGAGTCAAAGTTTTGTATTATGTTTGGCAGTTAGTAGCATACATACTATAACTATTATTTATCGTGTAACCTATTTTAGGCAGGGTTTTAAACTTTTCGAACTCATTTCATTTGCTAACATAAAACTTTTTGCAAGGAGCGCAGTTATAGAAGCTCGCACCGGGCGTAGAAAAAGGTTAGTTACGGCACTGCCTAAATGACTGCAGCTATGCACCGAATGGCGATTGGGTCAACATGGGCAATTACATATGAGTTTGAATAAGTAATTACAGTAATTCAGTTACAATTTGAAAACTGTTTTTTTTTTTTGTTATATTTGGGAGAAAGTATATGAGTCATCCATAGATGAAATCATGAAAGTGTTATAAGTGATGCGTGATGCGTTTAACAATTGTTGTAGCCCAAACAATAGGTATTGTGTTTATCTTACTTAGGTATAAACGTGTTAATAAATTATTTAAGGTTATTTGTTGTTTTATTTCATTTGAATCTTGAGTTGTCTTCGGGCATCGTCATTCATAGCTCGACTTCACCACTGCTTTGTAAAGGGTACATATGAGTATAATTAATTTATTATAGCCATTTTTTCGCAAATATTTAATTAAGTAACTGTGACTTGTAAATTTATTTTCAACCGACTTCAAAAAAAGGAGAAGGTAGGTAGAACCCCATCGTTTATGGACCGATTTGCACATTTTTTTTTCCTAAGAATATTTGCCTCCTTATTTTCCCATTTTTTCCAAAATCCTGTTCTGATTTTGGAAAGAATGAGAATCGAAGAAACTCTTCAATTATAGTGATATTGGTATTTTCATCGAGCACGCAAGCACAGTCAAAAAATAACATTTGATGAAGTGGAACTGATAGCTAACGGAACTTCACACTCACAAAGTCGTAGGTTTGTTAGTCGGAATAAAAACTTGTACCTACCTTTCATCTGTTCTGTGCTTGTACCTATAGCCTCGTTACGGCACAAAACAGGTAGTAGTAATTCGTAATACTAGTTCGGAATATGGGCGACAAAGTAAAAAAAAAGAAAGAATAGATTATTGACTAGCTTCTGTCAGCAAATTCGTCCGCGTGAATGTAGAAGGACCTACAAACTTTGAACCCCTATTTCGTCCCCCTAAGGAGTATTTTTTTTTCTATCTTAGAGTTCGCTTACGACATAAAACGAAAACTTGTACAAAATTTCATTCTCATAAACCTAATAGTTTCTGCTGTGCGATATGTCGGTCAGTCAATTTCTTTTAAACCGACTTCAAAAACGGAGGACGTTTCTCAATTCGACCGTGTATATGCCTTTTTAAGTTTTTTCGCGGATAACTCCGTTGTTTATGGACCGATTTGCATAATTTTTTTCTCCGTAAAGGACTTCCAGATTGTTCCCATTTTTTTCAAAATCCAGTTCTGATGATGGGATCCATGAGGAATCGAAGGAACTCCTCAAATAATATAGGCAACCATTATTATATTGATTTTGGTATTTTTATCTGTGAGTTAAAAAGTAACATTTGATGAAGAGGAACTGATGAAGAAGATCAGAAATGGCCAACGGACTCACATTGATATCACAATGAAGATAGGGCAATACAAATAAATGGTTCTGAATAGTTATGTTGAAAATGGTATCATCAAAGTGACCTGACGATGATGATGGAGCCGGAAGATAGGCACCGGAACTCCGTAATGAATCAATGTATCTTAGCCGTGTTCAGGCTTATTAAGAATTGTCATGAGATATACTTTGGCTATAAGGTACTATCAAACTGATTTGATGATGGAGTCGGAAGGTGGAAGGTAGTTTTTCTAGTGAAGTCGGTTATTTTTTTTTTTTTTTAAAAAGTTTTTACTATATTATTATGTATAATGTATATGTATAGATTGTGACTATCATTGCCACAATCAATATTAAATTATGTAGGTATTTTATATTCTTCTTAAAGGAATATTTTATAATATTTCTTACATCCCATTCTATTCTTCTCGTTGGTAGGTACTGAGATAAAAATATCACATGGGATATAAAAAGGTCGTGTATCGCCTTCGGATACATGTCGTCATTTTTATGAAAATAAATGATACAGGGAAAACGACGCCCACAACAAAACATGGATGCTATAATGTCCGAAAGGACACTGTTGCTGTGCTGTTGGATAACTCGTATCATGTATTGAAACTAAATTCGCTAGACTATGAGGTTCGTGGTTCTAATACTTGAAGAAAGATTTTCAGTTTCCAAATATTTGGTTATTTTACTCTATAATACATCATCTCAATTTCAGCTATTTCATGAGAACGGATAAAGTAAGAAATGAGTTATTAATTTTTTTATTAAATATTTGTATGGAAAGGCTCGCGTTTGACCACTATCTCATCTGATGGTAAGCGATGATGTGACCGACGAAGAAGACGCTTGCTGCTTAGAAGTAACCTATTCACTCTTGACTTAAACTTGACTCTGTAGAGGTTAGGTTAGAGGAGGTTAGGTATAGAATGATGTTCACTAAAACTGTATTGTTAAAAATGCAACAAATAAAATATGTTAATGAAAGGAGCGAGGGCGCACACGCGACGACACTTAAGGCGATGATCACGTACTGATTTGCTCAATTAATAATTGTTTGGCGTAGAAGTGTAAAGTGATGATTTGGGTAGACGCAATTAAATGTTATGATGTGCGGTTTGCCGTACAGATCCCTTGGTTATAGCGATCAGGAAACACAAATTCGGGGAAAGGAATTCCTCTCCTTAGTCGTACGCATAATGAATGTATTATGTAGGTATATTAGAGGAAATTTGAAAGCTGAAAGGGTTTGTTTTGGTATGGTCTTGTAAAGAGGAGGGATGAAACGCATGTTTCACATAACTCTTTTAAATTATATGTAGTATATGTGGATGGATGGAGAGAAAGACGGGATCCAAAGAAATTTTTTTTTATGGTAGGTAAAATCATCCAATGACAAATCCCGCCCTTGGGTGGAGCGGTAAATATTGTCAGACTCTTACTGTCCAAAAACCTACTCTGTTCCTTCTCTGCCTTGATTCCAGGGCCCTGGTATGCATTATCATACCTCCCCAGAGCCCCAGACTAGGCCTCGTGTTTTTAATATTTCTGTGGCCTCGACCCTACTGGGCCCCTACGGTTTGCTGACAACTCCTTGAGGCTCGGTCCGTTCTGTTACCGGACAAACGGACAGCGAGCTACCCATTGCCCGCCATCTGCAAGCCCGCGCCTACGGTGACCGGAAATTTGGATCGGAATTACGGCGGCGGCTAAGGCGTGAGCGCCGTTGCCTGCTTCGCAGAAGGAAGCGACCGCCTGAAAGAAAAGATGGGTGGATTGTGTGATAGAAAGAGTGACGGCTGATAGCCCAGAATGGAAGAAGGAAACATAATTATGTGGCTGTGTGTTATAAGAAACTTTAATATTTCTGTGGAAACATCTAAACAAGGGCGGGAAGATGATGAGTGACTCAACATCTGGAAGTTTTACAAACAATACTCGTATATAAATTTGGAAAGGGGAGTACAGTAGCCTTTACTACGTTTTAAGACGAAATATATGGAAACGAACAGTTGCACTTACACACGAAGGATTCCGATAAATTCCGTTCCATTGCATAATAACGTCATACCATCATGGCGGTCGACCTTGAATGCGCAGTTACCGATTTTCAGTTCTCAATCGGTGGGAGGCTGCGAGTAACCATAGCAACTGATTCAACTTATTTGCCGCGTAGGTACTATACAAGATTATTTTTTCTTATTGTGGCAATAGAAATACATAGGCACATTGTGAAAGTTTTAGACAGATGGGTGCACGGATAGTTATATTTCAATTTTTTTCTTGACAAGAATCTTGTTTACTGTTGTGTACCCTAAGGAATACTTGTCATGTGTCTCAGTGGGCGAAAACCCACGTTACGCTACTCCACTGAGTCGCCGACCGGCGCAGCGTAGGTTTTCGCAGCCCCCAGCCGCCCCCAGCCGCCTCTCTACTTCCATTTATTAGTCCTAAATGTATATTATTATTTATTTATTTATTTATTTATTAATCCTTTATGCACACAAACGGCATTTTCTACCAGTCAACCTTTGGGTGATGCAGAGACAAATTGTGTTAGGTGCAAAATTAAGCATTACATATTATTATTTTATATAAATATATATACCTATATCCTATAAATACAATATACCGCCGCGTATATAGGTATTCGTGTTTCTTAACCGACTTCAAAAAAGAGGAGGTTATATGTTCAGCTATATATTTATTTTATTTACCGATTTCTCGGTCAATTGTACATGAAACATTAGGGATACTCTCGAATAGGTCTCACAGAACGAGAGAGAGTAACGATCTGATAACGAACTTCGAAGTTATGGAACGAAACTTCTCATAGGAGCAGTGCACGGCCTGCACTTACCTAAAGGGGCCTTGCGCAAGCGAGGATTCTTTAAAAGCAAGGGTTACATTTCGTGTAGGTACTTATATTTTTCTATATAGGTACCCTATATTTTTCGAATTCGTGAAAGATAAAATCCTCTCTGAATTATAGTGTGCCCAGCCCATTGACCTAGAACTCTAAAATTTGGCATGAAGCAAGGTCATATAGCATAAGTATACAAAAAATCCTAAAAACTGTAAAGTAGTTTCGTCACAAAAACCATTTGATTTGGAAAAAATCTTCGAGACTCGGGAACTGAACTATTCATATAAGTGAGAATAGCTCTTAGAATTACAGAACTACAATCAAGACTCAAGCATTACTTAAAACTAGTCTCAGTTGGAGTTTTAATTTTAGAACTTAACTTGAGCAGAGAAACTACAATCAATAATCACCTGAGCAATGTCACTTTTTTTACGTATTATAGAACAGTGCTTGAGGCTTGACTGAGCTCCACTCAATGTGTCCTTATTTTAAAATCTCAATCAGCTCAGAGCCACTGCTTGATTGCAAGATTTTCAATAGAAAACAAACAATTATTCAGGGTTACCACAATGATAGCTTACTCACGTAATCGCTGTTTAGTTTGATTTGAGTTTGAGGATAGTTCTAAAATAAACTGAACGCTTAAGTCGAGATTCTTCGCTCAAGCAGTAATCGGTTGAACGCAGTTTAAGTAGTACTTGAGTAAGGTTCTGTAATACGGGCCTTAGTGTGCGAGTCCGACTCGTTTATTTTTAGAAATTTCCGGATTTTCCATAAAAACAATTTAGGCAACTATGGTCCCATCGCTACCTAAGGGCCACGGAATTTGTTTGAAAAATAAATTAGGGGCCCCTTGATAGCATTTGCTACAACCGGCCCCACGGAAACTTAGCATTGCATTATTGTGTACCAAAAGACCAAAATTATTATATCAACTATTGTATGGCCTTCATTTTTTTTAATATAGGTACTTAGACCATAATGCAAGGGTGGTTAACTTGATTCTACACGCGAGCTACTGTGGGATCTGCCAATTACAAAGTCAACTTGAAAATAAGAATAAAAAGACTGAGCAAGCTCAAAAATTTCATTTATAATGTAAGTAGGTATTATCTAGTGCCTTCTATTTCCATGTATGTACCTACATGAATAAATAAATATCTTTACAAGATATTGTTGTTATTTATTATGAAATTTTGTTACCCTCTAAGAACGCCGCCCAGGGCCTCTTCTCTATGCAGATCCGGTGACCACGAGTCCATAACCAACTTGAATTCACCAATCCACAAATTTTCTATTTCTTAGTGAATAACGGTTTTATTGAATGCTGTGCTCCAGATAGCACTGAGAAGTCAGGTCCTGATACCAGTCAAAATTCTAAGGTTTTTTTTGTGTAGAGATGTACCCATAGTGTAGCGCATCGTGTGAAGCGTGACGTCTTGCAGCACGTCGGAGGTATTTACTGTTTACAGAGAGGCGGCACGTGCAACGGCTTGACTCATCACACGCGCTAACGCAATTGTTTATTACGATGCGGCGTGAAGAGAGCGGTGCGCCCGCGCCGTTGCACACTCGGCAAATCTTCTAGCGTCAAAGAGAAGTTGTATAGCCCTTGTCTTGCGTGTAGCACTGTGTCATAGATTGTGGTGGGTCCCGCTGGGAAGTATTACAAAAACAGGGCAAGATATACTTTGTGCCAGTTTGTGTAGAAATTTAACCGACTCCATATTTTCCATAATGTCGATAACTGCCTATGGGCCCGTCGCTGTCTATCAAAAATAAGCTAAAGAAATCCGTCAATCCTAGGTTGAATTTGCTACAGGCCCCACGCTGCCTTAATGCGGCACTACTTATTCCTACGATCTTAACGGAATCGCCTGGCTACATTTTGTACTGCGAGGGAAGACCCCTTTTAACGGGTCTTCAAAATATATCGACTTTTATTGGAGATGCTGGACATGAAAACCACAGCAGGTACAAGAACACCGTAACTGCGCTCGATACACCCATTCTCACAAAATAAAGTCACTGTCAGTCAGAGTCAAATTGACACTTATCAGAACGTGTGGTTGATTATACGTAAGTACTTATGGGCCGTAGGGGGCTGTCTCCCGGAGCGCTACGTCCCACTGCGAGCCGGGTCATTGATAATGGAAACATTTTCACATAATTATTTAACACAGACATGTAGGCAAGTAGGTATTTACCGTAGGTACCTATCCACCATAGGTAATCAATTATAATTATCATAATTATGATGACGGTACATATAAATTAGACAGAGAATTTCACATCTGCTAAGTAGATACGTACTCTATCCAAAGAGAATGTAAGCACTTCGTTTACCTACTCAATCGAGCACAATATTACACGCTCGCTATCATGACGTATCACTATTTTTCTAGCAAATCAAATTCCTTGAATTGCCAATGACGTCACACGAGGGAAGCTTCTGACGTCAGTACGTCACTAGTTAATGGTCAAAGATTAAAAAAAAACAGACACGTTATCTATATAAAATTAAATCTAAAATTTCCAAAGGAAGTTAGAATTTCTGTTGTTCTCTATTAAGGGTAATTGTTCAATTATCAAGAAGCTAAGAAATTTATCTATCAAGAATTTATGAGCCTTCTTGATAGATACATTTTTATAATTTTATATTTTTGCATTGAGTCAGTTACTCTGCGATGCATTTCAGTATAATAAACCGCAACACAGACTACCTACACAGATCGATAGTTTCCATTCAAGATCTGTATATATTTTCAATTGAAAAGTGCTAAGACTGGCTATAGGTACAATACTATCAGTAATTTTATTAATTTCTATTTCATGCCACTTAGCACAAGTAGTGTCGCTACTAATTAATCCAGTACTTAGCTAATCTTTGTCATTTCGGGATACTCCAATAATAATTTTCCCATAGAGTGTGGTGTAAGAATAAATTTCATATTTAGAATGTATCTAAAGATGTCTTATTTAGCATAGGTAAATGTTAAAAAAAGAGAAGTTTTCAGTTTTAATAAGAAATTATTAATTTAATTTTTGCTCAAAATATTTTCAAAAGGTTATAAACGTACAGTATCGACTTTAAATCTTAAATGGGGAAACTCGGGGAAAGTATTATATGAGATATTGTAACCCAGAAACGAACTGTCAAAATCAGTTGTGTATGGGCGAGAGGTGAAAGGTTGTTGGTTGAAACTCGAAAAGTTTCGTCGTAAACCTAGTTTTATCAGTGATACTGTGTGAAGTGGTCGACAACACGTAACAGTTAAAAAGTGAATAAATGCAGTGCATATGTTACAAAGCAAGAAAAAAAATCTGCCTGTGAATTTAGTAACGTAAATAATCATGTCTAAATCAATGCTATGTTTAGTCATTGCGATACTTTGTTTTACATCTGTAAACACCAAAAAAAGGAAATTTTACGAAGAAAAGGTCAGTATAATTAATAGTTTATGGTTAAATGTGGTTTTTACTCGTTTCAAAAGTTTTGTTCGTTTATCAACAAGTTTGGTACTTTGGAAAAACTTTTTAAATAAAGTTCTGTCAACTGTAAATTATTTTGATGGTGTGACTAGATCATTAAAATACAGTCTCATTGACATAAATAAACGTTTATTTACGACACTCGACCAGTATTTACACAAACACTTAACAATATTTTATACGGAAGACAGTCTAGACTTCAAACATAATGGTTATTGTACAAACTGTGTTTAGAGCAGTGTTTTCTAAATTAGAGGTCAATAGACTTTAGAATGGAGAGTGTTAATTTTAAAACTATAAATAAATTTGTTTAGTTAAAGTAGATTAATAATTACCTAGCTTCATATTTAAATATTATCCTCTATAAATATTATTAAAATTTTACTTTTAAGTTTATCTAATAGATTCTCATTGGAACTTTGGAACACTAGTGTTTTCAGTTATTTTACCTCTGACAGGGACCCAAGTAGAAAAACACCAGCAACATTATAGGAAATAAAAAAAAAATAGAGAAATTAAGAACTTCAGCCTTTTTAACCTTTTCACCGCCACGCCATATCGGTATTCCTATGCCCTGTACGCCAAGCCCGAAAATCTTAATTAAATACCTACAAAAAAATAGGGATTTCAACATTATATCGATACCCATTATTATTATTTTTTTTATCAATACTTGCCAGATAAATGGTCGATCATTAATATGTTAAAAAGAACATTCCAATATTAAATATTTTACAACGTTCCACTCAAGTAGTTCCGAAGTTGTTAATAACATAAAAACAATGATTAAGACACACAACAGTTAAAATGAAAATAACTCTAGGTACAGCACTATTCTCAGTACTGATGTACCTCACTGTCGGGAATAGCCGACATTGGCGCCGTCGACGAGTCTTTTATAAGACATCGTTGCATGTACATTAGAGTTGTACCATAGTGTCATACAGTTTATCGATGTTAGTATCTAATTAAATTCAAAGGCCACAGTAGTTTGTTTTTATTATTCTTGAAATTTACACTTATTGCAACAATTTGGGTTGTTAATGGATTGAATGCAAATAAAACTATTTATTTACCAATCATTTAGTTTAATTATTGAGTTATATTATTAATAATTACTTTGAGATCATATTACTTACATGTCACTTATGAATAATATTATCACGTGATATTATTACATAGCAACAATTTTTATAACAGGAACTTTCTAATATTCTCACTAATCAGATTAATTATATGTATAAAATAAATCAAAATTTTCGTATGAAATTGCGTAGTATATACGTAACGATTTTTAAGTATAACGATATTTATATTCTTAAAATAGATACATTATTTAGTTTCTCGTATCTAACCTAATTAAACATTAAAGGATCAACAATCAACAATTATAAATGCTCACTGATCAGTGTTCAAAAACTACAAAACTCACTAAAAATACTTATAAAATATCAACAATAGTACATAACCTATGAACTGACACTAATTAGACACAATAGTTTTTTAATTGTTAAAAAGCTGAACCAGCTCTTCTGACGGTTAAGCGGATAATTAGGTATAGTGTAATAGTGTTGCAATAATAGAAATATCTCTTAAAATGAAATACTGAAAATAAAATTTACTAAACCATTTTTTAAATTAGTCCTAAATCTCGTAAAAATCTATAAAAATTCAAAACATACAAATGTCAGTTATATTAATTATCATAGGTACTCAATAGTCAGTCTTGTAACGATAAAATGACACAGAAAAATAATAATATTCTTATAATAATCAACAATTGTATATAGATAATTTTAAATATCACAGATCAACATTAAAATCACATATTTTGTTAAAAATCAACATGTTATACAACAATAAAATATCTATTTATTGTGATATTTTTCGAAACATGGTGCAGCACAAAGATAAACGTTACATATTTTACACCAGTAGCGAGTCTCCTTTCGTTTTTTTTTTATTGCACAGAACTTACATCTTTGATGTTTTGCTATGCGAGTAGGCATGTGGTCTTTTGCATTGCCGGGTAATATGCTAAGGGGATTGTTAAAACCTCGTCCAGTTCTTATGGGTCTTTCTAAAACGTTACCAGTGTTGTAACAATCTATCATTTGCCGAATTAGGCTCAGTTGGAAGTCGGCAAATGCTAAATTCGGTATACCTTTTATCATTTTAAAACAAAAAAATGCATTTAAAAGGTGCATATCAAATATATGAAAGAATAGTTTTTTGTACCATTTTACTGTTTTTCGTATGCACTGAAGTGACGATAACAACATGTCTGCAGTATCAACACTACCCATATTTTTAGAGTAGTCTAAAACAGCTTTAGGTTTGATGACTGGTAAACCCGTTTCTCTATTTATTCTAGCTGATGGTTCCATGGAATTATCATGAATGGTTGATAACATGTATATATATTTTTTGTCCCTCCATTTACATGCCATAAGGGATCCAGAATACTGCGTTTCCATTTCATGTAGATTTAGTTTTCTGCTTAATTTAGCCATACACTTTCTATTTTGTTTTACAGTACCGCAAGCATAAATGTTGTTATCATATAAATATTTAAATAATAGTGGACTTGTGTACCAATTATCTACATACAAATGACGGTTTGAGCCAAAAAAGTCTTTCAGTAAAGACGATACAACGGCTCCCCCAACGCCTAAATTTGCTGGATCGTCAATATCTGTAGCTGCACCACAGTAAACTATAAAGTCTATTATTAAACCGGAATGTACATCGCATAAAACAAATAATTTTACCCCAAATCTATTTCTTTTTTTTGGTAAGTATTGTTTAATTGTTAAACGGCCCTTGAAAGGAACAATACTTTCATCTATACACACATCTCTATACGGCGTAATGATACTTTTAAATTTTCCTCTCGCGTGAGCGACACATGCTTCTATTTTAGAAAGAATTGAATTTTCTTCACTTGGCCGGGAAAAATGTAGCATGCCTAAAATCATGCAAAATCTATTTCGTGACATTAATTTAGAAAAAATGGGGGCATTTAATAAAATATCTGTCGACCAATGTTCTTCAATAGTCAAATGACGATTTCGGGTCATCAGCATCATAATTGTTAAAAAACATTGCATTTCTGGGACTGTAACATCATACCATCTATGCAGGCGTGAATGCATTCGTAAGTCTACTTTCAACAGAAAATTGTTGTGAAATTTATTTGTCATTTCGACAATGAATGACATAAAATCATTGTCCATAAAATGTTGAAACACGTCGAGTTCAGTAAAATTTTCAGAGGGAGTAAAATGCAATCCAGATGAAAAGTCATCAAAAGCGGCAACTTCTGGTGGCCGTCCTTCTGTAGTCCACTTAAACTGTTCTGTCTCACGATTTCTGTAATGACGATCATGTCCAGAAGTTGAGGGCGTTTCATCAGACAGTTCTTGGTGACCAGCAATCGTCGGCTGTAACGCATAAACCACTAATTAAATATTTGTGATCAAATAACACAACCATATAAATTTAGGAAGTTTGTTTGTTTAATCGTTTAAAATGAAACATTTATAATAAATAAAAATTCACCTAAATATCTAAAAAAGTATTTCAAAAAATCCTGATAGTAATTTTTCTATAGTCTACTGTATTTAATTGTATATTTTTGTATACTGTATTTTATATGAATTGATGGTAAATTAAAAATCTAATCTGGTAATACTGAAACCAGCTAATGACAATTCGCCGAATATTATTTATAAAATTTCGTCTGCGTGAAGTTATATTTGTGTGTCGCAGTTAAATAATTTGGCAAAATAAATATATTGTACTTATATTAGTTTGATTTCACACTGACAATAAATATAACAAGTAGGTAAGTATAATCAAGTACTATTATCATTTATTTACTTATTATAATCATTTATTATCTGAATCATTTGTTTAATTTCAGGATTAAAACAATGTCACAAAAACGACCAGGATCTCCGTCGATACTATCTGGGTATATAAAGCTTCGTTGCAAAGAAGATACAATAAAAAAAGAAGTAGCCACACAAACAGTCAATGAGCCTTACGTGGCTCGTAACAAAAACAATATATTATTTGAACCAGGCGCATTGTCCAGAGTGGACTTCTATAATCAACGCCCTTCAGATGAGAGGAACGAAAATTTCTCCAGATTAATCGCATTTGAAATGGAAAGAGTACCAGAAGATAGGCGTACTAATTTGTACGCGCAAATAATTAATTTAATCAGAATATACCGGGGTGATTCCGATTTATCCGAAAGTGTTGATTTCATACCAGAATGTCCTTCTGACGAAGATGAAAATCCTTTACCATTAAATATACGGTACAAGAAAATTGATTAAATTTTGATTAAGGTTAATTAAGGTTTGATTCAATCAATCAATCAATCAAAAGGTTTGATTATTTGTTTTTAATTATTATTTCATGATTAAGTTCCCAAATAATTTTGTATTGTTACTATTTGATTCTTACAAGACTGATTAGCATAATGCAAATAAACAATTTTCAATTTTTTTTAAGTTAGGTTCGACAAGTAGGAACATGTTTGCCGGCAAACTCGCGTCGAAGCTCATGCGTGATACAATAGGGATTTATTACTTGTTATTGTAGGTAATATTGTAAGTCAACATAAAATATTATTATTAGGTATGCTCATTTTGTAAAAGTTTGTTAAATTAAATAAATTGTAGACATCTATGGTGTTTCATTTCATTTGTTAGTAACTACAAATGCATATTTATGTAAACTATTCATAATTGTTTCTGATTTATGAAACACGGTAGATTCACACCGAAGTGGCAGCGCAGCGGCCGGCACTTTTACTGTTAAACGATTTTAAGCTTTATCTCGACTAGGAAATGCGCAGTATCGCTTGAAAATTCAAAAAGGCATGCGGCTCCGCGAGACCTTGAGAGTTCACAGGCGATACTGCGCATTTTGCAGTTGAGGTAAAGCTTAAAATCGTTTGCTAGTAACAGTGCCGGCCGTTTGGTTTGAATTGTGCCATAAGCTAATTTTAATTTGTGGGTAAAAATTGATTGTGGGTAAAAATTGTTTTCGTAATTTCTCAAGCTCAGTTGAATATGATTATATAGGTACCCTTACAAAATGTAAGCGAGTAGGCGAAATAAGAGAGCACTCTTTAGAATATAATAACCAATTAAGTATGTACATACTTACATGTAAAGCAAAACATAACTTTAAATTAAAATTAACTTACCTCTAAATCATCTTCATCTAAAGATTCAGAAAACTCATCGTCTTCAGTACCTTCCAAGATACGTAATAATTGTTCAGTGGTATATACTTCTTGTTGTTCCATATTTCCCGCACTAAAATTCACTTTATACGCTTACGACGTCACGAGTCAGTCGACTTCTGCCGACAATGGCGCAGAGGGGACTGCTTATCGAGAGCTTGCTAGGGATGCGCATGATTGGCGATAAGGGAATATCGAAAATGTATTTACGCAACTATGTTTCAGTTTTTAATATAGTAAAACTACTTTTTTCTCAGTGCTTACAATCGTTTATATTTTGTTAGAACAATAAAAACTGTAATGACAAATATTACAATACCTTAAGTTACCTAAATTAATTTAAGAATATAATATACGTCAACATGATACTACATCACTAGCAGTCGGCTCTGCACGACATTGGCGTCATGGGACTTACTTTTTTAACCATAAATTATTTTACTTTTTATCATCAAATATTTAAATGAGGAATATGCATTTTTGTTTACTGTATGCAACTAAATAATGTTTAGACATTCAGCTTTCAAGGTGTA
This sequence comes from Leucania comma, assembly GCA_958295575.1. Classification (NCBI taxonomy): domain Eukaryota; kingdom Metazoa; phylum Arthropoda; class Insecta; order Lepidoptera; family Noctuidae; genus Leucania; species Leucania comma. The sequence goes on along the minus strand of OY282470.1, from coordinate 22,530,757 downwards.
TCAATAAAATACATAAAAGTAATGATTTAATAGGTTTATTTTGTATTTTTCTGCGACCTGTTTTTTGTCGAGTATAGCCGTCGTTGGCGCACAGGGCACGCTTGCTCATGTCGGCTATAGCCGACATTGGCGTTCAAAAGGTTAATCTGTTAAAAATTAGATGAGCATCACAGATGAAATTACAGTGAATTTTGACTGTGATGCTCAATCACATGTAGAACTACTGTAAATGGCCTACAATAGGTTTACTTCAGCAATGTGGATTGTGAAACTATATCAATATGTACAAAAAAAAAATTGAATGTCAAATATGCCCAATAAACTACAATTTGGACCAGAAACATGGAATTAGTAATTAATTTATTCAGAAGTATTTTTTTTTTTATTATTTTTTAAATTAACCCCTCGAAGGCCGATTGTACATACGTTTGTACAACTTGAATAACCTTAAAAATCTTTAATTATCTTACTGTTCACACAAATATACTAAATTCATTTTTTTGAAAATTTTTCTTTCTATATCCCAAAAAAGTTTATTTTTAATTATTTTTACTTTTTTATATGATTTTCTAAAAAGGGGGCTATTACGTAATAATAATACCCCCTGGCGTACATTGTTCTCACATACAAGAAACATGTAAATGAAATATTTGATCATAAGATGATTGAAAAGAGTGCCCATGGAGTTTCTTGCACATTCTTCTCCATAGAGATCTATGCTATGGAATGTGCAATTAACATCATTTTTTCTGATTAACTCCTTGAATTTTAAAAATCTTTGATTATAGTACTCTATCTGACACACTGTGCCCATAATGTCTTTCTTCCTATATTTACTTTGGAAGCCATAAGGTAAATATACTTGATCTGGTTAGGTACTTAACTAAATGTAAACAATCACATATCTTTTACCTATAAATTGTCTAAAAATGTTATCTAAAAATATTTACTATTTAAAATTAATTAGCTATTTACCTAAACCTATGTTAGGTAATTAACTAAATTTAATTAATCTTTGTATGTCTTCTATATGATTTAAAAAAAAGACATATCAAGTATGTTTACGTTTAGTTAACAACCTAAACGGAGTATACAGCCAATAACTTCTAGTGTGTGTACTAAGGTACTAAGAATCTTATCATTAGGATTGTATTTGAGGACACTCGAGAAAGTGCTCTTATTTTATATGACTGTTTTTATTGAGTGGTTACTCTCAAAATAATGAATGGGTTTGCTCAGAAAACTGAAAAAAAATTGGATAAGTAATGCAAAAAAAAATATTATTTTATTATTAGTTTTTTTTTTGCTGTTTAATGTAATTATTGATATTTATTTTGCAAATAGGTTTTAAAAAACCACTTTTACAAGTCGGTTGATTTTTGTTTTCGTCAGTTTATACTAGATGAGGCCAGTGTTTCCTAGCTGACTACCCTGAGAAGAAACACCGTACCATTTCCATATATGTATAAATATTTTTTAATATAAATATAAATATATTTTAAAATTATTTTATACCAAAACAACAATAACAACATTATTTATTTATAATATAATTTATGACATAAACAGGAAGGAGACACAGCATTAAAATAAAAAAGAAATGTACTAAGGTACTGCTTATTTCTAAAAGAAATTTCAGCAGATCTGCGCAAGGGGAGATGAGAAGATTATTGTTGTTCTAGTTTCTATAAAATAGTTTTATTTTGGTTTTATGCTAACAGTTGTGACCTGAAAGAAGGCTCGGCACCGGTATGAAAGGCAACAACAGGTTTTTAGTCAGTAAGAGTCTGACACTATTTCCTGCTCCGCCCAAGAGCGGGGGATGTCATCGGATGATTTTATCTACCATAAAAAAAACCTATCCAGTCTGGTTATTACCAGTTTGATTCAGAGAATCTGAATGACTTTGGCAACTTCAACTTTTTAAATGAAAATCAGTTATTAGTATAGTTCTTTTTTTTATTCAAATAGAATTCTGAAGCATGCTTTTTTGTATAGTGTAAATTACAAATTGTACCAGAGTAAACACTAGTTTGAACTTCAAACACTTATGTAAGAACAACATTTTACAATAATAGTTTATGCCTTTATCTTGTCTATTAATTATAGTTTTATCTTATAGTAAATAAGGAAACACTCTATTTTCACTTTATCTATTGTTTTGTTAGTAGAATCACCGATCTTTGACTTACTGGATAGGTATGTAATTGGGTACTTGACTGTATTTAAATTTGTACAATATTTTGTAGTACCTAAACAACAAATCGTAACACCACACAAATACTATAAATAGATCTTTTTCTGAAAAGCGCATCAAAATTGAACGAGCACTTAGTCATTTTAACATTTATTTGAGATAGAGTGGGAGTGTGGTGCGAATATGTTGCCATCTCTTTCTATGTGTGTAACCTAATGGTGGCAATATCAACTTGTATTTTTCTATTACTACACAGTATCAATTGGTATCAATTCACTTCCCCATTAGATCTGAAATGTTTCTTTGCTTACTTTTGATAAGATTTGAAAATTTCTTTCTATTAATAAAAATTGTAAGTAAATGGTAAACTTTGTTCAGCCATATAATAAAATATCAAAGAACAAAAAAATGGGGGTGGGAATAAGAGGGTAAGAAATAGCCTACCTCTTTTCAGATCTACCAAATTTCGTTTCAAAAATCGTTCAAGCCGTTTTGGAGAATATCTATAGCAGACACTGTAACGCGAGATTTTAAGTAATTGTATTTTAGATTTTTCTCTTTGTCCTTACATATTTATTATCAACTGCTAAAACTGCGTAATTAACTGGCAGGCTCGTAAAACAGCATTAACAAAAAGTTTATTATTATTAGTTTTTTATATCTTTTCCTTTCTTATTATTAAGTATTACACATCAGCTATCTGCCAGTTAGTGAGAATCCTATAAAAATCGATCCAGTGGTTTCGGAGATTAACCAGAACAAACAGACAAAGACAAAGTTAAAAATAATACCGTTTTTGTAGGTAGTTTTCGAATATATTTTCATACGCATTAAAAAAAAAAAGATATTTTGATGTTACAAACACAGACTTCTATTTATTATAGATTTTATTATTGAGACCCTAAAACCTTTTAAACCTCCCCGGACTATTACGAATATTTCAAGATCAAAATGAACCAAATGGGTCCAGCCGTTCTCGAGTTTTAGCGAGACTAACGAACAGCTATTCATTTTTATATATATAAGAAGATTAGCTGACTTTTTTTTAAAAAGATTAGCTGACTGAACTTCGTACCGCCTAAAAATCGAATTATTTTTAAATGAAATTTTCTATGTTTTGTTTACCGTTTAAACCTTTCCTGGAGTATTACGAGTATTTCAAGACCAAAATTAGCCAAATCGGTCCAGCCGTTCTCGAGTTTTAGCGAGACTAACGAACTAGGTACTAGGATTTTTTTTTTATTGATAGTTTCGCGCTTGACCGCTTGACTTACATTAAAAAATTAAATAATTATGAAACCAAATAAATACCAACAATCTCATTAATATAAAGTTAAACCAAAGAGTTTCTTTGGTTTGACATGCTAATATCAAGAACAAATATTTAAAATTGAAAAGTGTTGGAAAGCCCAATTATTATTGAGGAAGGCCATAGGCTATTTAATATCACGGAACGACCAATAGGTCGACAGCGGTAACCAAAGACGCAATAAAACCACGGGGGTCAGCTGCTAATCCATTACAAAAAGAAATATCTGATCATAAATTCAGTAGGTATAGTACACGGCAAATAAGTAGAACCAAAATGGCCGTCGTTGCTATGGTAACACGCAGTCCCCACTTCGATTGAGACCCGAAAATTTTTTTTTTTTTGACGTGGAGTCATTGCTAATAAGGGCTTAAGCACCCGCCACTGCCAAGCTCAAACAAGCAGCATAGCTACCACAGAACACACAATACACTAGAAGTAGCTTGACAAAATGTTTGTACCAGAACCGGTGTCGCCAAACTCACACATTTACGATTTACTCTTACTGCAAACCGGAAGATACGATTGGCTAAAACAAAAATTAGGCGTAAACAAATTTCAAAAAAAAATGTTATACGAAATGCAACTTTAATGTCAACGATCTATAAATCAAATTGACAAAAACAAAAAAGAAATACATCTGGGACTACCAAGTACCGCCACTCGTCGCTAGATGGCGTTGTTCAGTATGAACTGTAACATTATAAAAATAAGGGTGGTATTTGAATGGCGTATCACTGACACAAATGCAGGTCGCTACTCAAATAGTGACGTATCCTAATTCGATCGCAATAATATCGATAGTATGAAAACAAACATAAAATATAATGCGAAAAAATATCGTAATATCGTATATATAGTATTAAAATAATGAAATTAATATGTAGTAGGGTAATTTCTAAACGTAGTAAAAAGGGTATTTATTTGCATGTAAATCGAATACCTTTTTGTTTGTATTTGTTCATTTTATACCGGGTAAATGAAAAAAAATGCTGGAAACCCCACAATGTTTTATTATTACATTGCTATTTGAGTTTAAGACAATATAAAACAGTGAAAAGATTATTATATTTGTATAATAATCTTTTCACTGTTTTATATTGTTTGATTTTGATCAAAGAATTTAATTAAAATATTAACGGGCACTTTTAAACGATCAAGTTAGTTGCCCGTTCTAAGAAGTTGAACACTTTTAAAATTTAGGTTATGTTATTTATGTTGAATACTACGGACATAAAGGTCTAACAAAGTAACAAGTATTACAATTTCACAAATAAGAACTTAGTATAAATACGTAGTGAAAAAGGTAATTTATTTTCATTGTATGTTTAATATTGAAAATAAAAAAAGAACTCTTTTACAAAAAAATACAACTGACTTAAAAAAAACTAAATAATGTAAAATAACTTTGATTGCGGAAGTCGGTGTTTACGGTTTGGTTTCTTCATTTTTTGACATTGACTTCCAAAATTAAAGTTATTATGCATTCGTTACGAAAAGTGTGATCGGACGAAGCCGGCGACGACTAAACATAAAGTATAATTCAAACGCCCTATGTTGTTCCGAGCTCTTTAGCTAGATTTATTTAAAATTGTATCACGAATATCATCCTACAATATTTACTTCATTAAATTTATTAATTTAATAATTATCTGTATTTTAATACTCATACTCTCAAGTATAAATACTTTTATTTTAAAAAGGCAATGCAAAACATGTCGATTGTTTTTATCGATAAAGTCACGCACTATTTGGATAGCGTCAAAAGTATAGGTAGAGATGCGAATATTCCAGAAAGGTTAATAACCGGGAAAAGAAAATCAACTTTGTTTGCATGAAGTTAAGGACAATTTTTGTTTGTATATCTTGTGCAATGTTTGACGAAATTTTATTTTTTCATTTTATTAAATTAAATTCGAAAATAATACTTACCGGTGGTATGATACACCTCCATGAGTTAGATTTTTAGTGCGACTATAGTTTTTACAGTCCAGAATGGCACAATAAGGCATTTTAATATTATTTTATGTAAATTGTATGTTGACGTAGTCTAGTTTGCGAATGAGAGCGCTTGAACAGCAAGTGCGTATTGCAGTACTCACTAGCGGCGACAGTGCCACGCCTACTTACTATTTCCAGGTTCTTTCTGTATTCCGTGATAGCTACACCCACGGAATACAGAAAATATTGTGTGTTCTGTGGCTACACCCATAGATATCCGTGGCTACACCTAATGTATTTGGTTTGTAACTTGAAAAGTATTCAATTATTTGAGCACGTCTTTATCGTACAACAAAAAAAAAAAAAAGATGATCGATCGTAACGACCAATCGTTTCGTGTGCGATTTCTAAACTTTGAGCGGTCTGTCGTCACAGTATCCTTTCAGAGTCTCTACTACGCACTCTTAACGCGATCCATTTGACTACCTAAACAGATCTATTAAAGCAAACTTATTTTGTCGGAACTTAGTTGGGGAGGCTTAAAAACCACTATAACTTCAAATTAAATTAAATAATTGTTGTGAGCTATATTAGCGGAGATTAAACATTTATTCTAAAAGAGACTTTTACTATAACCCGCAAGAGTTAACTTGAGACCTGAGCACAATAGGTAGTACACAACGGCGCTCAGGTCTGAAGTTAACTCTTACGGGCTACACCTGCCAATGAGAATGATTATTGAGACGCAACTTTATAGTATTCAGACAGAGTAGGTATTTTTTATTCAAAATAAATCAAACATAATCAATATATAACAATTTATACATATAAAAAATAATGTGAAGGATGAATCTGATGCTGTTTAATAAGTTTGTTGATATCAGGTTCCAATTTATTCAAGAACAGCCGCAAGTCGCCACGTTCGGTAACATGCAAACGATTTCTCTTTTTAATAAGCAGCGTTGCCACAGCACTAAATCCACGTTCACAAAAATATGACGATGGGAATGCTATCAAGAATCGTTGAACGATTGACCACAATCCAGGGTACAATTGCGGGATCGAGAGTCGAGAGCTCAGTCGGTGTCTAAGAGTCCTCCTAGCTAGATGAAATTACAAATCGCCCCCCGAAGCCTCTACACAACGCCCCCATTTTTTTTCTGGGTCTCTTACCACCCCCCTTTAGGCCTGCAGCGCCCACAAGGGGGCGTTATCGCCCACTTTGGGAAAGGCTGTATTAAAGGGATGGAACTATATAGAGTGTAAAATTCCATCCCTCTTTCTCGCTCGCACGCCTGACATTTCAACACGACATGGTAAGGCCCTTGATCGATCGTATCGACGGATCGGTCCGTATATCAGCATTCTCTAGTCTCTTCCCAACTAGCTTCGGGCTGGCTTCCACTCTAACTGGATGCAGCTGAATATCTATGTTGTACATGGAGCAACTGCCTATCAGACCTCTACAAACTAGTTACTCAGCAACGCGATACTGCTTGAATAGACTGATGGGCAGACTTTCTGGGGACTGTTCTGCAAATGGGGCCATTCAAACAGCGTTTTGTAGTTAAAAACGGTGATAGCCGCTTAAAGGCCTACGTAGGCCGGGAGACTCCGGTGGCGCTCGTGACATACCGCGGGTTGAGGCGGGGGTAGAAAGACTAAAAGTGTATCGGGCAGCAGGAGCTGCCGAGGCGTAATGCAAGGCGCTCAAATGCCATGGTATCTAAGCGGCTCCTGTGCGCTGACTGACGGCAAAATCACTTGCTATGCCGTCCCGGTCTGCTTAAGCCTTTCAATTATTCCCAAGAGGACGCCGGCGTCCGCACACCTATTGTCTTTCTATTGTGTCTCTAATTACGGTATTCAAAAGGTTAAAAAACGTCGTGAGTCATCTGTGGTCACCATTGTGCTTTACATTAGGTTATTCCTGTGGGTTATTGTCTATTGGCAAAATTGTGGTGACTCTTCCACAAAGGTTAATTATTCAAAAGTTGAAGTTAAGTTATTCTGCCAAAAGCTAAGTGTCAAACTGACGTTAATTTAATTCTTCAAAACAGTAATTGTTTAGGACGAGGGTGCTCTGAAACTAACTACAAAAGGGATGGGTACAAGAACAGGAATCCGTGCGGCATTACGATTTTTGCGATACCGTACTCGACGATTGTATCAAATTTTAGTCATTGGTCGCCACGATGGGCACCGGCAACGCCCAGCCCCGTCTCGACACAGCTCCACAACATTAAAAGCAATCTTAAAACTATTTAAATGTTTTGACAGAATTACCTACTTTCCTCCATTCAAATACTTTAATTTATTTTATTTTTGCAGAATGTACACGAAGCTGAAGAGCTAACAGACCAAGATGTTAGAGCCGTAGCAGCATTGACCGACATGGATCATTTCAAATCTGTTCTGAACGAGATTCTGGTCCCAAGGGTAGTGGGAACTCCGAACCACGATAAAGTCAGCAATTACATTTCACAATCGATGAGAGATCTTGGATGGGATGTCACTGAGAACGTCTTTTCAGACCACACACCTGTTTTTGGTCCCTTAAACTTTAAGAACATTATAGCCAAACTGAATCCTAATGCTGAGAGGTTCTTGGTGCTAGCGTGCCATTACGACAGCAAATATATGAGGGAGCATGTGTTTGTTGGTAAGTTGTTTGGTTTTATAAGTTGAATTTTTATCGAGCTTGTTGCTAGTGCACTTTAGACCCGTATATAGTTTGTAGCATCGAATGAAATACCATCATCATGTACTGGTCACTTCTCACATTCTCTCAATGCTAGGCCTCTTTTAGGTCTTTTTGCCAGCCTTATTCTCATCCAATGAAGACTAAAACCTAAAACAATGTCTTTTCGGCCAATTCCCTGACTTGATTCAAATCTGAAGAATACAAAATGGACCCCAGGCACATATCTTACGGTTTGAAACGATAATATCTCATCAAGTTTTAGTCACGACAATATTTCAGACATCACGTTCCATTCATTATTTTAAATAAATAAGCCTCTCTATTCTTCCTCAAAGTTCAATAAATCATCGATAAACTAAACATCGAAATCTGGCAAAAATGCCTTTTCACTGATTGCGTCACAATCAAAACTCAGACTTTTGAGATTCGGTACTCGTATATTATTTTTATAGAATTGATTAAGCAAGTTCACTCAATAATAGGTATAATATTGGTATATTTTGACCGTGTAATTGCCCTGTGACCTTCAAGCTCCAGGCCCAGGAGATTACGGTCCACTCGGATTGCGGTCGAGAGTCACAGGGGAAATACCCACACAGAATTATTATTAGCTTTACACACGACCAGTGCGCTTTTGCTGTATAGTGTGCGGCAGATAAGTTGGACCATTTGCTGTGGTTGCGCGCGGCGTCCCACTTCGATTTAGATACGAAAATCGGTTGCTGCGTATTCAAGGACGACCGTCATGATGGTTCAATTTGTGTAACGAGGTCTCAGTCGGGGTGTTGGCCTGCGCGTAGCCGTGGCGAATGTTTGAACTTATTTACCGCATACTATATCATTATTATATTAGCGATATCAAAAACTACAGCGTGTTAAATATTCAGTTTGGTGATCAAGATATGGATCTAAATATTCAAATTATCATCAGATCAGTCTTACTTATTGAAGTGCCTTTTTTGAGGTGGGAAGTCATCAAATCCCTCTCTGTTCTCACTAGATAAAGGGTATCCATAATAAGAGTTTCTCCAAAAACGCAGGTGACAGGTCAATTTATAAAATTGTTGCACCACCGTACATCTTTCCAAAATCACTTGGCATTTCAAATAAAAAGATATTGGCTTTCTCTAAAAGCGCACAGTTACTCCCTAGCAGCCCCTTAATCTGCATGTAACCTTAAAACCTTGTTCTAGGTGCGACAGACTCGGCAGTGCCATGTACAATGATGATAAACCTGGCTAAAGTGATGTCAGCCCAGCTGGAGCCTCTAAAGAATAACCGTCTTAGCATCATGTTCATATTCTTCGATGGTGAAGAGGCCTTCAGGCAATGGGGCCCCAATGACTCCATTTATGGAGCTAGGCATTTAGCTAAGAAATGGCACGGAACGGAATATAAAGATGGTGCCAATGAGCTGCAGAGAATGGTATGTTTATTTTATCTCTTAGCAACCCGCCCCAGCTTAACTGTAACAAACATCGAAATTCTCGGCTTTTCTCTACTAAAATATGCGAGTATTACACATCTAAATATTCCTTAGGAATCATTCTGTCTATGATTGAAAAGCGCTTGAAAATCCGTTCAGTATTTTTGAGTCGCGAACAGACCAACACAAAGCTGCGGCGGGATCTTGTTTTATAATGTAAGGATTAAGCTAGAACTACATTAGACTGACGCAAACGTGTGACACGCCAGATTTGTACATAGAACGACGTCGCGTGGCGTGGATCAAGTGTAGCTCTACCAGTTTAGTTGCCATATAAAATGTATTATAGTCCGACGCGCCCAGATCGGCGTGTGTGGCGCACGTGTTCGCAGTGTAGTTCTAGCTTTATTGGTATTTCGTTACTGGACCTTAAACTGATGTAAGTAACAGACTGATACCGCGATTTATTATCTTAACATTCAGCCGAAGTATAATTAGGTAACTAGATTCTTCCAGCGTCTTGAAAAGTTCGTGCGTCTTCCAGCGTCTTCACGCGCGCGTGAAAAGTTTCTCTATACAAACTTTACATTCCCGCTTCAATTTTGGAAAATCCTTTCTTGTGCTCGCCTACGTCATAAAAGGAAACCATGCGCAAAATTCCATGCTCCTAGTCCCAGTAGTTTCGGCTGTGTTATTAATCAGTCAATTTCTTCTTTTTTTATATATAAGTAAAGATGAAGTATTTTCAAGTCAACGTATAAAATTTTACTTAGGTAGGTAAAACTGGGTACAAATACAATAGATAATGGTATCTAGCACGGTGCCACTATAGCGGCGCAAGCTATGTTTATTTAATTAAGTTAGCTACTATACTTGACATTAATTTTGACATTCAGGCGCCTTTTATCACCAATCGTGTCATTTCAGGCCGACAGTTCATGACCTATCAATTCGAATGTTTCGGAATAATATAATATAAATATATAGCTATGATAGCGTTTTCGGCGCGCAATCGTCGGATCAATCGTGTTACATCTTAGAGAAAAAAAGTTTTGTTAGAAAACAGTTTTTTTTTCTGCAGCCTGAAAAAAAGAAAGAAAGAAAGAAAATCGTTTATTCGACCTCTCACATACAGTAAAATAAAAAATAAAATAAAAAAATAAGCAACATTAAAATCTGTGCGAGGCCTGCAAGTTCTCTCAGAGCCTGTAACTTCTAGGACCCAAGAAAAAATAAAGAGTTCTTGAATACGCCTTCTATCTATCTATCGAAGTCTGGTTTCCGCACTTAGTCACACAAAAAAAGAATGAAAGAAAAATAAACATTTTTTTAAAACTCGCACAAAAATAAAACAAAAGAATATTAAAAGATTCAGAAAAAACCTGTGTGAGGCCAAAAAGACTCCTATCTCAGCATATGCTGCGATATTTTAACCAAAACTAAAAGCAAAATAACGCAGCGCTGGTATTCCGATAGGGCCTGGTGACGCCACGGACACACTCATGGAACACATTTACGGACAAGATAATATATATAAATAATAAAAGAATAAAATAAAATATGCTAAGTATTAAACATAATAAATATTTATATAACATTTCAAAAACAAAAAAAAAAGTGTAATTATAAAAGTACTAGAAACTTATTAACCATTCATCAAAGCCCGATGCTCCGAGATCATTTGTCTATAGCAGACAAACGATGGAACGCGCGGGCGCAGATGTAAGCTATAGTCTGTGTATGCGGACCATTGTGCGTGAACCATGGCGGTCAAAACCTTTGGTGGGCTTATTACAATCAACCCACCTCTCTTCAAAAACTCATTACTCCTCCCAAGTTTTTCAGAGCGTCTAATATAAATAGTTTTGTCTGTGAAGGAAATCAGGGATTCAAAGGTTCGTATGCATGTATCAGTGACACCTGTGCAGCCAAGGAGCAGAAACCATCATTTGGACATGACACAAAAAAAAAGTTCGAAGACGTGTGACGTCCACCAACCAGCACTATTCCCTCGTGGTGGACTTTGACCCATTACCTCTCCTAGAGATAGGTCTGAGTCCTAGCAGTGGTAACTTCATAAGGTTATTAACACGTGGAACGCCATAGGAAAAATCTTGTATTTTTTTTTTTTTGAAAATGGTTTTAATCTCGCTGCAATTATGCCAACCTTGTAGTTTAAAAAAAAAAACATAAGAACAGATGTTTCTATGATCTTAACTAAATTAACTTAAGAATCAATTAATACAACTTAACCTAGTTTGGATGTAGGTTTAGATAAGATCAGATTACATGTACCCCATCTCTGAAACATAATCTATTTTATAATTCTAAAGCTCTGCGTTCTGCACCAATCCGTGTACACTCCACCAAAGCGTGGTAGGTGTCTTCTCTAACTTTGCAAGACAGTCAGTTTGGGGTGTCGACAATTTCCATAAGATGACCAAACGCATTCAACGGAATATGCTCAGATCGCAGAAGCATGCTTGTTACTAATAATCGTCTATTCATCGGTGTTTCAGTAAACCAAGGAATTCTTGGTGGTTCAGACTGAATTGTCTTATACCATATACCCTTCACTTAAATCGCGTATTTCCATTCAAACCTTGAGGCTCACCGGTGAGCATGGTTCATGGTGCATGGGGGTCACCCGTGAGCCGCGTGAGAGGTTCGACGAAGACGTTTCCTTCAAGCCATAGATTGCAGCTATCGAACAAAATGCGTATGGAAGTGAGCAGCGTGGCCCCTTAGCCGATCCAGACGGAGTGGTTTTCTAATCCAATAAAAACTTGCAGTTTTGTCAAGGTTTTTGCAATGATGCTAGATACATTATATTGATTCGATTTAATGGCGATAATAAAACTATAAAATAATGATACTATATTAGTTAAAATACAAAAGAACATAATATTTTCTTTATTACCAAGTAAAAATATCGGTGACATTATTTACTCAATGCAAACTTTTACGACATTTTAAAAATAATTTATGAATTACAATAATCACAACTATGCCACTTATTTTTACTATCATATTAAGTACTAAATAAAGTCGCCTTATGAAACAAAAAATTATATTAGGTATTAAATCTTGTCAGGACTAACTTCCCATGAGAGCAGAAGGAACGCAATTCATATCCGGGCAGCTTCCCGAACGCTGCTCCTCCGAGACGGATTCCACGATAGACCTCTTTCTCGAAGTTAGATCTACTCAACTGGACCTTCAGTCCTGGGTAAACGTAGTCCTTCATAACTTTAAGTGTAGAGTCTTCGATCTTAATAGGAGTGGGTTACATGGATGTTTACAACGACTGGTTTTGTCCATGTTAATTTTAAGTCCTACTCCTTTGGAAGCTTTACTGAGGTCACCGAGTAAAGTACTGAGCTCCTACGTAATCTCAGCCATGACAACGATATCCGCAGGAGAACTAAGGTTACCCACATAGCCCGAAGAATCGCTAAACTCAAGTTGCAGTGGCAGGGAACATTGCTCACAGAACAGATTGTCGATGAGGACGAAAGGTTCTGGAGCGTTACCGGAAGAAACAGCATTCGAAGTCGTCCCATAAGTGAGGGTCGCGGGATAACCGATGGATGTGCCCCGCCTGGGCGGAGCATCGCCGTGTCCTCGTGGGGGCAATCGGCGGCAGCGATCTCTCTCGCCGGGCCTTGGTTCAGGCCATGGTCCGGAATGAGGAGGGATGGCAGGCGGTCGCCTCCTTCTGCGAAGCAGTAATGCTAGCAAAGGTGGAGGCCGACCGCATCAGGCAGAGGCAACGGGGCGCTCGCCCCAGCCGCCGCCGGGATTTCGATCCCGATTTCCGGCCACCGTAGGCGCAGGCTTGCGGACGGCGTGCAATGGGTAGCACGCTGTCCGATCGTCCGGTAACCGACCGGACCGAGCCCTAGTCGTCGACGGCGCGTTCTGTTCCCGCGCGCCTCAGGTAGCTGTCAGCACACCGAAGAGGCCCAGCCTGCTAACTGCAGGCAGGCAGTGTCGAAGCCAGCTGGGGTCAAGGGCCGTTTTCTGAGAGGAAGGCTCAGCCCCGGCACTATAGGCTACGAAGGAACGGGGTAGGTTTTTAGTCAGTAAGAGTCTGACACTACTTCCCGCTCCGCCCAAGGGCGGCATTTGTCATTGGATGATTTAGGTAAAAAAAAAAAGCCCTCACTGACGGAAAAATACACAACCCTATATACGAGGCTACGGGACCCACCCGTGAGCCTTTTATAATATCTTAGAAACTGGACGGCTAAAGTCGCTAATTTTTATTTTACATACCAATTACCGTATTTTAAAAACTATGGAACTAAAATTTTTAGTTGATAAAAATCCGTGAAAATGACCGGTTTCCCGATTTTGGCTTGGTCCAAACGGTACAATACGGTGGGTCGTACGGCATGCAACGGGTTATGCTATATTTTTTTATTGTTTTCTTCTAATATCTAAGTTTTGTAAATTTTATTTATAAGTTTATATAAGTGGAACCTAGTAATTGGCCTTCATTATAACTCTTTTTTACTCTTCTTAGCCGTATGTTTTGCCACCGTGTGTTTACATTCTTAGGGAAGACATTGTATCACGAAGTCTTCTCTAATAGCTAGTCAGAAGTTGATTCGTCGCATTGTCTTTGTCCTTCGTAAGTAGCGAAATGTGAGTGTCTAAAAGCCGTAATTATTATCGTGTAACAAGGGCGTCGCCAGGAGGTCTAGGAGGGGGGGTGGCCGTAGCACCCCCCCTCCTAGAGAATAGAGATTGATTCATTTTATCTAATCTGCCACGTTCGTAACCACTAACCATTTGTTAACCACGTCATATAAACTTTTCATTTATAAAAACTTGATTAATTAAAAGGAACATTTGAACAAGTAAAACCCACCGTCAAGGGGGCCACTTTGGTTTTGTTGGCTTTGACGTTTCAATGGCCGAAATTAAGGAAGGTGAGGGCAGGCAATAATTATATGGCGGCACGCGCTTCGTTTGGTGTTGCGAAATCAGCACTGCTAGATTTAGCACTATTATGGTAAGAATTTTGGTGGTGACAACCGTCTCCTTGGACATTTTAGTGGGTATTTCACCAACTTTAGTAGCTTTCTCATATTATTTTTTCACCAGCTTTATCATCTTCAAAAGCTCTAACTACAATTCATACTTTTGCCATTCTCTATACTTTCAATAGTTTTATTTTTGTTGGGGAAAAATCATCCAATGACATCTCCACGCCCTTGGGCAGGGAGAAAGTGTCAGACTTTTACTGAATAAAAACCCACTCCTGTTCCTTCTTTGCCTTCGGGAAGGAATGCAAAGAAGGAACAGCAGTAGAAAGAAAAGAGCGAAGGGAAGGGCCCTAGAAAGAGCCCCGGGGTTGGCTTTCGCACGTCACTTGGCCCCAGTAGGCTTCGACCCCGCTGGGCCTCGACGGTTTGCTGCCCCCTCTTTGTCATCGACTGGCGACGCCCTTGTCGTGCACTGCTAGGAAATGGGATTGCACAACGTAATAGTATACTCTATACTGATTTAGAAAAACTATGAGCATAGATATAAATTAAGTCAATGAATATAGTGAAAATCCTCTCAAAATCATTTTTTTTTAAAACGTTGCCCCACACTAAGAATGACTCCTGTATCTTGGGTTCGTTTACATACATGTAAACTCACATACACAAGGCCCCTCGT
Source organism: Leucania comma (assembly GCA_958295575.1). Taxonomy (NCBI): domain Eukaryota; kingdom Metazoa; phylum Arthropoda; class Insecta; order Lepidoptera; family Noctuidae; genus Leucania; species Leucania comma. The sequence continues at coordinate 22,515,507 of OY282470.1, read as the reverse complement.
CTCCCTTACCCAGAAAACTTATCTGTAGGTCATACAGTACCTCTACCATGAGTTTTAAGCAATAGTATTCGTCGCTACTCGATATCGACGCCGTAAATATTTTGTATGCCAAATTTTGGTTCTGCAAGTGACCGCTAGAGGCGCTGCAAAATTTGCCATACAAAAACTTTACGGCGTCGATATCGAGTAGCGACGAATACTATTGCTTAAAACTCATGGTAGAGGTACAGATATTAGTTCTGTGCGGGGATCGAACCCGCGATATGAAACTCAACAGCCAATCGCTAAATCACTGCGCCGCCAACCGAGCCGTCTGTCCGTGTTTTCTGCGTTGATAATTCCATTTTAATAGCCAATCATCTTTCAACTCATGATATTCCTAATCGCAATGTACTTTGTGAAATTCATTGCGCATTCAATTAATAGTACCTACCTGCCTTACCTAACTTTAATTCGTAACATTGGAAACATAATTACGTGTCGCATGCAACTACTATCTAACTTTTTGAATTCATGTTAATTTATTTGGACGGGTTTTACGGTGTACCTAAACCTACTTACATAATCTACATATTATTATTATGTAGTTACGGTACTGTACTGATAAATAGTCGGAGACTCAGAGGTAATAAATAGAGAATATACTAAAAATATTTTTTACCTTATCTAACCATTTTAGGCGTCAGCTGAGCAAGGTCAATGAACTGTAGGTTGTTAGTACGCAACGACCGACAACTACCTACAAGGTCATTGACTCGTTTGCTTAAAGAAATTAATTTCGTACGTGCGCGTGCGTATATTAATTCGAATTTTAGAAAAAAAAGTACTTTATTTTTTAATTTTATCTTTACAAATCGATAGTGTTTCATGTACCTGATCGACCCTCCACGGGATTAAAACGATTAAAATTTTGACGGTGTATACTAAAATATAATACTAACTATGAAAACAATATAAAAATTGGCTAAAAAACAAACGAGATAGATAATTTTAAATAAATATATCTGTCTGTCTCGCCAAAACGCCGCCCCTTTTTCTACGGCAGCCGTATGCGCCGGGCGCGGGGCGTGATAAACTTGACGTCAAAATCCGTGTTGAACTTCTCTTTCATAATATTAGCTTTGAAGTTTTATAACTTCGTGATTTAAAAAAAATACATACTTGTTTACTAATTACTTATGTAGCTAAAAATTATTTAAATTCGCACATAAAGAAATTGCATGCATATTCCCTTTTGGCACCTACCCAATAACGAAGACACAAAACTGTTATAGAAACACCGAGTTCCGAAATTAAACTTTTTTTGCACTTTTTGTGTTTTAGGGTTCCATACCTCAAAACGTCTGTCTTGTCTTTCTAAACGGCCGTTTATGTCTCAAAAAAACCTATATTTCGACAATCTCAAGGGAATTAAAATTCATTGAGTACTTCCCGTTGACCCAAAACACAGATATAGGAATAAATCTGAAAACAGTTTTATTACATCACAAAGAAAAAAAAATGTTTTAGCGATTTGGAAAAATCTTCGAGACTCCACTTTGGAATCGAACTATTTGCGCATAGATAAGTTTGTACGGAACCCCCAGTGAGCTAGTCCGATTCGCACTTGCCCAGTTTTAAATACTCTATACTCAACATTTTGTTGCAATCCATAATATGGGTACCTGTGTATCTACATAGATGGTGTTGAAAATTGTCACAGACCAATATGGACCCTGTCGGGCACAGCAAAATCACACAGTGTGTGGTTTGACTTGGCTGTGCCCGACACGTCACACTCGGTCAGTTGGTCACTTCACACTCGGGTACATTTTTTTTTGTATTATTCAACCCTATAAAAAAATAAAAAAAATATGGCTGTCTGTGTGACACACCTCTCTCACTCAGCCTTGCGAAGTAAGGTGAAGTAAAAATAGGTCGACTTGAAGTTAATTACAAAGTACATTCACGTCTTGACTTGATATTTAACGCCCGTTCTTTCCCTGAACTAATGAACAAGGAAAACGATCTGTAAAATGGGGACTTCCCGATAATAAGGAACATTTCTTTTTCTTTTAAAGGTCATTAACTAACAAGGCAGTTTGCTGTGCTTAGGTATTCTTATTTTTCTTCTACGTATTGTAAGTAGTACATTAAACACTCTTATCTTGAACAAAACAATTTTTGTTTCATGATTTTTTTTTATTCAACCTTTGTTGTCCTAATGTTGGGCGAAGGCTTTCCCCAAGTCCTACTAGACTTTCTTTTCCCGCGCAGCCTCGAACCTGTCCTCATGGTACGCGTTCAGGTCATCCCGTCACCTCTTTCTAGGCTTTTCTATTTCAAGTAAAAAATATGATATTTTGCACTAGTTTATAGTTAAGAACGATGAATAAGAAGAGCTACTAAGTATATTATGATTTTTATTAGACGAAGTAAAGTGACAGCTATAACAATGGTTGTTTGACAGTTGGGCATTGTCCACTGCTGTCACTTTACTTCGTCTAATAAAAAATCATAGTATAGTTAGCTGAGTTATTAACATAGATATACACCGTTAAATTTTGATCGTTTTAATCCCGTGGAGGGTCGATCCGCTTCATGAAACACAATCGATTTGTAAAGATAAAATAAAACATAAAGTACTTTTTTCTAAAACTCGAATATACGCATGTACGAAATTAATTCCTTTCTATGGTAACTAATTAATTTCTATGGTTACTAATTAATTTCTATGCTTACTAAGCTTTAATAAAATGAATGACTGGCCTGTTGATCAAGTGGTTAGAGGCATATCTATGTTAGTGGCCCTGACTGCTATGCCGGAGGTCGTGGGTTCGATTTCCATCCAAGACAAATGTTGCACTTCCGACGTCTGGCTCCCAGGTTGAATGCGACTGGGGCTGCGCTCAAGCGGCTCCTGCCGAACCTAGGGGGTCCAGACGCCTCCTGCCGGAGGCTCTACGCAGGCATCGTTCGGTCCATGGCCCTTTACGGTGCGCCGGTGTGGGCGCCATCGCTACGGAAGCCCGGCTAACCGCCTGCCAGAGGGTCATGGCCATCCGGATGATCCGCGGATACCGTACGGTGTCCTGCGAAGCGGCGAGCCTCCTTGCTGGCCTACCACCGTGGGATTTGGAGGCAACAGTCCTTGCACACATGCATGACTTACGCGTGGAGATGCAACGTCGGGGCGAAACTCCGCTGCCGCGACAAGTCGCGGCATGGCGGACAGAGCTCCGGCGGGATCTCATGGTGAAATGGCGAGAGCGATTGTCGCAACCTCGTGCTGGGCACGCCACGATCGAGGCGGTAAGGCCCCTCTTTGAGGCGTGGCTGGAAAGGCCCCACGGCGTCGTCACCTTCCGTTTGGCGCAGGTGCTGACCGAACACGGCAAGTTCGGTCCGTACCTGTACAAGATTCGTGCGGAGACGACGCCCGGGTGTCGCCACTGTGCGGACCGCCCGGTGGACACGGTGGAGCACACAGTCGAGGTGTGCCCCGCTTGGGAAGAGCATCGCCGTGTCCTCGTGGGGGCGATCGGCGGCGATCTCTCGCGCCGGGGCTTGGTTCAAGCCATGCTCCGGAGCGAGGAGGAGTGGCAGGCGGTCGCCTCCTTTTGCGAAGCAGTAATGCTAGTAAAGGAGGAGGCCGACCGCATTAGGCAAAGGTGCACACGCCGCCGCCGCCGCCGGGTTTCCGATCCCAATTTCCGGCCACCGTAGGCGCGGGCTCGCGGACGGTGGGCAATGGGTAGCTCGCTGTCCGTCCGTCCGGTAACAGACCGGTCCGAGCTCAGGTCGTCTACGGCGCGCACCGTTCCCGCGCGCCTCAAGGAGTTGTCAGCAAACTGTAGGGGTCCAGCAGGGCCGAAGCCTACTGGGGCCAAAGGTTATGTGAGACTGTCACCAAAGGCCCCAGGATAAAGGCAAGGAATGGAAAGGTAGGTTTTTAGTAAAAGTCTGACACTGTTTCCCGCCCCACCCAAGGGCGGGATTCGTCATTGGATGATTTTACCTACGTTAAAAAAAAAAAAAATCCAAGACAAATGTTTGTGTGATGAGCACGATCATTAGTTCTGTGTCTGGACGTTATTTATTTTTATTATGTATGTATTTAGAAATATATAATATTGTTTATCAGCTGTCTAGTACTCATAGCACAAACTCTGTTTAGTTTAGGACTAAATGGCATTGTGTAAGAGTTGTGGAATATTATTATTTATAATTTCAAACGTCTAGGCATTGTTTTGTATTTATCGCCGTAGCAAATCTGTTTCAAAATGATAACCGAGAGAAATTACCGATCCTTTGCTTCAATGTTTAGAAAATCGTCTGCTTTGCAACGTGTAGTACGCCATGAATGCTTTTGAATTGATAAAATGAATGGCATCGCGAATCGCGTCGAGATCTACCTATTGCATGTTACGCGTACCTACCCCGCAGGTCTAGTAACTGTGGAGTATATTACTTACATGTTTTGGTGCTGTTATAGTCTTTGTAATAGAAGAAAAAAATTGTTATGTAGTTATACACGTATTAGGTGAATGCCAGAGACGTGAATGGCTTGATCACACGTACGGAGCAAACTGGCGAGACAGTGCTTTCGGCTGAATACCCGGTACGTATAAACAGCGCCGAGTGCTCGGCTGAGCGCTTATCTCTACAACTCGCTTACATCACTGTCTTGGCGGAGCAACGTTTTACTGTCTCGCCGAGTGCTCGGCTGGGCGCTCGCTTATATCACCGTCTCGGCCGAGAAACATTTTACTGTCTCGCCGAGTGCTCGGCTGGGCGCTCGCTTATATCACTGTCTCGGCCGAGAAACATTTTACTGTCTCGCCGAGTGCTCGGCTGGGCGCTCGCTTATATCACCGTCTCGGCCGAGAAACATTTTACTGTCTCGCCGAGTGCTCGGCTGGGCGCTCGCTTATATCACCGTCTCGGCCGAGAAACATTTTACTGTCTCGCCGAGTGCTCGGCTGGGCGCTCGCTTATATCACCGTCTCGGCCGAGAAACATTTTACTGTCTCGCCGAGTGCTCGGCTGGGCGCTCGCTTATATCACTGTCTCGGCCGAGAAACATTTTACTGTCTCGCCGAGTGCTCGGCTGGGCGCTCGCTTATATCACTGTCTCGGCCGAGAAACATTTTACTGTCTCGCCGAGTGCTCGGCTGGGCGCTCGCTTATATCACCGTCTCGGCCGAGAAACATTTTACTGTCTCGCCGAGTGCTCGGCTGGGCGCTCGCTTATATCACCGTCTCGGCCGAGAAACATTTTACTGTCTCGCCGAGTGCTCGGCTGGGCGCTCGCTTATATCACCGTCTCGGCCGAGAAACATTTTACTGTCTCGCCGAGTGCTCGGCTGGGCGCTCGCTTATATCACTGTCTCGGCCGAGAAACATTTTACTGTCTCGCCGAGTGCTCGGCTGGGCGCTCGCTTATATCACCGTCTCGGCCGAGAAACATTTTACTGTCTCGCCGAGTGCTCGGCTGGGCGCTCGCTTATATCACTGTCTCGGCCGAGAAACATTTTACTGTCTCGCCGAGTGCTCGGCTGGGCGCTCGCTTATATCACTGTCTCGGCCGAGAAACATTTTACTGTCTCGCCGAGTGCTCGGCTGGGCGCTCGCTTATATCACCGTCTCGGCCGAGAAACATTTTACTCTCTCGCCGAGTGCTCGGCTGGGCGCTCGCTTATATCACTGTCTCGGCCGAGAAACATTTTACTGTCTCGCCGAGTGCTCGGCTGGGCGCTCGCTTATATCACTGTCTCGGCCGTTTATTCGGTAGATACGTGTGATCTAATCATATCGGATATTTAAAATTTCGGAACTGGATACGGGTACAACAGACGGATGGTAGGTTATTTTTTGTTAGCTTATTATGTCCCACTGTTGGGCGAAGACATCTCTACCCTTTTCCACACACGTCTGTCCTCAGCCATTGCGAGCTAGTCCCTCCGGTAGTTGTCAAGGTTATCTCTCCACCTTCGCCTTGGTCTGCCGCGATGTCGCCTTGTGTATAATGAGGCCCAATAAGTGACTCTTCTAGCGCGCAGGTCATTTGACATAAGATACGGTTACCTACGGATTTTTAATTGTTTCTGATAACTTATCTATTAGTTTCGGATAGTTTTGATAACGGATATTAGATTTTAAGGAATTGAAAAGTAAAATAAAAGTAGGTAACGATCATCATCATCATCAGCCTTATAAATTATAATGTTCCCACTGCTGGGACTTAGGCCTCCTCTCTAAGTGAAAGAATAGGCCGTAATCCACCACGCGGGCCCAGTGCGGGTTGGTGAATGTCACAGGTCTTCGAATTTTTGGTTCTAGGACATTTTCTCACGATGTTTTCCTTCACCGTTTTGAGAGCAGTGGTGATGAAATAAATTACACAACGCAATGCGCCTGGCCGGCTTTGAACCCACGACCTACAATTCGTAAGTCGGGGCCGTTAACACTCGGCCACCACTACTCTCAAGGTCATGATAGTCATTATTAATTTTAAACTAAGCCCCTATCCAAAATGGTGTAAAGCATGGGCCACACGGATTTAATCCAGCGTCCTAACAGAGGTGACCTCGGTTGTAACTAGGGGATTGTAAACCAAGTCAACCATTGTGTTGCTTGTCGGTATATCGGATCTTTGGATTGGTGTGGAGGTGGACCATACTATAAGGTTACGAAGCTCTATAACTTCCTTGGTGAATGCTACGTAATATAACTACATCATTTATACCGATTGCTGGTAGACAACCTTACCATTGCCGTTCATTTAAATAAATGAGGCATAACAAAATACACCAAGAACTCAAAATAAGTAGCAGAACTACAATGCGTTCCAAATAGGAATAGGATCGATGTTGCGCCATGTTGTGACGTCACAGCTGTCAAATCAAGAAATTTGGTAGGGTGAACAAAACAAGAAATATTTTAAATTGAATTTATTTACGAATCATGAAATGATCATGAACGACATCAGAATCCGGTTCTTCAATTCTATTCATCTCTGCGTCACAGTGTAATGTGATTGGGTAGTGGCAAAAGGAAGAAGAAGGCGAATTGTTGCTAACAAAGAAAGTATTTTTTTTTAACTAATTTTGACTTCGATATACTGAGCTAATTTGGATTAAACAATAACGTTTTTACTTCACCTGGATTTAAATAAGACTCAGTAACACAAAGTAAAAAATACCGATATTCATACGCAGCGCAATTGATAAGTTTACTTTGCAAACCGTACATTTCAATCAATATTTGACGGATCGAGGTCATAGACTTTTCTATTCTTATTTAAAATTCCAAAAAAAAACAAGACCAAAACCTAATATAAAAACATTGTTTACAGGATGTATTGATCCTCTTGGACCTACTTGGTGCTCCAGACCCAGTGTTCTTCAGCTACTTCCAGTCCACAGAGAAGTGGTACGTCCGCCTGGCCGTGGCTGAGCAGCGGCTGGCCGAGCTCGACCAGTTCCAGGCCTACTCCCGCGGCAAGGTGGAACAGACCTACTTCAGGCTCAGGAGCTCTGGCGCTGTCATCGAAGACGACCACATTCCTTTCATGAGGAGAAGTAAGTTTCCTTTGTTTATTTATGACTAGCGACCCGCCCTAGCTTCACACGGGTGCAATGGTGATATTAAATATATTATGCATGTATTGTACATCTAAACCTTCCTCTTGAATCACACTATCTATTAAAAAAAAATCGCATCAAAATCCGTTGCGTAGTTTTAAAGATCTAAGCATACATAGGGACAGACAGCGGGAAGCGACCTTGTTTTATACTATGTAGTGATTGATCTCTCGTAGACAATCTCACATAATGAGGTTGTCTTTATTGTTTAGTTCGATTACGGAGACGCGGCGTGTTGCGCGGCGCGTCATGCGGTCCGTCGTACATTGCCATATGTTTGTGTTTGCGCGAGGGATGACGCGGCCCGCTGCTGCAATGTACGACGAAACGCCCAACGCGCCGCGTCTACGTAAACACGGCCTTAGATCAACCGGACTTGCCCTTTTTTTTTTGAAGTGGGTAGGTAATCATCAAATATGTGTATTATACGTGGCATATAAGTTGAACCAAAATGGCGATTGTTCTTGAATGCGCAGTAACAGATTTTCGGGTCACAATCGAAGTGGGGGCTGCGTGTAACCATAGAAACGACTGCCATTTTGGATCACTTATTTGCCGCGTACTGTATCTGTATAGGTATGTGGTATGTGTGTGTAGATTTCTGTCTGTGGGGAGAAGATATGGGTACATTGAGAGGGAGTGTCAGCCTTTTACTGACTAAACCCCACCTGTCTTCCATCACTAAATTATCATAATTATTTAACTAATTAAACGTACTTATTTTACTTAAAATTACTATTTTTAACTTTTGAAATATTGACAGGTTTTTATTTTAGATTTTCTAACTGGCCCTTATTTCTAAAATTCATAGTCATACACAGCATTGTAATTTTTTTATCAACTAGATCGAACATAACATTTACATCAAATTCTTAAAAATGATATCATAGTGTGACAAAATAAAACATGTAGGTACCTTTCTGATAAGCAGTCAATGCTGATAAAATATAGCGTCCAAACTAAATTAAATCAAAATATACCTATTATGTATGAGGCGAGATTTTTCTCAGGCGCTCTTATACGTAGTTTTTTCTGAGAACTGTTACGCAATACCGAACGTCTTAGAGCCAGCATTAACAATTTAAGATGGTCATAATTATGATGGGTCTGTAATACTATTTAAAAGAATCACCACAACCTTATAACGGATATTGCTGTGTTATGGACAGAGGTCGGAGTAGGTAGATTGATTTAAGGTCGTTGACGTCAAACGTAGAGGATAATATGGATATGCCTCCAAAATACCGGAACTTTATATTTATTGTGATATTTGTTCCGGAATTTTGAAATTAGCACGAATTTGTGTTTAAGGTGAAAAACGTATTAATAATATCAATCTACGCTGCCAGTGTTAGCTAATGGTGAAAGAAATCAGTATTTTATTTTATACAAAAATACCTTGGAATAGTTACACCGTATTTTGTCCCTTACTGTTGAATTAGAAATGACGCTGACAGTATGACGCTTTATTTTATTTTAGTCCATAATTCCAATCCAAGTACTTTTTCCGGTACTTCCCACACATTATGGAAAAAATGGCATGTCCATATTATAATATCTTGACGCAAGTATATAAAATCAATCTACCTACTCCGACCTCTGGTTATGGATCATAGTGTGGACTGTCTTAATGTTGATGCTTGGTAAATAATACTGAACATAACTATTATCTATATATATATATATATATAAAAGAAAGTCGAACACGCCCACGATACAGTAGTAATTACTAGTGTGGGGCACCGTTAAAAAAAAAAAACAAAAAAAAAAAAAATCTTTATTTTTCTATTGTATGTGTAAAAAAAAAGTATAATACACCTAAATATCATATAAAAATCTTCCTCATCGATCACTTTGTAAATTGGGAAACCCCGCATTGAATCCGTTGCATAGATTTTGAGTTTATCGCTAACAAATAGCCAAACAGACGCAGACGCAATGGGGGAATTTGTTTCATAATATTATGACTGAAAACTGATTATACTTTGTTCAGAATCAGCAACTGATTCGATTCCAATAATTTGTAGACCATTATGATTATATTTTTCCAAAAAAAAAAAAAAGAGTACAAGTCACAAGTTGACACGTTTACTTAAAGAAATTAATTTCGTACATGCGTACATTAATTCGAGTTTTATAAAAAAGAACTTTATTTTTTAATTTTATCTTTACTAATTGATAGTGTTTCATGTACCGAATTGACCCTCCCCGGGATTAAAACGATCAAAACTTAGCCGTATGTATAGAATACTAGCTTCTTGCCGCGACTTCGTCCGCGGAAAATTTCTTGTTTTAACATAAGTTTACACTCGACTTTACTGTACCTTCCCATTAGTAAAATAAATTTTGGAATCGGATCAGTAAGTTCGAAGATTACCGAAGTTCTCTTGTCTGCTCAAGGTAAATTATCCCTTAGTCGCCTTTTACGGCACAAACTTTTACGAAACGAATGAAACAACCGAAACCAATAAGCAACAGACTGACATGCTACAATTTGTACACCAACTAACGACAACGTAGGCACAATAATTCGACATGGTTATCAACTCACGGAAAATCTTAACAGCGCGATACCGAAAAAAAAAACCGCGATTCAGAAAAATGACGTATTTGCAGAACGCCATCTATGGGCAAATGGATAAAACGTCCGCACAAAGCCAGATAGATCTAGAGCTCTACGAATGAAAGTTGTGCTAGTGGCATTTTACGTTTTAGTAATTTTATATTATCTCCGAAACTATATGACCAATTGACATACTGTAAATGGCAAATCTTATCTGTATGATGTCCTTGTGATACTGAAATAATTTATTGTGACAAGAATTAATATTTCGTTGCTCAAATAATCAACCAAACGTAAGTACATATGCCGAAAAAATATTTTTTTAATGCAAATAAAGAAGTATAAAAGATAACATATAAAAGATAGAAATATGGTATCGCGGACTTTTTTGTAGATATAATTAAGACGAATCAGGTTACCATACATTGTTATTAATTTTAAGCAACTCTTTAGGCAGCGCACGCAAATAATTCTGTTTTATGAGGTATTTTTTTCCGACTTGCAAGACAAAAATTGTGATAGCTCGGTTAATGTACATGTTATAAAAATAATTTATAGCCTATAGCACTCAGGAATAATGTAGCTTTCTACCGGTGTAAAATTTTTTAGAATTGTTTCATGAGTTCCAGAGATTACCCCCTACATACAAACTTACAAATTTTACCTCTTTATAATATTAGTATAGACAAGCCTATTCACTCTAGTCTTGCAGTACATAAGCGCACACGTCATGAACATCATCCGTTGACAACTGAATTCTAATGCAAAGTAGCATTCCATACGTAACCATTTATGAAAAAAAGACGACATGAAAGGAAACTGAAGCTTGACTTGAAGGTCTCTGTTACCAGGTCATAAAATCACAAAAAAAATGCCTTCTCCTAACTAACTTTAATGTTTCTCTTATCTAATTTTTTCTAAAACCTTGCAACGAATTTTTGCGGTTTTTATATTACTAAAATTAGAGTGAAATAAGAAGGTTTATCTGTTGAAATGTTTTATTTAAGCGTTTATGTAGACCCGACAAACACCAACCACCGCCCGGGGCGCACATCCACGACCAAATAATTCATCACGTCAGCTCTTTTGTGGAATTTGTGGATGATGGGGATTGAAGAGCGAGATGGAGTACCCAGTCGTAAACACACGACCTTGGCAAATAGGGTACAAAAAAACTCGTCGTCAAATTCGACGCAAACGATGAAAAAGTCGCCTTGGTCTTGGAAATTAAAAAAAAGATTGTATATATAATTTGCACCCTTGCGTCAGGGCGTGTCGCTCGTACCTAAATTATATAATAACAGCTGCCATTTGCTACGAGACACAAATTGTTTTCTTGTGGTAATTTATCAAACAGCTCATTTGTATGGGTGCTGTTTAGTTTCTATGATAAATTCGAACAGCGATACTTCATGGTCGAAATAAAAATAGATGCTGCATGCCTTCCTTATTTAACACTTCGATCCACAACTACCCAACTTGTTCATACAAAAGTAGACTCTAAACATCGGAATTAAGGCCTATAGTGGCGTGGATGTGAGAGGACACCGGTGTCCTCTGAGCTAGGACAGATTAAATGAGATTAGATTAATTTATTCGCTTTGTTTTTTAGGGTTCCTTAAAAGGAAAAAACGGAACCCTTACAGGGTCACTTTGTTGTCCATCTGTCTGTCAAGACCCTTTATCTCATGAACGTGTGGAAGTATCGAGTTGAAATTATAACCATATATTCAGGACTACGGTCCCTTGAAGTTGTGTAAAAAATCAATGGCTGTTTATGTCGTAAAAAACGTATATTTCGACACTCTCAAAAGAATCAAAATTTGACCTAGAACCCTGACATTTGGCATGAAGCAAGGTCTTATAGCACAAGTAGGTATAGGAATAAATCTGAAAACTGATTTGTAATTACGTCACAAAAAAATCTTTTTTCGATTCGGAAAAATCTTCGAGACTCGATTCGAGAATTGAACTACGAGTATTTACATAAGATAGTTTGTATGGAACCCTCGGTGTGCGAGTCCGACTCGCACTTGCCCAGTTCATTTTTATTGCAGCAGCTTGAATAGATGCAATAAATTATAATAAAAAAAAAGATATAGGTACTTTGTGTTTGAATGAATTATTTAATTGTATGATATTACCAAATTTCTAAACTGTGCGAAAGTTACGGGTTAATTTGTACTATTGTAATTTGGCTGGTGGAACGACGTACAGGTTATACCTAATTTGAGGACCAGATTCAAAAATAACTGGTTCTAAAATTAGTTACAGATCATGATTGTGTAATAGTTTGAAGGATCTTTTTTGTAAAAATGAACAAATAAACGTTATACTCTGATCTATCCCAAGAACTTCTAAACAAATTGGATCGACTTCTCAATAACTGCATTCGTTTTAATTTTGGCCTCCGTAAATTTGATCACATTTCTTCCTACCGTTCTCAGCTTAAATGTCTGCCTATCCGTCACAGGAGATCCCTCAGATCTCTCTGCACTCTCTTCACTATATTAAACGATCCTTGTGCTCCTGATTATTTAAAAAAAATGTTTTAAAGTATTGGGCAGTTCTCATAATCTCAACCTTCGAGCTGCGGCACTCCGGTACCACCGGGTGCCCGACTACCTCTGTCGTGTAATCGAGGCCTACCTGTCGGAGAGGTATATCATTTACCCCGGTCACCAGGGACAGTGGAAACGTCGAGAGATGTCGTGCGGTGTTCTGCAGGGATCGGTACTGGCACCACCCTTGTGGAACATCGGGTACGACTACGTGCTGCGCGGCGACTTCCCCGACGGGGTCAGCGTGGTCTGCTACGCGGACGACACGCTGGTCCTAGCGCAGGGAGAGTCGTACCGGACGGCGGTCGAACTAGCGACACGCGGGGTTGCGATGGTCGTTGATAGGATCCAGCAGTTGGGACTCGAGGTGGCATTGCACAAATCCGAGGCCATGTGCTTTCACGGCCCTCGGGGTGCGCCACCACCGGGTTCCCAGCTAACGGTAGGAGGAGTTCACATCAGCGTCGGGTCGACGATGAAGTACCTGAGACTCGTCCTCGACAGCTGGTGGAACTTCAAGGAGCACATCCGACGTCTGGCTCCCAAACTGAACCGGACTGGGGCTGCTCTCGGGCGGCTCCTGGCCAACCTCAGGGGACCAGAGCTTCCTGCCGGAAGCTGTACGCGGGAATCGTTCGGTCCATGGCCCTCTACGGGGCTCCAGTATGGGCACCGTAGCTGCAACAGCAGCCGAGGGCCCAGCTGAATGCGTGCCAGAGGGTCATGGCAATACACATGGTGCGAGGGTACCGAACGATTTCCCGCGAGGCGGCGACCCTCCTTGCTGGCCAACCGCCATGGTATCTGGAGGCAACAATCCTTGCACACATGCACGACAAGCGCATGGAGATGCAATGCCGGGGCGAAATTCCACTGCATGGCGGACATGGCGAATGCAATTCGAGGCGTGGCGGACAGAGCTCCGGCGGGATCTCATGGCGAAATGGCGTCAGCGACTATCGCAACCTCGTTTGGGGCGCGCTACAATCGAGGCGATAAGGCCCATCCTTGAGGCGTGGCTGAAAAGACCTCACGGCACTCTTAACTTCCGCACGACGCAGGTCCTAACGGAACACGGAAAGTTTCCCAAGTGCCTGTTCCGGATTCGTGCGGAGGATTCGCTCGGGTGTCGCCACTGTGTGGAACACCCGGAGGACACGGTGGAGCACACTGTAGAGGTGTGCCCCGCCTGAGCGGAGCATCGCCGTGTCCTCGTGGGGGCAATCGGCGGCAGCGATCTCTCTCGCCGGGCCTTGGTTCAGGCCATGGTCCGGAGTGAGGAGGGATGGCAGACGGTCGCCTCCTTCTGCGAAGCAGTAATGCTAGCAAAGGAGGAGGCCGACCGCGTTCTGTTCCCGCGCGCCTCAAGGAGCTGTCAGCAAACTGTAGAGGCCCAGCTTGCTAGCTGCAGGCAGGCAGGGTCGAAGCCTGCTGGGGTTAAGGGCCGTTTTCTGAGAGGAAGGCTCAGCCCCGGCATGATAGGCAACGAAGGAACGGGGTAGGTTTTTAGTCAGTAAGAGTCTGACACTACTTCCCGCTCCACCCAAGGGCGGGACTTGTCATTGGATGATTTACCTACCATAAAAAAAAAAAACCTTCGAGATTCCAAAAACATGCTTCTTCATATTCCTTCTCACCGCACTGGGTTTATGGCTAATTCATTCACTGTCTCTTCTACAAAACTCTGGAATATGCTTCCCCTTGACATCAAAAAAGCTGAAAGTAAATTTTCCTTTCGGAACTACTACTTGAAGTGCTCTCAACTTTAGTTCGGTCTTCGTCAGAATTGTCATATTTTGATTTGATATAATTATATTATAGTATTTATTAGTTTATAATATTAGCATATACACCACTATTTTTTAATTATGGCAAATACTTAAAGGGCTTATTAGAAAAGGCCTGTAAAGTCTCAATGCATAATATTCATAAACAGCAAAGTTATGAGCGTTTGTTTATATCCCAAAATCATCAAATCTCAATTTATGGAAACATTGTACAGGTTATTGTTTATGAATGAAAGAATGTCAATAAAAATGGAAAAACACTGCGCTTAGTATTTTCTAGTAGTAGTTATAATGAATTATGATTCATTTATGAATTTACCAATAATGACAAATTTTCGTGGACAATTTTGGGATTTAGTTTTTTTAACTTTTGTCTACACAAATATGATCAGTAACGGGTACTGATTGAGCCCCATTTTTTTGTGCACTAATTAAAAAATAGGGGTGTATACGTATTTTATTATTGTAACTAACTAATTTTACTGTTATTTATTTATTGTGCACACCTACCACAGTTTTGTCTTTTTAACCCAAAGGTGGACTGGTAGAGAATGCCTTGTTGCATTAAGTCCGTTTTGTTGCACGTAACTCTTAAGTAATAGCTCAATCGTAAGAGAAAGGAACTGTCGTACCGACAGTACCGAGCAAGTTGTATTTTTCTTACAGGTTTTCAGATAGCTTCTATAACGTTGTTGTACAGACGCCAGCACGTTAATCTACCCCAATCTGTCAAATTTTACCAATCGAACATTAACCTTCCTCTATTGTGATTAGGTTGAAAATCTATTAAAGAAATTTGACAGATTAAGGTAGGTTAGTTGTTAGGTACAATAAACGATAGATAAAACCTGAGGGTTTTTATTTTTAAGCATTTAAATATGACAAGCGATATTATATTGAGCGGAATACTTTTAGGCAAGCGTGCTCTATAGACGGCATCAGGTGAGAGAGTGGTATAGTGCGAGCCTGCCAATTGTTAATTAAGTAAAAAAAAAACAAAATAAGTTTGATAGGTAGGTATGATGTTTAAGTTAAGATGTTGCATCGATGTAACGTTCCCAAGGCGAGCAAATCTGAAAGTAATTATACTTTAAATTGCTTATTTTTGCTCAAGTCATATGAGTCATCGACTGTTCTTGAACCTAAGTTCTTTGTAAACTCTAATCACACAAGTTGAGAAGTTATCGTGTTTGACGAATTTGATGGCGATAGAACTTACCTACAGCCCGTTTACACTTATTGGGTTGGGTGTCGATCCGTATATTAATCGGATGTCGGCGTCTATGCTCACAAAAAAGCAGTTTTGTCAAAAGTTGTGTGTGTGCGAGGCCGCATAAAAAATCCTCTGTCGTAAGTCGGACCCGATAGAAGTTGGAGCCAATTTTTGACCCTACACGAGCCGACTGTACACGATGGACGCCAATGAAGCTTTTGCTGAAGTAAAAAAAAAAAACCCCTCCCCCGGGGCAATAACTCGGTAATTGCAAAAAAAATTTTTTCGATTACGTACGGACTTATTGCCCGGGGCCGGTCGAAACATAAACAGATACAAAAAGTGAATTTTGGAATCACCCAATCCAGAGAAAAGATTTACTTTGGGAAAAAGTCGTTGTTGAATAAATGTAAACAGGTTCATATAAAATGTACAACCATCGGAGAACCCGACATGTTACCGATACCCGACAAGTGAGAAAGGGTTCTTACTTGTGTTGCTCAATTTATATTCGCGTTCTATATTTTCTGAACGATTTGCAATGCGTTCACAAACACGCACTTAAACTCACTAAACACCCAGATTGGGAATAACAATAAACCATACAAATATTTGTTCCGGGCGGGAAACCAACCTGCGACAAGCGACTTGACGCGACTCAGTAGCCAATCGCTCAACCACTGCGCCTATAAATTAGGCACACTAATTTTATAGAGGCAAAATTTTATAGGTGATATGTATGTGAGAGCAGTGGTGGCCGAGTGGTAACGGGACTTACGAGTTGTAGGTCGCGGGTTCAAACCCAGCCAGGCGCATTACTTTGTGTAATTTATTTCATCACCACTGCTCTCAAAACGGTGAAGAAAAACATTATGAGGAAACCGGCATGTCTTAAAACCAAAAATTCGAAGACGTGTGACATCCACCAACCCGCACTGGGTCCGCGTGGTGGATTACGGCCCATTCCGTCTCTTAGAGAGGAGGCCTGAATCCCAGCAGTGGGAACATTATAAGGCTGATGCTATGCTATGCTATATGCATGTAGTAGATATTGCGGTGAATTATGATCGAACAGGTAACGTGTATTACAAATATTATAAAATGGCAAATATATAATATGAATACCGGTTACGGCCCCTGATTTATACAATAATACCTATTATTAGATTGTTTTTATTGGCATTGAAACTTAGTCGTGAGATGTAAAAGTAAACGGCGTGTTCACAATATCCAACAACATTGACGAAGCAAGGCCAGAGGTACTTGTAGGCACCTATTTATTAGGTAGGTACACTGAACACCTTTAGATCACCGTTTTTCAATCTTTCTGAATACGTGACCCTTTTTTTTTAAATAGACAAATAGTTTTAAATAGTCAGCGAACGGTCATACCACATGAGTAGAGAAAGGGTACAGAGTTAAAGCTCCCTAAGAACGTGAAATATTGTTACCTATTTTGGTAGGGTTATCACAATAGATGAAAATAAAATAAAATTAAATAATATTTCATAAATAGACTTATTATTCACTATAAAACACAAATATATATCTATATTATGTATATTTTACATTTATCACACATACCTATTACGTACATACTAACCTATTCAGATACCTACAAATGTTTATTAAAAGCTTTTATTAACAATAAAAAACGGTAATTTAAAAAACTAAAAAACCCGACTGCTTTCTAGAATGGGTCCCGACTGCTACAATTTATCTTGTATTTAAAATATTATATAGTTAAGTGCAATCGGGTACAACGACTTTCTTGTTTAGAGCATTTTCTACTCTGAAAAGCAGTCGGGTTTTTTAAATTACCGTTTTTTTTTGTTTTTTTTTTTTATTGCGATATCACTTTCTCAGTAATTACGAATCTAACGACACCTCGCAAACTAAAATTTATCGAGCCGTTCAGGCCGCACAGCGTGCCAAACATTTGAATTTGGCGCTAAAAATCCGCCATTTTGTTTTTTTTTATTATTTTGATATACCCAGTGTCACTCTCACAGTAAATACAAATATAACGACACCTCTCAAGCTAAAATCCATCGACCCGTTCAGGCTGCAGAGCGTGTCAAACAATTATACATACATACATACATACTCTCAAAAAACATAACCCTCCTTCTGGCGCAGTCGGGTAAAAAAGGCAAATACATACTGTTATTTTACGCTCTTCTTATTAAAAAAGTTACTAAACTTGAAAAAATAACAATTAAATATTTATTTATTTATTGTACTTCTTGGGATAGTTAAAGTATGATATATTTTTATTTATCTAGTATTGTTTATACACATAGTACGATAAACTACATTTATTAATAATATTATACCATGTTTTTACAATAAAATATTTAAAATTGTAACTAACAAAACAAACAACGTGCGTCGCGTCGACCCTAGAGATATCCAACTGACTGTGCCCGCGTCAACCGGTTTTTTCCAGTTTCGCCGCGTACGCAACAAGCGGCTAGAGGTCACGCACACATTCCCCGCGTGCTTGTAGTGGTGCAACCGATTCGCGCGGTTGTATGAAGCTTTGTCTCTGTACCATTTCTACTCATATGGTAATACTGCGCTCTTAAGATCACTGTTTGAATTTAAACATCTAACTGAAGATCTGACTCGAATAAGTATGTTTTAAACCGCACATGATTTGTGTGTCAAAAATAAAACAAAGATCAAAATGTATTGAAGCATAAATAGGTACAGCTTAATACTAATTTGTTATACTTTATATAACAAATCAGTAATATAACAGTCACTTTTCATTTTTACCTGACTCGTGACCGCGACCCCCTAAGTAAGACTTTGTGACCTAAATGGGGGGCGCGATCCACAAATTAAAAAACCCTGCTTTAGATTAAATTATTAATACTGGGTTTCTGTAGTACGTAATTAACACAAACGTAGACTGTTGAACCCGTCTTACGTCTTATAGGGATATCATTTTTAAAAGACAAAAATACTGCTTAAGATCTATGTATATTTTCAAAACTACCGATAGCTGCAAAAAATATTTTATTAAATATCATAAAGCCTGTTGGTCTAGTGGTTAGTGGCCCTGACTGCTATGCCGGAGGTCGTGGGTTCGATTCCCACCCAGGACAAATATTTGTGTGATGAGCACGATCATTTTTCCTGTGTCTGGGTGTTATTTATCTATAATATGTATGTATTTAGAAATATATAAGTATGTTTATCAGCTGTCTGGTACCCATAACACAAGCTCTGCTTAGCTTGGGACTTGACGGTGTTGTGTGATAGTTGTGGAAATAAATTTATTTATTTAATTTATTTATATATTGGAAATAATAATGTTAGTAAAAACAAATCCACATTTGTTTCCTCGTATGGCAGACAGATTTCCAGGAAAAAGACGTGTGACGATAGCAAACTGTGTACCTACATCAAGAACTGCACTTATGCGCAAGAGTGTTTTTTGCACGGCACCAATTATATCTATAATAAATTGCCCAAAAGTAGGAAAGAACAAACTATAACTAAACTTAAACGAACAATGAAATCGTTTTTGGCACAGAGGGCATATTGTAGTATTACAGAATTTTTGAATGACTCGGTGATTATTATAAATAAATAACTAAAACTAACATTGTAGTAATTAAGGTAGCAGTCGAGGACTTAAAAATATTAATAATGTTATTACACTTGAATACCTAATAAATGAAGCAAATTTCCATTGTTATAATTATAATCTGTAGCTAAAGCTCGACAAGGAAAATAAAGAATTTTATAATGTAAATAATTGAATATAAGAAATTTGTTTGATTTTAAATATAACTGATATCTATGTATAAATGTAACATTTAAAAATAATTCATTCATTCTTAATAATAAACGTAACCTAACACATTTGCACGTCATCAAAAATGGCAGACATGTCGAAAGCCACTTTTATTTAAGATCTTGCATGCATGTATTTATTTGAATTCTGTATGCATACACATGTTTGAGCAAATAAAATTTCTTATTCTTACAAAATCAAGTCAAGATATCTCTACCATGTGAATTCTTCCGGATTTTCCACAAAGACAATGTAGGCAACTGCCTATGGAGTCATCGCTGCTTATGGGGCCCGCGGTTTGATTGAAAAATAGAAGATTTACGGTTTTGGGGCCCCTTTGGCTGCCTGACTTGATCCGCGACACTGCCAATTTTTTTACCATCTTTGGCCTAACATGTTCTAAATTAGTTATTTTTACTTGTTTCAGACGTGGACATCTTGCACGTAATCCCGTCGCCATTCCCGGAGGTATGGCACACCCCAGCCGATGACATGTCAGCGCTAGACTTCAATACAATTGAAAATCTGAACAAAATCTTTCGAGTCTTTACCGCCGAGTACCTCCACATAAAACCTAAGTAGCGGCGAAACTGACCAGACACAGGCAAGATTGTTACTTAATACTTGTAAATGCAAAATTGTTTACCTACAATGAAATTATTAATATAATTTAACGTCTCCGTTTCAAGTACATCTCATGTAGTAATTATTTATTGGTAAATTATTTAGAGATAAATTCAGACCATTAAATTATAATGTATGTAATTATAAGCTTATAAAAAATATGTGTAAGCAAAAACGAAACGGAAGGCAAAGTACTGGACATCGAATAATTCGTCCACATAACTGTTGGCCAGAATACAGAATAAGTTGAATGGCAATATTGATTCTTTCAGTGTCCGACCAAAAATTACTAACAAGAAAAATAGTTAATCTTAATCAGGTAGTCTGACTTTAGTTTTAAATGACATATTATATTAATCGTTCAGTCTCTGATATTTAAGATGCAAAACAAAAATATCTAATAAATAATTAGCAACAACATAGTTCAATCATAGATTGACGCGAACAACTGCATCTGACTGCTTAAAGTGACTGTGAGCAACTGTGTGACATCGTCTCCTCGAGCACTTTATTTTGATACCCTACAAGACTATGACATGTAACGAAAAATCAACCATAATTTTTTTTATAATTTTGATTTATTTAATATCACTCTCACAACTAAATGATAAATGATATTTGTTTTGCAAATAGGTTTTTAAAAAACACTTACACGTAATTTTTTCAAACGACACTTCTCAAGCCAAAATGCAACAGCCGATTAGGTGTCAATGAAAGATGTACCTAGTTGAAAAAATGTTCGTTTTTGTGTGCAGTATCGTCAATCGATTTTAAATGCGTCAAAATGTAAAATGTGTGTAAGTATCAATTTGTGTAACTCTTGAAAAAAACAAACTATTTGTAATATTTTGTTACATCGAATTGAATTAACCGCAACGTCATATATATAACAATTAATAAATATACCTATACCATGATTTTTAATTAGATGAACTAAAGTGACAGCAGTGGACAATTCCCAACTGTCAAATAACAATGCTCAACTGTCAAACAACCATTGTTATAGCCGTCACTTTAGTCCATCTAATAAAAAATCATAGTGTATAGACTAGAGGATTCCGTGTTTGCTATATTCGTATTAGTAACATTTACAAATACTATAGCAACATGGTTGTATGGTAAAGGCACTAAAACTATACTAAGGTCAGCTCACATAACACTAATGCAGCTGACACTTTTTACGATATCAATACAATATAGAACTTTATTGACTGCACAAAAAGATACTCGTACATTTCAGTTAGACATATTAAAAACAAGTGTTCAGAGCGATGCGTCTCGTCTCGCGTCTTGGTGTAAGCTGACCCTAACAGTCTGATGCAAACTTTAACTGTCTGAACATGAGTCGAGTCGCTGCGCAGTAACAAATTAATGTGGGAAATCATCCTATGACTTCACCCGCTCTAGAGCTAGGCGAGCTAACCATTGCTCGTCGTCCGCAAGCCCACGCTTACGGTGGCTGGAAGTCGGGGTAGGGGTCAATTAAAACTGACTAAGACTGTCTATTAGCTAATTTTAGTGTTCATCGAACTTCAAGAAATCAATTAAATAAAGCATGGAATCAGAACTTGCTTCATTCTAATGTTTCAAACGGTTTTATTTGGCGTAGTGTACATTTTAACATTTTGTTATTATGTTCCGGTCGTTAATTATAAGTTCCAGTTTTGAATTTAGTAATTGAAACGTGAAAAATAATTAAAAATAATTCTAATCTGAAAGATATGGAGTATTATTGAAATTAAAAATTATATCAACATCTGAGGCTGGCGCGGGCAATCAATTTAACTGGTTTATTGATAACAAAACATAATATCGATGAAAATGGTTATGAGGGTTCTTGACTCAAGTGCCAATTTGATACAGGAGAGCTATTTCAAGTACTTATGCTCACTTATGGAGCCCATTATGATTACTACTTTTATGCAGATATGAAAAGCAAAGTTGAGTATAAAAAAAAATCGAAGGCAATCAATTAATTATGTTTGACTCACTAGCTGACCCGCAAACGGTGTTATGCTATACAAATTATGAACGAAAAATGGGAGTGGGGGTAGGAGAGTCAAAAATAGTTTAAGAACATTTCTCAAATCTACCAATATACAAAAAAAGAATCATAAAAATCCGTCAACCCGTTAGTTGGGAATTGTTTTTACTATGTAATAGAATTTTTCAATACACTTGCTCAGAAAGTGACTTTTATTTCACTACACTTAGGTATATAATGGCACCTGTTACCAAACTGTGACATTTTGATTACCATTACGCACTAGTGCTGTAATGTAGCTATAACCTTTTTGTTCAACCTCTTTGTTCGCAAAACCAATTTTGAATACGAAAAAATAAAAATTGTTTGTGGTCTATGGTCGTCATTTAAAGATGCGCGCGGTTTTTGGCGTAATTTTTTCGAGTGATTTTCATAGTTTGTATTAATAAAATAAAATCAAATACTACATTTTAAAGTGTTACATCCATATTCTATTGTCATTACGAATGACATTAACGTAAAAACTTTTCATACAAGAAAACAAGCGACGACTAGGCAATATGATCAAAAGACCATATAGCCATAGCCTAGCGCGTGCTCATAGGCAACAGATTTAATTTTTTTTGCCGCCATGTTATGAAAAATTTTACTAGTTTTACCGTTGTAATATTAGTTAAGTTAATTATTTTTCTTCACAAGTGTATTGAAAAACGTCGTATGATACACGTGAGTAATGAATGTTACCGTTCTTGGCTCTCTTAAGACCCTCGCCAAGGCTCGGGTCTTAATACCGCCTCGACGGTAACCTCCTACATTACACACTTGTATCATAATGTACTATTATGAAAAAATAACGAAATTTTAGGGTTCAGTGATTTATCTCTCAAAACATTCCAATTTTAAAAAAATATATTTTATTTATTTATTAAAATATAAAACGAATTAAATTATGTTGGCCTATTTAACTACATTCTTTATACATATTTAGATGATATTTTATCGTGTTTTGCATTTAAATGTTTATTATTATTCGGATGTCAACTAATTAGTTGTTATTTATATAAATTTATTGTATTAAAATCGAATTATGTTTATACACCTGTTTATTTGCTATTGATGTTTCACTTTACACTGAAATAAATTTTCTATACAATTTTTACCTAGCCGCCAATAAAACAGGTATTTAAAAAAATACTGTGTTCCTAAAACGGTTGTGGGAAATAAAAAATGGGTATTTAGACAAGAACGGATCATATTTTCATATAATGTAAATACCTATATAACTAAGAATCAATGTAAAATAGACTTTAACTCTTTTGCTTGAAGTCGTCATTTCCCTAATCGTACTTAATGTGTGTATTTGTGAATATAATCAATTTTACGAGTGGTTTGTGCGGTCACTATCCCAATTAGAGTGTTGGATAACGTGACTGTTGAACAGTTAGCTATGTGGCGCCCATTACACGGTCATGCAGGCGTCAATCTTTTCCATCAGTCATGACGTATCATGAATGAAGTTTACAGATACTGTTCGGTGCATTCACCGAACACCTTACTCAGCAATAACGGCGTGACACGCCATCCTAATTTAATAGGTTTTACAACATATTCAGTGCACTCTCGTCTACCGCGATAGCTGGGTGTATTCATGTCTAGACAATTCATTGAAAAAAGAAAAATGACATTTGACATTTTTAGCTTAGTTTAACATTAAGAACATTTGTCTAAGGGCCAAATTCACCAATAAACTAATCGCGATTATATAAAACAAAACGCAGTTGGAGCGCCTAATCGAGATTATAGCTTCATTTTGCGTTCTACCGCGATGAATTAAACTTAGTTTACGCTAAACTCAGTTTCAATTCTTTTGTTGTCGCCCATATTTACGGCACGGGTCTTTAAACTAGATTACGCTGACCTCAGTTTAGTTGAACTAAGTTTTAACATTGAATGATGAAATCAGCTCTAAGGGCCAAATTCACCAAGAAACTAATCGCGATTATATAAACAAAACGCAGTTTGAGCTCCTAATCGAGATTATAGCTTCATTTTGCGTTTCACCGCTATGAATTAAACCTAGTTTACCCTAAACTCAGTTTCAATTCTTTTGTTGTCGGCCATGTTTACGACACGGGTCTTTAAACTAGATTACGCTGAGCTCAGTTTAGTTGAACTGAGTTTTTATATTGAATGGTGAAATCAGCTCTAAGTGAGTAATAAACAGAGTTAAAACCAAACACCAACACCTAGCTACGTGCTCCGACATACTTTTTTGGTCCTTCGAGCCGGAGTAGTACCGTCATTCAAACATTCACGATAAGTCATGATTGATGGAAATGATTGACGTTAGCATGACCGTGTAATGGACGCCTATGTATCACTTCTCTACCAACTAACTGTACTCGCTGATCGCTGCTTATGTAAGTATTTAAAGTAACCGTTCAACTCTGTTATCATCGTTTTAAATCTAAAATGATATTTTTGATGTATGTCAGATTACTTTCCGCAGTATCAAAAAAAGTAATCGTATCACAGCCACAAGCTTAAATAGTAGATAGGGCCGTCCGAATATTTTTTACTTATATTCTTTCACCATATAAGAAATACTACTTCTTACAACGTGTTGTTGCGATGGTAGATTTAATCGATCTTTGAAGTCGTGTATCAATACAACCAATGCGCGCCAGTTCAAAGTTACGTCGCAAAACTGATAAGCGTGACTTCTTAGCCTGGCTTTTGTAACGAAACGTGTATTCTAGGCTTTTCGAATAATAATGTATAGTAAGCGGCAAATAAGTTGAACCATTTGCTATGGTTACGCGCAACCCCTCGCTTCGATTGAGACTCGAAAATCTGTTTCCGCGCATTCAAAGTCGACCGCCATGATGGTTCAACTTGTGTGACGAGGATTATAACCGTTTTTCGGGTACTATAAATAATGTAGCGCCGTGCGCAGAAGTCAAAATAGTCTTCATAAAGTGAGTCGCACTAACTTTATTAATTCAATGCCTCATCAGCCATCAAATGTCTGGTTAAGAGACATACGTGTTGAACCAATGTATCAGTTATCGGTGGTCAAATAATGTCTTTTTTTGAGGAAACTAACATTTTACATATTGTGACTAAAGCAATGGCCATTGTTAATGGTCCTGTTAATATTGATGGAAATTTTAATGTAGCTCTTAGTGCAACCTACTTTTAAGGTCTACTCTAAAGGAGCCGAGCCGCTCTACTCGCGATGTCAATTGTGGACGTACAATTGTGTCCTCGAACGTCATGCCTTTTAAGTTTGTTAAAAAACTGTCAATATGCGCAGCACAGTCGAGCACAAACCAAACGCTCGAAGCGCGCTCGTTCCAGGCTTGAAAGTCGATCTACGCTACAGGAATTTGTGCTCGGCTCGTCTATTGTAAACCCACCTTTAGATATTACTACAAATAAAACAATGATTAGGTATACTGAAAAGTTTTGTCCCAGAAAAAAACTGTTTTGACTGTTTTCAGGTAATGTCAATGATACCAAGTAACACTTGTACAGTTGTTTTTAAGTTATATCTAATAGTATTCAATTTGCTCGATCTTCAAAATTTCATTATAAATTGGTGCAAAATAAAACAAATTATGAATTGATGTGATACAGTTGTATACAAATTTTTATTGCAAATGATATTATCTAAGCATAGACAAAATAAATAAGTTGATGTTTTTATGATTGTTTTCATTTATTACATCCTTTTAGTTTCCTCTTTTTCCTGTGAGTGAATATAAATCAAAACATAAGGGCTAACGCTGCGTTAAGCGGGCGCCCGCGCGGCGCCTACCAAAATGCTCTGTCGCGGCTCGCC
Source organism: Leucania comma (assembly GCA_958295575.1). Taxonomy (NCBI): domain Eukaryota; kingdom Metazoa; phylum Arthropoda; class Insecta; order Lepidoptera; family Noctuidae; genus Leucania; species Leucania comma. The sequence goes on along the minus strand of OY282470.1, from coordinate 22,489,498 downwards.
GCGCCCCTTTTGCTACGAAATAATTCTTTAAAGTTCTCCATCGACATGACTACATTACATGCACATTTGAGGTGCGTTTGCCCAGCAAGGCCCCGCAGAATCTGCGTTTTAGGTGTTCACCAAACGAATGTACTCGCTTCTAAGATCATATGTACCGCTTTCTTTTTCAATGTAGGTACTTTTGAAGAAATATGCAAAAAAGGGGGCCGTGTCAGCCAAACGTTTTCAGCACGGCCCCCGTGTAAATTGAAAAGTATAAAGCGTATTAACGACACTGCGCAGGTAATAGTCCGGTTTCCGCGCGGGCGCCTGTTTAAGGACGTATTTACGAATTTGCGCGCTTCAATTCTAGGTATTTCGACTTACTACTACACGTGCACGGCTCACACACACAGCGACTAGCGCGAAGCGGCGAAATTATGAGTGAACTGACACGGCTTGATCCTTGAGCCTACTATTATTTATATTTTAGAAATGTATTTTTTTTAAACTTACCTACGGTGATTTGTATTCATTTTTTTTATTGTGAAATAGTATAAAACAGTAGTTACCATTGAAAAGTGATTGGTTGGTAAGCAATCTAAGCGCATCTCTCACTGTACGGGAATTACTTACAAAGCGAGGGAATGTTATACTGGTAATGTACCTGTGTACCATGTCGCCGTGTGTACCATGTATTTATTTATTTGTTTATCCCATTGATATATTATAAGAGAAGATACGTTACGCACTAACATCGCAATCAGAAAACCTGGACTCGAAACTCACACATCTGTGATCAGTGTCGACACAGTCGCAAACGTATATTCACTGATAGACAAGGACTAAGAGCCGGCGCTGTCGAGCGAGTGAAATCGCGTTAGCCGCCGAATGTTTACGATTATAAATGACGTGAGCTCTATCTATCTCGCTTCGCAAAATGGCGATCAAAACAATAAGCGTAATTAGAAGAAGAGAAATTAGAGTGCGAGTCGCACAGGACCGTTCATTATGGCGAGATTTGGAGGAGGCCTATGTCCAACAGTCTTTGGGTGGAAATGATGATGATAAAATGTTTTATACATTGTCAACTCTATAGATGTTGTTGAACTGTCCAGCTGGAATCAATTGACAACATTCCTAGTATATCACTACGCAATTAGGATGCTGTACAAAGCAAGATAATGATGCAATGAATAAACACTAACAAAAATAAGAAGCAGGTAAGCAGAACTAACCCTATTTAATAAATAAAAAAATCTTAATCAATTCTTAGTAGTAGTTTTGGAGGTATACCTTCAGGTCGCTCCATCAAGTCCTAAGGTAAGGTCTCATCATAACTAACACAACGAGCCCAAACTCGGTACTCTTAGCTCTACTCTTTTATTAGTTCCAGTAGCAGTCTTGGAGGTATACCTTCAGGTCGCTTCAAGTCCTAAGGTAAGGTCTCATCATAACTAACACAACGAGCCCAAACTCGGTACTCTTAGCTCTACTCGTTTATTAGTTCCAGTAGCAGTCTTGGAGGTATACCTTCAGGTCGCTCCATCAAGTCCTAAGGTAAAGTCTCATCATAACTAACACAACGACCCCAAACTCGGTAAACCTTACTCTACTCGTTTATTAGTTCCAGTAGCAATCTTGGAGGTGTACCTTCAGGTCGCTCCATCAAGTCCTAAGGTAAAGTCTCATCATAACTAACACAACGACCCCAAACTCGGTAAACCTTGCTCTACTCGTTTATTAGTTCCAGTAGCAATCTTGGAGGTATACCTTCAGGTCGCTCCATCAAGTCCTAAGGTAAGGTCTCGTCATAACTAACACAACGAGCCCAAACTCGGTACTCTTAGCTCTACTCTTTTATTAGTTCCAGTAGAAGTCTTGGAGGTATACCTTCAGGTCGCTCCATCAAGTCCTAAGGTAAGGTCTCATCATAACTAACACAACGAGCCCAAACTCGGTACTCTTAGCTCTACTCTTTTATTAGTTCCAGTAGCAGTCTTGGAGGTATACCTTCAGGTCGCTTCAAGTCCTAAGGTAAGGTCTCATCATAACTAACACAACGAGCCCAAACTCGGTACTCTTAGCTCTACTCGTTTATTAGTTCCAGTAGCAGTCTTGGAGGTATACCTTCAGGTCGCTCCATCAAGTCCTAAGGTAAAGTCTCATCATAACTAACACAACGACCCCAAACTCGGTAAACCTTGCTCTACTCGTTTATTAGTTCCAGTAGCAATCTTGGAGGTATACCTTCAGGTCGCTCCATCAAGTCCTAAGGTAAAGTCTCATCATAACTAACACAACGACCCCAAACTCGGTAAACCTTGCTCTACTCGTTTATTAGTTCCAGTAGCAATCTTGGAGGTATACCTCCAGGTCGCTCCATCAAGTCCTAAGGTAAAGTCTCATCATAACTAATACAACGAGCCCAAACTCGGTACACCTAGCTCTACTCGTTTATTAGTTCCAGTAGCAGTCTTGGTGGTATACCTTCAGGTCGCTCCATCAATTCCTAAGGTAAGGTCTCATCATAACTAACACAAAGAGCCCAAACTCGGTACACCTAGCTCTACTCGTTTATTAGTTCCATCAGCAATCTTGGAGGTATACCTTCAGGTCGCTCCATCAAGTTCGAAATAAAATGTTTTATTCAAGAAAAAATAAATCTTATTGATAGTCTTTAGTCAGCACAAAACACGTGAAGTATCAAATTAGGTTTATCAAATATTTTGTATTCGTACAGCGATCTTATTCCACACGAATTTCTGCTTACAAGCGACACAGTGTCCACTCACGACGGCGGCCGAGCGCAGACTAAAATTTTTATTTCAATTCTTATGCAATAATTCAAGACAGTGACTAGCAAAATAACCCTTATGTTCAATGCATTAAGATTCGCGCGATAGAGCTAAATTTGTTGAAAAACTAAAATTGATTTGATTTTTTTCTGAGACTAATTAGAACATTTTGGTAGTTTTTTTTTAACGTATTTTTTAGTTGATTATGTCTCCTTACATAATATATTTTTAAATAAACAAAATCTTTTATCAAACGGAAGAAAAATGTTCCTGAACTCAATACGAAATCTTCAATTTTGTGTGAAGAGGTACGGGAAATGATTTATTACAGTATTATAAACCAAATTTTTCAAATAAAAATATAAGGCGATTTCAAGATGAAGGAGTAATCTATCTGTGGAAATTATTATTTACATTTAGTTCAGTTTAATTCTGCTGCAAAATGTACCGAAAAACTGCTTAATTTGGTCAGTTTTGTAAACGCGTCCTTAACGCAGCGTTGGCCTTTATAAAGCTTGGCGCAGATCTAATTTACAAATTCATTAGTAAAGTAAACAGCTGAAATTCATCATCTTCCTACACTTGGCCCATGATAATTGGGGGCGACGCAACACATTTTTATTTTTCAATTTTCTCAACCGTCACGCTACGATTGACTCACTTTTCTTTCAAATCACTCTTCATACATTCCATCCATCTTTTTTTTGGTCTACCTCTCCCTATCCATCCATCTACATTTACATATATAACTCTTTTAGTGGCATGCGTTTCTCCCTCCACTTGACCATACCAAGACAACCATTTCCTTGCTACTTTTCAGTTACTGGCCCAACTTTAAATTTCTTCTAATTTCTTACTTTATCTATTCTCGTCAAACAGCTGAAATTAAATAAAATTATGCCAATTTGTTCTGTATGTTCCGCATCATATTAGATAGTTATAAAAATTTCAGCTGTATGCTAGAGTAGATAAAGTTCATTTTATCACACCCCTTTCTTCTTTCATTAATATAGCTATATATATACATGCAATTTAACCAGGAAATAAAAAGCTGTAGGTGTAGGTGTGCAGTAATGGCTGGAAATGTAGAAATTACCATTAACGTACATAGCATACTTCATACTGATGATATATTTTTAAATGAAGGTAATGTATGTCACAGTCAAAACTGTTAGTTACACCCGTATTTATTATAAACAAGTAAAACTAATCACTTAAGTAAAAGTTACTACTTAAGTAACAATTTGAATTCTATAGTTAAGAAAAATTTAAATATTGAATGAAGATTTCTAACGTCAAGTAATGACTTAATAATAAATTACTTAGCAACGAGTGATTACTTCTTTATAAATACGGGTGCAAGTCGAAATCCCTTTTAATTGCAAGATATTAGAAGCACTTTTTGACCAGTTGAGTATTTTTTTTATTGTTCAGGTAGGTATATATTTTAAAAATATTTTTTTTAGTGTGATTACTGCTAGGTTAGGCAAGCGTGCTCCATCGTCTGCACAACTCCGTTTTCCAACAGGTGAGATGATGGTCAAACGCGAGCCTATCAACAGTACCTATAAAAAAACAATAATGAATAACTAAAATGTTTCGTATTTTTAAAACTCCTTTTAACTTAATTAAAGCCTGGACCAACAATATTGAAAATAAATATAATGATAAAGTTATGTACCAATTAACTTACGTAAATCGACGTTTATGTTGAATACACGTGTCAAAGTACACATCGATCCATTTTAGAAAGAACATTGTAAGCGAGGGTATAGGTTTCTTTAATCTTTTTAGGGTTCATTAACCAAAAGGCAAAAACGGGACCCTATTACTCCCTAAGACTCCACTGTGAACCGTGATAGCTAGACAATTGAAATTTTTACAGGCGATGTATTTCATAACAACAAATAAAATAAATATTTTAATAGGGTTCCCATACAGCAAACGGTTACTTTTTGCTTGATATTTATAACGATAACAGTTATAAGCTTGAAATATTCACAGAATATTTAGTTGTGTATTCACTTTAAAAATAAATACTAATGGGGGGAGGGGCTCACATACAGCAAAAGAGCTTTTTTTCCTATATATAGTGTCTAATGTTGTATAAATAATTGTACGGAGCTCTTTGTGCACGAGTTGTTGGCAATAATTCACCTTATTCTTCCGCTCGGCACTACCCATAAACATCACACAGAGATGCAGAAATGACCGGAATTAAAGAACATTCTGATTAAATTTTTTTCGTTCATGATTCGTAATGAATTAAAAGAAAATATCTTATTTTGCGCACCCTAAATACCCGAAATGCGTCAAAAGTGATAATAGCGCGAATACAGCCAACGCGCAACGCGACAATTATTATTACTCAATAGCCCTTATAATTTGTTACTATTTTTGGTTGGATTCGAAATATAATCGCTTTTGACGCATTCGGTACGCGGGGTTAGCCGATTCGATTTGACAGCTATGACGTCACAACATTTGAATCGCTTATTATATAAAATAAGGAGAAAAATAAAAATAAATTAATTTCTTTAAAAATATAGGTAAATCTTTTCTTACATATTTATACTGCTTTTAGTTTTCAAAGATCAAATTTTCCTTTGTCTATATTATGACTAGATTGTTTTCTAACTCGGAGAAGAAATATTTTAATATCTATGGTACATATATGCTACAATACCGAAATTTAAAAACATTTACGTGAAACAGATTAGGAGAATGCTTTGAAAGAGAATATTCTAAATTCAAAACAAAAAAAAAAAAAAGAAAAATTACCAGTAAAAAGCAGCTGATTCTGTAAGGCCTACTTGAAATTGGATCACAGGAATAAGACACGAAAAGTGTTACATATATATACTTACATACATAGAAACATTTATTTTTACGTCCTAACTCAAACTTAACCTACATTCACACACACACACTTTTAAAACAGCCTATCTAACAAAGACCCCTTGAATTTCTTAGACACGGTTTCCTCACACTCTTTCATTTGCACATCTATATTATTTCGTTTAAGACTATTTACGATTTGTTCTGTTAACTTGTTACCCGAAATACTGGTTTCTTTATTATGACCATTCAATTTATTTTTACTTTCATCAAAGTATGTTGTAGTTTGACTGCTGTCTGTCTTTTGCCTTTTAGCCAATCTTTCAGGTCTATCCCTTGTGACCAATGCTCTCATTTCTCTGTTTAGTTCATCAAGATCAATCTCAATGACGTCTGGTTCTTCAGATCTTAACGATTTACACTTTAATTTTTTTCTATCATTCTTTTCATCTCTCTCACTATTTTCTGAACATCTTGCAGAAGTTTTGTAAGCAATGGGGCTTGTACTTTTTTTGTTATTAGTAAATAATTTATTATGAGTACTTCGTTCGCCTACTGGCTTACACGTGAGGATGGTGTGTGGTTCTGTTTCTTTTTTGTCCGTTGCTGTATTATTCCCCTTTCCAGGCAGATTATCTGTAACTTGACTAATTAACGTGTCGTGTCCGAACACTAACGTGTCCATCTCTACTAGCTTGTCGCCCGCGACTTGAGCCTCGACGTTAGGTTTTTCAGTCAACTCGGTTATTTCGATTAGTTTTTCTGCCTTTATTTCATCTTTGATACTTTCCATATTGCTTTGCTCTAGTCCGTTATCTTTGCCATTAATTTTGCTAAAGTTTTCTATACAGTAGTCGATTCTATTGTTTCCGTCTTCCCCAGGTTCAGTTTTCGGAGATTCTTCTAAAAGCTTGGCTAGTACAGCCATTGGTGATTCAAATATTTTGGTAGGGATGTTTTCTGGTTCTATTCTTGGTTTTGAACGTTTTATCTTGGTGCCGGTCGCATCTTTGTTTTTCTTTGATATAATCACAGTAGGTACAGGAGGCTTTGTAGGAGTTACAGCTGTGGATGCTGTATTTGAAGCCGTAATACTTGTATCACACACACTCATTACATAATCAGTATTAGGAGTGATATTTGTTTCGCGTAATGATTTAAAAGCTGATGTTGACGAACCTGATGTTGACGAAGCTATACTTGTGGAAGATATAGTTGTATCACCTATCATTCTAGAGCTTCCTAGTCCGGGATCGACTTTTGTACGAGTAATAATTGTGTCACCTACAACCATAGGAAGTTCTTTTGGAGCAGGAATGGCTAGACGTATAGTAGTGTTACCTACGATCATTGAAGAAGATCGGTTCGGACCAAACAAAGTATTTCCAGTTCTCCTTTCTGGTACATGTTTCTGTAAAAGAAAACATACTTCTTTTAGAAATATCAACTAATTTGTTAGGTTCTTCGCTCAGCATCTTTACTTTGTTCTGAGACATTTTCAGAACAATTTTAGACCGCAATGTTGATATTGCAGACGTTTGATTCGCGTGAGCATTTTATACTCACACGAATGAAATGTTTTAAAAAACACTTCCCAACAAAATATTAATAAAATTGCATAAACATACTAGGTGGTTTCTAACATAATTTCTGAAGACCGCCTTATGGCAACCACTTAAAGTTCATAATGGATGAAAAGTGTTAAACATAGCATTACTTAACCAAAGCAGGCTGTAGGTACAAATAATAACTTTCTACAATTAAACATCTTGGCGTGTTTAAAAATTTTGAACATCACTATTTACAATAATTGACTAAATTACTATCACACGATAGTTTTAAGGTAGGACTACATACGATAATAGGTAAGTACAGGCACACCCAACAAATGTTAAAACACTGTTAGGGAGCAATGTTTACGTAAGCATGTTGGTTAGATCTTTGCTTAGTGCGCGTGTCCGATTCGCACTTGGCCGGCTTTTTATCTGAAGGGCTTAAAGAAACCTAACACGAAGGGGATAACGGGGTTTTCGTTAGCATGCTTGCTTTTTCCCATCATGCCCTTAAATTGTGACATATCTGTGACAGGGTGCTCATAGTTTTCAAGCTTGCTTCGTTAGCTCATTAACTAATCCATTAAAAAAAACTATTAAAGGGCGAAATATAGTAAACTAACCTCACGAGAAGTCGAATCATTCCTCTTCACAACTATTTCTTCAAAAAAGGCATCCAAAAGAATAGATTTTTCTACGACATCAACAGCATTACCAGGTTTGGGAATAAAAAAATGTTTATCAAATATCTCACGGGGGAATACCCACTTGTATGCTTCTTCAAATTTGTCCAAGTTTTCCTGTAATAAAAAAAAAATATAGCGAATGGCGGCGAAATCAATACAGTAAAGAAGGACGCTCCAAGGTGCAACAATTGAAGAAAATTTGATCGCAAAATTCAAATTTTCTTCAATTGTTTAGTGTTCTGTAGTGCTATTCTCTAAGAAAACGCAGTGCTGTCACAACGACGAACATCCAATTAACAATCCAATGTATAGGTACATAAGGTTGACAATCCAATGTATCATATTTTGATGTTCGTCGTTGAGGCAGCGCTGCGTTTTCATAGAGAATAGCTCCACTGTACCCAGAGGGTAAGACAGGACCCTGTTAGTAAGACTCCGTTTCTATTGCCTCTATAACAACAAAATGGGGCTCGCATACAATAAACTTATTTTTTATTGCAGTTTTTTGTTACTGACGATACGGAACCCTTCGTGCGCGACTCCGACTCGCACTTGGCCAGTTGTTTTGCAAGTCATTGTCAAATTGTATTTTGATTAAAGTAGGATTGGCGGACGTAACACGTATTTATTTATGGAATTGTAATCATTCAAATCACAAATACTATCTTCTCAGTACGTCCTACCCTATTGAACGACTTTTTCATAGAATATAGCCATTCAATAAGGTAAGACGGTACGTATTACAGCCGCAAATTATATTTTATTCAACATAAAACTTGACTCTAAATTAGAAAATGTGAAAAATATAAGAAAAATTGAATATGTGTGGGTTCCCTGGCTCTTTCATTAAGGTAAAAGTGCCAGGGAATCCAACTTTTCATCAGCAAGTTTTTATCACATGCTTTTTTTTTTTTAATTTCTGGTATTTTTAAAATAAGGTTAGCTAAGAAATTCGATAAACAATATACCTTTGTTACATTAATCAAATGGTTAAAAATTATTTGTTACTACTTAACAATTTTGTTTTGGGAAGGTAACTAGGTACTTATTGTGAATAATAGACTAATATAAAACACGAAGAAACCAATAAATACCTAATTTCGAAAAAAGAATAATGTACCTTTAATATATAGTTTATTTGAACTTGTAATTCCAAGTCAATCCAAAGATTTAACATTTCAAAGCAACACGTTTAAAAAAAATACAATTTCATAGGTAAAGAGAACTATTACAAAAAAAAAAAATTGTAATTTTTTAAAAGCTTTTCTAATTAAACCGGTTTGGGGCACATCGGCTGGATAGTTTCAAGTATACAACGGAAATAGGTACATAGAAACAATTTTTGTGTTTAATATAATAGCTAGCTTTTGCCCGCGGCTTCGCTCCCGCTCTATCCTACTCTACTCTACTGTAGCTACTCTATCCTACTCTACCCTATAGCAATAAATGAGCTGGTTTTTTTTAATATTATTTTATATATTTTTAAAGGGGATAAAAAATATCCTATGTCCTTCCCCTGGTTCTAAGCTACCTTCCCACCAATTTTCAGCCAAATCGGTTTAGCAGTTCTTGAGTTATAAATAGAGTAATTAACACGACTTTCTTTTATTTTAGAATTGAATATTAAAACCTAAACATACTTTCATATTTATTTCAGTAATCCATATCTTGAAGCAGGATTTAAAAGGTAGCATGAGTATGGGGTTGGGAGACGTGACTGTGTCTCCGTCCACTATGATGATGCTCCACTGGCGCGTACAGAACTTGTGCAGGTTCACCATTGTGTTGATTATTACCATTTTCTTTTTGATGAAGGGGTCTTCTGTCTCTACTGTCACTTCTGAAATAGATATTTAAGATTGATGTTTATCATTGCCCTGCATTGTAAGGGAAGATACGTTACGCGCTAACATCGCAATCACAAAACCTAGACTCGAAACTCACACATCTATGATCAGTGTCATCAGCATCACAGTCGCAGACCTATAGTCACTGATATACAAGGACAGAGATAAGAGCCAGCGCTGTCGTGCGACCGAAATAGCATTAGCCGCCAATGTGAAATCGTGCCATATAGGCACAATTTCAGTGGTCCACGCGCTAGAGGCGAGTCACTTACACCCGCTGTTTTGATTCAATCTAAGTCAGGCAGATTGGCTTATATTACATGATTGTAAAACACAGAATGTAGCAAAGATATCTTACCATTGATCAGCTTCCTACACCAGATATCAAACCGACCCAGCCAGCAATACTCGTAACCATCCTGGCACAAGATTAATATGGGCCTGGACAGCAACGGGCGAACAGCTCTTATGAACAGACAGACTTGAGTATTCCGATTAATTCTGTCGGCCTCATTCAATATTACTCCACTTTTCCTCTGAAAAATAAAACATCACAGTATAATCCTCGACACACAAGTTAAACCATCATGGCGGTAGACTATGACATGGAGTATTTGACTTTCGGGTCTCAATTGAAGTGGGTTCAACTTATTTGTCGCGTACTATACGTTTTATTTTTAACTAACTTCTGCTAGCGAATTCGCCCGTGTTTTGTGGTTTCTCAATTCAAATTTTAGATCCCTGTTTCAGCCCTCGAGGGGGCGAATGTTGGATTCTGTGAAAACATCATTAAAGGTAACTCGTGTGCAAAATTTCAGCGTTCTAGGTTCAAGGGTAACTAAAAATCTTCTCGCGGTTGTCGTCCGACTGTCTTCACAAGATTCTTGCAATACTTCGGTCACATTGCAAGGAAAGACAATAGCAACCTCGAAAGGCTCATTGTGATCGGTAAAATAGATGGAAAAAGGCCCCGTGGACGCAGACCAATACGTTGGTACGACGAAATTCTCACTGCTCTTTACTCCACAGTATATGGGGTCCTTCACTCCACCAGAGACAGGAACAGATGGAAGACAACCAATTTTCGTCTTGCAAAAGAGAGTGATCCGGGCCATTTACAAAATGGTCATTTCTCATTGATAGTGTAATGATACGACTGCGTATTCTAAAGTACTCTTTATTAAGAGCCCTTTCACATTTCGGCTTAACGCAAATTTAGGTATTTTACGCATCGAGCGGGCGGCGAACTACGTGAGCGATATTTTCATTCATGCTTCTTGCAGTCACGCTCGTACTATGATATTGCGAATACGACGACTAAACGATCTTGATCTTCCGAAATTAAATATTTCAGATAGAGGTTGAAATTTTTGACGAGTTATTTTAATTTTATTTAATTAATCAATTTGTTACATTTTTTATTATTTATGAACTTTACTGTTGAAGCGTGTTCATTTAAATATTTTAATTGTTATGCAGTAGTCGATTATAATATCTACTGTTCATAGCATAGTTGTATACCAGTAGTTTTTTTTTAAGTGATACAAACTAGTGCTTGACTGCGATCCCACCTGATGTTATGCAATGATGCAATCATTGATGAAATAGTTTATTTAGTGCCTGTTCACTCTAACCTTAGTATATAGTAGTATGGTTGAAATCTAGTCCAGTAAATGAAACCACCAAATGTATTATTTATTTTATTATTTGGTACAGTCAAACATTACATTTTTGCATCAAAACAATATTTTCCGCAAAGGCATTCATTGAGCTTTTCTAGAGTCGATAACTTCAACTATAATAAGTTTAGTATCTGGTATATTAACAAAGAGTGAACTTTATATTCATCGAAATATACCGTTCGAAAATAAATATTTACAAAGATCAAAAACTGCGTTCGTAGTTCACACGCACACAATAGCAATGCGGTAGTGTCTATGTGACAGTCGGCGCACACGACGGTAGTATCGGAACGAAGGCGCGCGGGAAACAAACTGACATAGGTCCTACCTCGACAAGCGCTCGCGCGGTACTAATCGCAGATGGCCGGCGCAGTGAAATATATAGTATTTTTATTTATTTAATTAAAAAATAATAGTAGCTGTTTAAAAAAATAAAAATAATACTATCGTTTAAGCAAATGTTGATGATTATTTTGGTATAAATTTTAAGTCTAAATAATGTAGAACTTTGGAGATATTGGGGCTTGTTTTAAAGCCTTTTCGGTAGATAGTTGTTTTTTCTTTTCGTAAAAGGCATACCTATAACGAAAATATAACCTGTTATAATTGAAGTATAGGATATTTGAGAGCTAATTGTATTTTTGTTTTTGGCTGATATTTAGTAGAATCTCAAAATTAGAGCCCTGAAATGATGTCTCCGTGAATTTTTGCCTAAACATGCATCGGGAGAAAGCTTATTACTACATAATTAAATTAGTTATCTAAAATCGGTTCTGAGCAGATTATAGTAGAGAAAACGAAATATTTTAACCAGGAAATCGTTATTTCATACAACGAACATAAAACCTAAAATTTCAACGTAGGAAACCTGCAATTTCGTGTTTTTTTGTAATACGCCTCTTAAGATAAACAACTAAGCTTATATACTATTAAAATACACTAATCAGCAGAATATCTAGGGTGGTCGTACGTCAAATGTAAAGGTGCTAACAGTACTTCCTTTCATCTTCATCAAAAAGATTTTTTATACAATATTAAATATGTTAAAAATAATCTAAAACAACAAAAAAATAATTAATTACTTATGACTGCCTAGTTGGCAAATCGCACGACATCGAATTGCATGGCCGGATCAGGTAACATGGCGCGCGCCTGTTTCTGCAGATGTCGACAAATTCTGGCGCGGCACAGGTGTCATTCTTTTTAACCGTGGCTGTTGCTGTGTGCACGTTGACCATGTCCATATATTTCTTCTCTTTCCTCAATTTTTTCGAGTCAGCTATCATGCCAATGGGGCGTGCCAGAACCAGTGAGAAATCCCTCTGAGCTGAACCTATTGTTTACTGCGCGTAGTTCGCAGCTGCGTGCGATGCTCACGTATGCCAGGCGCTGTGAAAGCTGCGGGGCGTTTTTGTGGCTAGGCTAGCGCCTGTATTGACTAGGAGAGGATGCTCTTCTTGTTACCGGTCCGCAGAACGCTGTCATGCCGAAGTTGCTGAGGTTGGCCAATGGAGGCTAAAGGTTCTTCTGGTTGGGAATTTACCCTTGATGTTTTGCTGCTCATTTGACTGCTATGAGGATTGTTCTTTGTTATCAAAACTATTGGTCCAATTTCTTAACTTGAGACAAACTCGATGTATGTATTATGCATAGGAATTAGCTGACGTCTGAAAATTATACGGTACTGTACACTCGTATTATTTTGCGATTTTACAGGTCATGCGAATTATATTATGCATATCGCGACACCTTGCAATACATATGTCTTTCTGTGACTTTGCCCGTAACTTTTCGAGCTCCAAAGTGTCTTCTCTGGACCATTTCCTGGCCTACGTGCGTGTTAAGCCTTGTGCGCTCTGGTTGAAGCGGGGTGATTTGCTTTCGTATCGTGGTGTCGTCAATGTCGTATCGATGTAGGTGGAGTACAGCGCGATTTCTTGATATATATCTTGATATCCGTGTATGTTTGCCTCTTGAAATTCCAGTTGGTGAGACCCGCTTGTGGGAGGCCAACTGAAATGTGCAATCACGGTATACCATTATGACGACAACGAGCAGATAGTAGCTGGACAGCGATCCCGCAGAGATGGCTAACACTATACCATAACACCAGCCGGCAGGCCTAGGGCCAGGTCCGTACCTGGGTGAGGATCACGTCGGGTGTAAAGGTGCTAACAGATAGTATACGTTTTTATAACAAGTTGCCTAAGTCGGTTACCGAACTTAGTGGTTTCAGCTCGTTAATTGCATTATTGTATACTTATCTATTAGCTGTTCCATCATTGTTTTAACTTCATAATGTATACTGATACTTTTTTTTTCTCTTCTCTTGTCAATGTCACAGGAGAGGCCTGTGACATTGTTTTTGCAATGTTTTTTTATATTATTTAAAACAGCCGCTTCAAATTCAATATTAATTTATTATTGTTTACATCTATAATTTATTGACAGGTTTATTTTTATATAGCTTGTCTTAGTAATGTGAGAATACTGTAGACTCTGCAAATTCAAGGATTATAATTTTTATTGTTCTTTTGGGTACAAAGCTGACCGGTCTACATTGTCCTCTCATATCTATATATTATACCGTAATATGGAAATATTGTAGAAACCATCACTTTTTTAAAAGAGTAACCATGGAGTTTCTTCCCGGTTCTTCTCCATAGGAAACAACCAATTGGAACCGTGCGCTAGCTTCTGACGTTTTATAAGTGCCCATGTAGGCCTATGTGAAATAAAAATATTTGAGTTTGAGTTTTGAGTCATTTGAGCTTTACGTTCTAGGACCACTCAGCTTCATTTCTACAACCTGAGCAGGCATCGGCCCTGCTGACATCTGTATGAAGGTACATACAGGCAGGATGTAATTCCAGGTGTGCTATTCTCAAAGAAAACAGCCTTGACCGTAGTGCTGGCCGCAGCGAAAAAATACAAATAGGTAGGTACATTGGATTAACAATCCAGTGTATAAGTCCATTGGGTTAACAATCCAATGTACCTATTTCGATTTCGTCGCTGCTACTAGCGCTGTGCTCAAGGCTGTTTTCTTAGAGAAAAGCACTGCAGATCATGCTCTCTTCATCATCATCAGCCTTTTAATGTTCCCACTGCTGGGACACAGGCCTCCTCTCTAGGAGAGGGAATGGGCCATAATCCACTACGCGGGCGCAATGCGGGTTGGTGAATGTCACATGTCTTCGAATTTTTGGTTCTAGGACATGCACGATGTTTCATCATCATTGTTTTCGATGATGATCATGCTCTATTTGTATTGAAAAAATTCCAAATCCATTAAATAATTGTGTGAGTAAATACTTACCAAATTAAACTGTTTGTAGAGAAATCGTATGCCTTCAATGGAGGTCCGGGGTATTTCGTAATCATCGATGAAAACACTATCCCCATTGCCTTGCGCTAGGAGCAACCGATCAATAAAGTTTTCGTGATGAATCATTTTGGTTTATTGTAAATGTATGTAACTGAAAACAATATAATAATAATCTTACTTTGATAGTAAGTTGCACACACAGCATTGGTACAGTTAACCATTGAACTGTTTGCGTTGGAGGTTCGTGTTTGAGACTGGGTACTCCATCTTGTTTAGCTCTTCAATCCCCATAGGCGACAGAAGAGCTGACGAGATGGATTATTTGGTCGTAGATCTGTGACTCTGGCGGAATAAACGCGAGTGTTTGTCGAATATATCCGATGTGACGTAGGTGGTTAAAAGTTTCATGTAGCAGTGGTATAGTTGAACACAAAATAAACTGAATTGAGTCAATTTTTATGACAAAAGAGGGCTTGATGTGATGGGCACACAATATCTTTAAGCATAGAGAATGCTTAGAGATACTGTGTAGTTTTGCTGATGAGGACAAATAATGGTGAGTGTGAAGAGTTAATGAATTTTTAAATTGATAAACTCTTTTATTTTTTCAACTCGAAGTACCTTTTGTGCTTTCTATGGCAGTTATTTTTATAGAATGTGAGATTTACTACTCACTTTCAACTTTTTATATGTATACAGTAAAGTCACTAGTTGAATGTTCGGGTTACTGTATTGTGTAATAGGAATACTGAGGAGTACTTATTCTTATTGTTTTATGCACTACACATTTCTTTTGTTACAGTTATAAGTTATAATAAATCTATTAAAAATAATATTTATGGCCAATGGACGGTGGCAGATCATTGATATGCTGGATTTGTAAGAATCTACTGTAAAATTATAAATGTATTAAATGAAGCACATTACCGATTTGATGTTAATGTATTCTCATAAATCAGTGACTTCCAAATCTATGGGTAGCTAAAAAGAACCTAAAATATTAATATACTTAACTTATTTGTATTTTGACTTATGCATAAATAGCCATATGCCCACATAATGCAACATGGACTGTTGCTACCGGGTAAAAAATACCACAATGGATTTTCTTATAAAAATGGAGGTTCCTTGTGGGTATTTTAATAAAACAAATTTTATGTTTTAAATTATATTTTTAACAAAACAAAGTATGTATTATTAATATACATCGACCTATATTCTTGCGATAGACAAGCACGTTCATATAAACTATTTGTCAAAATACTGAAAAGTTCAAACAATAAATCGCTGCAGCGCTAGATTGCCATTATGTCGTCTAACAAAACCTTTAAAACTTACAGCGCTAAGATAGCTTATAGAGGATACTCTTTCGCGACCAAAAGGTCTAAAGCGCCATGAATATCCTTACTACTTACGCGTACTTACGCGTTGCTTTCAACTTAGTGTAATGACATGACATCCATATAGATTTTTATACCGCAGACGGTACACAGTTTCTTGCCTACAATACTTCATTACAATAATACTCTATTTCAAAATGTAATAATAGTCTTCCTTGGTATAAATTCTCTTCGCTGACATTTCTTGATGAGTTTTTATTGGGTATCAAAAAATGTCGTCGTAATTTTTAAACTTTGATAAAAATATGTTAATACACCGTTAAATTTTGGTCGTTTTAATCCCGCGGAGGGTCGATTCGGTACATGAAATACTATCTGGTTGCGCGAATTTTGCTTTGTGGACTGTAGATTTAAAAAGCGATCTAAGGTTTGTTAACAATATGCAGGTACTGCGTCTAGCGTTTATTAATGGGATAAATGTATTAGAAGGACTGACCTTTAACCTCGAAAGTTCCACATGGCGCCGGCCGGCGAATCCCGAACTTCGTACTTTCAAGCACTGCCAGTTTCTGTATTGCACTACACTGTACTATTGTTGAGTCTCTGAATGATTGGATCACGAAAATAGTCAATTTTCTTGTAATTTCGAGCGGGCGTGTTAGCGGTGCGGTCACATTCACAATGCACAAAACGTCAATGTCAAATCCTTTCTTGCGGTCGTGCGGGTGGAGGGAAAACGGATGGTATAGGATTGCTAGGCCAAAAAACAAATTACAAAAAACAAAATCGCGGAACATAGCAAATTGGCGCAACCATTCCCCCCGGGTTTGAAGGGTTACCTTCAAAGAAAAGAAAAAAAACAAAAGCGAAACTAAACCCTATTACTAATCTAAACTATCAATACTAGGTAGCGAAACAACTTATAACTAACTATGCCACTACTACTGATTAGGCAGAGGGCAGAGGCGAATAACCGGACGCAGGTACGATCCAGTTGCGGTTTTAACTTTTACGACTCGCGTTATTCCGTTCGAACCCGGAAAAACTTCTTCCACTACACCAAGAGGCCAGTGCAGAGGAGGCGCACTCTCAGTCTTCAGTATCACCACAGTACCGACTGTGACTGGATCTGAAGGAGTGTTCCACTTTTGACGCGACTGCAGCGTATGCAGATAATCTGTCCTCCATCGCTTCCAAAAGGACTGAACTAAGCTATCTAGCAGAGCGTGACGCGGGTGGAGCTGCAGTTTGTCAGTCTCGACATCTAAAGCGGGCAAATATTTAAGAGGAGTCGTCGTCAAGAAGTGAGCCGGCGTCAACGCTAGTGGCTCCGATGGATCACTAGACAAAGTCCGACACAACGGACGCGTATTCATCAACGCCTCTACCTGAGCGAGTACAGTGCTCAACTCCTCGTACGAGAGAATCTGTTCGCCTATGACCCGAAACAGGTGCGACTTAAGGCTTTTAATATTCGCCTCCCAATTGCCACCAAAATGACTAGCCGCTGGCGTATTAAAACACCAATCAATGCGATTCTCAGCTAAGACATGGGCGAATTCACTTTGGTAGTACTTGGAGCGTAAGAATGTATGTAATTCCGAAATATTGCGTCGCGCTCCAACATAATTTGTGCCGTTGTCAGAGTATAAGCGCTTAACGGGACCACGGCGAGATAAAAATCGTTTAAATGCAGACATAAAACCCTGCGTACTCAAATCACTGGTTAACTCTATGTGAACCGCACGAGTTGTCATACAAACGAATAGGCAAATGTATGCCTTTGTGGAACGTATACCACGACCACGGGCAATAGTGACTTTAAACGGTCCAGCATAGTCCGTCCCAGTATGTATGAAAGGTTTCACCGTCTGTACAACACGACAAGAACGATGGTCGGCCATTTCCGGCGCGTTGAAACGCGGGCGGAGCTTAAAGCAGGGCACACATCTGTGCACTCTAGCGCGTATCAAATTGCGAGCGGAAAGTATCCAGTACTTCTGTCGAAGAATGGACATTAATAAATCGGGACCAGCGTGACAATTCACCTTATGGTGATAGTCCACCAACAAATCCAAAACGTGATCCCTGCGTGGTAGAACTACTGGATGCATTTGTTCAAACTCTAACTTAGCATTTCGCAGACGGCCACCGACACGAATGAGTCCGTCTTGCAAAAATGGTTTCAAATGTTGAAGTGCGGGACTACAAGGTTTATGTGATTCTAAACTACGAAATTCTTTTGAAAAATAAAATTTCTGCAACTCTCGAAGTACAACTGATTCAGCTCTATCCAAATCAGCTGCGATTATAGCACCACGCGATGGTAATAATCTCAAAAATCTTAGGACGTAAACTACACAGCGTAATAGTCTCGACCAAGACGAGACTCGATTAGACAACAACAAAACAACTGACTCTTCACGCGGAACTGATACTACAAGCGTATGTTTCTTCTCCTCGGGTGGTTCTGAAACAGTAGCGGGGTTAAACGGAGCATTTGGCCACTCGTTAGGAGTGGTATGCAGCCAGGGAGGGCCACAAAACCAAAGCGGATGATTTAAAATTTGCGCGGGAAGCAAACCACGTGAGAGATAATCAGCTGGGTTTTCTGTTCCAGCGACATGGAACATATTTTCCTCTGCGGAGGCACGGGAGCCACCGAGCGAAAAAATATCACCCTTGAAAGGGAGCGCGACAACATAACGACCATCTTTATCACGAGTAGTCGTGCGGGTATAAATCTCCTCAGTGACCTGATCCTCAGGGCTGAGAATAGGTGGGACATTGACCTCTTCAATCTCCCAGAACTTGCGGATGGTAGACTCAAGCGGCGGCTCGACGGTGCAACAGTGCGACACAGTCGAGTAACTCTTTAAACAAGCGGGTGCAGAACCAACTATAACAAACCCGAGAACTGTTTCCAGTGCGTGCGGAGCGGGGTACATCGGAAGACCTTGAATTTTACGTGATAACTGGAGATGCGGGAGAATCGAAGCACCGATCAATAGATCGATATCTCCAGGGAAAGCGTAATTTCCGTCGGCTAACTGCAAGTTCTTAAACTCCGTCAGCATGGACGTGTCAACCGGTACCGTGGGCAACCGTTCCGTAATCTTATCTGCGACTAGCGAATCCATTTCAAACGAAATATTACGATTAAAACGTGAACTAAATATTATTTTAATGGAACCGTGAATGGTTGCCTTCAAACCTCCAAAACCTTTCACTTCTGAGCGGGATGACCAATTATTAAAACTAAAACCAAGGCGTTGACAACAATCCCGAGTAATAAAATTACTCTGGGAAGCGCCATCTAGTAGCGCTCGAACGGTGTGCGGTTTGCCAAAGGCATCTACAATGACAACTTGCGCGGTCGCAAGTAAAACGGTAGTGACTTGAGTACCAGCGGCGGAAAGCGAACACAATGTTACGTCGTTTGCACTTGCAGCAGGCCGCGCGTCACAAGCGTCGCGCGTCTGCGCAGGCTGCTGCTGCGATGGCAGCTTACTACTCTCAAAATGTAAGAAGGTATGATGTCTAGCTAGACATTTACGACAGCTACCACCACTGTTACATGACGTAACCAGATGTTTGTCACTTAGACAATTAAAACACAAATTATTAGTGCGGACAAACTTGTAACGATCACTAGGCGATAATCTCTGAAATCCCGAACACTTGTACAGCTGTGTATGGCTACCCTTACACAGAGAACAGTCAGGTGTTGAGGCGGTATTGACTAGCGTATGTGCAGTCTTGACTGACTTCGATGACGCGTCTATACGGCGATCGGAACCTGTCCTATTCGTGACTTCATGACGTGCCGACGTGCGCTGCAATACCTTAATATGGTCGCGAATAAAAGATTCTAAATCTTCGAACTTAGGTATTTCTTTGCCGCGCTGAGTCGTTTCAAACAGACGAACAGTTTCAGGATCTAATTTATTTAAACCGATATACAAAAACAAAAAGTCACAGAGGTCATTGACCTTTAGGTTCTTTACTGCACGAACAGATGATGCGAAAATATTTAAAAACTTCTCTAAATTATGATCGTTACAAACGGAAAAACTTTTCAAATCGAATAATTGATCTAAATATGCGGTGGCTACTAATCGCTTATCTTCGTATTTTGTTTTTAAAGTGTTCAAAACTAAATTGTAATTTTCAGCGCTAAACGTAATTCCAGCACAGACAGCCCTTGCCTTACCGGTCAATTTTTCTACGAGATAATGCAATCTCTCGTGATCTGTCAGCGATGTGTTCCTATGTATTATATTTTCGAAACTATCTATAAATAAATTCCAATTTCGAATGTCACCATCAAATTCAGGTATTTGAATTGGCGGCAATCGTGGGCGTTCGCGAGGAGGGTTAGATAAACCACTCGCGGGGGGGGGAGTCTCTAAACTCCTAGCAATACGTTTGATACGACAATACAAGTCATCAAAGGACGACAATGCCTGATAACTCACACAGTAATCAGGATTTAACTCCAACTCTAAAATGTTTATATTCTTAATTGTAGATTTAAAATCCTCGCGCAAACTATCTAAAGTTTCCAACGAACACAAGAAAGCATCTCTAATCATCAGATCCGAGATTTGCAAAGATTTATCACAAATTGATTGAACACGTGAAAACTGTGAGTCCCTTTCGGCGTATAAAAGCTTTAACTGAACCTTTAAATCAGTACTAACCTTGGTTCCCTTAAGAGACATCTTGTTTTGATATATTCACACTATACACTCAAACAAACACTTAACGAACTATTAAGTAAGCGATAATTATCAGATAACAATATGGTAATATTGTAAACAACAAAGTGAACGGCGAACGAACGGAACAACATATGCGTATATAATCTATGGTTTATCCGTTTCCTACAAATATTCACTCAACAATGAACGGGTATTTTTGAAATGCGTCTACCTACATGCAATTTGTAGGATGGTCGAATGAATTTTGTCAAGAAAAAGAATGCGATCGATTTATATCTACGCTGATATTTACGTAGCTAACTATAATTATGCGGTGCGGTTGACGGCGTAGGTACCGTAATTATCAATGACACTAACTATACGAGTGAAATAACGTATAGTTGCCTAAATGCCTAGATGCGGGTTTTCTACTATTATATCTAGGTAAATAGGCGCGTTGCGTTTATTCCCTATGGAACAAATACTATATTGCGAAATTACAAGAAAATGATTCACGATCCTGCTCGTAGGACCAAAAAAGTAATGGTTGCGCGAATTTTGCTTTGTGGACTGTAGATTTAAAAAGCGATCTAAGGTTTGTTAACAATATGCAGGTACTGCGTCTAGCGTTTATTAATGGGATAAATGTATTAGAAGGACTGACCTTTAACCTCGAAAGTTCCACATGGCGCCGGCCGGCGAATCCCGAACTTCGTACTTTCAAGCACTGCCAGTTTCTGTATTGCACTACACTGTACTATTGTTGAGTCTCTGAATGATTGGATCACGAAAATAGTCAATTTTCTTGTATTTTCGAGCGGGCGTGTTAGCGGTGCGGTCACATTCACAATGCACAAAACGTCAATGTCAAATCCTTTCTTGCGGTCGTGCGGGTGGAGGGAAAACGGATGGTATAGGATTGCTAGGCCAAAAAACAAATTACAAAAAACAAAATCGCGGAACATAGCAAATTGGCGCAACCACTATCGATTTGTAAAGTGAAAATTAAAAATGAAGTACTTTTTTTAAACTCGAATTAATTTACGCATGTACAAAATTAATTTCTTTAAGTAAACGTCAGCTGAGCGAGGCCAATGAACTGTAGGTAGTTAATACGCAACGACCGACAACTACCTACAAGGTCATTGACTCGTTTACTTAAAGAAATTAATTCGAGTTTTTGAAAAAAAGTAGTTTATTTTTAATTTTTTCTTTACAAATCGATAGTATTTCATGTACCGAATCGACCCTCCGCGGGATTGAAACGACTAAAATTTAACGGTGTATTAACATATTTTTATCAAAGTTTAAAAATTACGACGACATTTTTTGATCCGGAACCCTAAAAAATATTTAAAAATATCGAACTGGTTATAAAACACCGCATAAAGTCTGTGTTCTGTAAAACAGTTGTAGGTAAAAACCTACAATTCGTTTTCATAGGGGGGAGCTTCTGTATGTTTTAGTCTATGATTGTAAAATGGAGGGTGCTTTTTTGGAATATTATCTTTTCTATTATATTATTACGATATAAGAAGCTATTACATCGCTTGGATAACCAGTAGCTTTATTTCTTTAGCTACAGAATTATTGTTTAAGTCCTGGTTTACTTTGATTCGAATTTATTAGCGGCTCTCCTACACTGCATGAATGTCAAAATTGCACTAACGTCAGCTGAGCGCGGATTGTACTGTCTGCCGAACAACTAATTAGAAAAAAGTGAATGTACGGCACGCGTCATCTAGTGCGTAGTACATATATATCGATGTTAATATAATACTATTACTTTTTTTAATCTATATTAATAAAGATAAACGTTGTTTTAACACATAAATCATTTAATTACAACTCCAAACTATTCAAAGTATGACGCCGTGCAAAAGAGCGGGAAATTCTCTCCTCGACTGTCCAAGACGCTAGTGCGGGGCGATGGAATGCGGTGACATAGGGATGCGCCCACTAATCGACTTGTTTTAGTCTAACAGTTCGGCCGTCCTGCTATCCTTCGTCCTCGAAGGATCTCCGACAGCTAGTCCGTGATTTTTCGATCTTCCATCCAAACTGCTACATTTCATTTCCATTTGCTCGGATAGTCTTCGTAGATGTGGTCCCTTGCAACAGGGTTGCAAGCATCAACATGCGGCAATAGCATGAAGGCCCCAAAACGGCAGTTACCGCTTTTGTAACCCTTAGCCCCTAACGGCAGTTAAAGCATTTGTAACCTACAGCCCCTTACGGCAGTTACAGCTTTTGTAACCCTTAGCCCCTAACGGCAGTTAAAGCGTTTGTAACCAACAGCCCCTTACGGCAGTTACAGCTTTTGTAACCCTTAGCCCCTCACGGTAGTTAAAGCGTTTGTAACCATCAGCCCCTTACGGCAGTTAAAGCGTTTGTAACCAACAGCCCCTTACGGCAGTTACAGCTTTTGTAAACCTTAGCCCCTCACGGCAGTTAAAGCGTTTGTAACCAACAGCCCCTTACGGCAGTTACAGCTTTTGTAAACCTTAGCCCCTCACGGCAGTTAAAGCGTTTGTAACCAACAGCCCCTTACGGCAGTTACAGCTTTTGCAAACCCTAGCCCCTCACGGCAGTTAAAGCGTTTGTAACCAACAGCCCCTTACGGCAGTTACAGCTTTTGCAAACCCTAGCCCCTCACGGCAGTTAAAGCGTTTGTAACCAACAGCCCCTTACGGCAGTTACAGCTTTTGCAAACCCTAGCCCCTCACGGCAGTTAAAGCGTTTGTAACCAACAGCCCCTTACGGCAGTTACAGCTTTTGCAAACCCTAGCCCCTCACGGCAGTTAAAGCGTTTGTAACCAACAGCCCCTAACGGCAGTTACAGCTTTTACAACTTTCAGCCCCTAACGGCAGTTGTAGCTTTTGTAAAGTCCTGCAAATCGAGGCACCAATTTACCATTGGTAAAACCAACCAAAGAACCAAGTGCAATTGGTTTTGTTACACGTCGACCTTTATCATATCGGCCCTTCATCAACTTTCACTGTTGCCTCTACCCTCAACACCAAGTCACATGAACCTCCTCAGCTGTATCTCAGGAAGATAACCAGTAAACCTGTAGGGACATATATGTCGTCACAAATGAACTAATCCCGTATCGCACAAGTAACATTCTCCGCGCGAACCAAACATATAGAACAGCCCAAAATCATGTATCGAGCAGTAGCCCACCAGACATTACACCCGTCCGGTCGGAGGATCCTCCAAAACCCCTTTCTGACTATCGCCCATGTAAGCGATCAGAGAACTTAAAATTGATGCTCTGCAAGCCCATTCGCTCTTGGAAGGCTACCGCATTTAACAAATGCTTTGTGCCTTTTCACATTACTCTTTATTTCTTTTCAAATAAAAGCAGTGCCTCTATCACTCGCTATTCATAATGGATAACCAAACACTTGGCTTAACTTAGGTATTAAAAGTAGCAATAACACCTTTGACACTCACACTTGCCACAATCTCAAGCCAAACAAATCTAAAACCAACACATCACATACGTAAGCCTTACCATTGCTCACACAAAAGGGACCAAAATGGTTCTCATATAGAACATCAAATGGAACCATCATCCTGAGTACAGGATGTATTAACCCTGGTCGCTTCCCAGTAGACTTTTAGGAAACTGGCTCACAATACAATTGTGCACATACTTGCCAACGCTTTTAAGCTTTGAAAACTAATAACTTAGCTTGTACGGCCCAATCCCTCTCCTAGAGAGGAGGCCTGAGTTCCAGCAGTGGGAACATTAAAAAAAAGGCTGACTTAGCTTGTATAGCTTCTACACACATTACAAGCTTCGATTACCCATCATTACCACATTATTATTTTTTTCACTGGCCTTGCTCCCCTTAAATAATTCGACAAAGCAGTCCATTCACCACCTTAAATCTCTTTGCCAGACCACCTGTATTATTTTTATTTGGTTTAATCTGTAACAGATTCACAACACACCTTGTATCTCTTATTTAACATACTCAAGAAAATTTTACCTGATTCCGGCTTAACGCATCAACATGCGAACTCCAGAAGATCAAGCCACCAGCGAAGCAAAAGAGACAAGTCTCGTTTACACCAAGCCGACAAACTGTAACGCTGAATAGTCAGTTACCACACTGAACTTGAGTCCAACTTTTGGATATGAGTATTAGAAACAACCGAGAGAACCTCAAGTTTAAAACTTACTTAGTTCCAGTAGCCAATGCTTTGTATTGTATTGTATTTTGGACTGGTATCCGGAACTGCACAACTAAAGCGCGTATTTTACGTACGGGTGGGCCAAAGGTATCATTTGATCCACCCCAGCTCCTCAAGGAGGCCAGCAACGCCTTAGTGTTGTTACTATTTCGTGGAGGTTACCTGAGTTTCCGAAGTATTGTGCCCTGTATCCAGAGACAACAAGGCAGCTTAGAAGCAGATGTGCTGCTGTCTCGTCCTTCTCCATGCAGACTCTGCTCAGTGGCCTGTCTGTAACTCCTGGTTGAGGCGTTGGTGACACTCGTAAGCCAGCCCAGAGCCAACCGTGTGGCTGTTCAGCGCCTGCAGTACAGCCATGCTGTTCGATAGTATGCCCATCAAGTGGTCCTTCCTGGTTGCAACTTCCAAGGCTACCAGGGAAATGCTCAAGCACTCAGCTTGGAGACCGTGTTATGAAAACCCGATGGTGTGACCAATATTTTCCATCTGATATACTTTCCACTCACCACCATCTTGATGTCAGAAAAGTACACCACTGAGACCTGTCAGCGTCCAGTCACTCTTCTACTTTTTTTTTTTTTTTAGTCAAACTGTTTATTTGCAAAAATAACTCACTAAACCGAAGAACGTCTGAGGTTCATGTCATGAACATTCTGTGGAGCTCTGAAGTCTGCCACAGAGGTAGATTTAGGAGGGGTTGGACGAATTTCCCCACCCCATTATCAAGTTGTCACAAGACTCAAGTTTCAGTTATTAAAAATGAAAATTTGTTACAGTCTAATTTGACACCCGCTGCATCAATCAATTTAAGTACTTTTTCTAAATAAGGCCAAACATGTAATGACGACTTTCGTTCGTCTTGATTAACAGCATAGGACTTGCATGTGATGAAATTGATCTACTATCAACCATCCCAGAATGCAACATCATATCAGCGCCAAAATATCAGTAACAACTTGCTAATCAATCTGTCTTGTGAAACAATGTCTTGTACAGTGTATAAATTTACAACTTTATCCTCAATTTTACAAAGTTTCATGCAATCAACCAAGAAACTGTCTTTATTTATTATTATTTTTTTTTATTTTTTTTTTGGACTGCTTCGTTGGCAATATTGACAAGTTTTATAGTTGACACACCTTCTTTACCTAAAATATTCTAGTCAAAATTCTTGCAGCAATAACTTGTGACACAGTCAAAGCATCACCATAACCTTTGATTACCAGATTATCTCAATTAGTCAGTAATACTCTTTACTAGAATATTGCATGACAATATACCACATTAGCGGTGGTCCCAATGAAAAATATAGTCTTAAAATACTTCCCATTTGAATTAAGAGCTAGTTAACTGTTTGAACCTTTTTGACAGCTTCAGCTGGTAACCCTGCTGTAGAATGTTTCCTACTATACATGCCTCTTACTTTTACAAAAACAAAATTTGTCTAAGTTTGTCTTTCTAGACAAGGTTGCCTTAACATGACCCAGCTAGTCACAAAGTGAACACTTTGTCATCCATAACATTTCCCTGAGTGGTGGCAAACAAAGACCTCATGTCCATCCTTACCACATGTAAATATTTGAATTAATAAAATTAGACAAATTTATAAATTTCACTCTATTACCCCAAGCATACCCATAGTAGCTTTAGCAATTAGAACATCACTAAGCTGACATGAAATGCCAATACCAAGCTTACTGTGATACACTCAATGGGATTTTCAGCAAGTAACCTTGTTTTGTTTGTATTACAAGTCTTTTTTTATTTGAATGAGCTTATTCTTTGTAAATGGAAAAATCCTGATAAGTTGGTTTTTTACAACTTCTCCAGCTCATCTCATATACTGCCTGTTGCTCATACTAACTGTTGGCATAACCACATAGGTTTGATGTGCAATTACAAATCAAGGTACCGGTTCATTCCAGCCATGTATCTTTGAAATATTTTTCAAATGATGGATTCAGTGTTCTATTGAAACTGAGATTGTTTGAGAATCAAACTCTGGAATAAAATCATTTTAACCCACATAACATTTGGTGTAGGTAGAAGGCCCTAAAACTTCTACCGAGGTATCCCGGTGAGAACTATTTTTCTTTCACAGCTCCCGGACTAAACCTTTTAATGCTTCATTACTTCTTTTCAACTTTTTCTTATATTTCCTTTCCAAGACCACATTATGTTCACTTCCAGAACATGAACTCCTACTACTTTTTCACCTCTTGTGATGGTCCATGTTAATAGATTTAAATCTAAAGTATGTTTAGTTAATAAGCACCATGGTACCAATAGCTAAATCAAAACTTAAACAATATCTTTTCACTTCCACAAGCAAAGAAAATTAAAATTAAGTTTAGGTCCAACAATTCAAATTTCACATAAGTATCACCACAACCAGTGCAATTAAAGCTTCACTATGAATGTTTTGACATGCAAGAGCAATTGAAACCAGATAAGTGTTCTTTCTAAAACCACAAAACACTACTTTCATCACCGCATTTAAGTTTGGAACCAAAAGTCAATATTTAGTATAAAATGGACTGAGCTCACCCAGATCTTCATGCAAACCAATCTATGAAAATAATTAGCTGTTCTATAAGCCACTGAAGGTTTCAGCAATACCACTCCACAGCAGAGCAAGCAAGTAACTCGTACAAATAAATGTCCGCCAGCCAAACTAAACGCGTTGAAACTTGTCCACTTTGTTTACGTTTGGTTAAAATCGCATTTGAAACTAGATACACTGTAAACACATCACTTAAATAAGCTCAATAACCCGTTTCATGGTCATTTAATGCGTCTTATGATTTAATTTATCACTTTTTAAGCGTCTTTTCCACCATTGAAATATCACGTTCACCAAAGTATGCACTTTTGCAGGTAATTTCATCAACGAATTTTACAAACAAATACGCACGTGAGAATTATGCCACTTCTGAAATCTAATAAAGATAAACGTTGTTTTAACACATAAATCATTTAATTACAACTCCAAACTATTCAAAGTATGACGCCGTGCAAAAGAGCGGGAAATTCTCTCCTCGACTGTCCAAGACGCTAGTGCGGGGCGATGGAATGCGGTGACATAGGGATGCGCCCACTAATCGACTTGTTTTAGTCTAACAATATAAACTAGTGCTTGACTGCAATCACACCTGATGTTAAGCAGTGATGATGGGATGTATGAATTATTTTGTTAATGAAATTAAAACATAAAATTGAACATATTTTGCACATAAGCCGCATAAGGAAATAAAAATTAGACACAAAATTAAAAAAAAAAACATGATCTATATCAAAAGAACATACTGTATCCCTACTTATAACATGTAATAATTTGAAATTAAAATTTGAAAAAAAAATCATGGTATAATTAATAAATAATCAGAGCAAACTTAAAGCATTGTTATTATCATCTATTATATATATAATGGACGATAATTACTATACTTTTTGAGAACATTCTTTATTAAATAATAGGAATATTAATTCTTTTCAGGAACAGCATGTTGTAAGAGGCTGAGGTACATCGTCTTCACTAGATATTGTCACAGCTGAGGATGTACTTATGTGTCTATTGTAGCTAATTTCACACGTCTCTCAAACTGCTGTTCTACACTGCTGGCTGTGCCACAATCCTAAAGTGGTGGTAGGCCTTAGTTACCCTTAAAGTGGTGCAGAACAGAATTAAGCAGTAAAAAATACTTTTACGAATTTATGCAAAATGTGGAAAATTTTACCCCATAACTACCAGTTAGCCCCGTAGGCACTAGAAAAAATCTGGTCAATTAAAAAACCAGAGCAATTATGATCTACTTCTTTAATTTATTACATGAAATTTTTATCATGGCTTATTATATTATAATTTAAATAAAGCAAAACATGAGTTATCTATAAATTGTAGTTTTAATTACTTAAGGCGCACTAGAACTGCAATTTGCTGTCTGAAATAGGCTAGGCTATAAGACACATGCACTGTTCCTATTTACGATCATAAATATTCAGGGATTACAGTTGAAGGTAAAAAATATATGTTGATTTTGTATGTTAATAAATAAAGTACTTACTGTGACTGTTGGTTTACGACGGTAAATAATTTTGATTCAATCTATGTAAAATAGATAGCGTCATGATTAAAATGTACAGCATTTCTAAATAAAATAGAGCCACAAACACTGATACACTTGTCTTGTGTACCTCTAGGTCTTCAAACTCTTGCATGATGTGCCTGTTACGGTAAACATGATCCCAAAACATGGAAACAGATTATTTAAAAAATAAAAAACTTTGAAGACTTTTTTACACACTGACACTATACATACGACTAGTTTAGTTCACTTGGCATTATAATTGTAAGCTAGAATTGCAAATTAATTCATTTATACAGGCAAATACAATACATGCGTAAGTGCGTACACAACAAACTTGTGTTATCAGAATAACATATTATAATGGCAAATTAAAATGTTGAGCAGTATAGACGCAAAGCAAATGTATTTTCTGACAATTACTTGTCTATTTAATTCAGTTGTGTTATATTTTGACAGCTTCACCCATAATCCTTTTTTTTCCATTTAGGCAGGCTAAGGTCTTAAACTATACTACCTCGTTATCAATAATAACTTGATTTTTTTAATTCTAATGTTTATGCAGTATATAATAGCAAATGCATCGAGTCATCCTTCTCGGCAAGCTTCGTTGAAGTAGTCATTAATACGAGAGTAAAAACCATGCATACAATTAAGAATATCGATTTATGAGCATTGCGCTAACGTAGTTGGTCAAATTCACATTGTACGTACCTATTGTTATAATTTGCAACTATTGTAGGTATTGTAATGAAGAGAAATGATTGTAAAATTGGTTGGTCATTAAAAGAAGTTTAAAATCTGGAGAGCTCAATTCATCATTTTGTTATGTAAGTGATGTCAACAAATTGATCTAAAATCACGGATTAAAGATCCCAATACCAACGCAGGTCGCAGTAAGCTAAATCGAAAATTCGAAATGTCAATACAAGTTTGGGTTTAGAATTTTATTTCCATTTAATTTTTTGACTGATCTGTTGGTCTAGTGGTTGGTGGGTTGGCCCGTGACTGCTATGCCAGAGGTCGTGGGTTTAATTCCCAGGACAAATCGTATGCTTAATAGAAAAGAGATCTAACTCAAAACAGAAGGCATTTGAATCTTATAAAATTGTGTTTCAAAAATAAGGGTTAATTTTGAAATACTCTCTTTTATGAGTTAATTCTGTTTTCTATTAAACATGCGAAATGTTTGTGTGATGAGCACGATCATTTGTTCATGCAGGGTGTAATTTATCTATAATATGTATGTATTTAGAAATATATAAGCATGGTCAGGTCCATGTATATAAGTATGTTTATCAGTTGTCTAATACTCATAACACAAGCTCTGCATCTAACTCTGGGACTAGACGTTGCGCGGCGTTGTGTGAAAGTTGTGGAATTTTATATTGTTATTTCATACATATTAAAATTGCAAAGATCAAAAAATAAATTCATTTATTATAAAGAAAATACAAACTGGATAACAGGCATTCTGGATCTACTGTGTATATAGCACCTTCTCTTATAATATACAGGAAACATGATTGAGTGTACAGTATAAAAAAAATCATTACAAAATTATTCATTTTTGAAGTTTGGTGGTCTCTTCTCAACGAAAGCTGTCATGCCCTCTTTGCGGTCCTCCTGTAACAGAACAAAAACATAATTTAAAGTACTGTGCTAATCTTCATATATATAAAAACTAGCGACCCGTTCCAGCTTCGCACGGGTGCACTGGTGATATTGATTATACACCACTATTTTTTAATTATGGAAAATATTTAAAGGGCTCATTAGGAAAGGTCTTGTTATTATTTAAGGAAAGTCTCAATGCATAATATTCATAAACAGCAAAGTTTGAGCGTTTGTATAGATCCTCTGGAAACATTGTACAGGTTATTTATTTATGTTTTCTTCTTTTTATTGTTTATGAATGAAAGAATGTCAATAAAAATGGAAAAACACTGCGCTTAGTATTTTCTAGTAATAGTAATTGTTATGAATATTGATTCAATTATGAATTTACCAATAATGACAAATTTTTGTGGACAATTTCGGAATTTCGTTTTTTGTACTTTTGACTACATAAATATGATCAGTAACGGGTACTGATTGAGCCCCATTTTTTTTGTGCACTAATTAAAAAATAGGGGTGTATTATGTATGTTTTATACTTATAAACCTTCCTGTTGAATCACTCTATCTATTAAAAAAACCGCATCAAAATCCGTTGCGTAGTTTTAAAGATCTAAGCATACATAGTGACAGACAGTGGGAAGCGACTTTGTTTTATACTATGTAGTGATGAATAGCTGTTCGTTAGTTTCGCTAAAATTCGAGACCGGCTGGACCGATTTGGTCAATTTTGGTATTGAAATATTCTTTCTTTTTTACTTGAATATGTCTTTCATCTCAAGGGCCCAAGTATTTTTGAAAATTCGACATTCTAACACAATCCCATTGTCATGTTGGTAAAAGTTCTTAATCTGATATATCATAATGGTTGATCATTGCTCGGTTATTGGTCTCGTAAACGAATGGTGGTAGAATGACTTTGTTATATTCAGACAAATCTAATGGTAAGTCACTAATCAAAGGTCAGAAATTCATTTGTCATTATGTACGAGATTACCATTTCTTTTAATGGTGTGTCAGTGATTGACTGTAGGAAAGACAAAGTGACGCCATTATATTAGCTTTTTCCAATGGCACGCCCGCAAGCTCTTACAATCCGGGCATAAATCCACATTACCAATTGCTACTGAGAACTAGCAGGCGGAAAAACCCATACCGGGAACCAAACCCAAGACTCTGCTAGGGCTGCGGGATTGCTAGAAAGTTACTCTGGTCCAGGGATACCAAGTGCAACTGAAGGAGCACAGCTGAGTTTAGTCAATAAAAGTCTGACACTTCCTCTCACACCCACACAGACAGAAGTATTTGATTATTACCCAGTAACGCTTTTTACCAACGAAAAATAAAAATAAACTCACAGTAGCGAAAGTTCCATAGAAGTAAGCCTTTTCGAAGAGCAGTCCTGACTTTAGGGTGGTCTCATAGGCCTGGTTGACTGCTGCCTTGGCCATCTTCACGATGAGGGGGGAGTGGGTTCCGATCCTCTCGGCTAGCTTGATGGTTTCCTCCAGCAGCTTGTCCACGGGGAACACGCGGCTCACCAGACCTGGAGAAGAAGGAGAACATTTATATGTAGCACTAGTTACTAGGTTTCTACATACAAATTTTGGATCACCGTTAATTTTGGAAAATCCGGTCTTAGTGCTTGTCTACTTGGCTGATTCTTTTTCGCGATTTCTGGTTTGGTCCCTTAGTAAAAGTTGTTTGTTATCATGACTACAATCACGTGTTTAAGTATCGCTCACTAATTACAAGTCACCAGCTCGGAATAATAAATTAAGATCATCAGCAATGATGCACTGGTCAAATCAGTACTACAAAGTCACGAGCATCGACGCTGACTTGCTAGCCTGTCGGATTTTTGAGTGTGATTTGGAATTGCACAATTTAATTCCGCCACACTACTATCATATATACTACTATATAATGTCATCGAACTACTAGACGTACGGCAAGAGTGAAAGGTTACTTCTAGGCAAGGTGAGAAAGTGGTATAGGCATAATTAATATGACATTGTTTTTTTTTTTGGCAACTTTTCTTATTTTAATTATATCGTTGACATGATTACTCGGACTATTAAGAATGTTGAACCATTTTTTTTTTGGGGTCTTCCAATGTCCTTCTTATTCTAAATTATTTTAGTAGCCAATGTTGGGGAGAGGTTTCCTTTTATCAATTGACTTGATAAAAGGACACCTAGTTTTTTTCTTACTTTTGGAACAAAATATGGATAGTGAATCTGCATAATTGTTACACCCTACGGCTATTGGCTGACCC
The DNA here is from genome assembly GCA_958295575.1 of Leucania comma. NCBI lineage: Eukaryota > Metazoa > Arthropoda > Insecta > Lepidoptera > Noctuidae > Leucania > Leucania comma. The sequence continues at coordinate 22,456,557 of OY282470.1, read as the reverse complement.
CACGGTTATCAAGATAATGCTGGAGGAATGCGTAGGTACTTATATCAATTTGTTGATATTGCACACAATCGTTATTATTGTAATTTTCTTGAACAAACGTTAGCTTATAAAACTCGAAAATAAGTTTTCAATACACTTGCTCAGAAAGTGGCTCTTATTGAATGACACATTTTGATTACCATTACGCACTAGTGCTATAATGTAGCTATAACCTTTTTGTTCAACCTCTTTGTTCGCAAAGCAAATTTTGAATACAAAACAATAAAAATTGTTTGTGGTCTATGGTCGACATTTTAAGATGCGCGCGGTTTTAAGCGTGATTTTTTCGAATGAAGTTTATAAAATGTTACATCCATATTCTATTATCACTACGAATGATGAACTATTCACACAAGAAAAACGACTAGGCAATATGATCAAAAGACGATATAGCCATAGCCTAGCGCGTGTTTATGAAAATAGATTTAATTTTTACCGCCATGTTATGAAACAATTTACTAGTTTTACCGTTGTAATATTAGTTAGCCAAATTATTTTTCTTCACAAGTGTATTGAAAAACGTCGTATGATACACGTGAGTAATGAGTGGTTACCGTTCTTGGCTCTCTTAAGACCCTCGCCAAGGCTCGGGTCTTAATACCGCCTCGACGGTAACCTCCTATATTACACACTTATAATGTACTATTATTGGTAAATTAGTGAGATGACATAGGGCAGGTTATCGGCCAAGTACTAATTGTTTTGACGACACGGTAAACGGTTAGCATTGTGTGTTAGAACTTTTACACTGACGTAGGTACTGCCGATGCCGTCCTAGATAAGTATTGTAATTGTAAGTTTATTACTCATACATTATTGATTTGTGTGTGTTTTCTGACACCACAGTTTCAGCGTACAGATACCATCGTATAATATCAAACATAAGAGCACCTCAGTCGTATCATTACACTGAAGTCAAGCGACAGGCTGCTGCGTTGCGTGTAGCGTATTCGATTCCAGCTTGGAACAATTATTTGTATGGTGTAAAGAGTTGCTTCGGGTCTCTGTGTCTTACGACTTATTTCACGTTTGTTATCGCACCCATAATACTGGAACAATTCATAGTGTGGGGAAATATGGGCACAAAACATTGTGTCAACTCGCAAATAAATTAATAGATAATATTCAAAGCCGCGCAATTGCGCTGCGTACAAAGGCCAAGGCCTCCCGGGCTGTGTAATTCTATGAAAATAGAACATTTTGACAATAGAGTATTCATAAATGAATCTTTTGCATTTTGGACGAGTATTATTAGCGGTCGAAGATTATCACACAGTGGATCCTAAACCTAAGGAAACGTCAAAGCGGCAGACCTAGAAATAGGTGAAGGGACGAGCTGGACGCTTCTCAAAAGATTGGCTAAAAATTGTAGAAGACTTGAGAAAGTGGAAAGATGGAAAGAAGGGTATAAGGTTTAAAGTTTGTTTGACTCACCCATCCTCTCAGCTTCATTAGCATCAATGAAGTTGCCGGTCAGAACGATTTCCATGGCTTTAGATTTGCCGACGTATCTGGGCAAGCGCTGGGTGCCACCGGCGCCGGGGATTGTGCCGATGTTGATCTCAGGCTGCCCGAACTTGGCCTTCTCGCCGGCGTAGATGATGTCGCAGAGCATGGCAAGCTCGCAACCACCACCCAGCTGTAAAAATAAGCAATAATGCAGAGTTTTGCAAACGAGAATGCGGAGTTTTGCAAACGAGAATGCAGTTTGTTAGTTCTTCAGTGTGTATGAAGGCAGAGACGTTATGGATATGAAACGAATCTGTATAGGTATACGGACATAGGTATAAACTTATTTCGGTTTCGGATACGGTTACGGATATGAAATGATTTCGCATTATTTGTGTTAGTTTCGGTTAGTTTTGGTTATGAATTTTAAAAATTCTGAAAGTAAAATACAAATAGCAAGATTCTACTGCCCTCAAACTTTTATATCGTTTTTTTACGGATATTTTTTATTTCGTATATCAGATAGTTTTTATTACGGTTTCTGAGGTCCATATCATCTCTGGATGCAGGTACTTACAGCGAATCCGTTGACTGCAGCGATGATAGGCTTGCCGCAGTTGGAGACATCTTCCCAGTCCTTAAGGAACCCTTTCTTAGTGTTCCCACTGTATGTGTTGTTCTGCATCTCCTTGATGTCGGCACCGGCGGCAAACGCCTTCTCGTTACCTGGGGTAAAAAAGACCCTTATTTCTTTACCTAGATGAAAATTAATTATTTCAAGCCTAGTGCTTAAGAAGGCCCTTTCGGATCCGTCTATCGTCAACGTGATTATGGCTTAAATGCTTGTTGTTTCGCCCAACTTAATCCAATGCATGAAGAGCAATAAAGAGGCAACGTGAAAAAAGAGAGAACACCTGAATTCTCAGTTGGCAGTCGGTGATTATTTCACTTACTCAAATATTTCACAAAACTTATTCCAGGAAATACGTGTTTTATTTTTAGTCTTAAAAGTGTCTGGAAAAAAAAATTCGACATTCGGAATCACTATTAAATGTGCAAGAATATATATTTTTTCTTTATATTTTTATTTTAATATAAACCTAGATAATATCCACAAGATATTTGTCTTCCCAAAATATCTAGAGAATGATGTGTAATAACGTTATAATCACGTAAGAGCTCTTCTACGGTAATGTATCTCGGGTTGCCGCTCTAAGTTTAGCGCTATACTTCAGACTACATGAAGGTAGACTTTGAGGTACATAATAATTTGATTAAGGTCAATAAAGTAGAGAATGTCAAGTATCATTTCCTTGACTTATATCGCGCTCTCAAATGGCTTCTCCCGTTTTAGGTTAGAGGGGCGAGTGAGACTTTTACTGACTAAAACCATCTATAATCCTTCATTTACCCTTGGCGTTTTAGGATCACGGTTCATTCAAACATCACCAACATCATTGATCTAGGAGGTGACAATGTTTAAACTCAGTATCTAATTTTTAGTTTATTTATCTGCTGATACATTAATCTATTTTATTGATAAAGGTATTTGCACGGTTCAGCCACACTGGGTGGGCTTTTTACGTAACACAAAGATAGTAAGAATGACAATTGATATAGATGGATATTAACATTACAGAGCATTTTACAACAATATTTTTATTAAAAAAGTAGAACGTAGATAAATGATCAAAGTCGACTTATTGTACAAAGTTTACTAATGGTGATTAGTGTTATCAGGTTCAATAAGTAAAAATTCAGGATGATGGATTAAAATAAAGCTGATATAATTGCCATAAAAAAAAATCAATAAGCGGACTAAATCTATCGGGAGCGCGGAGCGGAGGGATCAAAACTAAAAATGAAAGAGCTTCCTCAAAATTTGTATTTTTTTGCATTCCGCCTCGAAAAGGCTAAGATTATTTCCAAAATTCACACAGAAGTACGAGATTTAGAAGCATGAGGCCGTGTTTACGGAGACGCGGCGCGTTGGGCGTTTCGTTGTACATTGCAGCAGCGGGTCGCGTCATCGCTCGCGCAAACACAAACATATGGCAATGTACGACGGACCGCCCGACGCGCCGCGTCTCCGTAATCGAGCACTTAAGTTCGATAGACAAAACCGGTGAAATTTGAAAACAAAAATTCACTTATTGACGAAGATGACATTCTTACCCATCAAAATTAGAGATCGCACATTTGTACTTTGACGTCCCGGTCTAGGGTTAATCGAGACGTATCACCAGACCCCTGAAAATCAAGAGTAGCCGCCCGAACCGGGACACTTGGCAACACTAGTGATGACTCAGTGGTAACGAGCCCGACTTACGAATTTGTAGATCGTAGGTTCAAATCCATGTAGGCGCTTTACTTTGTGTAGGTAACTTTTTTCGTCCCTACTCAAAAAGGTGAAGGAAAACATCAATTAATTTTAAAAAAAACGCCGTGATAATTTCACTAGCCAGATTGGGCGACGCGTTTGGTAGAATGTTGTTAATCATTATCATCATCATCAGTGACGTAGCGAGGCGTGGGCGAAGGGCCTATTCGCCCACGGCCTCGCACCCTAAGGAGCCTCGTGCAAGCCAGAGTTCTTTAACAACGAGGTTCGTTTTA